>CM048045.1:9435000-10035000 GCA_026259375.1 Verasper variegatus
TACATGTGGTGTTTTCTTTCAGAATAAACCCCATCAGTTTTTATTTTAGAATCAGTAATTTGAAAAATAACATTTATGATTTCCCCTTGCAAGCCTGGAGTGTGTACAAATCTCTGCAGCTGTATTTGTTTAATGCATGTGGGGGGAAAAAGCTAAGATACTTTTTTTTTATTGCTTTTCATTGGTAAACTGATTCTGTGTTTGTGTTTCTTTCAGTCTGACTGTGTGAACTACGTGAAAATCGTGCACCACTATAACCGCACCCATCTGTACGCCTGTGGGACTGGAGCCTTCCACCCTACCTGTGCCTTTGTAGAGGTGGGACACAGGATGGAGGTGAGGAATACACTCTACAAGTTAAAACACACACACACACAAATACTCCTGAATACTCCTCCATACTCCGTCTTCCATTCTTATTCTTTGTCAAAATACAGAGACAATTAGAGACGGTTTAAATATCTCAACTACCCTTTGTTTTTCATAATGTGATAACATTTACACAGACCCATGATCCACCAGTTTATTAAGGACAGGGCTAAAATTTAAAATAATGTAATAGAATACAGCAGCCCTCTTCATCACAGATTAAAAAAAATAATATTGAACCCAACATGAAGGTAGAATTTATTGAAGAAACTTACATTTCTCAGCTATTAGTCAAGGGGAAATTTCAATACATGGTATTTACTTTATTACACTCACATGCTCAAACAATAACACACACACAAAAATGTAATCCTCAAGTCCTCTGCCAACCAAACTGCCAACTTTCTGTTCTTTATAAGTGAGAACATAATCTGAACAATCTCCACACACATTGTTTGTGTGTATAAAGAGATGAATGTTGACATTACTCATGCTCGGAAACCATTACATAACAACACTGATTAAAGCTGGAGTCTTTGGCAAAGTCATGGCAAAGAGGGGACACAAATCACACTTAGATCAAGTTCCTGGTTTCAAACTGTGTCCCTCATGTTGCCAAAATCGCAAACCTGACATCTTAACCCAAACCTTTTCTCTTCTCTCTCCATCAGGACCATGTGTTCAGGATCGACCCCTCTAAGGTGGAGGACGGGAAAGGGAAGAGTCCGTATGATCCCCGCCACAACGCTGCCTCAGTGCTCATTGGTAACTAAACCCATGTGCATCCATATGAGCTAATTTCCCTTTAATTACAGGTTTTTAATTCAAATGTATCATAACTGGTTCCTTTCTAGCCCATTCCAAAACTGTGCAAGACTCCTGTCACCATCAAAGCTCTCATGACCAATCAATGAGTTATTGATTGTCTCCTATAGGTGATGAGCTATATGCTGGCGTGGCCACAGACTTAATGGGGCGCGACTTCACCATCTTCAGGAGCCTGGGGAGACGCCCCTCCATCCGCACAGAGCAGCATGACTCACGCTGGCTCAACGGTATGTGTTTGTGTGCTTTGGGTGAGAAAAGCCTGAACTGAAGTGTCACACTTCAGTTCACTTGTTCCACTGAATGTGGTCATTGCTTTTCAGAGAAAATACCTGTATAACAGTAGATGACATTGTTCCTCTCTTTTTATTTGTACCAGAACCGAAGTTTATTGGTTCCTTTTGGGTGCCGGAGAGTGAAAACCCTGATGATGACAAGGTGTTTTTCTTCTTCCGTGAGACGGCGGTTGAGGCCCAGGGACTTGGAAAATCCACCTACTCCCGCATCGGACAACTCTGCAGGGTGAGAGGTTATGAATGATCTGAGCGTGGAAAAGAAAAAGCCAGCAGAGTTCTCCAGGTCCAACCTGGCTCTTTTACAGATGCCCTAACAAATTGATAGAAATGCTCTTTGGCCTTAAACTTGTAGTAGTAGAAATAGCTGGTGCCTGATTAATGACCGTCATATTTCACACTACAACTAAATTAGATGTAATATTCTGAGTTGTCTTGACTGTTTCAGAACGACATGGGCGGTCAGCGGAGTCTGGTGAACAAGTGGACGACATTCCTCAAGACCCGTCTGATCTGCTCGGTGCCAGGAGCCGATGGCAGCGACACGTACTTTGACGAGCTGCGTAAGTTTACTTTGCACACAGATAATTGTCAGGATCTACTTATTTATGACTATAATGCTGTCAGGCTGTAAGTATGTTGCGACATCAAGTAAAAGTTGATGTATTTTTGATCTTGAACGCAACCCACCTTTGGGCTCACTCAGGCCTCAGCAGTTGGTAATAGATTCTGTTTTCATTCATTTCTGCTGTGGATTCAAAGTAAGTTGCAGGTTCGTCTCTGCTGAGTCGTCATATGACAAAGATACATAATGTGTAATGTTCTTTCTCCATAATTCAATGATGTCTGGAATTTAAGTAAAAAAAACAAACATTTTATGATAAACAAAATACTTACCTTTTTACTACAAATATCTGGTGCCAGTTTATTTGTGGATTTTGTATGAATTTAAAAAAGAAAAGAATTGATGACTTTGAAAAAAATTTGAAATGTATAGCTTTAAATGTAGTGATAAAATCCCAATAATCAACAGATGTATTATCAAACAAACCTGCTCTCATGTGCTTTGCACAGCAGCTGCAGCAGTTTCAGCTCTGAACATGTTTTTGATTGTTCTGTGATTCTTGGTGCATTATCTCATGACGCGGTGAACGGTGAACTAAGTGTAAAAAGTTTTCCTGACTCTCCCCCTACCTCAGGCTACATGTGTCCATCACAGCCCCTCACATGAACAATGAGTCTATTATCTTGACCAGGAGGTTTCTGACCACACCTGAGGGCCAGATCCATTTTCCCTGTGAAAATATGTGTGTTGACCTGAACCAGAAACGCCTGCATCATGTTACCGTGTAATGATTCCAAACTGCAGTGTTTTGTTCATTTTAGGCCTCAGACTCAGAAATTTGTCGTCTTTGTGGCAGATCCCAGAAAGAAAAACATAACAGACATATTTCAATGGGTCTAAATCTCATTAGAATTTGTTTTACATACCAGTGCACAAAGCGGTCGTGGATTTTGTGTTATCAGTGAATTGTCTATTTTAAATAGTTAGACATGGCCACAGGGCTTTGTTTTTCTTTCTCTCAACCTTTGACCTCTGGACTACTACAACCTGACCTGTGTGTTGTGTGTGTGTTGTGTGTGTATTGTGTGTGTGTGTGTGTGTGTGTGTGTGTGTGTGTGTGTGTGTGTGTGTGTGTGTGTCTGTCCACAGGCGATGTGTTCCTGCTGCAGACGAGGGACAGAAAGAATCCTCTGGTATACACTGTCTTCTCTACTTCCAGGTCAGAGTCCATTCATAGTGTTTGTGTGCGGGTACAAAAGAGAATGAGAACGGAGGAAAAGTCATACTGTGTGTGTGTGTGTTTTTTGATGTATCTAACCGAGCTCCCCCTGTCCCCCAGCAGCAGTGTATTTAAAGGCTCAGCTGTGTGCCTCTACTCCATGAATGACATCCGGAGAGCCTTCCTGGGGCCCTTTGCTCACAAAGAGGGGCCCAACTACCAGTGGGTCCCTTTCCAGGGAAAAGTCCCCTATCCCCGCCCAGGAATGGTATGTCAATAACGACCCATCAATAGATAAAAGCCAGGAGTTTTTATTCATGATGAATTCCATGGACAGAGTTGTGCTTTCATGAATATTTCCATTTTATGATACTAGATGAAGGGGGAAACATTGTCCTTATTGCCCTTTTACATTACATTGTACAGCTATAGTTAACTGGTTACCCTTGTCCTCGTCCTCTGACCAGAAGTGTTGCGGTTCGACCGCTGTCTCCCCCATTGCGCATGCCGAAGTGTCCTTGGACAAGTTACTGAACCCCAAATTGCCGCTAATGGCTGTGCCGACGTTGTATGAATGATGTGTGATAGAGAAAGTGCTGCACGTAGAAGCACTGTATGAATGTGTGTGTGAATGGGTGACAGAACTGTACTGTAAAGCCTTTTGAGGGGTCATCAAGACTAGAAAAGCTTTATATAAATTAGCCCTCTGCATAATGAAGGCTTGTTTAAATCTACACACACAACTATGATAATTGTTTTGTTTGTTTTCTGTGCTTTTACAGAGAAAGTTAAGTCTTGTATGCATGATGTTCCAATTCAAATTAATAATGTAAAGTCTTCACATTTAATGGAGTAATTTTATGGTAATGCTACTTTTCTGTAAGTCTTAGAGAACGGATATGAATACTTCTGCACCTCATGTTTCTAATATTTCCCTCTGGGACGCTGAACCACTTTATATTCACATCTCAGTGGGGAACACTGTCCACCATGAAAATACTAAGTTATATTATGTATTCATGAATCCCAATGTCTTTGTGATGTAGAATTGTGGCGCTTCATACAGTTGCAATTCTCTGCATTAGTCCTAATTTCCTCCACAAGCCCTCCGCAATCCTCCCGATCAATAAGTGCTTATTAGGGCCCTTACATTCTGCTAAGCACACAAGCATAGAGTCAGCAGGATTTCTTATGCAGCGCTTCAGCTGTTACTGCCACAGCAGAACAATCCCCATTGTATGACTGCAGAATAGTAATTGTACTTGGCCTACAGTAAACCCTCACTCACGCCACCATCACCTCACTGGGTTGTAAAATCAGCAGAACAAACGAAATTAAAAGAAAAACCATCCTGCTTACAAGAGAATTATGCTAAACTGCCTTTAAAGCGGAGTCGGTGTTTAAAATGCACAAAACCCCCAAAATTAAATAATTCATGATAACTGCAGGACAAAAACCCACATCATTTAACATAATTATTTAAATAGAAAAAAGGAAAATTTCATTATTAAACTTGCTGCAGAATATTGCAGTACAATCCTGGTTCCCTGGAATGAAAATGCAGGACTGGAATTTTAATTAGAGGGTGAAGTTGGACTCTGACCTGGAGAAAATCTCTCTCACGTCCCTGTGACCCATCACACCATAATCACCTCTCTGTGGCCTGCTGAACTGCGGCTTTGTGTTCTCTGGGCTAACTGGCATTTTATTGCATGAAACAAATTTCCTCAGATAAGTGTCATTATGGAATATTTGACTCTCACAGTCAGTCCTGTTCTGCAGAGCTACAACAAATCCTTTACAGCTATTACATATCTGTACTGTACAGCAGCTAAATCCTTCTATAAATATAAATGAATGTTCACACATGCCAGGCCAAAGTCCCCATTGCAGATCAGTTCGATATGTACCATAGTGGAGCCGAAAACGCAACAGCAAAATAAATGCAAACAACTGTATTGTCACATTTAATCAGATTATTTATCTATTCACCTTACGACTTAAATTCTACTTCATTTCCTCTCCTTAGTGTCCTAGCAAGACATTCGGAAGCTTTGAATCCACTAAGGGTTTCCCGGACGATGTGATCCAGTTTGCCCGTCACCACCCGCTGATGTATAACCCCTGTCTACCCTATGAGCCGCCGGCCCGTCTTCGTCAGGACCAACGTGGACTACAGCTTCACACAGATTGCTGTGGACAGAGTCAGCGCCGCTGACGGACAGTATGATGTCATGTTTATTGGCACAGGTGAATGACTTGTTTTCAGCATCTTAACTTTAACATTCAAACATGTAAATAATGAGACAACACAGTAAAACACTTTGCATGTGTTATTCCAGACAAAGGGACCGTACTAAAGGTCATCAACGTCCCCAAGGAAAGCTGGAACAATATGGAGGAGCTTCTGCTGGAAGAGCTGGAGGTCTTCAAGGTAAGAAAACGATAACCTTTTTTTTCTCTGACAGTATATTGTCATATGATAATGTGCATGTGAAATAATTTGCCTTAAGCAATAACAAATAATACATATACAACCTATAGCGGTAATTCATTTGTCTCCTCCACTCTTCAGGATGCATCATCTATCATCAACATGCAGATCTCCTCAAAACGGGTAAGTTTGTTACATGTAAATTCAAAAGCAACCCATTGTGAACTTACTGAAGGAAAATGGTGTGTATGGTATTTCTTTTCCTGCACATACAGAGTCACCATTCAGCAAACTAATGTCACATGCACAGAGAGCTGGATTGTTGGATTCAAACTGAATTTTAAAACCTGTCCCTCCTCTGTCCCTTCACAGCAACAGCTGTATGTGGGCTCGGACACAGGCATCGCCCAGGTCCCCCTTCACCGCTGCAGCGTGTATGGGAAGGCCTGCGCTGAGTGCTGCCTGGCCAGAGACCCTTACTGCGCCTGGGACGGGACTTCCTGCACTCGCTATCTGCCAAACACCAAGAGGTCTGTGACATGTATTCACTGATGACACACCATTTATTACTTTGAGCAAAAAAACTTTGAAAACCCTTATTCTATTCCTGATCCTAAAGTAGATTGTGAAACTCTTTTCTAACAACATTTTACAGACGTTTCCGTCGTCAGGACGTGAGGAATGGAGACCCCAATACTCTCTGCTCTGGAGGTGAGGTTTACTGCTCAGTTTTACCAATGTACTGATTAACAGCTCCGATGATTGTCAAGGCTTAATATGTTCAAATATTCAAGATGTGAAATATCTTTAAAATGAAACTTTAAATCTATAAAATTGATATAAAGTGCTTGTATGGGGTAACATTTTAGGAGCACACTAGTAATTCTACATTTCCCTCAGCATCCACTGTATTGTGTGGACTAAAGTGATGATAAACTGTATTAATGTAATGAATGAATAGTTGAACAGACAAAGAAATCAGGCCTGCACACACACACACACACACACACACACACACACACACACATATATATATATATATATATATATATATATATCATTTTCTTTATTTTATTGCCTATTTTGTTGTCTTGTCTACTTCATTCTGACTTAAAATGTTGAAATGACATTTACATTTTTATTTTATCTCTTAGAAGATCAAACAAATGCCAACATCCCATTTTTGTAATTTGTATTTGCTTCTATTGTTTGTCTATTACTTATTCAAATGAAAAGCTCTGGAAGTTTTGAGTCCTCCCTCATTCGACCAGTGTTGAATTGCAGCAGAGGTATGTTCATAAATAAGAAAAAAGCCTCACTCGGCTCCTGCTCCTGCTCTGGCTCACTGAGACTCTTGGCGTTTGACGTTTCACTGTCCCTGTGCCAAAAAATCCCAAAAAATCCCTCTTCCCTCCACCTCTGCTGACCCCCTGTCCTCCCAGACCACAATAGCGGCATTCTGCTGCTATCTGTCTTTCTGCCACATAACTGAATCAGGCTAATCGCTCAAACCGAAGGAGCTCCTGGGTAATAAGATTACATCATGTGGCATGCGAGGCCACGTTGTGTAAATCTAATGAAGGTCGGTGTAATGTCTCTGATGAGTGTGGCATTGCTCCAAAGCGCCGGTCAGGATTCTGTTTGGCACCTTTCATACCAGTGTTTCTCCAGAAACTTTACTTTATTCTCTCTGATCCACTTCTGGTCTTGAAATGTGAGAATGCACACGCTCCCACTATAATGAATACTAATCAGATTTTGAAGACAGACACTGTTGTCAATTTGAGTGTTGAGGTTTTAGTGACAAACTGAGGTCAGCACAATAAAAGTCTTTGTTTGATATCACACATCAAACATGTGATAGAAATGAACCCCCATCAGTGCAGGATGCTGTCGTTATGTGTGAGTGAGCTGAACTTTGCTGTCAGTAACCTCACAGAGGCCGTCATTATCATCAGTGTTGACTAACACTCCATACTGACAAACAGTATGTGTTTTGTCTTGATTCAAGAGCATAATTAGCATCATAGATTTGCCTTTAAGACTTACTAATTATAGATCAGGGCTTACTTTGATATCACACATTATCACCTCAGTTTGTTTATGCACCATTATGTCTTTTTTTTGTCCATCCTGATTGACCTGTCCTGTCTTCCATGTCCTTCACTTTTCTTTTTTTTTCCATTTTTGAGCTCACTGTCCCGAGTAGCAGCAGACCCATAATGTCTTTGTCTCTGCTGCCCCCTGCAGACCACCACAAGCACCGCGTGGCAGAGAAGAAGTTGTACGGAGTTGAGGGAAGTAGCACTTTCTTGGAGTGTATCCCCAAGTCCCTTCAGGCCAAAGTTACCTGGACCTTCCAGAAACATCCGCAGAACCCCAGAGAAGAGGTGAGAGGGGTCACAGTTCTGTTCTAAGGTTTTATGTGTGTACAAGGCCTGACGCCAGGGGGAAGTGACTGATGAACATCAGTAAAGTTTGGCCCTATAAGATCCCTCGTGGCCCGGTGTAATTCTTTCTTTTGGTGCATTTAATATTAACTTGTATTATTACTTATTATTTTTAATAACACTTTGAATCCTATCGATATTTATTCATCAGCTCCTTCATTTGATTAAATCATCTGTCTCTTTTCCAGGTGCGTCTCGATGACCGCATCCTCCAGACAGACAGAGGCCTCCTGATTCGCCGCGTCCTGAAGAGAGATATCGGCATCTACCAGTGCCACGCCATGGAGTACGGCTTCACCCAAACTTTGCTGGGCATCACCTTGGAAGTTGTTCCCTCCATATCCTCCCCAGCCTCCAATCTTCCTTCCGACGCCCCTGTGCGCAGCGGAGGTGGGCCCGCCGCGACCAATCAAAAGCTTTGGTACCGGGACTTCATGCAGCTGGTGGACCACCCGAACCTGAGCACCGTCGACCAGATTTGCGAGCAAGTTTGGGCGCGCAAGAACGCCGGCGGTGACCAGGTGGATAAGATCTCTCCTGCTGCCGGCAAGGAGGTCCTGTCCGCGGGCCCCGCCGTCCGCCCAGCCAACAAGAAGTGGAAGCATCTCCAGGAGATAAGGAAGGGGAGAAACCGCCGGACCCACGATGGGAAACCAAACCCTCGTGCACCGCGCAGCGCAGGGGAGTAACAACGTAGAGAGCAAGACGGAGGGAGAAAAGAATGACTGAGAAAGGAGGAGTAGACGATAGAGACTGAGAGACCAAGAACTTTTGGAGGTGTCACACATACAGACAAACACACGCACACACACACACTCACAGACACACACAGACACACACACACACAGCACCTCCTATATTGTGTATATTTATCCATGGATGCCCCCACTATAATGTACACCCATCCCTGAGTCCTCGTCCCCTCTGGCCAGCCCCTGCATGTGCTGCCTTACTGCCCAAATTGATTCTGCACGATCCCTTTACACTGTTCACTAGCATAGTTGAGTGTTGAAGCAGGAAGTCAACGCGTCTTTATCTGTGGGCAATAAACTGACACTCGCCTGTCATCTCCTCTACCACTGACTGTATATGGAGCGCAGGAGGATGACCCAGCTCAGAGGTTTGTCTCGACACACCCATACTGAAAGCATGAACACCTACTCTCTGGATGACACCACTTGGAAAAACAAACAGCCCCAACGTTTCATATGAAACAAATCTCCTTTTCTTACTCGAACATTTAATACCAATGCAGAAAAATGGTGGACTTTTGAGTGTTGTGAATAATGGAAAAGAATGGAGAAACGTGTCAACTGGAATACACAACCAAGTGAAGTCTCTAACTGGAAACACACAATGATGCGTGCATGCAGATAAAACACTATAAAAATATTATTTCTACATAGATCAATGAATTGATCAACTTCCTGTGGTCCTCCCGGTGCACATATTTCCACTAAACTCACTCTTCACATGGTTTTGTGTGCACATTGTGTGCACGGTGTACAATGCGGGTCACAGATGAGGGAGAGATGTGTGGGGCAGCCTGTGGAATGGAGCAGCGTGGTGTAGACTGTATCGTAACTTTCTTTCTTAGCGGTTTCCTTAGGCACACTGAGGCTTTGTTGCAGCAGAATAAATCTCACAACACAATGCAGTTACGGTTCGAGAGCAGACGCAAGTGGCCAGATATGATTATATTACTTTACTGGTCCAAAACCACTAGAAATTGAGGGGTGGAAAAACTACTGGCATTCCATGATGTGAGCGAAAGAAAAGATGTTTACAGTTCAGTACAGAAGTCAGTCTTCAAAGGCCCAAAAGTCCTTATAAAACCTGGATTACATCTAAAATAAGTTAATCGTGTTTAATGTAGCATCTCTAACATACATAGATATTACAATTAGCGATGAAAGTGCATATAAATACAGAGTTTTGACAAGATCCAAATCTTCACGATAAACTTCAATATTTATTGCTTTTATTAAACTGTGTTCAAAATTGAGTGTGTTGATATTGAGACTGACGAGCACGGTGGTTTGGGTGGACACCATTAAAACAATGAGGAGGAGGAGGAGGAGGAAAGATCTTAGTGGACTCCAGGTTTGACAACCCACGTTTCTGGGCTTCAGTACAGTATATATATTTGCATGATATTTATGAGTGAAAATATGATTTTTTTTTTCTTTGTATACTAAGTGGTACTTCTACTCCTAGCTCTTTTTCACTGTTCTTGCATATGTTTGTTTGTGATAAATACATATATGCAAATATTATGAAAATGACAGATTTGTAAACTCCTCACTCGGCACAGAAAGCTGTTTCTGTGCTGCCCACAATGCATTTCACCTTCACCTTTCATTTGACTTCATTCACTGTTGTGGTCACTAGTGTACAGTCATGATTATTGACTTTTGCTGCTTAAAAATATCATCTCGTCTTAATGGACAATTAGTACAATAAGGTCTTCCTTCTCTCTGTCTGTAGTCCGAGCTCTCTGTGTATTATCTGTAAAGAAACCTTGTTTGTTGGTTGTCTGTGCTAACATGGTGTGTTATAGCCTGCCCCCTAGTGTCCATTGTGTGTACAGGCTCAGATGAAGAGCTTACCTGTGGTACAATTCTTTATTATATCATAGTCTATCGAAATGAGAGAAAGCAACTGGCCTTGTGAGATAGAACATTCATATACGTTTTTCACTCTTGAAATCTCATTATGATTTTAAAGGCAGATAAATGGTCTTGTTTGTGCTGCTGCTGTCATTTCTCACAAGAGTAATGGCTTTAAATAATTTCCAGTATGCGCAGACAAAATGTATTTTGTAATAGTGTCCTTATTTCCACATTAGGCTTTGTCCATGAATTCACATGGTAATGTCCTTTGGATCAAAGGAGGCAGCACAATCTGGGCCTGTGAGTGGATTTTAGATGACCTGAGTCGTCGTTATTTAAATATCTTCTTTAGAGAGATGTAACTAACTCATTAAACTGATCTGAACTGACTGACTGACACCTGTAAAAGGGACACTCTGCATTTTGACACCACATTCAGGAAAAGGATTAAATGCAAAAAGGAGACAAAAAACAAATCTGAGTTTAATTGAAGGCAGATTTTGTTGGTCCATCTGCGTTTCATCACACAACTATTAAGTCGAGAGATTAAACATAATTAGTCGCATATTTGTAAATACAGTTTTTTAACAAAACAGTATTTACACCAGTCATGTCAGACTTGACGGAGTCTCCCTTTTAAACCAGCTGATGTTTTGTCCTCTTTTAAAATTGCATGACCGATGTTAGTGGCTAATCGCGTTTGACAATGGTGTGGTGGCAAGAAAGAGCAGAAGAAAGAGCACAATGTTGAATATTATTATTATTCCTATGTATTTATGTGCAAAGATAAGCTGATGTGTTGTGGTGGATTTTTATTTTTCTTATAAATGTAGATTTACATCTGTATCGTTCATGTTCTGCTGAAATAGGACTCATCCTCAACATTTTTTGTACATGATGGCCAATGGGGAACCTCTTCCTGAACAGTGTCCAATTAGAGTCTTCGTTGTTCACACAGCCCTCCAATCAACACTCCTGTTGTATATCCCATGCCATGTGACGCACCCCTTTCTGACAGCACAAGGAGAGGCTTGTGTATGTATGTGTGTGTGTGTGTCTGAGCGAGAGAGAGAGAGAAGTGTGTGTGTGTGTGTGTGTGTGTGTTTTTTGTGTGTGTGAGCGAGCATTATGGGGGAAAGCAGAGCTCTGTATATAATGGCAAAGGAACAGCAGTGTGCATTTGTCGAGCGGTCTGAAGGTTCAAAGGTCAAGGCCAAAGTTAACATGGTGCACTGTAATTCTCCCAGAGGTCTTTGTGAAATGTCATGTTTTTGATTAACACAATAAAAATATGCAGTTACTTAAAAATCTATATGTCTGATCGCTTCACTAATAAATGGAGGGCGGGAAATTGTTAAAAGAATAATCAATCCATTATGTTATTCAGTACTATATTATTATAATAAGTCACATCTTCTGAGTCATGACAGTTTTGGTTTTATTAAAGATAAAGATGGTCATCACTGTTTGGGAATATTCTGCATTTCTATTTTTAATATTTGTTAATACCATATTCCATGGAAGGATGGCTGGAAACAAAGTACAGCTGATTTATTAAAATCATATCGTTTAATTAAAGGTTTTATATCCTTTGTCTTTGGCTCTAGATTCTAAATTACATCATTTGCATTTTGACCACATGGTGGCAGTAAAGCTATGATAAATTACAAGACCTGTAATAGGTTTTACAGTGTTGTTACTGGGATGTATCAGGTCATCTAAAGCTTTTCTCCATTTTCTTCCTCTGACAGTTTGCTGCTGACTGGGTGTCACCTCTTCTGCATGTACCATACATGATAGTTTCGGATTTCAAAATTAAAGGTAGGATTTCAAAATTAAGGTTTGGAAAGTAAAGTAAGAAGTAGAACGGTTGAGTATCTATATCCAACATCAGAAATGAAATGAAATGATAAGACACACAAGAATAAAATAAATGATTTTTTATATAAGAATGCTAGAGGGTCAGAGAAAAGGAAATACAGTGACATTTTCTAACTTAATTTGGTTTAATTTAAAAATGTTGGAGGTAGATTCTGTATTCACACAGTCATGTTAAACACTCAGGATTTGGTTTGGTCAACAGTTTCCAATGCATCATTTGACAGATGACAGCAGCTTGAGCAAAAGAACACAAGCGTTTCCCTAGTCTCCTCCTGAAGTAAACAAACACAGGGTTTGATTGTTGGAGAACAAATAACTTCACAGCATGAAGCGGCTAATACGTGTAATAAGGAACAGAAAGAGAAGAAATGCAAGTTGCTTGCAGAAACCTGATTTAGATCTTAGGCCCCCGCCCCCACTGTGGCTCTTACCTCCCTTGACCATTCCCCTTGTTCCATCTGTATATCAGTGTCTCCATCTTTGACATCGAGACCAACATTCTTCATACTCGTATCATCATGACCTGCCTGTCAGCACTGAGAACACAGATACACACACACACACACACACACACACACACACACACACACACACACACACATGCACAAACTTGAGACCAATTGTGTACCTTTATACATGAAAAACATTCACATATGTGTAAGTATTCAATGACGCATACACATTCACTCACTCAGACACACATATGAATGCAGTATGTGGTCACCAGCCATAAACACATAGGAAATGAAATTGGGTCCATATTACTCAAACTGGCAACCCATTAGTTCCCCCCTGTTTTCAATGGCCCTCAGTATTCTGCATGTGTGTTTAAGTGGGTCTGCAGTGGTCCGTGGGGTATAAAGTGAGGGTTAATTTCCGTATGCTGGTTTAACTGGGTACCACTTGCCATTCTCTGTGTGTGTTTATGTGTCCTTGTACTTCTGACTTTCTGAGGACTGAGATCTTAGATCTTGAGAGTTAAGACAGTTGTAAGTTCTTGCCTCCTCAAAGGGAAATTTGATGGTTAAGTAATTTAGGGGTCCTTGAGGCCTGGAGATGACGCCATACATTTTGTTTGTGTGTCCCAGGAAAATGTTTGAGGTGTAAGACAAAAAAACCCCTCTGCTGGTTCATGCCCACCAAGATACAGTGAGTCAGTGACTTTGAGCAGTGTCAAGATAAATCCTGCGCTCATGAAAAGCTGTCCCTGATTCTGATAATCATTTTCAAACAGGTTGGGTTTTATTATTGCTACAATGAAGATATTGTTTCACTGTAGTTGGTGCATGTTTGACATGAGAGATTAAACTATTGATGGAGAAAACTACAAACGGGCCCATACCAATGCCAAAGCCCCAAAATCCCCTTTAATTCAATCAGCCGCACCAAATTGTAAACACTCAAGTTCAAAGACCTCTGTATTGTTTTTCGAGAAATTCCCAAAAATGTTCCATCTCACAACGTTAAAGAAAAATAATCCTGCATCCTGGGTTCTTCCTCTGTTTGTAACCCCACCCTCCACAAAGCAGATTTTGCGTATTCCTGCTAACAACCAGCAAATAATCCTATTGTCCTTGGTGGAGGTAACCAGGAACAAGGAAGGACATACTCTAGGCACTGAACACAGACACTGTGACTTCTTGTATGGTTGTGTTGTCAGTTTCATTTGTTCCAGTCACATATCTCTGGTACCATTTTGCAACACCACACATTACAGACATTTCAGTATCTTAACGTGAGCAGTTTAGTGATTCTTCGCTGTTATTGTACAGGACTATTCTGGCAACTAAATCAGCCTGGATCTGTCTTTCTTTTTGTGTGTTCACGTCTGTGTGTTTGTGTGTGTGTGATCACTGTGTGTATCATGCAGGTGCCCCTGTGCCTTGCTGAGTTAAAGCAAAGATATTTCCATATATAGTTAGATGTATCAGAACAGGGTGAATGTAACTTTGGCACAAAGTGGCCTCTGTATGAAACATGATATCACTGAGACCACTGCCCGCGCACACACACACACACACACACACACACACACACACACACTCTCTCTCTCTAATGCCCTTTATATATACACCGGTATGTTTATATAGAATTTGTCGCACCAGTAAATGAAAAGAATGAGATGGCTTTTTTAAGTCATTCCCATGCCATTCAATACAATGTTAGACATATAAGGAGCCCGTCAAACTCAGTCCTTCACAGGGAGCTCATAACAGAAATTAGATTAGAAAGATGACATTTTGACCTTAAAGCAATTTCACTAAATTAAAATTATAATTTGTGTTGGTCAAATGCAAACATAGACATTTTAAAATCTTTCTTCAAGTGGTGTGCTATAGAGCAACCAGACCTCAGATCATTTTGTGGTCATCAGCAGAACTTCATACAGCGTTAAATACAACAGCTACAATGAGCCCATTCCTCCACCACGGCCCAACAGCCCACTTAAATTCAATCAAGCTGCACCAAAGTGGACATAGTCATGAATATCAGTCCACTTTATGTGTCTGATTTCTTTCATCAAGATTCAAGAATGAGTCCCTGGTAAATAGTTGAAAAAAAGAAAGTCCAAAGAATTTCATTGGCCCCCTCCTTTCCCTGACCCTCAAAGGATAAGCCGGATGGATGATGGATGGATGGATTTATGAAACTTTTAGAAACCTTTTCTTCCTCCTTTTTTCTTGAAGGAGAGCAAAACAATAGAATAGTCCAGTTACTAAAAAGGTTACATTTTTCTTGAGGGGGTGGTCTGCCAAATGCCCCTAATTCTAACTATGTAGCCAAACCAAAATATTTGGTTTGCATTCAAATATTTACTTCAACATTAGATTGTTATGGCATAGAAGCCTCAGAAGTCAATGTGCAATGAGGAAGGGATGACAGGTAAAGTTTCAAATTTTATGATTAGTCTTTTTAGCACTGTGACCGTAACTCACCTGTTGATGTAATAAGTCTGAGCTTCAACTGGATTTGCTGCATGAATAAACACTGTTCTTTCTACACTGGACTGTTTAAATGAGAAAAAGGAGAATGTGTATCCCTGTGACTTCATCACTGTCTCGTACATTAAACAGAGTGAAGCAGTTTCAATGAACCATTAGAATATATAACTGCTAACACACCACTGATTTTACAGCTATGACAGTGATTCAACTCATTGGGCTCTATAGTGTATATAAATCCTTTCTGAATAAACAGACATATTTTATTCCTCCGGTCGGCCTCTAGTGTTACTTGTCAGGGAAGTGAAGTCACATTGAAGCTGCCATTTTTCAAAACAAATTGTGAACCACTTCATACAAGCAACTCATTTACAGTTACACAACTGTTTGACTGACTCTTTTAGTCACTTGATGAATCGATTTGAACAACCCTCTTGGGGCATTTTTTCAGAATGGACTGAATCTGAACCTAAAATACACAAATATATAAAACAAATGCAGGTTTATAGAATAAATAAACTGCCCTAATCACCAGATGATTTGATATTTTTAGATGGGTGGAAAAAGCATATGACGCCATCTGTTACAGTTTTGTTTATGGGCCAGTTTTCCGAATGTGACAGTGACTGAAAAAGTTGGATACAAGGTTTAATTTTTCTGACTCAATCAAAGTGAGCTGGTGAAATATAATATGAAACTTAACCCCTGAAAACAAAACTTCTAATTTATTTGGTTTTTAGTATTTTTATTTTAAAATACATGTTTGAAACAAAAGTACCCCCCACGCCTGCCTTTCAACAAGCTACACACACACACACACACACACACACACACACACACACAAGCTACCAGGAAGTAAAACAGTGTGACAGGACTAATGATTAATGAGCCAAATTAACAGTAATTACCTCAGTGATTAGCCTGAGCGAGTTAGAAAGTCTGTTGACACAATGGAGACAAGGCTCCCACTAACTAACCTTAGTCACTCTCACACACACACACACACACACACACACACACACACACATCCCTCAGTGATGGAAGCCTACCATTCTCCCACAGAAAAGTGTTTCTTATGAAAACAAGGGATTTAGAATAGTCACAAAGTAAAAAAGAAGAAACTTTAAGAAAGTGTGGTGGATCTTTACGATGTTTCGAAATCAGGGGCTATAACGGAGCCATCATTTACACAGAGTGGCTAATTTTATGTCCAACATCCAAATGTGATTAAGGTGCACATTAATGTATTGATGTCATTCTTTGTCCAATGTTAGTTCTACAGAATTGAGCAAAGCCACACTTCATTGAATATATTTGGAAAATTGCTCCTTCTTCAAGGTCATTGTCTACTTTACAAAAGCTTAGAAAATAAACATGTATTTTTTATTATTTGTATTATTGCTAGTAAGGGACCAGCTGAAAAAAATAATATTACTGACAGGACAGGGGGCAATCAGATGTTAGCTGAGGCCAGCGCCCCCCTGGTCTCTTCCTTGAATCCACCACTAAGAGACTTTCTCCAGCATTTCTTCTGCCAGCCCCCTTGTAAAGTCTCCAGATAATGTCAGAGTGAGGCCATGTGAGAAAACAGCAGGAGACTCTCCTGGGGATTCACTGCGAGCGAGTGGGTGGGTTGATGGCATTTCTAAAATGTGACGGAAGCAAAACTGAAAAAAACAGACAGAAGAAAAATGATAAAAAGGTGCCATACATCTATAAGACACTGAGAAAGATGTCAAGAGAGTGTGTGCTGTAAACAAAAACAAGTGATCTCCACAGGGGAATAAAAATGTGACTTCCTGCCTCTTGCACACCTCTCACCTGAAGCTATGGATTGTTCTGTTGTTCTCCGGAGAAAGTCTCCCAAATTTGCGAACATTCTCCAGAGTTCATGTCTGAAAAGGGCTAAACTAATTTAATTAGAGTTGTACCGGTGAAGCAGAGTGTAATGAAATGACTGGTCTAATGCCAGCGCCTCCATGTCTCTGTTATGTCAGGTGTTGGCACGTATCATGAGCGGTAAGCTGGCAGTTTAAATATCAGACCGTTATTGAGCTCTGTTAAGAGCTGTGTGGACCACGGTAATAATGTAAATGTCCTGCCAAAGGGAAATGTCTCCTGAGCAAAATCAGCTCATTCAGGCACCTATGCCAGTGAAGGGGCTGTTGTGTCCCTGAATCACACCTCATTTAACCACCTCTTTATGTCAGAAGCCATGGGCCTGAGTGCAGAGTTCATACCTTACGCCTAAATGACAAAATTCTGTAGCTTGTAGCCTCCAAAATCGACCCATGTGACTGCTCATAATATGACCCAGACTGTTTTCTAACACCATATGGTTAAAATGAGTTTTCACCTTTAACTGCTCCGTTGTTCATTGTTCAAGATGATCACACCTGATTTGACACAGGTCTGCTCTTAATATTTGGGGCTCAAAGCTACAACGTTTGACATGAAAAAAAATATGGAGGATGTGAGGTAAGAACTATGGCTTTGTAACTGACTCCTAGTCACCGCTTGAGTTTTCACTTCAAGCATCACAAACTTGAAACTCTGCTGCTGGGGATTGAGTTGCACTGTGGGAACAGTAGTCACTAGGTTTTTGAATGAAGAAGAAGAAGAAGAAGAAGAAGAAGAAGAAGAAGAAGAAGAAGATGACTATGTCTACCTTTTACTCTGAGGAAAGGTCTGCCATTATTATGATGAAAATAAATGGTAGTATGTCAGGAAATTTTTATATTAAATCACTTTTAAGCATTTGAACAAATTACTGTGGGAGTCGTTTACTTTCAAAAGACTACAGGAGCTAACAACTGAATGAAGTCCAGGTGCCTGAAGCTGAACAGGAACAGAAACAACACAGTGAGGATCCATTCATCGTGCTTTCACTGTCCACTCTCACTTGTTCTAGATGAAAAGTGTTGAACACCATCATGTTAAACAGGATAAATGTGAATAAACTCAAGAAACAATGAGCTGCATAAGTCAACAAATAACCTGTGTTCATATACAGTTCACACACACACGTACAAACAGAGTAGGAAGCTTGTCCTGCTGTTGACAATACCTCAGTCAGACCACATGGGAGGGAGCATGACTTCCTGCTGGTCAAGGTGGGACCACAGCTTTAGGAAGGAAGTTGCTTAGTAACCACCACCTTTCACACAGCACACACTCAGCAACACAAACGCACGCAGACACACTTCGCCCGTCTGGCTGGAGAATCAATTAACTTAAAGGTTAATCTCTAATTAAACACACAGCGAGAATAGTCACTCACTTCACTGGACTCCAGAGACTCTATTGTGTGTGTGTGTGTGTGAGACTTTACAGTGTGTGTCATGCATTAAAATGGAAGGAAAGATGGAGAATAAACAGACTAGAGAAGGGAGCATTTGTGTATTTATTTGTATTTACATATCGAAACCATTTTTACTTTAGAAAACTCAAATTGCGTCAATATTTATTTCTGCGCTGTGGCAACATGTTTCAAATCAAAATGTCATGCCAATAAAGTGTCATTAAATGAATGAGAGGGAGAAATTCCACATTTTTACAACATTAACAATAATTGGTAAGTGCGTAAGAAAACGTTTTGTCTAAGGCAGTTCCAGAAGTGCCTGCTCTATTACCGACAGCTGTTGCAGCTATCACACACACACACACACACACACACACCCCGGTCCTTTCAGGCTAGTCATTACCACTGACATAATCAAAGCAATCTGGCAAAGGATCAAATCTGGCTTCAGCTTGTTCCCCAAACAGGAAAAAAAACAGGAAGTGAGTTGTGTGGGACAGTAAACAACCAGTGCTACGTGCGTTATTGACAAAGCAATATTCAATTAACATTTGGCATGTGTACGCGTTGCTGTAATTTTTACTTCCAACTTTGAATAACCAGGTGCTCGGTCCTCTCCTCTCAGTTGTTTATTCCGCTCTGGGTAAAAACAGCACTTCTTTGTCTCTGGTTCAATCAGTTTCTAATACCTAAAGGATGACTCTGAGCCACACAGCATGAAAACACATGTTCTCTTCTGCGTTGTAACAAACATCTGCTTTAGGGTCAGACAATGTTCTTATATTTGTTGAAAAGGATCGAGCAAATGCCAGGAAATTACAGGCCTAAACATCCACGGCTGCAGTGCTTGATGACAAGCTCTGTCCTGAAAACACTGTGACATGACATAAATACACCAGATGGTTTGTTTGACTGACGCCAGTGGTGAATTGTCACTGTATAATACCATGGCCATGATCGGGCATGCAGGGAAGAGGGAATCCACTCTGAATCTTCAACCAACCACAATCATCTATAATAACACATTTTATTCTAGAGTAAGACTCAGTGCTACATTCTTTTTCTAATATTTGTACCTGTAGTGTCAGTTGGTGATTTGCAGGGTGCTGAGGGGGGAAGTTAAACCCTGTAAATTAAAATGACCAATAATGTATACCCCTTGAAAACCTGTAAATTCTGAAATTCCCTCTCGGCCATCGCCCCAGCTCCTATTGGAGAGAGTGCTGCATGTGCAGATAGAGAACTTGTGTGTGCAGGTATCAGATAGTTAATGCCCGCTAAACTGATCTACAGTTTGTTTTGTGATGTCGATACTACCGGGGTCTCCCCACAACAGCCAGAGACAAACCATTCGGGTTACAGCATTTTATTTTCTTCACACAGTGCAAACATAAACTCAACAAACTCAACTGAAAGGGTCCAGCTATTTCTGCTGGCCTGGCCGCTCAGTCTCTTCCTCTGTGTCTCTCCTGTCTCTACTCCCATGTGTGTTACTCACTCTGTGTGGGTCTCTCCATGTCTCCCACTGGCAAGAGGAGGACAGTGCTCTTTGCCTTGCTCTCTCTCACCACAAAAACACACTGACTATCAGCAGCAACAGGGAGAAAACCTTTCTGGATCGGTGGCTGTTAAAACTAGATTTGCGTGACAAAACACACACAAATAAAGGCTCGGTAAAGGATGATGAGATTAGTGTATTGTAAATCAAGCTTTCTCCTTAGAGATTACAGTTCAACAAAACAGGTTAAAGTTAAGCATTTGTCTTTGTGGTTGTGAGCACATTGAAGAGGTCTTCACCATGCGTTCGCCATGAGGATGTTGTATCTTGATGGAAACAAAATATTATTAAGCAAGAGTAATTTTTGGCGATTGCAAATTGTTTATATCTGTGAATAGTTAATAACATCTCATAATCCATCAATTCAACTGGGAATCAGACATTTTAAACAGTTGTTGACAGACTAATATTATTACATAGAGGAGGCTGATATCAACATATGTTCTTATCCCATTTTCCACACTGCTGTCACATTAAGTTAACAGTTTGATTTCGAACTGCAGTTTATTATGAATTTCGTCAGTTATAGAAAATATTGATGTTGTCATTGATGTGGTATTTCTGTCCAACTAGGTGTTTTAATGTTGACTGCAGTTTTCCTGTCATGAATCTTGGATCTAAAAAACGATCTGGTCATCTATTGTTCTTAGCAGGACTCATTTGAAAACAAAACAACGGATGAGTCATCTTTTCCTCATTGTTACGCGATGAACTTGGAGTGTTCAGGGTACATAAAATCTTTACACGCTATTTTAATTAGGCCTCATTTCCAGCTGCGGTGGGGAATCCCTGTGTGGTTTTGGTGGAACCAGCACATTCAGGGCCTCAGCGTGGAGGAGAGAAGGTCTCTGTGGTTTTGTGGAACATCAGGGGGTCAGTGAGTGATAAATGATACTGGTCTGAATACTGAAAGATAAATAATGAAACCCTCAAAGTGGGTCATGTAATGTTTGAGTGTGTGCGTGGACTGTGTCCTGAGAGATTGTGGTGTAATGACACTATCTATCTAGTGAGTAATGACTTTTATTACCAGGACTGGAATAGATTTCTTAACATCCTCGGTTCAGACCCGTAACAGGTTGTGACACTTAAAACTGAGTATTCTTTATTTCCTCTTTCCCCAGCGGCTGCGTGGGACTCAACATGAGAGATTAATGACCAAACGTTCCTTCTTTGCCCACGAGGCCTCCCTCACACTCCACTTTCTTCATTTCCCTTGAACAGCTTCCACTCCCTGCGTCAATCACAGTAAAGCGTACACTGTGCCCCCTTGCTCTTCTTCTCTCTCTTTCCTCTTCTCCACTTCTTCCACTCTTTTTCCTCCCTTATTTTCTCCTCAGGTCTCAGTCTACCACTTTGTCCTTTGCCATTCTCGGTTCCGTCAATGTCTCTGTATCGCCCATTTTTTGCCCCACCATTGTTAGTTGTTTCCCAATGGAGATTCAAAATATGCAGTGCTATTAGATGATTGGGGCCACATTGTGTTTACAACCACTAATTGAGATAATGTCTGAATTTCCACTCAAATATTTACCACTCCCTCCATTATCACCATAAAAAACAGCAACATATAACAATTTTGTCATTCTCTACTTTTATTTTTTGAAAATGTTTGGCCTTTGCAAAGGAAACAGAGGATGTAAACTGCCAAAATTATCATTACTGTAAGTGTAACAATATGTACAGACCATACACCACGGTCGGCAAAAAATCTCATCTGTGTTACATATGAAAGTCTGTTTGAACAACCTCTTCAACTTTAGAAAATTTAAGTCAGCCTATAGTGGCCAAGTTTATCATATATCCTATAAAGGTTGTTTTATCAAAATGAAAAAAACATTTTTTTTTAATTCAGACAAATCCTTTCACACAGATCCTTGGAAAGCCGCAGTGCCAAACAGTACAAACATATCTAACCACAACCAATTCTCAATAAGTGTGAAGGCAACAACAATAGCAGTGAAAACATGACTCACAATGAAAATCGGATGAAATACTGTTATTTCTTTCAAATTATGTGGTTTTCAGACTTGTTTTCCTGACTTCAAGACGCCAAGGTTTTAACCGTTTGTTGCTGAAGTTTTCCTTTTGAGGAATTGTTCTACAGACATGTCAATGTTCTAAAAAGAAATATCACTTTTACATCTCTCCATCCCAGCCAGTCTCCTCTCTGAAGATTAATCATCATCAGTCAAAGTGGAGCCTCCACATCTACAGCCGTCTCCCTGTGGATCACTTAGGCATGCCATTGTACTTACTTACACACACACACACACACACACACACACACACACACACACACACACACACACAGAGTCTCTGAGCTCCACTTCACCAACTCACATAAAACGACCAAGCAGTGGTTGGTAAGAAATATAGCAATTATTTTAGCAATGGCAATTGTCTAAAATGTCCTATTATCATGGTTCACCAACCAATTTAGAAGAAAAGTTGCAAGTCCATACATTACATATTTATCACATAGACAGTTTATAAAGATGGACGACATGACTGCTCCCCAAAAGTGAAACCAAAGCATCTCGATTGCCACCTGGTGGCTGGCTGCAGTATAGGTCATAAAACCTGCCTCCTCCATGTTAGTAACAGGACGTGGGCCAAACTATAAATTTACGTCAAATACATTTTGGCAAAATATGTCATGTTAGGTAGTTGTTATCACCCTGATGTATGTTCAAGTGTTCATCTTTCCAGTATCTGGGATATTTTGGCATCACAGTTTATATACAGTCCGTCTTTATTTAGAGTCAATGTTTCAGCATAAGACTATAAAATGTAAATATTGTTTTGCTGTTTCTATCACTTCTTCTTCTAAAGTTAGAAGAACACACAACATTTTGCAGAAGTAAGTCAGTCCCACTGTTTAGCACACAGATATAAAAAATAATGGATTAAAACGTGTTTAAATTGCCTTTTCTTTTTACTGAAGGAGCAAATAGTTGAGGCACTGTCATCTCACAACCTGGAACTGAGCTGAGGTAAGCCAAAGAGCAATTATTCAACATATGTAGTGGAAATTACAGCAGTATAGGAGAGGGCAGGGTCTGCAGTCAGTCAGTGTGAGGCTGATACTTTACAGAACACAGACATAAAAAGCAAACCTCATGTCTCCAATCAGGATCAATGAGTTCAGCCGACTTCTCCAGTGGGTACGATAACCAGAACAAAACAAAAAAACTGAACAAGAGGGAAATTGTTTGTAGTCGGACATAAAGTTAACAGGCTGACTGGGAGAACGGCCTCTGAACAATAAAACTCCTTGGAGGTGCTGTAATGAAACCAAAACCTGAGGTTAGAAAGCTGCTTTACCCAACAACGTTGAATGTTAAAAGTATCTGAATTACATCTACACGAAGACTGGACACAGGGTTGTGGCTTCACGCATCTCGAGATCATGCAACAAAATGTTTGGCCTTTGCAAAGGAAACAGAGGAGGTGGACGACAATAATCATGTTTTGTGTGTGCATGTGAGTGGGTTGCTAGAGAATCAACAGCGTTTTAAAAACACTTTCTTACCCTGCTCTTATCAGACAATGTCATTGGAAAAATTCCCACAGTGCATCAACTGCTAAACAATGAATTTGGCGTCATTACAATAATTTAGGTCCCTTCATTTCAGGCCATTATGTCTATTAAATGTATGTGTGTCGACTTATTTAATTCCCTTAAACCTTTGAATGAGACTTATTCTGAGTTCTTGTTGGCCGTGTTTATATCAGATTGTCTAATGACTGTAAACTGGTCAAGTTTGTTTCCATATGGTTTCTCACAGTTTGGACAAACACACAAGGATTGTATGCGATACGCTATATGCCTGAACCTGCAAGTACAGCCCCAAGACAGATAACAAACATGTATCTATTGTATATACTCTATGTATTAATTTACACAACAAAACTTTAACTAGAGCTTTATTGTGGTATGAACCTTCCTATCATAAGTTGGAGTAGCTGTGTGCAAACAAACCCCACAAACACAAAAAGATGTTTCAAATTTCAATACAAGAGCTGCTTGCCAACTTGAATCACAGCTTCCCCTCAAGTATATAGAAATATTTTATAAGATCTAGTCCCACAGAAAGTATTAAAAATGTAGTGATAGGTAATTTAGCCAACAATAGATCCATTCATTGTTCTGTCCTGATGCATCATGTGTGTGAGCTGTAATATTGTTAAATATATTTATAATTTTAAAAGTGTGACTATTCACTGCAGAGCGTTGCATCCTCACAGGGAACCTGTGGACAGGAAGTCCTCTTCACATCTAAACTAATCTCTAATCAGCCTCTGTAATGTCTTTATCCATCAAAATACCATTACATTGACCATTCCAGCAGTTTCGGTTTGGAATGGTCCGTAGTAAAGCTCTGGATATTATTTAGTTGAATTATTTTGAATACACAATTCATATAAGTTATGCATTTAATCAACAGTGAATGTATTCAAACGCTCAGTCCACTGAGAAAAGCATACAGCTGTATTCAGAAACTGCAGTCACTATACAACGAGCTGTCAAGATATCTGCACCTTTGCCACGTCACATGTACAAAGTCTCTGCCCTCAACCATGGACCCAGTACAGTCAATACAGTACAATCCACACTGTAAAAATGTTAGTTTAAACAAAACGGTACCAGTCATTCCATCTAATGTTAGGAAGCCAGTGTATCATTTCACAACTTTGCCAAGGGCAGTAATTGTAGAGACCAGTCACTTAAGTGTTGTGAAATACTGGATCTTTGTAATACAAATTAGTTTTTTCAGATCATTTCCATGCTGAATGTTTTCCTCAGCGTTGGCCATCACCATCTCTATAGTGCATTTTACCACACTACAGAAGGCTAAAATCTGTTACATGTGGTTGTGCTGGCCGTTCGTCACTCAGCCAATCAGAGGAGAGGCTCAGAGATCACAGGCCTCTACTACGATTTGTGGTTATCATTCAGGGTTTTCAGTCCTACGAAGCTTGTTCACTTCTTTTCTGGCTAAGCCTGACTGCATTTGTTAGGTTAAATCGAGCTGGATTAGAGAAATATATCTGGGGTATGTTGAACTCACTTTGATGTATGGGCCTCAGGTCCATAGAGAAGCGTTGATGACAATCAGGCAGTAAAGTAGGTACCAACTCTAGCAGGAGCTTTTTTTACACAGAAAAATGAACCAAAAACAAACAAACAAACAAAAAAAACAAGAACATGAAATCAAAGCACCAGGAACAGGTACATGCACATAAAACACACAACCGACAGATACTATTTAAATTCTAAGTTAAAACAAGAAGTAAGAATCACTCCGAGAGGCAGATATAACACAGACATATGGCAAACTTCTTATGGAAACAAGAAGATCAAATAAAAAAAAGGAAAAGTATAAACTATGGAACATTTAAAAGTAAAGATTCACTGAGTGTTTGAGACATGTGAGAAAAGAAAAAAGCAGTGCGGGGTGAGTGTTTTCTCAGAAAAAGTGAATTTACTGGAGACTGAAAGAAAGATAAAACTTCCCAAAAGACCGGTAGGCCTATAAGCTGATGTCTGCAGCTGCCTAATGATGTGTGACGAACACACACACACACACACACACACACACACACACACACACACACACACACACACACACACACACAACGAAAGCCCATCAATTATTAAAATAAAATCCACAGGTGGTTTTGCACACTCCGCTGAGGTGACTGGGATAAATGAACAGATGCAGATGTCTGAATAACAGCTGCTGTTTTTTCTGGTCCAGGTCACTTCACTTTATAGGACTTGAGTTAACAGCAAGTCCCACTGATTTATGTACTTTTCTTCTCCACCACAGAGCTGCTGTTTATGGAGGAAATGATACAGGTGTATGCATCACTTCAAGTGCATGGACAGTGAGGGATCAAACGAGCTGACAACATGCAGCAACACATGACCGGCTGAGGAATCACCAGCAGTAATGCTTCTGCTAGGAGCATGACAAACTGGGAGATGTGATAAAGAATCCAAAACTACACATTGAAAGGTTGGAGTATTTACACAGGGCAAAGTGTTGGAACATTTGTGCGTGTTTGTGGGTCTTTTTACACGTACTTCTTCACATCTGGGTGTGCAAACCATATACGTTGATTCTATATTTGTGCGTGTTTATGAGGTTGCAGTAATAGTCAGGGTGTGAAGTCGCATTGCAGGTTTGTTTTTTATGAGATTTAAAGCAGCCATTGTTACTGCACATTTCCACAGATGTTACAACCCAATTATCCTTCAATCACACGCATGACCAGACCCAGTAACTGGGCAACCTAATGGGCCAAAATTGGTTCTGTAAATCTGCAATCACACACCCCCACATCTTCCTGCTAGTTTGAACACAAATACCAGCAAGAGGTTTTGTGTTAAACCTACATGATCTCAATTCATTTTCTAACCCAAATGTTTTTTAAAGAATATTTTGACATATAGAAAGAAAGACACACACACACACACACACACATACACATACACGTGTAAGTCTCTGTAACTTCATAGGACATTACATTGACTTACATAGATTTCCTGGAGACCACAGTTACTACTTGTCTAACCATAGGCCTTAAAATAATACTTAACTTAAACCTAACCTCACCTTAAAAATGTGGTTTCTTTAAAATGTAATGATTTAGTTATGGGGACTGTTTGTCACCATTATGAAGACAAGTCCCAATTATGTGTCGCTATGAGTAAAACTTGGACCACAAACACACATTTCAGTCTTAGTGAGGACACTCATTGGTATTATACATACCCTAGCGCCTAACCCATGATGCTAACATACACTTCCTTCCAACCCTAAACCTAAAAGCAAGTCCTACTCCTCAAACAGCCTAAAGAAGGTCAGAAAGTGAGGACTGGCCAAAACGGTCCTCATAGAGATATTAGCACAAGCACACACACACACACACACACACACACACACAAAATTAAAGTAGACATGGGAAATGGAGCCGGTCTTTTCCTTCCTGACATTAAATACCAAACAGCCTTGTTGCAGGTGTGCAGTCTGCACATTGTTGATTCAGTATTAAATAGAGCATGTCTTTCTTTCAGTGGGGTAAAAGCTATAGTTTATAAAAGTGGCTCATTTCAGGCCGCTGATGTTTGGTCTCTGTTTATCTCACTGGCGCCATTACTCTTATCCAGTAGACCCCCACCCCCCACCCCCGACCCTGCAACTTTAAGTTAATCTAAATCTTTAACATATTCAGTCAGGAAACATCTTTATGTTAGAAAATCAACTTTTAATGTTGTTAAACAGCATACAACTACACAGCATGCATGGTAGAAAGACACTTAAATAAAACATAAATACACACTTAAATTAGGCTCTTTGTGTGGGAGACCCCACAGCCAGCACACATTTCTTACAGTACAATAAAGGGACATTACACCAAGATAATGTTCATTTCTGATCCAACCATCCTTACATCTTTTAGCCTAATTTCTATATTGTATCTGGTGTTTTTCAGTAAAAAATATCTGTACAGAAACCATGCTTGGTTGAACCTGTCAAGTTCAAAATAATAACTGTAGTTTGTTAGTTGGACTGCTGCCAGAGTCGTGGAAGAATATTTAAAAAGTTCAAATGTTTTTATTGCAGTCTCTTCTTAAGGGTCGGGTCTCACATGAGCAAATATTTCAGAGACAAATCTTTGCCTTCTGTTTACTTTCAATCCGTGAGAGCGAGGAAGCGATTAAAACAGTTTCTTCCTGTGACGAGGCAAATCGTGGCTTCACCTTGGAGTTATGCTTCGGTGAACTTTGATCAGCGTTATTTGGTATGCATTAAGTATATGTGATGCGGCTCTTATTCTACCACTGGCTGAACCTCCTGACTGCTTCCTGCAGAGCAGCCGTCGATGTCAGAGCATGTGCACATATTAATGAATTAGCTCAGCACAATCAGGAGGATCAGATGATCAGTGAAATCGTTTGCTGTAGTTTAGCACGACTAAAACACTTCCCCAGTTTTACAAAAAGTACGACAACGTCCATGAGTTTTTGAATCCCTGACAAACAACACATCTATCAGCTGTCCTTATACATTATACACTGTAAAATACTGCAGTTCAACATTAAGGCAAGACAAGTGCTTTAAATCCAAACAACTTTAAAAAAGAGTATTGAGAAACTGAACTGAACACAACTAGCTACAGAGGTAAATATATAAAACATCAGATGCAATACCACAACACAATTTGTACAAATGTACTGAAATGCTTTTGATATTTAGTTAGTGATGGCATTTTTTTTTTCCTGCTACTACTTATTGAAATGTGTTATTGACTTCTCCAGCAAAAAGAGTGTCAGCATTTATTTATTTATTTTGGATGTTCCATCTCACAATGATTGTTGAAAGTTACAGTAAAATCTTTTCGAATGACAAAAGAAATTCAGGACCTAGAAAGGCAGAAGCTCCAACAAATCTGGTACCACCACCAAAACATACAGATTAAAGGTAAGATGTTGTTATTATCTTAATAGACCAGAGCAGATTCAACAAAATTATGATAAAATTAAACTATGATAAATGTTACAGAGAAAATTAACTTTTATTAAGGATTTTTTTTAAAGATCAAAAAAGTTTATTTCATCCCGATAACTGTTTGTGTCTTTCTTTCAATTTGTTAGAGCAAACTTTTTACAGAAATTATCAGAGTTGCATTCATACAGCCAGTCTCTCAACCCCCGAACTAAAAACAAGAAAAACATTTTTGGTGTTTTGTACAAACCAGGGAGAATGTGTCTCTTTTTCATTCTCACTTCATATTGATGAAATGGGGGATATTTAATTGGGATTATTTTGAATTGTAAATACAGCATTCACAAGTCTCTCATAGTACCTTTATTTTAATCTCTCACTCCTTTCTTTGTTTCATCTCCCAGTTCCTCCTCTCGGTTCACTTGACCTCTTGAGAGGCCATTCGCACGCCACAAAGGTCACAAAAAGACACCATAGGTGCAGCGTTGCTTCCTGGCTAGTTTTAAGCATATATAGGGCTCACAGAAAAGATATACCATCCTCCATTAAAATTATTTCACATGAGGTAACACATTGGCAGCCATGTTGGTCATCCTCTGTTCTTTGGCTCCTACTGTACATGGCTACTTTCTGATTGTGTATGTAGCTGTTTTTAGTTTCTTTAGAAGAAACTTTAGAAGTGTTTATTTATTATTGTTTTTTCTGTTCTTCCCTCCTTTAATAATTATTTTTGTTATTTATTCTTCTTTTTTAGGGTGAAGGGTGGGGTTATATATGTTCTTAATATGTTGTCATATAACAATAGTCACATCTCCCCTTATTCTAAACCAGTTTATTTGCTTTTTCTTTATCCTTATTGTTCAGTCAGATTTTATAAGTAAACGCTCTCTGTTCTGCTCCACCTGTTACCTGTGGACAGGGAGACCTTAAGTTTGTTGTGTAACTGTGAAAAGTTATATTTTCACAATAAAAACTGATGACAATAGCAAGGTGGATTATCATGTGTTCAAATCATTAACACTACTTGAAACCAGTGTTTCCAAAGCAGAAAGAAAAGAAGCATTAGTCATTACATTTGACCCTTCCTGTTCCCTCCACTGTCACTGGAAAGCTACAGCAGACAGAGGGACTGTGGGAAAGGGAGTTCAGCGGCTGATTAACATGTGAGGTGAGGTTAGTTAAGTTTAGCTTGTTGACACATCAGTTGGTTCATCACCCGAATTATCATTACACTTAATAATGAAATCTTGTTTGAAAAATGATTCAACAGATCCAACCAAGGTTTCCCAAGAAAGCGAATATTGAGCATTAGGTACATTCCAAGAGGCCGTATGGTATGAAAACCAAAAGCATGAAAACAAGCCTCTGTGAAATATGCCTCTAAGGGTCAATGAGGAGAGATTTTGATCCCTAGATGGTGTTTAATGGAAACCCACTGCAGTAAAAATAAAGCAATGTGCCTTTAATCTGTTGAACTATCAACAGTCGTCTCATGGTAGCTTCCAGTCTGAGTTAGATGAGTTTATGTATTCAGTGTTATGGGTTAGTGGGATGTCAGTTTATGTAAGAGAGAAGAGAGAGAGTGAGTGTGTGTATGTGTGTTACAGAGTGTGTTAAATATGTGTGCTTCATTAGCTTCATTCGCCTTTAACAAATATACATCAAAGGCAGATGTGTCTAGAATGAAATCACGCATTAGCATGAATTGTATAACTATGTCAAGAGCAAAAAGCAAAGGAGATATGGTCTGTTAAAGACAAAAGAGATTAATCCAGTGTGTGAAATGTCAACAATCTGGTTGTGAGGAGGAAAAAAGGCAAATAATTGTGTGTGTCCAAACTGCATTTGACAAATTTGCTGTTCTGTAGTCCAAAGATGCAAAGGTACAGTATGTAGATGTACCTTTCCTCTCCCTCCAAGCACCAGTTTTCAATTTAACTGGACCTTTACATTAAACAAACTGCCTCGTGCAGCTTGAAGTCTCAGGAGACAATTAACACAATAATATGAGCCAACACACGGTTCATCAAAGAGTCAGCAAGGCTGCAAAAGCAGACATTAAACAGGCTCTGCTCTTGGTAAAGTAAATCCACAGGCATGCATACATTTTTTAATCTGAGGTTTGTTAAGTGTTTTCTCAGTGAAGATTGACTGGTATGAATAAAACAGTTTGTGTAATTTTCAAACGTATACATGGGCAAAGTTGTGAGGGGGAGGGGGTCCTTGGTGATTAGGGTTTTCAAATATCATCCTCAGAGTGTATGTGAACGATTGTCTCTTATTTCCTCTTTATCTGTGTCAACATCTTTTCCGTCTCAGTTTGTGCTGACTTTTCAGACGACCGAACACCTGTCTTTTTTGGGCTACAGTCAAATCCAAGCTCAAGCATCAGACCTACACATTAACTGATTTCATAAAATCTATTCTGTTTGATGAAGGTTTGATGACCAGCAAAAGCAAAAAATCGGTTCTGATCTCCCATATTCTGAAAAATTCTAGTGCCAAAGCTTCAACTATGATGATGGTCTTGATACCCTTGTTCCCCCTTTTTTCTTGTCCTACGCTATAAACTTTCTCTGTTTTTAGTCTTTCATTTCCTCTTTCTTTTGCCCTCCCGTATTGTCATCATTACTCGTCCCATGCGCTCAGATCCCGCGGCGTCCGGTTACGTTCTCCGGAGCTCTTGCTACGAGCCTTCCTAGCACTCTCCTGTGCCTGCCGGTACTTCTCCAGCATGCTCTTGTGTTTCCTCCTCAGCTTGTCGTTGCACCACATCCTCTCGCAGTACTCCTCCACATGCGGCAGGTTTGACGGCCCAATCAGTTGCATGATATCTTTGAACCATGTACGTGATTGGCCAATTTGGCTTGATGAGCCAGCCCTGGTGTATGAGCTGCACGGCATCCATGCTCTGTAGCTACCTGTAGACCTGTCTTTCAACGAGTCAGAGAGGCCGCCGTTGTCACGAGCCATGAGCTCGTCCACGGTCTCCCCCTGGAGGACTTGGAGGGTGAAGCGGGCCAGGGTCTGTGTGAAGCCGTGCTCTCGGGAGCGACAGATGTACACACCTTCATCTTGGCGGAAGAGACGACGGAAGAGGAGACCCTGCTCTGTAGACATCACACGATCGTCTAACTTCACCTAAGGAAGCCAGAGAGAGAGCTTTTACTTAACTTAACAATTGTCTCACATTAGGCTGTAATTGTCTATCATATTTTATAGACATCTAAAATTGACAAAACAAAGTTACAAGCCAAGTGTCATATTTTAAAGTTTAAACTTAGTTGCTTCACTTACACATTGTGAATGTCACAAATTCAATGTGCAGTTAACAATCTGAGACTCAGAGACTCAACATTAATCCATTGAGAATCTATGCCCCAACGATGAACTCTGTTTCAAAGTTATTTAGATTTCTTCTTGTTACCATCTTGACACAAAATCTGAATCAGCTGAGCCTGCTCAGCAGTTGCCAGTGAGCGTGATTGGATGTTAACTGTTTAATATTGCCATGCAGTGCTCCTGTGTGAAGGCATCTGCAATCATTATGGTTCTCCACTCATTTACTCATACTTGTCTGAAGATGTTCCAAAGCCTTTTGATCATATATGGAATTACTTTAAGCAGCCAAGTGAATAACATGAATGCAATAACAAATAAGACTTTTAAAGCCACTCTGAACTATTTATAAAACTTTATTAAACACATTTTTTGAAATTTAAGTAAAAAGATGGTAATCAACCAATCTCAGAGCTCATCTGCTCTTGTCTGACAATGAACTTGCCTCTGGGGGCAATAGCCTAGATTTTGGGGCATCCGGTGATGACAGCCAAAATCTGGGCCTAGACTTAGTCTTCTGTTCGCCGTACACCATTCACAGTCCATCTAGTTTCTTTTATAACAATAGTAAAACATTTCCCCACACAAAGCACAAAGATCAATAATATAATTTAATACAAACACAAATTCTTGTTCTCCACACATAACAAACAATGTGATTGGTCAAACTAGAAACGGACAACAGAATGTTTCCAAATCTTGTCCCTCTCCTACAGCATATTCACATACATAATATGTTTCTGGAGATTAGTTAAATAGAATCAGAAAAGAAAGACCAGGAACAGTCACTGTTAGTTTTACTCTACTTTCCTTCCCTTTACTCTCATTCTCTTTGTATTTTCTTTCCTCTTCCTGCCTCAACTCTATGTCTCCCTTGCACTTTTCTTGATCAACCTCCTACCTTCTCATCTCACTTATTCCATTCGTTCGGTGCCAACACAAACATGGCTGCCCTGTTAGCTAGAGTGGCAGCCACATGTTTATTTGCAGGGAAATGAGGAGGGGTGGTAATGCCTTAATTCTTGCAGTTAAGCTTGAAAAAACATAACCTCAAACAGATGAAAAATTACTATGGGTGTGGGCACACATTCAGGACAACATAATTTTCAAAGAAGTAATTTGAAAAGGACTTTGCAACACCGTGCTGAAGTCACAGAGGTTTGTAGCGACTGAGTGACACCACAGCTTTCAGTGGCATGTGGGTCCATGCTTGCAAAGAATTCACTGTTTATTCAAGAGTAAAAGAGCGGTTGTGCACTTTCCTTTGAAATATAACTGCTCAATTTCAACCATATGTCAAATGGCTGTCAAATGTGTCGGCCAAGTGCCAAATTCACTCACAAATCTTTGTTTTTCAGGCAGTATTCAGGCCACTGTTTGCCAGAAGTTTCATATCATCCATTGCCTGTCTCTCAAAACTCCCCCCACCCCTTCTACCTATCAGAGATACACAGTTTTTTGATTTGCAGCAATTACATTTTCTTGATATTGATTTTGGCCATTTGCTTGCTGTCCTACCTCTTCCTTGTGGTCGTGCTGTTGGATGAACCAGGTTACAGTAGCCTGCGGAGAGCGAGGAACACACTCCAAGAAGGTGCTGTTGTTCTCAGTCCCATACAACACTCTGTCCTCTGTCATGTCAAGGTCTTCTGGTTGAAAGAGAGAGAATTAGGGAGGCTGTGTCTTTGCTAGTTTCAGACTGATGCAGTTGTCATTTTCTGTCCAGTGCCAATCTTGTTTGCATAGCAAACGTACGTCGAACTGAGCACCCATTGCCATGTTGATCTAAATATGAGGTGGCGTAGCTTGATCGAATTTAAGGTGACTGTTGGTGGAGTTTTATTTCTGTTTTCGTAGTTGTGATTGTTTTAATGAGTAATTAAAAGACTAAACAAAACAGATATTACGTGTTACTTCTTGATCTTTAAATGTGCTGGTAGTAGAAAGACTTTGCTACAGGTAGTGACTGTCTGAGAAAGTGGAAATCTTACTTTAACAACATCCTGACTTGGAACAAAGGAACCTTGTTGAACTCAGGTTCACCCAGAGACTTGAATGGAGGCATGTTTCATCACCTGCTCTCTGTTCCTACACTCAGGTGAGCAAACACAAATTCAACACCTTCACACCCCCATTTTTTAACTGCCTCTGTACAGCCTTGTTTCTCTCCTTTTAGCCTGTGCTCACTTTATCCTTTCCTCACCTCTGCATCACTTTTGTAAATCGTCTACCACTTATGTGTCTTTGTCAGTGTGATAGTTGAGGAAGTTTGAGGTCATTTGTCTCTCTACTCCTCCTTCCCTCTCTCACTCTCTCACATACACATACTGGTTTTCATGTTGCATGGGGAACAACATTTCAATCGTCACTGGTGGGGACCACCTTGAGGCATGAAAAAATCAGGTATACACAAATGCCCACACTATTTTTCATTAAAAATAAATGTCTCACAAAACCCAATGGGATCTCATGTGAAATAAGTACGAGGTTGTAGCAAAGTTAACATGTACTTTACTGTGATTTACTGCACAACAAACAGCTTCAGATCAACTGACTGACGTCTCACATAAACACTCTTTGCCTTTCATCCTGAGAAAGAGGCTCTGACCCTTACAGACACAAACACAAACAATCTTCAGTACAACATAGGTCTTCCACGTCTCCCCCCTGGACCACACATGCATAGCATACTGTATACAGCAGAGTGGAGTCTCACTGGTCTTCTTCCAATCTATAGGCCTAATAGTTTACAGAATGTCAAGACAGCTGTGCCTTGGTCTATACGGCACCTGTAGTGTCCTTGAAAGGATGTGGAAATCTGTTTTAGCTGATACTAAAAACATGACCTTGAAACCAGGACAACTCAGTCAGCATGAATTAGTGGTGATATGGATAAGTTCTCCATGAAGGATGTCTACCGAGTCAAATGTTTAGTATTTGTGTCCTAGAATCTTGACCATGTGAAGAAACATACTGGGAAGTGATATATTCATACCTGTCTTTGAGATTAAGTTAATGTGGGAAATGTATGTATTTACACAATTTATACACTCTAAAAAGTAAAGTTGTGGTTTGACATTGAGGCTGGACATTTGGCTGGGTGCATTCCAGACTCTTGCAGTCAGCAAGAGGTTGCCAGGAAACTATCTGAAACTGCAGGAAGTCAGAGGAAGTAGGCGAGACCCGCATAATGAACAAAGAGGTCACAGAAGATGAGAGGTAGTCACACTCACCACTCAGGTTCTCATCCACACACTGCAGAACAGGGTTTCCATGCCTGATGTCCTGCCTGCGGTAGCGTCGTTTGTTAATGGCCACATATCGTGCACATGATGAGCCATCCCAGGCGCAGTAAGGGTCTCTGGCCAGGCAGCACTCAGCACAGGCTTTCCCATAAGTCTCGCAGCGATGCAGCTTCACCTGCGCCACACCTGCTGGAGAGCCCACGTACACAGCTTGCTATTTAAAGGCAGGAGAGGATAAAAAGGGAATAAGGCATTAAGAAGATAACATCTAGCATATTGAGTGTGAAAGTAAGAAATTACAGTCATATCAACTTACCCTTTTTACGGATATATCCATGGATGTAATTGGAGTTGGCACCTGCAATAGTGAAAATAATTCAAGTCAGGTATTTCACAATGTGAGAAAACGCCTCCAATCTCTAGAGAGTAAATTCATGGAGAATTTTTCTTTGAAAATGAGGAGACAATGAAGAGACGTGATTGACTTGCATAAAGACTTACTGAGACATGGTAAAACTTACTTTAAAGACCTGTAGCTCCTCCAGTGTGACCTCCTCTGTCTCTAGACTGTTTCCACCATGCAGAGTGATGACCTTCAACACTGTACCAATGTCTGAAAGACAAGGAGACGCATTGTATGGTCCACATTTAGCCCCATGTTCTTAAATAATTATTTAAGACAATAACAATTCAGAATTTTACAAGTTTTCTGACCATTGATCAAGTTTCTGACTCTGGACAGGGATCACATGCACTTACCTGTGCCGATGAACATGACATCATACTGCCCGTCCTCCGCTTCCACCCGGTCCACCACAATTTGCTTAAGCTTGTAGGGGACGTTGGCTTTTACGAGCACAGGTTGGCGCAGAGCTGGATACACCGGCCGCCACATCAGGGGATGACTGCGGGCGAAGTGCAGCACTGAATCAGGGAAATCCTTTGTGCTGCCGAACTCCCTGCCAGGCTGGTTGGTGATTTTACTCGGGCACTGGAGATAAGGAAGGACAGAGATAAATAGATGGATGTGATACAGAAGGAAGAGCTTAAAGCAACAGTCTTGGTATTTTCCATTTTATTATATATCCAACATTTTCCACCATTACTTTCCAAACTAATCCTAATGACGGTCTTAAAGTCTTGAGAACCCTCAAAATCATTGGTATTGTGCCTAGAAAGTTTGGATCATCACTTTATGTGCTTGTTGTCTGTAAAAAAAATCTTCTCTTTATGTGTGACTGTAGTCATAATAAAATGTGCTCGTACTTGGCTGAGATGTTGTGTCACTCAAATAATTACAGAGGCTGAACTCTCTCCAAACGAAAGGAATTTACACAAACCATATGACCTCTGACTTCACAAATGATTGAGATCAGTGATTCTTTGTGAAGCAGCCAAAGTCTTTGTCACGCAGTCTGCGCAGCAACTGTTTAACACATGTTTAACTGAAGCAGGGGTAAGAAGAAGAAGATGTCAACTGTTCAGAAGCAAATGGCTCTATTGTCTCTGCTGGTGGCAAAAAACACCGTGAGTGATGTTTGTCTGGTCCTCCACTGAAAACAGATTTACTTCTTTCTGAATATTGCGTCTTCATTCATGGTCCTCATGCACTTACTCGTCCTGTCACAGATAAAGGATGTTGTAACCTGTTAGGGTTGATTTCTGGCACATCATTAGGAAATACACAGGAGAGCTGCAGCTATAGGCAAAACCAGATTCGATTCATCAGAGTCAGGCAAGACTCAAGCCTTTGTGTGCTGCGAATACTTTCCCATTGACGCAACCTTAATTTTACAAAATATCTCTGTCCAGGCGACGACAAACAAGCATGCCCAGTCAGTAGGTGTCGATAAAGTCTCCACGAACAATCCGTCAAATACCAGAGAAGAAGGCTTTGGTCCAAGTAATATTGTACGCAGATGCATGTCAATGCAGTTATTGTGTTGCAGTGATGCTAAATTTAGGTGCAAACTTGTAAATAGACCTGGCAGTGCTAAGTAAACTTAGAGAAACCAGTATATATCAGCCATCGTTGTAGTCGTTTCTTGTGCATGCTAATTACACAGAGCAACAGTGGGCAAAGTTAGCAGTGACATCATTGTTTCCGAAACACTGTTTTTCATGTTCACAGACACCAGAGTTTTAAAAAATCTGCACTTTAGAAGCTGTTTGTTTTAAAATATAGTTTGAATGTGGATCGTGGTGGGGATGCAGAGGATAAAGTTTGTTTCGCAAGATATCCCCATTAGTGTGGACGGGGCATCAGGCTTTTAATATTGATAGCTTGACTACTCCGTGCAAGTGGATGAGGATTTCACTCAAAGAAACAAAAGACAAATCAGGAGAGAACAGAGACCATATGATGTTTTGGGTTAGACCTTAATAGCCTTAAGAGAAACTCACCTGAGAAACAGATCAGTGCATGACAAGGGAGGTTGAGAACAGAGGGATTTGGGTGAGAGAAGTTCTATTAGTAAAAACAGCAGTGACTGACTAAAATGAAAGCATATGTCAGAGTCATGAAACAACTTTGGCAAATATGAATCAGGACAAAGAAATGGGACATTTAATTGAGATCATCTTACGCAGAAGAGAAAGCAGTTGGCCATTTGATCATCTTATATCAGCAGGTTAAATATTTACATAAAACTTTTTTATTTGCTTGATATTGCTTTTCCAGACTGTACTTCCATATGGTATAAATACTGTTACTCTGCCTTATAACAACAGTAACTAATCCACACAATAGCCCTATAATGGTCTGGATTCAATTTCAGAGAGGGGACTTGAACTGTGCTGGGAGGTTACACTCAAATATGCACAAACGTTTTGATGTATAGAACGTTCCTCAGAGTATGCTTCACCACACAGCATCACGTTATTGCAGAGGATGTGGAATGTGCAAGCAAACCTGAGCTCAATTCTCAAACTCACAAACTTCACATGCTTCCTGAACAAATACATTTGTTTGCAATTTGTTTTTAATGATAAGTGGTGCATAGATTGCGATGTATATAATTCAAAGGGGGAGTTCGAGCACGCATGTGCTTCCCAATCTGTAGGGAATCTGTGTGTAAAATCAATGTAATTACTATTTTTACCATGCACAAAGAAAAAACTGAAAACGGGATCTTTTACACTTTCATTTTGGAACTGAAGAGACTATTTCTTTCCATGTATTTGTCAGATTTGCTCAACTTTCACACAATTACACACTCACTCATGCAGCTCCCCCGTGCACATCCTTGATATGTCAAGTTGTTTCAAAAGTGGTCGCCACACTCCTCATTATCTGTTTGCACATAAAAACTGGAATAGCTCCAGAGTCTATTCTCAACTCATCCAAACCTTTGCTGCAGCACCTCGACTGCTTTCAATTATCATCTTAGAGCCATGTGAGAATTAATGAGAGGGAGACGGGTTGAGCATATTTGGCAGACAACTATTTGACTCTAGTATCAGTGTGGATGTGGATGTTACTCTTGTCTGTTTCTGTTTATGTGTGTTACAGGCACTGTATGAAATGTGTTAGCCCTCCTTTGCTGCGTATAAGACATTGATCCATTTCAACAAACAGACCCAGACCAGGAGAAGGAGATTGGCTGATATGCTGGGAAATGACTTTGCTCACTTCTACATGTACTGCACCTCTCTGACTGGGGTTTCACTCATTTGCACTTGAGACAAACACATTCTTTAAATCACCAAATATGGGATTATTCATTTACTGTTCATATTAAACAGAAACACAGCACCACAATGATGCCAGGGTTTGCTATTGTTGGGTCTTATAGTGTTTGACATTTAAAAAAGTGTACTACAATATCAACATAATATTTTGGAAAGATAAGACCAATTAGATGTTATTTATTGTGTCTTTTATAAAAAAGAAACTATCAAATAGTCATGCTAATGGATCATGAATGAAAGAATGGATCCTGGTTTCAAGATGTTTATCATCATATACTTGATAACAGTAGTAGTTGTTGTATGTGTATGCCATTGTGTTACTGTAGAGTGGTGTATGTCGTGTGCACAGCGTTAGCAGTAGCCTGATGGCTTGTGGGTAAAAACTGTCTCTGAACCTGAAGGTTTTGGTGAAACGTTGATACACATTGTGTCTGAAGTCACCGTGGACATTCCCTGAACATAACCCAGTGCTTTGAGTGTCTGAAAACATGTTGTTTTACAATGTTAGTATGAATGACAGAGACCAGCAGAACAATACAACAATGTACAGAGATGAATGAAATGCTGAGCCAAGGTCCTGGTAGGATCACTAAAGATCTGGTAAATCTGTAATATCCCATCACTCAGTCTGTTACAGGATGAGTTCTGACACAAGTTTAAACAATGTACTCTGATATTTCAATCCAATACAAATGTCAAGGGACAATACAATCACAAAATGTCTCACATAACTCTTTCAGAGTGAAACTGAACTTTTATTTTCCAATCCTGGCTGAGGTTTGAAAGGCGACTTAGGAGACATGATGGATCAGCATCATCAAGCCGAAATCTGTTATATAGAAAATCCAGAGAAATAAGAAGGGACTTGAATGTTTAGTCTGGTGCATTTGAGACAGAAACAACAAACAACAATTAACCGGCCCTCTTTATCTTCTCCTTCCTCTCGTCTTCCCCTCTCTTCTTCCCATTGCCTACCCCCCACTCATCACCTCTTTTTCTTGCTTCCTCCATTTCCTCCTTCCTTTCCCTCTTTCTCTCAGTTTCAGGCCAAGACATTCCTGTTAATCAGGGAATCAGTGGAGTGAAACTACAGAGGTGTCTGCTCTCTTCTCACATTATTCATATTCCTTCTGCCTCCATACTCTCTCCTTCTCTCTGCTAATGAGGGTGACTTGCGCTGTGTGTGTGTGTGTGTGTGTGTGTGTGTGTGTGTTGCCTGCACGCGTCTGTTTGTGTGTAGAACGAGTCTGAATTTCAGTAATGTGGTTGAGAGAACATGACAGATCTCCGCTGAGAGCGCGGATGTAAACCAGAAGAAGGGTCTGCACTGTATACACTCACCACAGCTGCACCAGCACATAAAATAGTTTACTTTACTGATATGGAAACTTTCTTCACCTTTTTTAAGAGTTTTTATGACACAGCTGTTTCTCTCCTGTGCTCCAGCAAACAACCTGGGTCCAAGCAACAAGCTCTAAATGGTGTGATCACACCAAACGCAATACAAATTCCTTGTGCGATGAGATTACAACATCAATGCAAAGACCCAAATAGATGTGGCCCATCGCGAATGGTGCGAACTTTGCGTTTTACACTTCACTGAGGGAAGCATGACACAATGTCGCAAAAAACAATCAGCGTTATTGGTCACAGTAAAGGATCAATCAATATCAGTGACGACTCTCTAATCATAAAGTATATAGTAGCAGCTAATTCTAAAAGTCTAGTCAACTCTGAAACAACTAAATAAATACATGATCTTTTTTTCTAATTTGTGGAACCCAATCTTGTTTATTCAATTCTAAATCATTCTGGACATCCATAATTAATGTAGTTTATGAAGTATCATCATTTTGAGGCTAGGATATACAGTATACAATATCTTAATAGTGTTGCCAAGCACACACATTTATTAAGCTATATATAGGCTACACAAGGTGAAAAATCACTCACCACCCCTGGTCTGGGATATGGGACTCTGCCTTCATAAGCACCCCACTGGTAGTCGGGACCCTCTTTATGAGCGAAGGGTCCGTTGAAGGCTTCTCTGATGTCAGCCATACGGTAAACACACACAGCAAATCCCTGGAACACATTGCTGTGGAGGAGGAAGGAGAGAGGTCCACAAATGACTTCAACATTTTGGTTTCGATACTTTACAAGAAATGTGAGAGTCTGAGACAAAAGGAAATAAATATTGAAGAGGAGAGGATAGAAATTGAAAGAGTACTTGGTCACATTGTGTCTTTGAAATCAAATCGCACTAACGTCATCGTTGGATTGAGGTTAATGAATTTTTAACTGGTTTCAGATCCCACATCACCTCTCACTACACCCACTGTCTATAACCCTGTCTGCAGAATCGACAGGTGGGATTCACTTTCATATCACCGCACCAAGAAGAGAAATTCAACTGGCAAAACCCACGATTCTCAGCTGATGTCAAGTTGTTTTTTGTCAAGTGTGAGCAGAGAAACACCAAAAATCCCTGAAACCTTGAATCGATAGATTAGTTTCTCTGGGTATAAAACACAAGCTTATGTGGATTTACCTGATAGTGCTAAAGATTGCATACACATCTGGGTTCCTCTCATCCTTAGTCCTCAGGAGAAAAACATCCTCTGTTTTACAGAAATAGACAATGCCAGTTAATGTGTGTGTGTGTGTGTGTGTGTGTGTGTGTGTGTGTACACATGAAACACTGCTGCAAGTTACTGCATGTGTGTCCTTACAAAAGAATATTTTAACAGACTTGTGTGTATCTTACCCAGTTGGTTGAAGTGGGTGTCGATGCCATGAGGTCCTGGTACAGAACAAACCAGTCTGGCTTTGATGAAAGTACTCCACTTGTTCACCAGCACTCTCTGGCCTCCAACATCATTCTGGAAAAAAAAAAATGGATTAAAACCTATAAAACACAGCTGCAGATTCATTTTCAAATCCACATTGTTTATTGTTTTGGCTCTGTACTTAATGTTCTAGATGAAAGGAAAAGTCCTGAAACAATCTAGAAGTGAATGGTAAATGTTCTGTATTCATATAGTATATATATTCATGATACCTTACATGGAAATCTTCTTTGTGTGTATGTATGTCAACAGTGATAAGAAAATTGGCTTCCTGGCAAGTATCACCACAAGGGAAACTTGATAAATGAAAACTGTTTAGATTCGCCTGAGGGAGAAAAATAAGGCTGAGGGGGAAATGCTATAACATATGTACTGGGAGAGAAGGGGAGACAGATGGAGAGAAAGCAGGGGAGCAGAGATGGAGACCAGGTTGAAAGAACGTTATCATTTGAAAGTTGAGGATGGATTTTGTCTTAGAAGTTTGTGTAAACTTTTCTGGCAGAGTCAAAAGTCTCTGAGGAAATGCAGCAATTTGCTTGTAGCTTTGTAAGCACACCTGCGATTGTGTGCGATGAACACAATGCATTATAAAATTATAGTACACAGCAGATGGGGATTATGGTTGGGAAATTTGAAGGCTGCTTGCAATTTGCACATTGAAAGAATTCATATAATTCTGAATATTACGATGCCTTTACAGGCTTTTGGGAAAATGTAAATATTTGATTGACCCAGACATTTGTCTCTTCCATGTGAAGGGTTTGGAACTGACACAGTGAGACGAAAAACCATTAAAACCATTACCTCCTGTCCTGGGAAGTTAATCTCACAGTCTGAAACTATCCATCAGACCAAGATTTTGGGATGCCTAATAGATCTTCCAGAAAACAAAAAAGCCCCAAAGGGCTCAAAGACTCTCCCAGATCAGAACTCTACAACCTCATCTTCAAGTGGAACACCCCTGCAGATGTCTCCTCTCAGGGACTGGATGATGTTTTAAAGAAGTGTATTGCGCAGCTCACCTGACCATATGGCTTCACTTACTCCCACCTATCTCTCACTCTGTCTGTGTGCATCTGAATACTGTAACTGAGGTCTTACCCTGGGCATGTGGGATAACGTCTCTGGAATATCATAGGCAACTTTTTTATGCTTTTAGCACCACTAATAAAATTAATCTCCTTTAATCTCCTTTAAGTGTAAATCCTGAACTGCATTCAGACATGCACTGAACTCCGGATAATCTCCAGACATGATTCAGAGGGGAACACGAATGGCCGAATGAGAGGCTCCGGACACTGGAATTGTTCTTGTTCAGTCCCCCAATAAAAAATCTGGGATACACAAATACACAAACAGTTTAAGTATCTTACCGCACACACTCGTCCCACACGTGAGTGTATGGCCCCCTCCCTGTCCCCTGCCTCTGTGGCTTTCTCCGTGAAGAAGAAATACACTTTATCGTCGTCTCTGTCGTCGTTGTCAGGGATGAGGTGGGCGGCGATGAATTTGGGGTCTGCAGGGGGAGATGGAAGGATGCAGAGACTCAGCACTGTTCTTTGTATTAGTAGTATTTTGTCACATTTCCTATCTCTGACACTAAAACTACAGAGATCCCCTCACTGACGAGGATAACCATGAGTCATCCTCCTCACTCGTTTCCCCCAAGAAACTTTTAGCTCTGTTTTTGAGCCATAAACCAGTTCAGAACATCTCTTGTCTGACCTGTTGGCACATGGAGGTGGATTATGATTTAACCTGTGCCTCAAAATTTAACAACAATTGAATTATTATTATTGTTCAAATTTGACTTGAACAGCTGCATTCTTTTACTCTTCAACATGTAAGTGGTTTAATGAAGCATCATATTGTGGTCTGGTGTTGGTTAAAGTTGTGAATAAGGTACAGTGTATTAAACAGCATGTGACTATAGAAACGCCCACTCGTAAACTGAACCTAAATGTGAGCTCATTTGAAAATTAAGAAACATTAGGAACTGATTAAAGACAGCTTGCCCTCTGTCTGTAATATAACAATGTATTTTGTGTGTTGACTGTGACAGACAGACTGAAACAGTGAAGCGTTACCATGCAGAAGTTTCACGTCAGTCTCTGTCCTCATGGTGGAGCGACCTCCCATACTCCTGAGGATCACAGAGTCTCTTCCCAGGAAATCTGCCGTCAGTCCTGTATACAGCTCTCCACCTGCAGAGAGGGAGGCATGAGCGTCAACAAATATTATACAAATGCAGAAGGGAAGACAATGTGTAAAGTAACAGCAGCAATAAAGGAAAATAGAGAAATACAAATGTTTGGCACTGAAGACCAATAAGGAAGTCACGGGTGAGAGAAAGAAAAATTGCGTTTCAGGCAAATAAGGCCGAGGAAAAGAAATTGGACAAATCCATAATAGAACAAACTGGGAGAGTAATGTGAAACCACAGCTCACACACTCTTATACGAGACATCCTCCACTGAGACTGACACCATCAGCAGTGGACTCACTTTCAATTTAAGCAATTGACAAAACAGATTTCTCTGGAAGTGGAAATAAAATACAGAATCTGTCTCGCGCTACGTTTCTTACGCGATGCTGGAAAAACCTTCAGCAGTCACGCTTATCCGTCATTAGCTGAGACAGCAGCCTCAGCTGGCTTGGAAACAGCTCATGATAGGAATCATTACAATACCTGTCAGATAATGAAGAAATATGAGAGATAGTCTTTTGCCATGAGCCCATTTGTTTTTTTTAAAAAACACAATACAACTGTTTCTAATTTTTTTTCCTGGCATAGTTGCTGTTGTAGAAACAGAATCTGTTCGTGGACAACTCCCCCGCGATCTCATGGGTGTAAATGAACTCTTCTTATCTCATTTAGCTGCATAAATGGTATTAGAGACACACGCATCATCATCAACAGACACACTTGCAGCATGTGGGATAACATATTCACACACACAGACAAAAACAGACAGAGAAATAAGTGACAGGGCCTGGGGAGTTCCGCTTTGTATGTTTTGGCTGAAGATCCTGAAACTGAAGACTAGTCTTAGAGTAGGAAACCTCACTGGGTTGATAGCTGACGATGACAATTACGTTCACCAAGTTTTACCGTTTCATTTTTGGCAAAACCTTTTCTCTTAGTGTTTTTTGTGTTGTAATGATATGATCAGTCTCTATTAGCATGCCTGCAGTCGTTTGTCTGTGGTGGATACATTTTTTCCCCCCCTCATGGTGAAAGTGTGATGATGCATGCAAATAGGACTATGCCAAGACAAGGTTATGATTGGTGGACTATGGTATCCCTTCAGCTGATTGGCCTGCCGCTACCTATGAGAAGACCAAGGAGAGTGGGGTTAAGCTGCATGTCCTGCCATGTCATCCTTTTCTCCTTTGATTTTGCATTGTGCTGGTTTTTCTCCTGTTTTTGGTTTGTTGGGAAGATTATTTAGGCTTTTGCAATTTGATTTGTTCATATTTGGACATATTATATTGTTATTTTATGTAGATGTGTTTTTTTTATAGTTTTGGCCTTAGTCTTAGAGCCAAGATACTACTTAGATATTACTATATGATAGATATTACTTCATGTTAAACAATTGTTGATACTTAATACATTTTTCCATAAGTAGAGAATTGTTCTGTGTCTACTTGGGGCTGAGGGATGCGCTCATGTTGTGTCAGGGACATAACATGAGAGGATGGAAATAGGAGTGCATTGTGCAGAAAAGAGGCCTTTTGGCTTTTTGTAACCCATCGATCCCTGAGAGGAAAACTCCATAAAGAGGTCAGTGTTCAGTGTCAGACACAGATTACAAACTGGGAGTATGGGAAGTCTGTCAGACTCAAGGACAGTCGTGTAACAGGAGCTTGAACTGGAGGCGTCGGATCATCTCACACAACCTGACTCAAGATTTTCCACTATGTAGCTGGAGGAGCAAGTGAACTGGTGCAGGTGAAAAAACCTTGAACAAATCACCATCTGCTCATGTGCAATTTCCACCATTATATATCTTATAGCTTTGGATCTGTCTACATCTGTCATTATACTGTTCATCTAAATCAGTACCATGTTGCAGAGCCAGCAGCCTTCCTCAGCAGGTTTGTGTGCACTGTTCTGTATCTACGTGACAACTGTATGTCTCAGCTGAGGTCCAAACTACTCAGGATTTTGGCTTCATTTTAACCCCTTTCTGGCAAATACTATGCATTGGGATATATTCTGATCTTGAAATCACCCAGCTGCAGACAGAGGAAGGTGGCGGGTTGCAAACACACACACACACAGAGAAAGAGAGAGAGAATTCACTGGTATAAATCAGCATCCTTTCACAAGCTAAATACCTAATGACATCTGGAGAGAAACGCCCAGAACTATTTAACCTAATCTATAGAGAGCGTGTGCACATGTATACGTGTGTCAGGGCCAAAGAAGTTCACGTTAGTTGTTTTTCTTGGGGTTATTATCATTTCAACATCCAGCTCAGATCGGGGTGAAAGGTGTGGAAACACACGATCTGTGTATGTCATTTTAAATAGTTGAACATGGCAGATAAAGAACACAAAGCAACAGAAACAACATAAATCTGACATTTGTCAAAGCAAGTTTTACTTTGTGAAGGTGGACACGTGCACACATTAAGAATCGAACACATGGTTCAACCTCTTTGGATCTTATATTCAAGCTATTTCAATAAAACATATGCATATCACAGTTATAGAGACATGAGACAACATGGGACGTACCACTGAAGGTGCTAGCAAAGGAGAGGCTAGGATCATGAGGAACTTTCCCTCGTCCATTCTCCACATTGGTTGGGTCCATTGTGAACACATGCTGGAGAGGAAAGAGACACATGGTTATATTAAAGCAGGATTTCTTCAATAATACAAGTTTAGCCCCAAATATAAATGTTGCCCTCTGCACATCTACAGTGAATGTGAATAATCATCAGGTTAATGTTTGCTTTGCTTCCATTGAAACAACTAATACGTCTGTGGATCATTAAAAGGCTATTGCTCTTCATATATTAGTTTTCATCATTTTAGTTCCTGATCTGAGATTTAAAGAGTCCATTACTGACAAGACTTATCACACAAGCACATTAATGGAATGCAAAAGCCACAACACAACCGTAAAAGCCACCCCACTTTGGTCAAGTGAGCAGTCGTTTGTGAAAACCTGTTCAAGCCAGCGGCCTGCTTGAAATGGGACGCTTGTCTATTTGAGGAGGAACACACCTATAGAAACTCTGCTCATTTTCATTGTCAACAACTGTTGTCGCTCAGTTCCGTTGTGGTTGTTTCCTTTGTGTGAAATTCCAAAAGGTTTGGTCACATACGTGATTTACCCATCAGGCCACTGTCCCATTGTCCACACTTATAAAACGATCAGGAGATTTATTTGTCCTTCCACTGAACTCTCTGTCTGTGAGAGATAGACACTCAGAAACAAGCAAATGCAGGATCAGGGCAGATGCCAGAGTTTAGAAAAGTTCCCCCCCAGTCCCTGGTGTAGCTCGACTCTCAGAGCCATATTGAGCACCATCAGGGTAATAAAAACTACACTTAAAATCCAAACGTTATCAACAGAAAAATAATGCTGATTGCTGATATAAGACCTATTTATGAGCGGTGTGTCATGAAAATTCCCTCAACGCATACTGAAGTAATTATATAAAGTCATCATTCATGATATTTCAATGTAAGAATGTCTTCACTTTGCCAACTGATACGTCCGTCAGAACAAACACCTTCTTTATGAAATCTTTTTTTTTTTTGGTCTGGTGTCAGATGTTTTTTTCAATGAAAAATATTTAACACACTTTAATATAAGTTACACGAAAAACAAAAACCTTTAAGTTTAGCAATAAAAAAGTGTAAAGAAAACTGCTGTCAAAAGCCCTTCATAGTAAGGAAGCAATTAAAACGAACTCAGTGGCTCTTTCTTCGTCACTCAACAGTTAGTCAAGTTCACCTGGTGAACACTGGCCACATCCTCGGATTGTGTGATTTGTCAGGTCAGAGCAGGGTTAGTGCGAACAAAAGGGCTTTTGTTTTTTGCCTTTCTATTCGACAGCAGTCTCTGACAGAGCTGCCTGGGTGTGATCAATGTGGGTCCAAATGTAATCGACTTTCCGGGACAAGAAGAGACTGGAAGGCGACAGGACCCACGCTAAGACCTCATGTTTGAATCAAGTCCACAGTGATGATTAAAGTGTCCTCACAGTGAACTCTGTGCGTCTGCGTCTCTGTTCCTCTAATAGACAATGGAGTATTGTCAGTGGATGGGTGAGTCTGGATGAGAGATGATGACATTGAAGTCGGCGAGTTAAAAATAGTTAAAGAAACACAGTGGACAATACACACACTCACGCACATTCGACTTTGTAAATGCACCAACACATTGTGTAATAATGCATGTTGGGTAACATGGTAACAAATTGTTACCATTAAAAATCCACAACATTTATATATAGGCTACATATAAAATGAGATGGTTAAATATTTCATTTGATCCATATGTACCTTCATGAATGTACACAGGGAGGCTTGAACACGTTTTACAGATGTTAAAGTGAACATGTGCAGCCAACCGAAGCGCACAATGTTTACACACTCTATCATACTTAATTACCTTGTCTGTGACATGATGACAGATATTTACTGTGCCCTGAATCTTATCACGGACTGATTTGAAAAAATCGTCCAGCCCTATAATCAATGTAGTTTATAAAGGTGGATTTCTGACAGTTTCACTAGACTTGCACGCTGCAATAATGTGAAATTCAACATTGGTCTACAGACAAATCCCTGAATGAGGATCATAGCTTTGTGCATATTAATATCACTGAGATACTGAATGCATCTCTTATAATTGATAACTTTAAAAATGTGCCAAACTTTTCCCTTCCTTCCTCCATTTTCACCATTGCTTTCATTCTCTCTATATCCTGACTTTCCTCTCTTCTCTGTTTTTTCTGCTCTCCATCCTCTCTCTGCTGTCGTCTTTTAGTGAACTCATTAGTCATCCTTATTCCTTCATCACCTCCTTGCTCTCCTGTTGTGTGTGTGTGTGCATTTCTGTACCCACGTTTCAAAGTACAATTGTGTATCTTGACTGTGCACGAGACTGTACATTTTGGTGTGTGTGTGTGCGCGCGCACATGCGTGTGCATATGTGTGTGTGTGTGTGTGTGTGTGTGTGTGTGTGTTATCTCATTATGATCTGAAGGAATTGTGTGGCTGCCTGTAGCTGATTAGACTGTCAGAGTCGCTTTGGCCAAACTCTGCCAAGACAAATATACACAAGTGCTGCGATTGACAGAGAACGAGAGAGAGAAAGAGATGGAGGGAAAGAGGGAGAGGTGGAAAGAGAAGCTACTTTGTATTCAGCTGTGCCAAGTTAAATACATCAGGAGCCCTGCTACAAAACCACAAAGACAAGGGACTACTGACATAAATACTGTAAATTCACATTTGCATCATTTAACTGAGAAACTTCATTAACTTTGTTCATCTAATAACTTACATTATTATAACCTGATCCTTCTCCAAAATCAGAACCTAATGCTGGCTATATGATATTGATATTGACCACTAATCATTTGATACCAAAATTAAACTATTTGACCTTTATAAGACACAACAGCACAGTTTCCCTCTTAAAGTAAAACAAGAGTTTATTAGCAGAACAATCATATTACAGAGGTTTCCTGCTACTGTACAGCCTCACTCCGTCTGGTATGACCACTCCAAGTGCTGCCGCTCGGCTTCGAACATAATCCAAATAGTGTAACCATACCAGCCCTGTTTTAGCATCCTTCCACTGGCTGCATGTTATTTTAGGATTGATTGCAAAGGCTGGCCCCTCCCTACATTTCAGAACTTGTCTCTTTCTACGAGCAGGACTCAGTCTGAGATCCTCTGCAGACATTGCTAGCCATTCCAAAATCAAGGCTGAAAACCAAAGAAGACAGAGCCTTTGCCATGAGGGCAGCTACACTTTGAAACAATCTGCCAGAAGAGACGAGACTTGCAGAATTGGTTTCCCTTTTAATCTCACTTCTTAAGACACATCTTTGACTGTCTATGACTTTTATTATCTGTATCTTTGTTATTATTATTTTTACTCTGATTGTTTGTGTGTTTCATAATGTTAGCAAACATACATGACTCTTTCCATTTAAACTACAGTTACACTATGTTTTAGCAGTTACCATTTTCCTGTAGTTGTCACTTTTGGCAACAGTTACTGCTGAACAGCAAAGTTTAAAAAGCAACAATCCGTTATAAAACACTAAAAACAGACAGCAGTTACAATTGACTCTTTATACATCTTTCATCCTACACATAATTACATCTGAGAAGGAATATGGAGTTGGGGTACTGACATCTTGGCAGATTGTCCCTTCCATTCTGTTTTATGAGATAAAAATAATACAGTTAATGCAGGAGGGACAGGGAGGAGGACAATTAAACTTTCACTTTGAATCATATCAAACAACCCAGTCACAAAACAGCTTCTTGGCGGCTGCTCCACTGCCTGTCCTATCTCTCGACCTCTGTCTTACTGAACAAACCAAACCAGACATCCACTTTTTGTACTCATTGTCCTCCCTTCTTGTCCTCCCTCCCTGTTAATGCTTTGATGAAGACGAGTGTGCCTGCCCTTTTTTAAATTAATGATTTGAATCATTTGTCAGAACCCATGAGGTTTGTCTTCAAACTGTCCATACTGTCTCATTTAACTCTAAACCAAATTTGATTTCAAAAATGTTAAATGTTAAAATGTCTACTGGTCTTCAGTTTGGACTTATCTTAATGGCATCTTGACCAACCAACAGACCTCTTGCTGTTGTGTTTGGTCTTTTTGCTCATAATGGCTGGGCTCCATCTCCCATCACTCAGCTCTGACTTTTAGGAAACCAGAGAATCTCTGTCCCCTGTTAAAGAAGATTAAGATTAAGAAGTCCTTTATAAGTCCCACAATGGGGAAATTTGCAATGTTCCAGCAGCAGAAAGACATCACATAAGTAGCATGCAGTACTTGGGTGAAAGAATATAAAGAAATATATATATACAACATATATCTATATATATCTTTCCTTGTTCACTCTTCTTCACTCTTGAGGACACAGAAAAGAGTGTCTGAGACGAAATCATGGGAGACAGTTAAAGGCAGAAAAAATAAGACGGTGGTCTCTGTAATGGGACGAGGACAGATTAGGAGTTATGGAGATCATAACTGGGAAAATCTGGTGCATAATGCCAAGGAACATTATGGAGTGAAAATGAAAAGCCGTAAAATAATCATGAAATAGGTTTCATTCATCTCCAGTTTGTAGGGCTTTGATCCAAAGGCAACATACATGGGAGAAATAAAAAAGTGATTCATGAGCAATTAACTGGCCAGTATGCTTAAAGTATTTTTAGTCCATATTTTATTCATATTAATGCTGCACTATGGGCCCTGCTGAAGAGTGTTCTTTCTCTGTCCTTTTTCCTGTGTCCCATATATCCAAGCACTTAAAAGAGTTTGTAATGGACGTCTGTGAGGAAGTGAACGACTTAGTAAGTGACTTTGTAAATCTAAAAAAGCTGCTGTGTTGAGGAAAAAGGGGCTTTTACTAAAAAATGTAGCATCTGAACTGCTTCAGGCTAGTCTGTGAGAAAAGGCTCTTTTCTGTGTTTCTAGTGTGTCCACAAATTTGTTTTTATGCATTTTTATTTATGTTTGAATGTGCATGTCTTTCATCATGTTTATGTGGGTTTCTGTCCGTACCGCTGCATATTTATGTTCAAGTGTATTTGTTTTTCTTAACTCTGTGTGTGTGTGTGTTCCTGTACCTATTACTTTGTGAGGACCATTTTAAGGACATATTGTGTGTGTGTGTGTGTGTGTGTGTGTGTGTGTGAGAAACACAGACTCAAGATGCAGATCATGCATTTATATCTTGCAGGACATCAGATGACCACCATGTGCAGAAGATTAAGCAAAAACAATCAGAAGAACTTAATGGTTTAAAAAAAATAAAGAAACATGCTTTAATCTTTTCCTGATTGGTGAGATAAGATTAAGTCTAAGTGCACAATAACTTTTAAATGTGAGAAACCAGAAACATAAACTCCACTGACATTTCCTTCCATTATGAATATATTTGAATTGATTTGTGTACTAGGTTGCTACTGAATGCGTCTCTTTGTTTACATGTCTGTATGAAATCATGAAAAATAGTCAAGATTGCCTAACACTAGAGAACAATAACAGCTCGTCCAATACTACTACATTTTCTTCGAAGAATTGCTTGAGTGTGTGTGTGTGTCTGGTTCTTTGATCCAACACAGCTGCACCTACTGCGTTTTTCTTGCATCATTCACACGTTTTGCGTTAAGTGTGTGACAGCAGCACAGGGCCGAGACAGAAAGACAGAGGTGGCATGAGAAAGTCACAGGGAGTATATGCGTTTCTGCCGCTAACTGAGATGAAACACGTAGGAGGTCAAAGTTCATCCCACCCAGAGTCCAGTGTGAGGGCTCGCAGCCTCTGTACCCTGGAGGTCAGACAAACAGACGGGTGTGTGTGTTCTCCACCAGTTAACGATTGGTTAAATAAATGGACAGGCTCCCTGTGGTGTCGTCCATCCTGAGAGACACACTGACCAACTGAAAGGACATGGCTGTGGTCTGAGTGATGACACACACACACACACACACACACACACACACACACAGTCAGCTGACACAACCTGTTAATCATTTCACACACCTGTTTATGCAAGTATAGAGACACAAACACTTCATCTCTCTCCCTCAGAAACACATACACACATTCCCTGGAGTAAATTAAACAAATGCAGCGATGTCGGTGAAGAGAGCTGCACTATCTTCACTATCAGAAACAAATAAACAACACTAGAGTTTACAGAGTTTGACACAGAAATTCCAACCACAACAATTCCAAACATGGCTGAAACTCTGTTATTGATGAAGGGTTGTCTGACTAAATGTAGGTGGTTTTATTCCTTAGAAGCAGGCGTTAACAAGTGAAACTCAATGTAAGCATCAAGTAATAGTGTTAAACCATCACTATATCAAATTTGAATTAATTGTAAAAAAAATAATGCAGTTCAAATGCTTTGTTAAGAAGTTCATGCACTTCAGCTCCTAAGTTTCCTACAGGTCTGTGGGTTTGAACAGGTAACCTTCTTTTTCTGCTCTATAATACTGTATATACAGGATACTACTGACTTCTTTTCAGACCTTTTAAACTTTTTAGTATTTTCCTTTAACCGTCACACACACACACACACACAAACACTGTATACCATTTCTACACTCAAAGTTATTTAGCACAAGTAAAGGAGAGTGTGTGCAGTTTTTCACGATGTGCCATAAAAACCCAGAGTCACCGCACTGACAATGACAGATTGAGAGGAAGGCAGAAAATAGCACAGAGGAGAACACACACTGTGACAAGCACCTAAATCCAAGAGAAAAAATAAGACTTTGTGTCGCAAGCCACACAATTCACAAGCCACACTTATGCGCAAACACTTCTCCCTCTCTCAGGAATGAATTGCTGGCATTCCCCTGCCCGTCTCCTTCCTCTTCCTTAAATCTATGCCAACAACCAGCTTTCTCCTCAGCATATGTCCAGTGTGACCTTCTCCCGCTGGGCCAGGCGGGGCTCCACACCGAGCTGTGATCTGTCGGGCCGCTGTCGAGCAGCCAGCTTCCAGTCTGTCTTAGTGGCTCCATTCATTGATTCATGTCTTTTAAATGGCTCCAAGTGTGAGACTCTGCAGCGGGTTCCCCTGATCTGAGTGGCTGAGTAGAGAGCCAGTTTGTGCAGTTGAAAAGATGTATACAGGGCCTGGCTGAACAGCTGAGTACTGCTACAGAAGGACCCATGACAGAGCTGCTTGCTCATGCTTGACCTTGAGCCCCAGGGATCTGAGTGTCACATAGGGCCAATCTGAACTGTGTTTCTCTGAAAAACACATCTGGGCTTAAACCATGTTTGTTCAATTAGCCTAATTTCCACCACAGAGCTGCTTCGAGGCCACCCAGTGATTCTACATTTTTTCATCATGATGCTGTGTGACATTGCATCCTACTTTGACCACCATCCTACTTCATTTGAGTTCTGCTTTATTCAGAGCTAAAATAAATTCAACCTGTCTGGTGTTACAGAAACACTTTAAGCATCATCGATCAATATATTTGGTTCTCTAATGCATCACTGTAATGTGAGACGACATCAGCCTTCACCAATCCCACAATGCACCACTACCATAGACAGTCATTTCCTGCAGTAGACAAGATAATTGCACCTTCACTGTCCAGCACCAAAAGGTAGAAACACGTTTTGTCTAAAGAGCATTTAGCCCCTAAAAACCCAAGTAAACCAAATGTGGAGGCCAAACCAGAGCTTAGATGAGACTGAAAATTTAGTTATATTGATCCACTTGACAGTTAATAAATGGATTAGTATACATTAAAACAGATTCATTAACATTATCTGATAGATTATTAGTACTTTATCTTTGAGTTTGTGGGTCATTAGTTCAGTTGGAGGTACAGTGATGTCCTATTCAGTTTTAATGGTCACCTTTAGTCAGTGTCTTTATCAACTAACATTTCTCATGAGTTCCTCCCAGATTCATATCATCATACGCTCAGTTTAGATTGATATATGTAGTTGTCAAATTCTGTCTGTAACTGATAAAGTAGAGTAATAAAATGTTGATACTTGAGTGATTCACCTTTTACTCTGTAAATAACAAATAAACTGCACAGTCCAAACTGAACCTGCTTTGTAATGGTGACACACAGTGTGAAATATTTATTAGTTTATTTGAAATATGTATTAGAGCTTCCAAACACTTGTTTGAGACAAAAAACAGGGTAAAAAAAACCTGCAGTCATATAGTATTTCAGGATGGTAGAGTACAACATAATCCTACTCAACTGTGACTTCAGCATATACCAGAGTCGATATCAATACCAACTGATTGGTACTTTTTGCTTGTGGCTGCCAGTACAAACACACAAATACACACACAGCTTATTTTCACACAGCCTTACCTCGCCTCTGTGCCCCACATAGACAAATGCACACATGGGCTGGAAAGCACCGGTGCCACAGGCCAGGAGGTGAGTGCGGTTGTACGGCTGCAGGAGACGGACAAAGTTGGCACACTCCGTCTGCAAAACAAACATAGTCACACAGAGTAAAACCTCAGAGAAATATGAGAAAAGGTTCAGTACATGTTGCAGGGCATTTTTTGCATTGTCCACTTAAATACACAATTCTTTTGATCTCAGTACCATGACTGCCACAGTGAACTTGTGCCTGCACTATTTGGGGAATGGATTGCTTTACGGTCTTGATGTGGCAGATATTAAACAATGACTTACTTTCCATGCAACATTAAAAAAAATTTAAACAATAAAAGTGGCAACCAAAAAATTCACAGGGTCAAACAGATAACTTCTGTCCAGGTACATAATGAAACATTTTACACACACAACCCTTAAACTCTTAAGTGAAATAACACAGTGCAACAGTTTCCAAATGCAGACAAGTTGGTTTTCTGGGTATTGGAGTGAACCAAAATCATTTTTTTTACACAGTTCATTGATCCCATATGTTTGCAATGAGGGACAAGAAAAGGGCTTTATTAGAAGAAATGCGATAGCCTCGGTGTCCCACACAGGAATTGTATCTCCAATTTTTGGATTTCTGCCAAAGTGATGTGCTAATGTTGTGGAGCAATTTTCATCACATGCGGGTCAGATGAGCTTTGACAAGATGTTCTGTGGAACATCACAAACGCCTCTGTGCCAGCGCAGAAATGTGGTGGATAATTTGGGGGTTTAAAGCTGAGATTTGTGGAAATGACAAACACATGATGAAGACACCAATGATGAAAATGGCTTTAACTTCTGTGGTGCAAAAGCGAGAACAAATGAAGCAGTGGCTGAGGAAACATGAATCAGGACTGTTCTACACTACACTGAGGTCCAGAGGAAGCAGAGGGCATGACTACTTCCTGCTTCTTGACTGTCCCAGCACAAGCAGACAAAACAGGTGTCAGCAGAGAAGGAAAGGATCAGGCCGGGTGTCATTCTCTCAAGTTAACAAGGTCAAACTAATATCTGCACAATAAGCGTCTGGTGTTTCTCTTTGTATTCGTGTGCAAATGCAGATAAATTCATTAATCTAAGGGTTTTGCTGCAGGTTTCTATTTTTGCCTTTTCTTAATTTTCTTAATTTCTCAAAACCAGAATGCGTCTTTTTGTGTTTTACAAGAATATGTCTTGTGTGTGACCAGGTCTAATAAATCTGTCATCTTGTTTTTGTGTGTGGCCTGCGTCCCTCTCAAAGACGCAGTCGGGCGCTCAAACATTGTTGATGGTTTTCTCTGAGAGGTTGCAGACCTGATGTAAACCATGTCACCGCGCTACGAGGAATAGTTTACATCATCATATGGCCATTCCCCGATGGCTCGTCTCTCTACCCAAACAAAACCAGACCAGTCATAAACTAAACAGAAAACCATTTGAATTCAGAATGTGTTTAATAAATCTAAATTAAAGACTAATTATTCAATGTTAATAAAGACGAAGAATCTGGAGTTGAAAGGTATAGATTTATCTTGAGGTATGGGAGCTACCATCAAGCAACTTTGGCAGCTTTATTTCTGGCAGGTTTTTACCCCCTAATTATTTAGCACAAATTAATATAGGCCGACTTTACTCTTGCCAAACCGCTGCAGAATTTATGTCCAGGCTACTGGAACCATCTTGCGGCTGGAGGCCACAGTCTCTATGTTCTTTCAAGAGATATACGATGTCTACCAAGTGGACTGAGAGTGAGCAGAAATCCGTCTCTCCTGTATTTCCGTTCCTCCACTCAGGGAGCCGTCTTGGAGATTTGTGTGTGGCCGAGGAGAGCAAAGGGGAGAATGAAATGTTGAACAAAGAAAATGCCTCTCTGTTCTTCCACCCTGGGATTTTGGGGTTTTACATGTCTGTGTGGTCTTGTCAGAGATTAAGTGGCATTGAAGGGAGTTAAACAGAAGATGAAGTGGTTTGATGGTTTTGTCTCACTGGGAGATTTAAGTGAAAGGTTTTAAACATCCAGCCAGAAATGAAACTGGAGATTTAATCATTGCTTAAATATCCACATTCAGAGCTATTTTGTGAAAAAAATCAACAATGTTAATTTATTAACCTTTTCATTTTCAAGAGAAGGTTGGCTGACCACATACGCTTTCCCAACAATACTCTGCTGTCCATTCATACAGATCTGACTGCCCAGTGGAACCACAGCTTTGTGTCTTGGAGGTTTAAAAAGTGTATGTATCATTTTTAACAAAAACTGATTACATTTGGTCTGAGAGGCATTTCTCATTAACATAATCAAACAAAATACATTGCCAAGGCCTCTCTTGGCCATTATGATGCACAATAGTCTGATTTCTCATTATTTAGACTGCAGAATGTGAAACATAAAACAGGACGTCACTTCACTTCCAAGAAAGACGAAAATCACTTCCCAAACGTCCAACAAGGGTCTAACCACTATACTACTTCTTACCAGTGAATTAATGAAACCTTTATTTTACATCTGACCACATGACAACTCGACATGCACATGTTTATGTTTTTCAGAAGGAGAATGAGAAAGTTCGGCCAAAACAGCAGAGAAGGTGACTCCAGAGAGCAGGACTGGAGACAAATATCGTCCTCATAACATAAAGAAACAGGGTTTATGTCAAAATGTGGTCTTTATTTTGAGAAACATGAGCAGTAACGGCACCACAGGCTACAAATCATTTAATTATGGTTTGATTTGTTTATGCTAAGTACAACCTAGCATCGCAATTTGGCTCTGACACATGTTAAGTAAGCTGCATGTAGATGCAGAAAAGAGATTTGCCTAAGGTCAAGGAAAATGTTTCTCAGATTGTTTTTTTCTCCAAGTTGGTCCAGGGCTGAGAAGTCTGACCTTTCAACCTCTTGCACATTTCTGATACTGTTGGGGAATTTAAAGGGGGACATCTAACAGTTACCACCAACATAATGTATTGATGAAGACGTGTGAGGAAACTGGTCTCACTTCAAGGGCTGCATCCTTCAGAGGCTGCATTTGAAGACCAATTGTGTCACAGTGGCACAATTTAACTGTCCCATTTCGAAGGCTCCTTTAAATGTGGCAGATAAATGTGTTCTGTTCTTTCATTCCCTAAAAAGGAAGACGTCAATGGGTGGAACCTTCACAGCCAAACCTATCCCAGGGTTCATTGTGCTAAGGCGGCGATAAGCCGATTTACAAAGAGGTAATGTCAATGGCAAGTGAATACAAATACATGTTGTGTCCACCATCAGCTCTGCTGCTATGGGCAACAGCAATAAGGATGAGACTAGCTGGTCATGTTAATGGAAACCCTGTAGACCAGACCATCTCATTTCGAATTTGCCTCCTTGGTCTATGTAGCCCACGAAGACTCCTTTTTTGGGCTGAGTAGACTAGATCTTCCAAAGAAGATGGCCCCTAAAATAGGAAACTATTTGTTAGTTTATTAGTTGCTATTAGTTGGTAAAACTAAATTAACCCAATTTTTACTTCCAAGGTGTTAGTATTGTCAATATGAAAAATGGAGCCGTCATAGTGTTAACATTTAGCTAACAGCAATGAAAGCTTCAGCGGGCCTGACCCGGGCAGGGAGTGGCAAGTTTGGACAAGGAGAGTTGTTTCCAGTATAAACAACCAATGTTCAGATGAGAGAAGTCAGAGTCTGTTATATTAACAGGAAATGAGGAAATACACACACAACTATGCACATGTACAAGACGCAACAGTCAACAGGACCTCAAACACAATCACAGACTCACACAAACACTGTGGAGGCAGTTCAAAGCATAACAGCTGGATGAACTCGTCTGTCTAATCCTTTGGTCTCAGCAGCTGTTTAATCCTCAAAGAAACCAGTTTTCTATGTTCCCCTGAAAACATTCAGTCATGGCAAAAAACTCCCGCCAAAGCGTCTGAGGTGATTTTTGCAAATATCTACCGACTACAACATGTAACCAATCAAAAATTCATTTCAGTACAGAAAACCACAATCACCTAACTTGGCTTCCTGGCAGGCGTACGAGCTGTGACCAACATGAACCAGCATCTTGGCAGCAGAAAGAGCAGAAGACTGGTACAGACAGATGAAGCTTGGTCTCTTGCCTCTGCAGCATCTTTTTCTAATTAATATTAAAACACAAACCATTCAAGAGCCATTAAATGTTATTGCTGTATCATCCAAAATCTGGAGCCCACATGTTACTGATAGTTTTGTATTATATCAGTGTAAACAGTAGAGTATATTTTCAGATTTAAGATATTTACTTTCAATTTGAAACATAAACACGATTTATCAACGCAGTCATTACAGAGGATACGTCTTTTGTGAAATGGCAAATGACGTTTTCTAGCCCTTCTTTAGTCCCAATAATAACGCAATTATTCAAGGAACTATATTTACGTACATCTGTTAATCTGACCCACTCATACTGCAGGTTGCCATCGGCTCCTCTGGACAAACTGAAATGAGAGAAAATAGGCATAGGGATACTGACACGCAGGTATGTGGAAGAGATGGGCATTTTGGTTTTGGCTAATTTAGAGAAAGAATTGGAGGTAAGGAAGCAACGGTTGAGGCAACTATATCATATATTGATGCTATAGCTACACTCTGATTACTGTGCTATAAGTACCCTTTTCTCTTCTTTTTATCTAGACCACTATACCAAATACTAAAGTCTAGAGTGAAACTGATCACATCTCTGCTGATGAAGTTAAACCAAAAATAAAGGCAGAGTATCAATCCTGTCATGAAAGAACACAGAACTGAGTTGACAAATTGATTGTTTGAGTTCACGTAGAGAATCAGTCGCATTCTCTAAATGTTTTACTTGCTCTATCTGATCCCTGCTCTGTTTTCAAATGATTTTCTGTCAGCTCACCATGCGCAGCTGATACAGTTTCAGAAGAAGTATCTATATGATCAGATAATGAGTCCGATTACATGTAGAGGATGAAGCAGAAAAATGTGCAAACAGGCTGAGCAAGATAGAACACGCTTGGCTGAAATTGTTGAGTGCCTCCCCTCTGCCTGTTATTTATTTTCCTGAGCTATAATTAATGATGGTGAAGGTCATGAGGTTGTGACTCTGGGAGGAAGCGCTATCAGTAAAAACATGTTTAAGGTGGTCGCCAGTTGTCAGTAGAGGGAGTAGAGACAGAGACTTTCCTGAAGGAGATAACAAGGACTCAGCTACAGGACGAGTGTGGTGTTATCATTTGCCTAAATTAAATAATTCAACAGAGACTTAGAGATTTCGTACATTTCTTTTTTTCCTTTAGTTGTCAGGAACTCTTTGTTTCTACACTATCTCTCTTACATCGTTCCTATAACTCTCAGCCACAATACACACACACACACACAGTCCAAAATAACAATGCGAGGACCTTTTACCTTTTAACCTCTCCCACCTTTTGTCAAACTCAGTTATGTTTAACAGACACACACAGCAAACATATGAGATACAACATGTGAGTGTGTGTTTAGTGTATGTGACTTTTGCTTTGTAGATGCCACAAGATATAACATTAATTCATCTAACTTGACACTAAGAAACAGACAAAAGAAGTAAAACATCTCTATCTGCTATCCACACTGCTTTCTCTCTCTCTCTCTCTCTCTCTCTCTCTCTCTCTCTCTCTCTCACACACACACAGACACACACACACTAGGAATTCTTTAGGCACAAGTTAGGTAGAGTTACACACAGTGTGCACTTGACTTATTTTCTCCATGGACAGTAGCATGTGCACACACTTAAACACACATACGTACGTGCACACACACACACAAAACACACCTAGTGCCATGTGAGCCTTGTGAGTAGTGTGCAGAGGAAACACCTAATAAAACTGATATGAGACACCCAAGACACACCTGCCACTTCAAACAGAGGACATATACCCACATCCACACACACACCTACACACACACACACACACACACACACACACACACACACACACACACTTTCTAACTTGTTCCAGATGGAGGTGGCAGTAGGACTTCTTTCCATGAGCAGAAGATTTAAGATTCTCATAACAGTGTGTCTTCATTTTACGCGTGTGTGTGTGTGTGTGTGTGTGTGTGTGTGTGTGTGTGTGAAGTATTAATTAGTGCCAGTTTCTGAGCGCCACTAAAGCCACTGAGAGCTCCTTCACCAACTGAGACCAAATTTAATGACGTCTCGAAACATCAAAGAAGAGACATCAGTAGTCTTTTCTATTTCCTTCCTGTCTTCCTTCATTTACTCCTTCCTTCTGTGTCATGTCTTTAGTAGCTTGTTTTCTAAGTTTGTGATCAGAATCTAAATAGTCTTGCAAGTATTGGGTCATAAACCAAAGTACTGGTAAAAAAATATTGTGGACTTGATGGCACTCTACAAAAATGTCATAATTAGTTCATGATTAAACATTATAATTAATCCTGAAGGGAAAATGAACATGTGTACAGAATTGAATGGCAATCCATTGCATATTGGAGTACCTCTCTCACTGCCTTTACCATCAAGCTACTATTCACACCCCCCCAAAAAACGAATTCCTGCCTAAAAACCTGCCAACCCTTATTAGTCATTTCTTCCATGTTTATGATGCTTTTAAAACCATCATCATCTCCATCCTGTCCTTTTACCATCTCCTCTCTCCTTCATCATCTTGAAGGAGCTTCTTTGAGGCCTCCAGGCGAAGAGAGCTAAATCAGCTTGAGAGGCGGTAAACAACTCAAGGTGCTGACACATTCATGGACACTGGTTGCATTTTTATTACAGAATGCATTTTCCAAAGCTGAAACATTATTGACAAAATTCCCTTTGTGGTTTTCTTCTCAAAGTTTCCTCTAATTTTTTTAAAGCAATTTTTTAACCTTAGAATAACGGCATTAAAATTGTTTTGATGGCTTTATTAACCCTGGTGCACCGTAGAGGAAAATTTGCAACATGCGACCTTTACATTGCGATTTTCATAACACAAAGTTTACTAATACAAATATTTATTGTTACTTACTAAATCTCTCCTTCCCATCAAAGGTTGCAGGAAGATGCATATTGTTTCAGCTGCATTTTCAACCTGCCAAAAGTGCACCTGAAGGGGAAGCCTAATTGTGACCAAATGCAATTCTTCCATTTTGTTGCTTTAAATCTCGCCCCTCGTTCCCTATGTGTTTAGATTTTTTGTTAAGAGATAGAGGTCCCTCCTCTCTTTACACAACCACAGAACCACTGGTTAACAACGACAACGCTCCTATGAAAGCATCATTCTGGCCTTACACATGGCAACTTTAACATTTCATTATGACTATTAAATTATGTTGAGTGCGGTTGTACACTTCAGAGACTAATTTTATTAGACTGCTGAGTCATATCATTTACTGTACATTTTTCATTTATTTGGGCGGCAGACTAACTGCTTTAGGGTAGGAAACTGAAGAGTCAGCAAAACACAACATGTCACTTAACTGATTAAGAGCGCTATGTAGGGTGAAATGCTGAAAGCACATTTTGTATTTCCCGTCATATGTGCCATGCACTCTGGGGCCGCTGTTTAGAAAAGTAATGAAAATGCATAGATAGCTTTTATCCCATAAAAATGTAGCACTGTAATGAACTGAGCAGAATCTGAGCGAGTCAGTAAAAGCAGAGTAGAGGAGATGCTGACGTGGCCTCAGGATTCAGTTGGTGAGAAGCCAAAATCTCTGAGAGCAGAGGGACCAACTTGACAAGCAAGAGGACACACGTGCCATGGAGAGAGTTACCTCACTGTTCTGTAACTGGAGGCCTTCTGGCTGCTCAACAGCATTGGCAAACCCTGTCACTTCATTCATGTTTGTTGGGTTCAGTTTGGGCCAGAATTGAAGTTACTGGAAACAGGAATGAGAATCCTAATGTTGTAAAATTATCGCATTATAAACATAAGGAGGATCTGAAGATATTCTTTCTCTCTCTCTCTCTCTCTCTCTCTCTCTCTCTCTCTCTGTCTCTCTCTCTCTCTCTCTCTCTATATATATATATATATTATATATATATATATATATATATATATATATATATATATATATATATATATATAAAGGTTAGATAATGGTGCATTACAAACCACAGGATATTACTAAGATTATTGAGAAGCTAAGTATCGCCTCTCATGTGACCTCAAAAGCTGAAACAGTGAAGTGTGGCGTGGAGCGCGACTTGCTCTAATGTTAATAAACAAAAGCAAAAGGTTAAATGAGCCTGGATGAGAAAATGGTCACAAAGACAGTGTGGCTGTGGCTGAGGGGTAGAGCGGTCATCCTCCAACCTGAAGATCCCCAGTCTTCCCCATCTGCATGCCGAAGTGTCCTTCGGCAAGACGAAAGAACCCCGAATTGCCCCACATAGAACAAAGTAGTGCTGCTAATAAATGCACTGTGTGAATGGTTGAATGTAAAACTGTACTGAAAACTTCTATATAAATACAAAACCGTCATCACAGCTTATTCTGTTTTAATATCTGTCAACAAGAGCACGCAAGCTGAATGTAATCTCTCTTCCGCAGCTTTGGGGTTGTCAGCACTGTCAATGTAAACTGTTCCAGTCTCTCTGTCCCTCTCATTGGCTGTTGTAGTTCAGCACAAGAGGTACTGACGTTAGCATCCAAATACCAGATCCTAAATATCAAACATGTTTGATAATTATCGGGGCGCCTCGTCGATATTACGGCCAATTCAGGAGCTTTAAGAACGGCTCTATGACCCCTCACAGTATCAGATACTTTGGGCCAAACATAGATACCGAACAAGGTTCCAGAGCAGATTTCTCAGGATTAAACTGGCCTGAAATTCTTGTAATTTGAGTCCAGGTAAATATAGTTGCACTGACTGAGTTTCAGCTTTCTGAAGAAAATGTTTCCGAAAAAGAAAGAAAAAGTTTAGGTAAAATCAATCATCCATTACTCCTGAAGACAAATATTTTTTATATTTTAATTGTATAGAAATTAACTGGAAGTCGCTTACCTGCTCCTTCCCTGTTTCAATACACTCCTTTCTGTTGCCAGGTAACGGGGGCCAGTAGATCTATGAAGGAGGACAAAAAAAGAGAAAGACAGAAGAACAGAAAAAGAAGAAGAAAGAGATGATTAACGACCTCATAACTTGAAGACAAGCGCCTTTATTCAGCCATATTGCAAAATGTAATTGCCACACAGGCTGTGCGTGACTGTTTATGCAATCCAAACATAATAATCAGCTGCTGTGTCATTAAATTTGAATTATTTTCTCTGCAAATCCAACTTTATTGTAATTAGAAGCAAATTGAGCAGAGCGGATCCCCTACACATGTTGAAGAAACGGTTTTGGAACGAGGAGCCTACGACTTGGAGTGAACTTTTGGCTTGTCAAACTGAATCTCCTGATTGAGACATGACAAACACATTCATCATTTCAGTTATAAAACCAGAAGCACAAGCCAGTGGATATAGGTCGGTTCACCCAAATTACCAAAATAGATAGGAGGGGTTTGTTCAAGCAGATAATTTAGCTTTTACGTGTTCAGGTTGTGAGATCATCTGCCTCCAAGATTTCTGCCTCCACTTCAATACATTAGAGGTAAAAAAGGATTTCTTTTGTGATTCTCACAACTTTAAATTAATAGATTAAACGGATGCTCCACCCAAAAATGAAAATTCCCTCATTATCGACTCGCCACTATGGCGATGGAGGGGTGGGTGAACTGATATCTGAAATCGCATCTGTTAATTATTAAAATTAAAACTTATTTGTCCCCCCCCCCAAAAAAAATTACACAGTTAATAAGCACTATACTAATAATAACTGCTGATTATTCTCAGTTGACACATTATTTGGCCAACAATGTGCATTGTTTGCTTTTTATTCTGTAAAAGAATTCATACAGAAAATCGGCTTTGTCTGTTTTGTGTCTGGAAATGAAATTCGACCATTTGCTCGAAACAAATGGGAATCCTGTGCAAAATGTATTTTAAGTGTCTCCATCTGAGGCCTACTAAAAAGAAGAACAAAATATAAATAAATAAAACTATTTACAAGTCAAGTTCTCACAGTATGGCAAGATTTGAGGATTAGGAAGGTCCAAGGTCTTTCTCTCGCTCTCTTTACAAATCCAATTTGGAGCTGAGGTGAAGGTCAGATAAGCATGAAATAAAAAGTTGGATCTGAAACAAGGGGGCTAGTTTTCACACCGCTCTCTGCAAATGAAAATTTAAATCCAACTGCCCCTGAAGAGGAAAGTCTGACTCTGCCTCAGTAACGGAGATTCAATGAAGTGTGTAACGCTGCAGTTTCATGCAGCCAGAAGCAGTTTTTTCGGAGACAGTAAGTCTTTGTCTGGTCCAGTAGGAAACATGGCTTTGTTTTGACTATCCTGGAGAATAGAAACCAGAGAGCAGCACTAATGTTCCTGACTCACATTACCATGTCTGTGTTCAGTGCGTATGGGGAGCATGTGTGTGAGTCCGTGGCCTATACAGTAGCTATTGGGTTGTTTCACAGTGTGAATTGGAACCAATGGGTATGAATGAATGTCAGTCAGAGTCGTTGGCTTCAAACCGAATCAGATTCTCTTCTTTAACTCATCACATCTTCAATTTGATATCAGCAGGAAAACTATTAAATGTATTTCATCTTGTCCATCAAAAAAAGAAAGTCTTCACAGGCAGAATAGTGGATTCACTGTAAATCACAATGACCTGAAACATATTGAAAACTGAAATCTCCCATCTTAATCAAAAGTGATGTATGAATGAATTGGGTGACACCGGAGAATCAGGAACCATTTTAAAAACACTATTAAACTCGGATATATTGAACTGTACTTTAATATAATGATGTGTAAAAGCAGTACACACAACCCCGACAATGCCTTGACATGTATGTTCAGCATTGTGTGTAATGCAGGACTCACACGTACAGTATGTGATCCCAACAACAACAATCAACGTTTCATGCTTGCAACACACAACATAGACGGCTCTCAAGCTTATGTACCATAATACCTATCAATACAATGCTAAAGAGAAGTATATGGGAAATAAAAGATGAACACACCAGATTCACCAGCTGCCTCAGGCCCCCCGATCGCACTAACATGATTTCATAGGCTGATGCTTTCATTATGACAACTGGGACACAACTGAATCACATGGGATCCCCCTATTCAAAGTGAATGAGCATCATAACCGTTGAAGCCTCCAATGTATGTGTGTGAGTCCTGCGTAATGCATTCAGGAATATTTTTAGATAAAAATAAAATAAAATTCATCCATATTTCGACACATTTCCATTTTTCCAGCTTTTTTCTGCCTCTGTTATTCATGACTTGAGGGATGAACAGATTCAATTTTAGTGGCTAAAGGTCAAAGGTTAAGTTAACTGACACAAATGTCTGATAGAACTAAATGATTAGGTGATTTATACCCAAATGGTCAAAAGTTAACTTCACTGTGACATCATGATGTTCTGCAAATACAATTTTTTGGCCGTAATTCAACGCCATAACTCAGGAACAAAGGGGGAGATTGTGACCATATTTCCTGCAACTTAACTGGTTGGCGGAGACGTACAACAGTGGGGAAGTAATTCTAGTTTCTGTGAAAGGAATGGAAATATGCCGAGAATAAAAAAAAGACCCTCTAGATCCTTAAACTGTGAATTTTTTGACTGTGATTTTCAATGTGTTGCTTCAGACTGGAAAATACTTTAAAATCACACATTTATACAGCTAATGTTCCTCCTCCTCAGTGTAACTTGGACATTCAACCTTATGTTCAATTCTATGATATTAAACACAGAGAAGTGATACTATGGCTCCATATAGTAAGAAATCCTTCTATTTTACAATTTAGAAAATGAAATCCACTTCCAGCTAAAGTTTTTTAAAGTTTTGAGAAATACTCTAATTTGCGAGGAGTGGATCAATTTTCTCATCTAACTCTTGAAAAGAAAGAGAATAAGCATATTTTCACAAATTTTCAAATTAATACTAAGAGTAAGCTGGACTGCAAATAAAAAGTAAACATTCCATGTAACAAATATATCAGTGTTGGTTGAAACTCTCAGACCTGACCTGATTTTTTTCCAGGGAAAAAAAAACTGGCTTGCAACAGTTGGAATTCATGAGAAACAATTATTGGTTTCATGCCACTGAATGAGAGTCGGTGTTGAGCTTGGCCTGAAAGATCTCTTGGTGAGTTCCTTTGTGATGATGCTGGACTGATATGGACGTGTGCCCGCTGAAAGGCCTGGCTCACACTCACAGTCTGACCTAGAGCAGCCTGATAACACGCCTGACTGATACTGATGAAATCAGACCCTGGCTAAAACCTGGCTGACAATGGTCTCAATCACATCCATCATCCAAGATTCCAACACACATTATGGCTGACCTCCACCAGCCCTCCATGTGTTATGTTCCCTCCTCTGTTTAGCTGTTTCCTGACACGTCATGGCTGTGACTGGGCCTCTTCAAAAGCCTCTTTAATTTTTAATCCATCCTGAAAATTATTAATATTTATTATTATTTCTTTGATCGCTTAACTTAATAGTGTTTATTTCAAGTGCAAAGACGTCGTCCATGACTTTACTCTCTGTGAACAAACTGGATCTTGTCATAACACCATGACACAATGCTTGAGCTGGAAGATATACAAATCTTTGTTCATGTGCCAGCTGCTAAACATCCTAGGAAAGATCAAAAGTCCTGCAGTTTACTTTTTAGTTCACAATGTACCTGAGGAATGAGAGGAAACAACTCCTGAAAATCTGATGAACCCCACCGCCAATATAAAGAGATATATCCATGCTCAAATTAACACCTACGGGTAATTTAGAGTCAGCAGATCATCATCGTAAGAAGCTAGAGAAAGGAACTTGGAGAAAACCTACACAAGCACAAGGAGAATATCCAAACTCAACACAGGAAGACCCAGACTGACCAGCAGGTTTCAACACAAAACCTTCTTCCTCTGAGGCAACAGTGCAAACCACTGCATCCCCACGCCGCCCAACTGCCTGGTTTTAATAACTGATTGAGTCATTCTAATAACCTTTGACCAAGTCAATCCTAAACCTAACTCTCAACGCCACTTCTGATTTAACACCCTATAATTATTTTTACAGTTTTCCATTGAGGCGGAGCGGATTACTCCAACTTCACTAAGAAGGGCCAGCCACCATCTCCGAAATCATACATACACTGTACGTAACCGAACACTGAGAAAAACAAACCAGTCATCCCAACATACTGAAAGACATGACAAGTATTTGACACTTGCCAAACACATTTCCAAAAGCCAAAAAGAAAACATGGAACATTTTATAAACAGCAATCAAATATTGTATACCAAATACCTACAATTAATGTTTTAGTAAGGAAAAGTTGACTATTTATTCCATCATTTGAAACATTTACTTGGGCTAAATCAGAATTTGTTTTACTCTTTTTCTGGGTGGTTTCATTCAGTGAAATGTTTCCCCTCTCAGATGTGACTCAGTCAGTACTGGATCCAGTTTAAAGCCTGGGCAGAAACACACGATGCACTGATATAACAGCATTTGACTTATTTTCAACAAAAGCCTTGTGTTGAGAATTTGATCATACTCCCTTTTCTTATTTTACTGCAGTGCTGGTCAGATTTATAGTGGAAAGAAAGGATGGCAAACATGTTTTTGATGCCAAAGTGAAATTGAAAGCTTCGGTGGGCAGAGTTTGAGCTGGAAAACAACTCAGCTACCAAAACATATTCTTCTCAGTGGTTTCATTCTGGTTATGAAATTTCAAAAATATACATATTTTTTATCAAATGTACAAAAAGTAATGAATAGAAAAGTCATAATTTTCTCAATATCATTAAATCTGTAAATAATCTGCTTCTGTAAACAGAAACGTAAATGCCTCTAGTTCTGTTATAAATGAACATGGTGTTTATTTTCTAACCTCAAACTCATAAAGAAAGTGAATATGTTAAGTGTTTGTTTCATTCCTCAAAAATCCTGAGCAAGATCCAGAGGTTGTGATTTTATATAATGATGCAGGGATCACGACTTTTCACTGGAGCTGCTCGTCATAGCAACACCGGCAGATAATCCCTTATGTCAAAAATTGTTTGAATTCATTCAATTATTTTCCTTCTCCTTCTGTTAGCAGTGGTTTATGGTGCGTTTGGCACATGTGTGTAGTCTTGTAAACATTGGTTTCACTGAACTGGCATCGCAGAAAGATCTCACAATGGCTGGCAGTGAGAGAAGCGTAGGCATTAAGTATCAGCGAGCGTCATGTGTGATCATCAGCCAAGAGAACAGTGAGAGGAGGCTGAGCGAGGGATGAGGGAGAATGAAGGGGCGGCCGAGGTGGGCGGCATCTGTCAAAGTCTTCGACCCAAGTAGGAGCACAGAAATTCACTCATTCATTCACACGCACACACACACACACACACACACACACACACACACACACACACACTGACACAAATACAGCTCATACAGTGGTTGAAGCACACTGGGGGATTCTCTTTTCCTCTTGTAGAGATGTATTTTTGTTCTCTGAATACTAGAAACCAGTTTTTTAATGGAAAACAAAATACACTGGTTGCCCAACTGCTGAGAAATATATGCTGCATATTTTCTTCAGATGACATGAAACATTGTTCTAGTTTAAAGGGATAGTTTTTCTGTTGTTTTATTACGTCCTTCAGAAGAGGTCACCAGTTACTTCAATTGTATTGGCTGCAACGCTGTTTACCCCTGGGACTCAAAACGGGTTTTATGGACTCAAACACTTCAGGCCCTCTCCATCGGCATTGTGGTGAGTAGACAATGAGTGTATTTCCTTTTTCTGTGAACCATCCCTTTAAATCTACTTATGTGCCTGGTGTTGAAGCCTTCCAAAAACTCTGAAGATATGACTCAAAGGAGAAATAACTCCCTAACTCTATAAATCCCAGCACAGCTCATATCAACATCTGCTGTTGCACTGAATAAATTACTCTGAACATGAATTCCATAGGAAAATGAGACCCATATTTTTCCATAATTGTTAACATACTGTATTTGGTCTTCTTGATTTAAACCAAGATGCCAAATCACTGCATCAGTGACTTGAGACATTCATGTGATTCTTCTCAAAATGAATACACTTCATTCAAAGAGCTAATCAATGATGTAATATTTAGGATAAATGAAGCAATAAGATGAGAGCATACGTCCCTGTTGGTGAGACCCACTGTGTTTGATGAAAATGAAACTGGATCATAATGATTCTCTCATGTGTTTCTGGCAAATCAAAAGAATCTGTAACTGTCACAGTGTTTGACATGAGCCTTAATGACAAATTCATACACAGATCAGAGGTGAAGTCGATGGAAACACAAAGCTTGATTTATGGCTAGCTGCACTTTTACAGGTGTTGCAGCAATGGTCTCTGGAGACTGTGAACGTGTTTGGTAAAGGAAGGAAGGAAGACATAAAACTTGATTGAAGAGTATTTTTGAAGGCTGCTGTTTATAGATCAAGATCCCGAGGTGCAAACAGACATGATAACAAGACATGGTAGTGTAACAGGTTCCTGTATCCACAGATTTCACAAAGAAACTATTAATTAGGAGCAATTTACACAACAAAGCAGATGTGTAATCCAGTCATTCTTAGCTTTACTTCTAAAACACAGGCTTTTTTTATTTTAATATTTTCATCGCTGTTTGCTGAAACTGTTTCACTAATGATGCAATAGCAGTAACATAAAATAAAACGGTTGCTCAAGTTGATGGTTGATTTATGATGAGGAGTGTTTTACCAGATGTTCTGCGTGAGCGAACACAGGGAAAACACAGATGTCTATGCCCATCTCTTTAAGCTGTACATCATGACTGACACCTCTTAAATCACTGCAACTTAAATCAAAATGTAATTATATACTGTACTGCATGACGGTTATACTGTTACTAAACTTTTACTGTAAATCAATCATGAAAGCAGAACAGAATACATACAAAACAAGAGCACTTTGACCGATATTATTTACTAAAAGCTCACCTCTTTAGACTCGCTGCTGGCAGGTCCCAGCAGGAGCGAGTACAGGACGTCTTTGCCTCCCAGGAAGAGGCGGTCGCGGTACTCATCCAGGAAGACAGAGGTGAGAGAGAGTGGACCGTGGTGACCGCTGAAGACAGAAGACCTGTTGGTGGACAGCAGGTCTGCAGAGAGAGGAGAGGAAAGGATCAGCAAATGTATTAAATGGAATTAAGGAAGACAAAATGAGGAGGTGAAGAAACTTGGGGGAGATAATGATGCAGCAAGGAGACAAATGGATGAATGGAAGTGTGAGCTTTTACATCCACCTACTAATTCCACAAATTATCCACTTTACACTTGACGTATGTTTTGTAGATTGCCCAAGGAAGAGAAATGTGGAATTCGGTGCGATTTGCACACACAATACTTTAATTATTAATAAACAGGCAACCAGCGCTGTGGGGGTGGGGCAGTGGGCTTTCAGTCTTTTTCTACGTCCTCAGATAAACAGCAGACCATTTTGATCATTTGTTTTTTATTTCACCATATTGGACTGACACAGACATCCATGGTTACTGCTGCTGCTGATGATCTCTGTCATGGGAGCAACATTCATGGATCGTTTCCTCTATTATTGCTGCAGTGCTTTATAATGAGCTGAATTAAAGAGCTTTTGTTTTGAAAGGTATGAACTTAGGTCAGCAGATTGTGTTGGTTGCTAAACAGAAAATACAACAGCAGCTCAGTTAATTATTCAAACTTACATATAAACCATACACATGAAATGTAATAAAGTAAATTCAGTTTCATTTTATGAAAAACATTGAGTATAAAATCTTCGCTGCAGATAAACCAGACAGTTTATAAAAAGCTCTGCACACAACCTCCAGCACACAAACAATAAAAAGTGACAGTATATTGTAGAACTGTTTGAGGAAGACTCACTAATGAAATTGAATAATTCTGAAGTAGCTCCATTAACACAGGACAAGAGAGCCGGACATTCTATACAGGCAGGTTTAGAACAGGCACTCTACTAATACAATAAAAAAAAGCTGACTGAGCTATGGGCTCACTACTTTAATTCAGTTAAGCTAAACCTGCCGCAGAGCACTTCTGGTTATTTTCTGAAGTACATGACTTTATGTGATCACATGCACACGCGATACACAATCCCATGTAAGTAAACACATATCAGTGAGGGAGCAGTGCTCTGTCCATCTGTATACACCAGGATGCACCTGGCTCTCCTCTGATCTGCCAGCAGCTTCACAGTCAAAACGTTGAAGCAACCACCCTGCAGGAGCGGGTTGAATTCAAGTTCAGCTACATGTCGGGTGTCCTCCTTCTCCTTTACATACACACACGCACACGCACATGCACAAACACACAGTATGCATACACCAGCGCATAAACACAAGCACAAGCCTGCTGCTTCTCAGCCTCCTGCAGCTTCCGCATCTTCCACTTTCTCACACAAACACCTCTTCTTTCTGTTTTCGTACTGTCTCTTCTCCTGTATCTCTCTCTCTCTCTCTCTCTCTCTCTCTCTCTCTCTCTCTCTCTCTCTCTCTCTCTCTCTCTCTCTCTCTCTCTTTCTCTGACACTTTCTCTGTCTTGGTAACACGATGTGGAAAGAGAGATGTGTGTAAGAAGACATCATTGGTATGTCAAACTTGGTGGAGGAGTCCTCTGTCTGAATCGTCTCTGTCTATCTCTCATCACTTGTCTGTCACACTCGTTATTCCTCTCTCTTTTTCACTTGGTCCTAAACACACACACACACACACACACACACACACACACACACACACACACAACCGGTGAGAAAATACCCTCCCTCACTTGCCACTCAGCAAAGGTATTAACTGAGTGAAGCACAGGGGCCCTGCACCAGTGACGCCTTGTCCATCACTGAGCCCTTCACACACACAAACAGTTGATTTTTTTTTCGTTTTTTCTAAGAAATCTCAGTTTCCCAACTCATCCACTCCCACACACATACTACATCATCACTGCAGGGCTACGAGTAATAATTATTAATCCATTTATCAAAATGTTATTATTAGATCACTTGATTTACTACAATTTTTATTTGAAAATAATGAAAATTGTCTATTACAATTTCCCAGAGCCCTCTGACATCTTTAAAACGCCCTATACGATTATATTTACAATAATACAAATATATAAACTCACATTCAAACAACCTCTCCTTTGGTCAACCTCATTACCAGAGCAGAGGGAACTTTAACAGTTTAACACTTTATCATCTCTCTACTGCATATAAATTCCCTAAAGGATTCTCTGCAGCAGACAAATCAAATCAAATCGCAAAAATCTGGTTAATCCACACTGAGGCGTAGATCCATGCTCTAAATGCTCTAAAAACACGTCTGAAGACAGCCATAAGGGGAACAGCTTTGTTAGAAAGGATATAAAAATTTAACACTGCTGGGAAAAGAATAGCACTGAGACACACGAGCAGGGAGGCATGAGGGAAGAGGTACGGAATAGCACAGTCAGAGAAAGTTGAGAAAGAAAGATAAAGTTGGAGAGAGAAGAGACGAGGGTGGATTTTTACATCTGGTAGGAGTTAGAAAATAATGAGTAGAGAGAGAGAGAGACAGACAGAGAGTGTTGTGATGTCTGGTGGATTTATTGGGCACTGGTAGAGGAAGATGAGGAAAACAAAACATATTTAGAAGATGTAGAGAGTAAAACGTAACTGTTTTGAATAAGATAATGGAAATGTGTATCACTGATCTGCATTTTTAGGTCAAATGTGTTGTTTTCTCATTATAGTTTAAAAATATTTACTATTGTGGCTTTTGAAAAGTAACATGTAACATTGTTCTGCAACTGTTTTTTCTGAAAAGCAGATCAAGTTACAATATTGCAAATTGAATATAATCCAGTAAAATTCAGAAGATCTCTGAAAAATTATTTTCATTTGAAAAAACATTCATTTATTGAAATCGGGGTAAAAGTTTGAAATAATCTTGATACTGATTTGAAGTCATATCAGCCAGCCCTACTGCTTTGATATGTTTCCAGCTGTATTCAGATATTTTTCTGGACACTCTGGGGACTGAAAATGTTCTGAGCAACTGACTTGGACAGTTCTCACTAAACAGCCCCTCCTGTCCAACGTGTCTGTAAGCACCTCGATACTGTGCACCGATAGCGGCAGATATGTAGAATCCAGATGTTTCTGCAGGAAGGTCTGATCAGTGTTTTCATGATAGCTTATCAGCAGAACATGAGGGCGGCTCTACACGTCTTCAGCCGATGACTCTCACTGTCTCCTCGGGTTCAACAGTTTCCACACAGCTCTGAGGCCTGTGATGACCTGCAGTTGCAGGGAGAGTGATGAAGACCGACAGGAAACCGTGTGTGGGTGTGTGCGCGTGTGATGAGACGAGGATATGGTTTCGCATGTATATCTGTGTGTGTGCGTGTGTGTGTGCTGAGGCCTTTCACAGATATCGGGTCAGGATTTAGTGTTCACAGCACACCTCTCTGTTTTGACAGGAGAGATTACAGAGGATGGATACTCTCAGGTTACCAGGGTACAGCTATCGAATTTTTGTAAACTATGTGTGTTTATCAAATATGACTAACCGAAGGACAGAAGCCCTGGGATGACATTTAAATAATGAGCAAGAGAAAAGACAATTTCCTTTTGAACTATGTAGGATGTGGTGGTTAGGATGTGAACCATGAAAATACAACTCTGCTCCTGCTTCATTCGTTTTTTTTGCTTCATTTTTATTGATGAATCTTTACATGTAGAATAGATTTTGTCATCATCCCATTGTTCAAATAGAAATATCATGAGGTTGCCAATAGGTATGGATGGACAGGTGCAGAAGAAGGTGCAAACCAGACTCTTCGGTCTTTATGCTAAGCTATGCCAACAGCCTGCTGCTGCTAACTTCCATAGTGTACGTTCACTAACCAGAAGGTCGGGGTTCAATTCCTGGCTCCTAAGTAATGCTGTGTGAATGCATGTGAATGGGTGAGCAATGTATTGTAAAGCCAAGAAAATTGCCATATAAATTAAGTCCATTTGTCATGTCTTTGGTCTATTCCCACAGAGCAACACATATGGATGTCTAGATATAGATGTCCTCTGATCTGCCAACAATTGACAGGATAACACCACCTTTTCTAAACTGTTTTCAGACTTTTGTTTTACAATTTGATGTTAAGGTAGTTTAAGGTGATAAAAACAACGTGGTTAGAGTTCAGGTAAGATGATGGTTCGGGTTCAAATAAGTGCTTCAGTAGTGAACCTGTGTCGTCATGGTTTGTATTATAAACACAAAGTCACAGTGGAAAGAAACCAGCTTTGACTGGAATTGGCCTCTAGTCCTCAAGGTCACATAGCACAACCTCCTCCTTTGCTCTCGATCAGCAAGTGTCATAATCACAATGGACATTAAAGGGCTTTTTATTTGAACATAGACAAGTGACATTTTGGGGGTATTTTCTACAATAGATGATTCACTAATTTTTCTTGGGAGAATGGGCATAACAGCTTTATCTCTTTATCAGATTTGTGTCTCATTGTGCATCAGTGTGTCACAGTTTCATCCAGTTTCCTTAACTTTTATCCACAGATGGAGAAAGTATCTCTCTGATTCCCTCTGCCAGATCTAATGTCCTCTCTGATGTCTTCTTCTACCTTTGAATATATAAATATATACAAATCTAAAAACAAAAATGTAAGCACATGACGGCTACACACAAACACACAAACACACACACACACACACACACACACACACACACACACACACACACACACACACAGAGACACACATGAGTTAACAGCTCCCATCTGTAGCTTGTTATCACTCCAGCAGCTCATCGCCTCACTGTGGAAACCACACCACAGCCTCACCTCTCACCAACCTCTCTTTCTCCTGCTGTCTATCCATCTTCACCTCTCTTCCATCTCTCCATTTAACCTCTCTCTAGCCTCCATCATGTTCTGTCTCTTCTGCCTATGCATCCTTAACTTCCTCTCCGGTATTATTTTCCTTATGTGACTTTTGAATCTGTCTTGTGTTTCACCTCTCATGTCTCTCCATTTGTCTTCCTGTCTGTCTCCCCTCTGCTTCAGGATCGCTGTCCCCTGTCTCTCTTTTTATCCTTCTTGTGTCCTGTAGGACCCCGTCCATCTACAAAATCTCTGACGCCGTCCTGAGGGAAACTTCTACATCTGTCTCCAATGCGCCCAGTCACCCCTGAGCGCAGCCAACCGACTCTGCATTGACAAACAGCAGCCGTGCCAAACCAAAGTGACACGCGATAGAGCATCTGGTTTCACTGTACGTGTCAAATCTCAGCTATTGCATCACGCAGTCTGAACCACTACAAAGACATGTGCGTAATAATTCATTCTGAGATTTGTTTACATACTCAGTGTTCTGCTCAGTCAGGCACATACCTGCCCTGGTGTCTGTCAAATCTGAGACTCAGACGTGTGCACCTCTAATTTACTGCTGCTGATGAAAGACACTGATAATTTGCATTTTTTTTCTTAGATATGGGGAGTTTACATAATCCTGTCTTCACACAAGGACGAACCAAATATAATCAAACTTCTGATTTAAGATAGAGGAGATGATGATGAAACTAGGGGGCAGCATTATGACATAAATATATTTACAGTTTCGCCCCCAACTAGGACGTATAAAATGCTTTTTGCATCATGTTGAATGTTCTTTCAGGGAGAAGTTTGCATAATCTCTCTTGTCTGCACAGGTTTCCACCTAGTCTCATTTCCCCTGACAGTCCAGAGAAATGGAGTTTAGAGCATGTGGTGACAAATGTAGATGTGAATATTTGTCTGTATGTTTCCATGGTGTACCATGCCACTTGCCAAATGCATGCTGGGACACCCCTTGTTCCCCTCCAGTTATGAATGGCACTGCAGCACATAACTCATCATGAAACCACAACTGGTTGCTTTTACATTTTTCTGTAGGGATTAAATAATAAAGATTAAATATGTTGATTACTGAGCTTTAGCAGAGCTGGTTCTTTTTTAAATTTATTATTTTTCTTTTACTTAGACTAGGCTGTCGACCCCTGATTTCAGTCTTTATGCCAAGCTACACCAAAAGCCTGCTGCTGCTAACTTACTCAGCGTACAGATGTGAGAGTGGTATCGATCTTTTCATCATTTTCATAATTTCATAATTTCAACTCTAAACAAACAAGTTTTTCCCACAATGTAAAACTATTCTTTGGGCCTATAATGTGCTCTGTGTGAGGTAGTTGTGCAGAAACACAAACAGCATCATTCGGGATGTTGTTGTGCCCTTGTGATGTTAAGATCTGTTGCAACAACAATGGCATCTGGTTGGAATAGAGCGAAACGAAAGATACATAAAATAATATGCGTACAAAACCATTATAATAAGCAGACTGCTTGTTTTGGGAAATGCTAAGAGCCTCTTAACTCTAAATTCTGATAGAAAACAACCAAATAAAAAACATCTTGTCCACAGTGTTTACAGCACATACTCTTCTTTTCATTGTAGATGGCAGAGAACACATATTATCATGTCATTGTTATCCTCTCCAGGACCACGTACACAGGCATCACTTAACAACCACAATGAAAAATCTCCAGCTGACTTTTATGACTGCAATTGGAGAAAAGCCCAAATATAAAACAAAGTTTTTAAAAGTAAGAATCCCAGGTCGTGAAACATTGGGTAAAACTGTGCTCAAGTCAGGAATCAGGAGAAAATATATATTTTTAGAGCTACAGACAGAGAAAAAGTTCACGTGTCATGCTGAACTCTGTGATGTGCATAATGAGCACAGACAGAGTGAAAGATACGTTAAGCAGCAGAAGACACACACACACACATGCACATTCAATAGTACCAGTGCGGGGGAGCACATCTGAAGCCTATTTAACCCCCTGTGATACAAAATGCAGAAACATACACCACACAAACCCCCTGGCTCAGTCACACCTATGACTATCTCATCTGACAGAACTTAGCGTCTGTCTCTATCTCTTCAGATTCCTCTTCGATACACAAACACACACACTAAAAAGACTCATTAGACTCATTACGGCGCTGACAGATTTCCCAGGGTATCATTACGTCTTGGCTGTATGTTATTGCAGTGTGCCAAGTATTTCTGGAATCTGCCGCTTTCACAAAAAGTAATTTCACGCCGCTTCTCCTTCGCTCTCCACTCCTCATCCTCCTCACCACAGTCTCATATTTCCCGCTCTTCCTTTACATTCACTTATAGGGATCTTTGTGTCTGGCTATGGAGCTCTCTCTGACCTAAATCCTGAATTTAAAAACTGAAGAATAATATAATTGCGAAGAAAAACTGGGTACATTTCTCCTTTAATTTTAGACCTATTTTTCATTTGGAGAAGTGAGTGTATAGCTTTGCCATTAAATTAGATACAGAAATGTTACATGGTTACACAGAAGATGACTGCTTATATGCTTGTTTTCCTCTGATGCCAAAAGCAGCACAAAAGTGTCTTATCCAGTGGAGAAGAACATTTTGAAGGACTCTCAAAAACTAATTTTCCACAGGATGATTTGGTAATCCAATGCAAAGGGAATTAAATCTATTGACTAAACCCAAATGTTTATGATAATAATACTAGTATCAATGTATCAGAGCAGGGATATTTGTACTGAAAGTGTTGGGGTACAGTTTAGCTGCTGCTGAGAAGTTCAGCTAACTTTTCTTTTCATAATGATCTTTCCTGGCAGAGATGCCACAGGCCAGATAAACCATGACAGTGTAAATCCAGGGATTTCCTGCCAACCTGTTCCTGCTCATCACTGGATGTGACATTTTAGCCAGCTCACATTTTTATCACATTTGATCATGTGATGAAACCACGAGAGATGAGGGCGGCAAAGGGAGTGCACACAGATGCACACACATGCACACAGACACGTGCACATGCACAAAAATACTGACATAATCAAGGCATCTTCTGCCTCTTCCCTGCTGGGCCAATCAAAACACAGTGTATAGGGTGTTACCTCATCACCCTCGATCTTCATCAACCCTCACCCTCCTCTGCCTCCCTTTCCTCCCTCATTTCATCATGTCTCCCTCCCCCCTCTCCCTCTCTCCTTTTTCTTCTTCCCCCCTTGATGGCCAGTTGTTTATTTAATTTCTATTCATCTCTCTCTTTTGTCCGCTTTCATCTTTTTTCCTCCCATTTTTAATCCCCTCTCACTCCATTTCTCACCCGTATCACACACACACACACACACACACACGCATGCACGCACACGCACACGCACGCACGCACACACACACGCACACACACACACACACACACACACACGCACTCACACACACACACGCACGCACGCACACGCACACACACACACACACACACACACACGCACGCACACACACACGCACACACACACACACGCACGCGCACACGCGCGCACGCACACCTCACTTTATCTCTCTTATCCAAAATTATGCATGACAAACTTCTCTTCTCTTAACACCTGCTTTCCCTCATCGCTACTTATTTCCTTTCTTGATCTCCATCTTCATGATTTTATCTAAGAAATCATTCATCCTTCCTCTACCCTCATCCCTTCTCCCTTTCATCATCACCCACATGTATATTCCTCCCTCCAAAAGGAAAAATGCTGTCTCTCTCCCAACTCTCTTCTTAGACTTTTTTAACTCTCATCCATCTCTCCCCTGACGTCTCATCCTAGGCCTCCAAATCTCTAATTTGCTGTTGCTTGTCATGTGATTAATCACACACACAATGTGTTTATTGAATGTAACAGATAGTTGGAACTCTGAACAGTACATCTCTCTTCTTTCTCAATTTTAGTCAAAACTATTGTTCGCAAGCCTTTTTCTGATTACTACAACAAACATTTCATAACTGTATATATTGACATTTTTAAGTGTTGCTAATGGAGATTGCAAAAAAGAAAACAGTTAATGACTCTACAGGGGCATGGCTTGTGGTCAGCTATTGTTAAATGTATTTACAATGATATAACAACGACAGAGAAAATCAGCTTCTTTTGTGCAGCTCGTTTACTGTTTTCAGACAGATCTTGGGCCCCTTTTTGAAAATGATTGGTAGAGTGTTACCATGACAACTAAAATGCACAAGTCCTATCCCTGATCTATGTATCATGTCATTTGAATGAATAAGAAGGACAACAAGAACCTAAAGAAAAACAGAATAGAAACAGACAATTATCTCTCTACACTACCAGATTTCAGTATTTCATCAAAGTTCAAATAAAATGCTGAAAGTGTGAAGCTGATGCTCTGCTCTGCAAAAAGTAAGGCCATTAAACCATCCGGCTGCAGTGCACATCCAGCAGCACGCTGTGTGTTTACAGTTAAACACACACAGATGTATGCACATATGTGAACACGGTGGCTTTTCCTCTAGTGTCAGCTCAGCGTAATGTTTGTGTGTTTGTCAGCTGCTGTTTAATAGACACGTCAGTCCACAGCGGAGCCATTGTGCTCAGCTCTTCTTGTCAGTGGCTCCAGTGGAACAAATTGATTGCTGACAGAGAGGCTGCGTTTGTGTTGGTGACAGGCGCAGCATCTCAGTGTGTGCGTGACATGTAATGTTTCCCACCCTGCATGAAGAGGGTACCCGGCACCTCTGGCCTGCTCCTCTATTGCTTTGCATTGCTTCTGAGCCAAAAGTGCCAAACAGCAGGACACCACAACAACATGAGGAGACAAGAGGACCCTCTTTTTCTGTGCCATGGTTTGTTCTTGTGTGTAATCATTTGTGTGATGTTTTTCTCTTTCTGATTTCTTTGTGCTCTTGCTGTGCTCTGCAGGAATGTCCAGCTGTACCATGTGAAATTGTCCGTCAATCCTTTAATGTCTCCAATGAAATAAATACACGAGCAGAACCAAGGTTGTTTTCACAGAACGACTGGTGGAGGGTTCTTCCTCAAGCTGCAGCAGTAAAACACCACAACTCAGCATGCACTTGGCCGACAGTGGTGTACAAGTGGAGGCCAAGTTCAACATTAGTCCAAGTGAACAAGAAGTTTTCACAAGGTGTTATTGTGAGCTGGTGGGAAGTGTTAAAAGCTGTGGGTGGAAATGTGTATCCCAATTACTTTTCAAGGCACCAGTTTCACAAAAAACAAACGAATGTCACTCACAAACTACAGATACATTTTAAGTCCTGCAGGGGTCTCGTGTGACATGTTTGATGTGATGAGTAAAAACATGTCAGAATAACCAAGAAGAAAGGTATGCAATTTTTAAAATCACCATTTGCATTTGCTGAAACCTCAGTCGCCTTAGCCGCTAACTTTAACATGACCTTTCTTCTCACACCACAACGAGGTTGACATTCGGTTATATGTTCAGGATGATGAATGTGAACATGTTAAACACATTGGTTCGGAGCAACACTGTGCCTTAGTGCAGCTGTAGATTTTTATTATTAAATTATTAGTACTTTGATCCATGTCCCATCTACTGACATGGAGACAGAGACCAGGTGGTAATCAAGACACTATGGCTTCATTTGTATTAACTTCACTGTCTTCACAAGAACACTGGTGTGGCCATAATGTCTTCTTCACTATTGTTTCCAATTAACCACCTAGATTTAATGATTCTTTATGTCACTCTGCTCTACCTAACCAACAATAACTACATAAATAACTGAATTCAAATGTCGGGTTGCTGCAGGAGAACAGTCCAAAACATTGGCTTTGATCTTCGTCGACATCAACCTTTTCAAATGGGAAACAGTAGATTATGTGATTGGCACTCATTGGCACAGAGAGCACAGATTCAGCAGCTACTTTCAGAAGCTTTGCTGCCTTGTTGTGTTGAGTGCGCATACTGAGTATTACCCAAACATTTAAACATCTTTATTCTACAAAGAAAATTTTACAATATCAGAATAATATGCTGTAATCCAACAGAAACTATACAACACTGGGTTTTAAATAGCATGTGGAGCTGACACAGAAAGGAAATGAGAGGAACAGGGCAGAACAGAGCAGAACAGAACCTAGTGGTACAGACAGAAGAAAAGTGACGAGCGTACAGCAAAACAATAGATCAGATGGGCTCACAGAGGCTGGGTCAGAGCCCTGGAGGAAAGCAGGGAAATGAGCTGCTGCGGGTCTTCACTTTTCAGGGCGTGGCAGAGTGTAGAAAGTTTAGATGAATAGTTTTCCAGGAATTGAACCCCCTTGGTGCGTGTCTACTGCTGTGATTTGTAGTGCTCATGTTATAACAACTGCCATAGCTGTAGACACTGGGGTTGGCTTTGGAACACAAACGCAGAGACACACACACACACACACACACACACACACACACACACACACACACACACACACACACACACACACACACACACACACACACACACACACACACGCAGAGTGTAAGTGGGGTCCTAAGTAATCTCCATGGTCAAAGCCACTCTGTCTTTTCCTTTCCTTTTCATTTTCTTATCCCCTGTCTGTCTTTATTTCCGTCCATTTATCTCCCTCCACCACCATGACCTCTTTTAAATCTGCTCTGTTATTTGCATCTTGTGTAATGCTTGTTTTTTTCATCCCTTCATTCATCCTCTTCCTCTCTTTCATCGATCCATCCTTTGTTTTCTGTCCACATTCACAGATCTTTCATTCATCATTCCCCTCTCTTCCTCCTCTGTCCCCCTCCCTCTCACGTTTCTTTAACCTTCATTGAAGTTTCCTCTCCTTTTCGGACATTTCCCTCTTCTATTCATCTTCCATACTTCTGCTGATTATGTGCGTATGTGCCGGCTAATTTCTGCTGCGCGTTCTCTAAACTGCAACTAAATCCATCAGCGGGTCCTTGGACTTACAGGAACATGGTGTGGTGTTAGATTCATCCCCCAGATCATCCCTGAGGTAGCTGGTAGGTGTTTATCCAGAGGCCGTCCAGCCTCACATTGTAAACTCGGCACTAAGGAGTTTCATTTTGTGAAGGAAAACACGGACTTCTATATAAAATACACAACTTTTATCCTTCTAAATTAGATGCTGAGGCTGTGACTAATAAGTGTGTATCCTGTCCATTTAATAGTGTGGTCAACCACAGTATCACAAAAGAAATAAAAAGATTTTGATCTACCAAAATGTTTATTTCATTCAGCAAGCAAGCACATCATCACCATCACTAGTGATGAAACGCCATGAAAATCTAACACGGTTATCAGTGTTATCACTTGTACTGAAAATATTCAAACAGTAGTACTGATACACTAACTGAAGTAACTTCACCAATTTTTATATTTATATAATGTACATTATCAATACAAATATTAATACAGCAGGACTAAGATTAACTTTACTGTCCAACTAAGTTTACAATTTGTCTTGGGCTCTTCACCCATGCTGCAGTCATACAAATAGATGGGAAATTTCTAAGGTTATAAGTCATTGATCTTGATAAAAAATATCTAATATCTAAGCGTGGGTTAAATTTGTTGCTGGTTATTTGAATGTAATGGAACTGTTGGGCCTTGGTGGAGGATATCCGCTCTACTGAGTGTGATTCTACAAGCAAATCAATGTTATTTATTCATTTTTGTCTTCTTAGTCAAATGACTGAGGTGTCATTTCTCCACCATTTCAGTGAGAATCATGAGACCGTTTAGAATCTGTTTCTACTTTATGTTGCAGAATGGACTCAATCTATTTTCTTTTTCAGGTTCATTTCAAACCTGCTGTGCCAAGAACTGAAGAAATCAACCAAGAAAGCAACTTCACCAGGACACAATGAAGAAATGTGGTCCTGCCCTCACTGATAACTAATCTAATTTCATCCACAAGCAGGAGGAACAATGAGAACAGTCACAGGAGGAGGGGATTTCTTTATCAGCACGACAGTTGTGTTTCCAACCCTGCAAATAGAAACAATCAAGGACAGATTTTATCATCCTCAGTGTTTATATTGGATTTCTCACGATAAATTTTCCTTTTAACGTCCCATTTTTTCCCCTTTGTTATCTTGTTCTTTCTTATTTCCCCTTTTTGCACTCTTCTCTTTGCTTTTGCTTTTTCCTCAAACATCACAGGCACCTTCTCTCCCTTTTTCAAACCCGAGCTTCCTTTCCATCTGTGCTCATTGGTCTGACCCTGTTTGTATCTCCCTTTTTCAAACTCCCCCTCTCTTGCACATTTACTGTCAATTTTCCCTCCCCATGTGTCTAATTCCTCCCTCTGTGTGTTGTCTGTGCTCGGGCCAGGACGCCATCTGTACGAGAGATACCGTCGACACAGCACACATGAACTGACACCTTGAGACACACACATGTCTACATCAGATGCAATTACTCTGTCTCTCTGTCACAGACACACATACACAATCACTCCACCACCACTAACCACCGTTAACCTCACACACACACATACACATGCATTCAGCCACACTGCACATTTTGCACACCTACATGCTTTCCAGATCAAAAACACCTCCACACTGATGCCTCAGCACACACACACACACACACACACACACACACACACTTACAGATATTCAACATTATCTCTGTGCATTTCTCTTTGTCTCACACACCCCTCACATAATGTGTCAGAAACATGAAGTGACTCTACATACCGCACAGAAACTGTAGCTTCCAAACTAAATATGGGGAATTTGAACAAAGGGCTACTGTGCTGCTTTCATTACAGTACCAATCATATGTAAAACTAAAATATAAAATAAAAATATATTTATTATTGTACAATACTTTACTATAAAGTGTTCTATGTTTTTTGATTATGAAAATGAAATGGATGTGTGTTTAATATGTTTTTACAAGTACACTTAGGGTAATAAATAGCAGCCCAATCTCCTAAAATCTCCCAGGACATGAAGCTTTTTTTTGTATTATTCAAACAATTACAAATCTAGAATCTAATCCCCTGAAAATTTAAATCCACACATTAGTTTATAATATTGAATCATTGTGTGTTGTACAAACTACCTGACATTTAAACTTTTTTGGTCTTAAAATAAATGTCAACAATTTCAACAAGCAGGAGAACGTGTTGCCTAGCAACAGCTAAAGTTACCGACCGTAAAACTGAATATTGCGAACATTAATAAGCTGCCCAAACTTGCATCAGATTAGTAGACGTGTGTGGAACTTTCCTCGCCCTCACTAGCATTAACATGCTTTCCCATCTTCTCTTTACCAGTTAAATATCTGTCAAACTGTCTAAGCTTCTTCAAATACACTTTTTCATTAGTGAAGTAGATTTTACAGCCAGAATCAATAAAGAATTAAAAGTTTGACCTGCATGGACCAGGTCTCTTTGTTATTATTAACGTCTTTCTTTTTCTTTATGAAATCATATCGACCATATAAGTCATGTACTGTAAACTTTAAATAAGGGCCTATGGGCTCAATAGTCCCATGACTAAATATTAAGAACTTAAACAAACATTTGAAATATAAACACATGTCAACCATGACTAGAACCTTTAAAGCCTTCTCTTCCTTTTAATATTTCTTAGAGCTGAGGCTTCGGAAAAATTGTAAATGTCTGACAAGTTGGCTGGGTTCTTGAGCTTTCGGGTTTGTCCTTTTTGTTTCCTATTTTTCTTTTCCTGGGCTGGGTTTTTGGTTGGTTCAGAGGCCTGGGACCACTTAAACTGAACGCAGGGAAAGCAACGGAGAGGAAGAGCAAGCTATTACATGGAGCAGTGAGGGATGAGTGATGGGTGCAAATTGGAAATAAAGATGAGAAATGAGAGGAAAAGAGCTGGAAGATGAAAGGATAGGGTTCGCCCTACATTCCAGCAGCTCCCGCGTCTAAAACAGACTCCCGGTGACAGATTATCCTGCTCCGCCTAAGAACAACTAACACCCGTCTGCATGTGTGCATCTGGGCAATGCTGACTGAGAAAACAAACTCATTAATTCACAGGCTGTAAGCGAAAACAAACAGAAGCCCTCACTCTAGGAACTAATGCATTCTGATCAAAATAGGACGCTGATGTGAGTGTTTGTGCTTTTAACTGCCTTTGGCGAGACAAAGTGAATATTGTATTAGACAGTGTTTGTGTGTGTGAGTGTGTGTGTGTGTGAGAGAGAGAGAGAGAGAGAGAGAGAGAGAGAGAGAGAGAGAGAGAGAGAGAGAGAGAGAGAGAGAGAGAGCATACAAAAACACAAAGGAGATTTAAATGAATAAAAGAAGCAGGCAGATTGAAGGGAGTTGGGAGACAAATGAAGGACATGCAGTGACACCGAGAGAAAGACAGAGAGAGAGGCATGATGGGAGGTTGGGCTCGTCAGAGGTCTGGGAGTCCAGCCAACCACACACATACACACCCACGCACACACACATCACCCACCTCAACACTTTGTGCATTTTCTCTCACCCAGTGTCAGCTGTGATAGGCTGCAGCTAACGAACTGTGACCCTTAAAGGTTCAGTGTGTAAGATTTAGGTGAAATCTATTGGCAGAATTTGAATTGAGAGATGGTTTCAGTATTGTGTGATCATCTAAATACAATGTGTACAAAATAGTTGTTGTCTTTACCCTTGAACAGGCCCTTTATATTTAAATACTTTATATTTACATCAGGAGCGGGTCCTCTCTCGGAGTCCGCCATGTTTTTACTGGACAAACTAAACACTTTTTGAGTTTTGGAAGGGAAGAATGAGGTGAGGTGTGTTCAGCTGCAACACGCATTCTCACCACTAGATGTCACTAGATTCTATACACGGAACCTTTAAAAACCACGCAGAATAGATGATTTTCTCTGAATATTATTAAAGTCTCATAATAACAGTATCATAAGAAGGTGAATCAAAGAAGAAAAAAAAGGCATAATCTCCCAAAATGACTGAATTGGTCAAGACACATGAGGAAAAATTGAATGAAGTACAAATGTGATTTAGTTTAGATAATTTGATTTAGTATAGTTATCGATCCACTGTAAAAGAGTATATTTTACCATCCACTGTATTTGGGGCCCACATGCATGGAGAATATAAGTAATATAATGTCTAAAGAGGATTCACTCTACATCTAAACTTACCTCAGGTTTATCCTGGGTGTATTTTTACCTGCAAATAACTAAATGTCCGTCAGACGACTTACGTTTGAGATGTTTATTGCAGCAACAGAACATAGGTAGAGTTTGCTGTCTAGGCTCGACTTCATCACACATTCAGTATAAAGGGGAGTGATGAATATCTTTGGCCCCCTGTCAGAGCCTAAATGAGGAAGTGGGGTGGAGAGGGGACGGGCAGCGATTCTGACGCATGGCAGCAGAGGTATAGTCAAGCAAAGGGAGAGGTGGGAAATCTTTGCAGCTTAAATAGAGTGCCAAACTCGTACTCAAGCTCGTGCCTCACTCTCGATTGTGGAGAGTGAGGCATGTCACATGATTTGAGAAGAAGCTAAATCTGCTGCATGCAAAGTCTAAATGAAACCAAAAAATCTGGAAAGGAGAGCAGTGGAGCACAAGTAGCCTATTCTAACAGTTGGCAGGTTAAAATGGCCTTCTTCCTGTTTGAACTTCCACCCACTAATTGATTGAAATGAGATAATGACAGCTTTTCCTGTCACCAAATTGCCTCTACGTCCTCCTGGGAATACAAACACCCTGTGGGCTTCTCCGGGTTGTAATGAAAAAAAGGGAGTGAAGCCACAGCCAAACAAACACAAATGAAGAATGCTGACGTGAGAAGCAGGACTGAGACACTAGACTGAACAGAGAGAAGATGAGACACATTTAGAAGTAAAGATAGATTCACCACTGGACATGAGACAAGAGAAAGAAGGACTGAGTAACTTATATAAAACAGGGTGAACTGTGGGATCATATTTGGGGTCATGTATACAGGAAATGTGGAACCACGGCATTCTCGATAATGAGAATCTAATTGGCCGAGTTTCTTCCCACACTCCTCGTCTTGCATGCAAAGTGAGAGTTGAGCTTTTGTTTTTTAGGAAACAGCAGTTTTATATGGTGTTGTTTATTGATCTACCACGGTGAAAATGTGGGAGGCTGAAAGGAGGCTTTTCATGTGTAAAACACAGTGAGTCAAACTCGGGCTCTGTTTTTCCCACCTCTTGTGTTTGCCCAGGGCACCACTTTGTTTGCTCAATAACAGAAGCTCCCTCCACTCTGCCTCCACTACTCAGTTGTGTTGCACTATTTCCGACTTATTATCTCTGTGACAAATATCATCCAGGAAACTTCACAAACTCACCGAAGTAACTTCACTGATTAATGATTGCAACCTGACAAAATAGAATGTATTTTATGGAATAGCATGCCAGGAATAATGAGCAACTCTCAAGAAGTTGAGACATTGAGAAAAAACACAAAATCAAGACAAACCAAGGATCCATTGCAATGTTTGTCCCATTTTGTCAAACAAAACCAAATTTAGAACTATTCAATAAATAATATTCCACAACACAAGAGTGTTGAAACATCATGCAAACAATTCTGCTGTTCAGCCTCAAGTGAGTGGTGCAAGAGGAAAGGCCATAGTGCCAATCAAATAAATTCCCATGAGAGCAAAATTTCATGGTTATTTATCCATTACAAAATCTTTTGTGCAAGGCTGATCAGCCTGGATATGTCACAAGAGAAAAGTCCTGGCATGTTTTAAAATGGAAACAGTTTGGGTCCAAAAATCTGCTGAATAATTTCTTTGCAATTGTTCTCACTAAATGTTGATATTTCCTATGAACAAATGATTACGATGAAATTACGATCTGATCGGTAATCTGATCGCACTTTCTGCGTTTCATGTCCGCTGAGAGTTACACACTTGCTCTGGTCACATGTTCACGCCCACGGTTCTATTCATACTTAAATCAGGGTCTGTGTTGATCTTGCCTTATTTGCTTGTGTACCTGATCCTGAATCATTCTATTCCAGTGGGTGGATGTATTGTACCTGGAGCATGTGCAGTTGACATGTACAGTCAGCGCGGTCAAAATATATATTTGGGGCTGCACATGGACATCCGGTGGACATGGGTGGATGACGACATGTTCGTCAGGAGGACCATAGCAATGTGAAAACTATGACTTCACATGTAAAGCAGACACTGTGTAAATTACTGTTACTAAGTGACGGATCCCACACTTTCTACTCTCCTTAAGGTTTCATAAATTGGTCCCATCAAAAGGAAGTACCCCTATAGTCAAGGGGTGAAGGAGTGAGGATGTCGTCCCTTGTACAGATCGTGTCTGTGGCCTATAACCTAAAAATGTGGTCAAAAGCCTTTTCTAATTGTCCACTTTGATTACTTTATCAGTCTCTCACTCTCCCTCCCTCCAGGCAGTGTTTCCAGTCCAGGCAACAGGAAGAGCAGAAAAGCTCAGATGGTGACTTTTCTCCTGAAAACAGGAGGAAATCCTGTGTGATATCTATTGCTGATGATGATTGCAGAGCCGCTCAAGGCTTGAGTGAAGCGAAACAATGAGAACAGCTGGCAACAACACAGACACACACACACACACACACACACACACACACACACACACACACACACACACAGCCATGTCTTCATGACTTCAGAGGACATCACAGTGACTTAGACTGATCGATGGAGACTTACTCTGACCTTACTTGCCTAAACCAAACCCTTACCCCCAATTGAATGACTGTGATCATTGAGACTTGCTTTGTGCCTGTAATGCTGACTGTGACGTTATTATCACTAAATCAGTGTGAGTCATGTCCAGCAGCAGCAGGATTTAGATTACAGAGGAGGAGAGAGCAATGATGCAACTTTGGAAAGAAATCAGAACCTTTTATACAATGAGCAGCAAGATAGCAGCCTATAAATCAGTGTAATCATCCTCTCATCCTCAGTGTAACAGCAGCGACCTGAAGACAGGTGATTATCCAGGTTTGACCTAATGTGAGGGAATGTTTAATACTAAAAACATCCAAATTGGGCTGATAACAGATTGTGTAACATCCTCCCTAAGTATTCCTTCGTGGTTGTCGTCCTATAAACTTTTATAATGTATCCCACCGCAGAGAGATGAAGCTCCGCCAGACCCTCCTCCTGTGGCTGGATACCCTTCGTGCGCTGCACCCCCTGCTCCATAACCTGGAGACCAGGCAAATTAACGCACATGGTAAAATACACAAAACAGTAGCCAAAACATCGACTTCGATTTAACGCCTCCAGCCCGGACCACCATGAATAGTAATAAAAAGGAAAACGCCTCAAAGCTTCGTAAAAAGGAGGATGTTAAGTTGATAAATGCGTAATTACTGAAAGGAAAAGCAAAGAAGACTCCAAATACTCCACACGAGATGATCACGACCACTAAATCATGATAGATAGATAGATAGATAGATAGATAGATAGATAGATAGATAGATAGATAGATAGATAGATAGATTGATTGATTGATAGATCACTTAATTACCTTTATATGTCAGTCTCAGCCGTGGTACATTTAACTTGGTCGCTGAGACGATTGTGACAAGTAGCGCAACAAGGTGGAAGAAATGTGTAAATTCCTTCATTCTGCTTGAGATTCAATGCATCTGTTTTTCAGCTGATGATTTTAAAAAGACCAAATTCCAAGAGAAAACAGTTGGGGGTGGAAATACGCGTTTTCAGGTAAGTTCCCCCGGTGCGTAAAAAGGGTCGTCTACCGAGCAGCCGCGTGTCCACTCCACTGGTGAGGTGGTTCAGTGACTGCGCTCCAGAGTCCGGCGCTCCGTCACTCCGCTCCCAACGGTGAGAGAGAGAGAGAGATAGAGAGAGAGACCACGCCTTTACAGCATAGCGAGAGAGAGAGAGAGAGAGAGAGAGAGAGAGAGAGAGAGAGAGAGAGAGAGAGAGAGAGAGAGAGAGAGAGAGAGAGAGAGAGAGAGAGACTTGCGCTCCTTTACGCATAGCTCCCAGCAAACCAGGCGCACTTGGAGGCGCGCTCCTACAAGTGAATCACAGCACTATTTCAAAATCATCTGGGAGTGAGTTGCATTTAATAACATATGACACCGTGATAAATGTGAAGAGAGCCCACAAAAACGGCTCAGCTCCAAACTAAAACCAAAATCAATCTTGAACAATGAACAGGAACGACTTTGGCTAACAGGAAGAGAATGCACTGCAGTGCTCACACTGGTTCAGAAGTTGTTGATGGGTTAAAGGAAAGCTCGTGATGATTAAGCTCTTTTCTTCAACAGATGTCTATGTGTTGCGAAATAGAAACTTCAGTCCAATTCCAAAAGTCTGATTCTTGGATTTTGGGTGACCTGGCACTTTTATGCTCCACATATGAGGAACAAGCTTCCAGAGGATACAGGTGTGCTGCAGCTCGCAGTTCTGTTAAAGCAACGTGGTCTCATGGAATGATGAGAACAGCCTGGTTAAATCAATGCAGAACACTTTTATTTAATCCATTAATTACACTGCACTGTTACATTCATTCATCTTCCTCTATGTAACTATTTTAAATTTCTTTTTAAAAATGTCTTTTTTGCATTGTCTTATGTTGCCATGATGCCTTTTATATTTAACCAGTATCGTGCCTGTTGTAAACCTGCCTGTTTGTAATGTTCTGTTCTCTTTTCTGGTATTAGTGCTCTGGAGCTACTTCAGAATTATTCCTTGTCATTAGTGAGTCCTCCTCAAACAGTTCTTCACTTTTTCATCATTTGAGACGTTTTGTCGAGAGCTTTATATAAACATATTTACAGTCTATGGTTCAGAGTGAAGCTGGAAAACTTTGTGTTTATGCTACCTGGTTACTCTATATTATTTGCCCCCCACTTACTTCTACAGAGCGCTGGTCACCAGTTTATTCAAACTGTGCTAATATTGAGCATATCCCACATCCAAATCACACTAAACTTGGCACTGCGGCCAATCAGCAATACACATGTCAAGTGTGAAGCTGATTAGACGAACATTTCACAAGATCTACATTCCACAGAGAGACAGAGAGACAGGGACAGATGTTTGTGGAATTAGTTAGTAGATGTAAAGCACCTTGAATTGCTTTGTTGTTGAAGTGTACTTTTCACAAATAAACTTGCCTTGCCTCGCCTTTTAGCAAGTTGTAGGCCTGTCGGACAACTGATCCATCTGACGTTTTAATAAAACATATAAATAATGAACAAAAGAATGAATGAAATATGACAAGATGAATAAACAAAAACTGAAAAAAACATGTATCTCCCTGTCAGCTGTGAGCCCTCGGCATACTTGGCCTTCCTTAACCCCTTCAGTGGGATGCACACTAGGACGTGCTCAGTAGTTTAATTAAGTTGAGGGGTACCTTCTACAACCCCCCCCCCCCCGTGTGCATCTATTCACTAGCGAGCCTACAAGTGAGCACAGGGGTCACAACAGGGTGATAGAGAGCCATTGAGGGTGTCAGTGTTACCCCGACCCTGAGTCTTTTGGGAACACTTGTTTGTCGGAAAGAGGCTCTCATACATGTTTGATAAAGGCTCGGAGGCAGGACGTGGGGAAGGAGCGGAGCGTCAAAGTGTCGGTGGGAACGCTGGGTGCTCGAGATGACAGCGCGTCATGTAGCTGTGCTGAGGGCTTCTTTTGTCAACTATCTGTTCATTCATGTTGTGAGGAGTATTCCTGCCCTGGGGTGAGACAAAGAGACGATCTTGAGTTTGATTCTCCCTCAGTTATTATATATCCCTGCATATATATATTGTAAAGGAGTTTGATTGAAATGAAATGGATCTTTGGTACATGTTGAACTCTTCACCTCAATAAGATGTGCTATTCAGAGAACAAGATGTCAAATTTTCTATTTATTATCAATAATAATACATTTGCATATATTTGCCAAATTTGAGAAAAGGCATGTGCCGACAAAATCGTAGATATGAAACTTGAAATGTATATTTAGTTTAGGAGAATACTGATATATAATCATTCTATAACCGACATGTTTTTATCCCAATTATCTTATCAATCTCCACGATACAAGTAAAGAAAAAAAGATAAGTGTACATAGTACATTAAGTATTTTAAACATTTTTGCAGCATAAACAAAATGATCAAATTGCTGACAACACACACTCAACCTCATTCCAGTGGTGCTGTGCCTCTCAAAATTAAAATCAGGTTTCGAGTAACCACGAACGCATACTGATGGAATAAAGATGTTGCTACTTGTCTTCAGGCACGTTTTTTCTTTTTATCCTTTAGATGACAAACATGTTTGAAAGGATTTTGCTGTGCCATCATCAGAGACTCTGAAATATTATCTGCGGTTTCTATGTCTGCTCTTGTTTAGTGCAATCATGCTAAATGAATAAGAAAATCAGATACAGTGGCACATAATGTGAAAAGCTGTGTGGAGGCCAGAGGCTGCCGGTGGGGTTGTGATGATTTTCATGTTGTTTGTCATCATTAATTTGGTATTAATCTACTGCTGCCTATGCTGTTTTAAGATATTTGAGACTAGATTGAGAATCCAGACTGTTTTTGATAATCATTATACTCCTTGAAAAACAAGTTAATTCATTCTAAACCAAACAACTGATTATGCAGCCTTCAAGTTCAAATGTTTAAAAACTGTCTGTGATGTATTTATTCTGTTTATATGTTGACTATGCATGCATAAACCAAACCAAATGTGGCTTATTACACACTGCAATTTAAAAGAAATATTAAAAAAGTGAACCTAGAGTATGTTATCTACTTGTCTTTTTCCCAAACCCCAGTGAACATACATGTTATTTGCTGGAAAACCACTTATAATCTAAATTTAATTTGCAATAAATACTTTTTTTCACACAAAAACAAAACAAACAACAAGTAATTATAGAAATCAGTGAGCGCTGTTTTATTTGAGTGAAACGCTCTCAGCTGGCCTTTGATTGGACAACACTTGTCCAAATGTGTTTGAAGGACACACAGACGTGGGAACACAGCAGAAGAGGAGGCCACAGGCAGAGCAGGAGTTCAAGAGCTGAATTAATGAATTTGTAAAACAGCTGCCAGCTTAACATCCCTATTCTTGTGTGTTCCCTGTATTTTTCCCAAAGAACTGGTAACTGGAAATGCCTCTTAGAGAAGAAATGCCTCTTTAGCCGCAGGACGGTAAGAGGAAGACGAGGAGCATGGGCTGATTACACTAAATGAATTTCCCTTGGCCTTGTTTTACTCTTCTCTCATTTTCTCTGTAAATTCCTCAGTGTCATTACCAATCATAGACAACAGTAATGTGGGTTTCAAACATGGTGATTGCTCTTCAAAACCCCACATCAGATCTTCCTGCGCCTCAGCTCTACCATCCAAACTCTCAAACAATGTAATTCAGTCTGAAGGGAGCAACATACGTCTCAGAATTCATTGTGTTTAAGAACTGCGGTCAATTGTCTGATTGAATTGTCCTGTCTGAGCAAAGGACCGTCTTTGCGCCTCACAAAATCCTACTGGGGCCGAGTTATGCTCTTAAAGCTGTCAGTGGAGATGAAACGCAAGAGCACTTACCAGTATCTTGACATTGCGTCACTTTGACAAATCAGACCGGCGCTCCTTGAGTGGTGATTGGGAATGGCGGGGCAGAAGTTCATGAATTCACAATGTGGGAGGTATAGGGCAGAAGAAGTGGATGGAGAACAATTTTTGAGGCACAAGACAAGGAGACAGCTGGTGTGTTTGTGTGTCTGCCTGAGGGCTCATAAATGTTTCATCTTTCTTGGCCCTGAGAGGAGAAACCCAGATATTGCAGTTGACATGAGAAGAGGACACAGTGGAGGACAAAGTGACTCAGGAAAGTCACAGCGAGTGGAGAGAGAAAAGGGAGGTTTGAGAAAGAGGGAGTGGAAAACAATGTCCAGTGTGTTGTACAATGACCTGTGTCCACACACAGGAAGCTCCAGGACGAGCATTAACAGCCGTGAGCAGTGCTGTCAGCATCAGAGTGGTACACAGCATTAGGATTAAAACTCAGTGGTACTGCATGAACACGTCACTTCTAGAAGTGAACTACACTTTGTTACAAAATCATATAATGACCTTGTTGGAAAAAAAAGTCATTGCTTCCATTGTCTTGACCAACATTCTTAGCGTTTTAATTTCAGAAGCCATGAGAAGATTCTCGTGAAAAAACTAGAAGGGAACTTGTAGAGTGAATACATCTGCCAAGGCGAGCACAATATCTTGCATTGTTAAAGAAAGTGAAAGAAATCTCCTGGATCTGCTCTCTTTATCAAATCCACTCCAAAAGTTACAGGGTTCTTCCCTGACACATATCCCAGCCTTCAGAAAAGTTTCATAAAACACTCAGGAGAACATACCTTCTCCAAGGTCCAACACTCTTCTCTAATTCAATCAAGCTGCAGCAAATTTCAGACACTCATAATTTAAACATCCCTGTTTTTCTATCTAGATCTAGAAATATAAGAATATATAAATAGGAAATAATATAAAATATCAAAATATTGACATATACCTATACCTCACCCCTCTGAAATGTTACACTGAAATCAGTTCAGTAGTTTTGCAGTAATCCTTCTAAAAGACAGACAAGCAAATAACAATGAAAACAATAGCACTCATTAGAGTGTAAACCTCCGCCAAGTCCCCATTAATTGACTCAAGTTGCAATAAATTCCACACACTCATAGACATCATGAGTGTGCGCAGCGTACCGTGCAGCGAATGGATCCGGTCCAGTCTACATCCAGGACATGGTCAAACCTTACACCCCAGCCCGTTCACTCTACTCTGTCCAGTAGTTTTTGTGCAATGCAGCTGACTAACAGAAAACCAAGATAAGCAAAAACACATCCTCCTCCGCAGAGATCAACTGAAGCAGTTGTCCACTCTGTTTGAGCCGTAGTGACTATTTGCTGGAAGCAGCATGTGACACTGAAGACCCAATGTGTGTGAAGCTCCAATAAATAATGTACTGAACAAAAAGTCAGTGATTCATTCTGGAACATGACCCCACTGACATTTTCTATCAATTACTTTTTATGCCTTTCACTGGACATTCAGCATTTGTTACCTTGAAAAACTCCCAAACTGCAATTGAAAGCCTGTCTATGTCAATGCCAGTAGCAATTACAGGAAATCGTACGCCTGACATTTTCCAAGATTCTTCTGAGCCAGCTGCTGTAATAAAAGCTTTTCAACAATAGACATGTTGACATGATAGGAAAATCACTGAAACTGAAGCCATTATACATTTTTATTATTTACTCCTGTGCTCTTCCTATACAGTGAAAGTTAAATGTTGTCCTTATAAGACACAGTGTGTTTAGTTCTTATTCTACTTGTGCAACACACTACAGACAATGTGTGGCCTGTCTAAATTCTACAGAAGGTATGACTGCATAAAGAAAAAGTCTCAACTCTCCCTCGTCACTACATTATCATTACTGCTTTGCTACATTAAAACCCTAACCCTAACCCCCCACACTATGCCAACACTTTATATATATACTATTCTAACACTATACATTGGCACATGCATATGCTGAATTGAGCTGTGTCTCAGTTCAGGGGCCACATCCCTCAGAGGCTGCATTTGAAGACAGATTGCATCACAGTGCCACGACAAGGCTTCTTTAAGTGTGGCCAACAAATGTGTCCTTTCATTCCCGTGCAACAGAGGCTCAAACAGGTGGATCCTTCTCAGGCCAACCTCGCCCACTGTGGCGAAGCTAATGACGTAGCTGAGCTCCAGTAAATACAGCGGCTCAAACCAGCTAATGATGCCATGGTAGGAGTGGGATAAGCTGAATAGGAAATCGTAGTCTCATTTTGTTTTGGCCTTTGTGGTGTACTGTATGTGGCCCGGAATGGCCCTGTTGACTGTGACCTCAGCAGGAATCCCTGAATTGGGACACAGCTATGTAGTGGTGATGGACATCGGCACGAGGGAGAATGGAGATGGAGGCTTATCCTTTATGCACTCATATCTTCTATGACAAACACAGAATAACAACAGATCTTTGACATTTCAAACCAAGGCCACACACTGAATGGGTGTATTGTTTCAGTCAAATGTTTTAGAAAAGGCAGAAGACTTGAAGAAGTTGAGCAGCTGCTGCCTCTGGGACAAGGACAGTACATTGGCCCAGTTTCTACACTGGCCCACATGTTTGGCCATAAAGTTTTTAATAGTTTTTTTCAACTGTTAATTTTGAATACAAAGTGCATAGAGAGACAGATGAGGCTCATGTCTGATCCAAGCATCTGTGATGATGAACATTAAAAACCGAATACTTGTGTTCTGTTCCATTATGTTCATACATTTCATTTGACCCAAATAATTGTCTGGAAAAGATGATGAAGAAATGATTCGTTCCGTCAGTGAGCCAGCCAGAGGATGGAATTGGAAAGTTAACAAGCCAACAGTGATTCTTCTTAAACATTCTACCAGAGTTTATGTTTCTAATGCACAAAGCCATATAGGTACAATTACACACCCAGGACCATCGGCCTCCATCTCTTCCCCCCTTGGATTATTTTGCTCTTCAATAACTTTATATGCTGTAAGGGACGGGTCATAAAATGTAAGAAATCCCAACACAAACACAGCTGCAATCATTCTTTCCATCATCTTACAAGTTGAGGAAACTAGACAAGAAATCTTCACCTCATTCCAGGAGGAGGTGGGAGCTGGATTTCTGTTTTTGCCCTGTAACTAATGCCAACACCACAATTTGCGCAACACTTTTCAGCCATTTCAGCATGACAACAGGTCAGCAAAGACATCTAGTCACTTGGTTTGTTCAGTATTTTTCTCCAGGATAAAATAAATTAAAACATATATGAATTTCTGTAAATTATTTGTGGATTCCCATCAGTGAATTGCTCACATACTTTTCCTCTAGCATTACTGATTGGTGAAAATCTGATGTAGCGTGTTTTGATTAATGACCAAACACCAGATAATCCAATGATATTTTAGAAAACACCCTATAAACAAGATGTTTAACATGATAATAAACCACATTATTTGTTTTTCTTGATTTTTCTGTTGTCGGTTTGCCTCTTAAATCATTCATTCATCATCATTCAATGGGAATTTAAAAGCTAAGTAATAGGCCCAAGAGACAAATAAGTAAAAATGTTCAAAATAAAATCTAATAAAAAAGAATAAATCAAAACTACTCAAGTTAGCACACATGCCTCTAGAAAATACATCAAGTAGATTCCTTAGTGAAATGTTCTTCAGAATCTGATTAAGTTACAAGAAAATATTTTCTCTTGATCCCACAGTGTTGATCAGTATCAGGACTGAAAACAGCGTCTGTTCTGCAGGAGAAACAAGCTGGACATGAGCTGGCTGCATTCATGCAAACTGCTGATGGACAAGGATATCGATTGTTACAGCAACACTCCAGGGATGTAACGCTCCGGCAGATCACACAGCCGTCAGTCACTCCTCTAACTGGGTTTGATGGACCAGAAGAGTTGATTTGATTCTCAACATATTAACTTTAATTCTGAAAGGCCTAAAATAATCTTCTTCTGATATAGTTTCACTCTATTCTCATATTTTGACACTGTTCTTGACATGTAAACTAAAAATAAAATCTTACTCTTATTTTTTTGTTAGGCCTAGCCCTAATATTTTTCCATACAAGGCAGGATCTTTCATTGTATAAGAAAATTATGTAAAATGACAGAGATGCATTTAATTTACAGATTTTCAGAATTTCTCAACAGAAAACATTTGTCAGCGATTCTTTGCAGTGCAACACACAAACTGTCACCCTCTGCCTGAGTTAATTCAGAGGTAGAGAGATTCAAAACAGAGGAAGGAAAGAATGGAAGACACATGACAGAAGAGAGGAAAGAATTAATCGTGAGGAAAAGACAGAACAGGAGAGAGATGGACAGAGAAAAATCACTTAAGAACAAGACGAAGAGGGGAAGAGGGAATGTGGCTTGAAAATAAGAGATGATGAGAGAAATTAGATAATGGAGGAAAAGTGGGGAAAGGATCATAATTAATGGAAAAAAAGAGTGGATGTGGACAAAGGATGACACAAGAGGGGATAATACAAGAAAGTAGGAGAGAAGAAAGAAAGCAACAAGGAGACAAAAAGGGAAAGAGAGAGAGAGAGACAGGTAAAAGGTACCTGCACACACTCACTCACCCACACACACACACACACACACACACACACACACACACACACACACACACACACACACACACACACACACACACACTCACTCTCACACACACACACACACACACACACACACACACACACACACACACACACCATGCAGTTCCCTTAAGGACTTTTATGTGCCCCAACTCTTAATTTAGACTGATTAGAGTCTGACCTTAGCAGTGAACTCTCTCTCTCTCTCTCATACACACACACACACACACACACAAACACAGGAGGACTCCTGCCTGTCCTGATTAAGCAGTGACCCTGCCACTGACCACTGGACACTAAACACTCCCAGACCAGGATAAAACACAGCTGACGTGCAGGAGAGGCCACATGGGGACGTCCTCGAAGCTGAAAGAACAAAAAGGAACAAACCTAAGCTGCATGAGGAAATCATTATATTTCAACTCACTGGAGCAGGAGGCAGGATTCAGAGGGGTTCTACTACGATGACATTTTGACCTTTAATACTCAGCTTTTATGTTACAAAATAGTTTCCTTGGAATTTAAATTACTACTCCATAACACACTTTTATGTTGCTTTTATGTTACTCTCTTTAATGCATGTTTGGACTTTTGCTCTGTTAGATCTCAACATATATATATATATATATATATATATATATATATATATATATATATATATATATATATATATATATATACAGTATATTTAAAAAGAAAGTCAATAAAATACAAACCATATAATATGTGATTTTATTTGTAGCTATTTTTCCACTGTGTATTTTTTCTGGAAGAGCCTGAACGTGAGTGAGGTCATTTTCATTTTCATACATTTGCCACCGCAGAAAAAGTCCCTGTGTGTTTATTTACAGCTCCTCATCATCTGAAATGAAATGTTCCTATGGAGCAGGAAAGGAACAGCTTTCTATAAACAAGTGGACAAAGCTTTAAAATGCAGAGTGAAGAGACATCAAACAGAATTGCTGTGTTATAGGCTACTATAAGTGTATGATTACATATTTTATCCTCACTTGTTGATGCCCTTTATTGTACTCCACCATTAAAATTCTTAGAGCATAACATACTATTAGCAGTATTTAAAAAGACTCACATACATATAACCCACAAAACATAACCCGGGATAGAGAGCCCAGGATATGTGTTCAGACTAAACTCTAACTGCCAGATAATAATAAATAAACAAATAACGAAATAGAATAAAATTAAATCTAAATTTGTGCGAGGTACTATTCTTACATTGTAGTTGTCATTGTGCCATTAGAAGTATGATGTGCAAATATAAAGGTTAAAAATTCCATTGCAGCTCAAAAGGATGATCCTATTCATGTATTCCCAGGTATGTTTATTTATTTAGTTGTTTGTTTATTTGTTTGTTGGTTAGTAGGCTTGTTTGTGTGTTTGTTTGTTTGTCCATCCATTTCTTAGCTTGGTTGGTTGATTTGTCAGCTGGGATAAACAAAAACATATGTACAGTTTTCAATGAAACTTGGTTGAAGGATGAGACATCGGCCAAGACAGAAATGTTATCATGACTCTGGATGATAATAATAATTCATTGATCTTGATGAAAAAAAGCAGCCATGTCTTTACAACTGATATCTGAGTGTCTGTAACTTCTTGCAGATCCAAATGAAAAACATGTATCCAGCAGTTTTGAATGTGCTTTCTTTAGGGGACTTTAGGGCTTTGGTGGAGGTATGCGCTCTACTGAGTGCCATTGTAAAACGGAACAAAATGTTGACCTCCACTCCCTCTTATTCTCAGAGATAGTTTCTTTTTTAATTTGTGATTTACTGCTGGTTTTTCCTCGAAACCACCTGGGTTGTGTCCTGTGGTGGGAGAAACATAGCTGAGTCAAGATAGAGGAGAATCTTCTTCACTGATTTACAGCAAAAACACCTACACACGATCATAAACTTTCTAATGTACAATATATTTCCGGAATGACGTGTCCCTACCATGTACCTTATTTTTTTTCATTCTTAGTCTCACCTTTTTTACCTGATGCCACTCCGCACTTATAAAGTCAAGACTGACAAAAAATATTCTCACATGTTATGCATGTGTTATTCTCCCTATGCAGAGACTTGGCTCTTGTAATGACCGAAATGCAAGGAGACATGCACAACCAGATAGCTCAATCCTGGGTTAAATCCCAACTGAGCAACCTCTCCTGTCTTCACCCTCCTCCCCCCATCTAAATCATCCACCTCTCTCTCTCTTTCTTCTCTCCCCTGCAGCGAGCTCTCAGTTAGTTTCCAGTCGAATGCATGAAAACAGCCTGAGAGGAGGAAAACAACCAGTGACAGCCTCATCAACTTTATCACAACAAGACATAAGTCGCCAATTTCCTTTAGTTAAATTTATTTTTAAATGGAAACGTTGTTCCTTATACACCCAACTACTCCCTCAGAGGCCTATATCGACCACTTTGTATCAAAGAAAGTAATCAAAAAAAGCTTTATCTTTAAGCCTTAAATCTGTTGCCATTAATATGTACCTTTATGTTGGTTGCCATCCGCCAATAAACCAAACAAAGAAGCATGTATTTTCTCATCTTAAAACAAATTGTCTATGTTTGAAAAAATTATGGAACTGTGCCATGATTTCCACAATGTACATCATCTCCTACAACACACAAAATCTTCAATAAGTTGTATATCAGTATAAAACACTTTGGGCATATATTAGAGACAGAAAAGGAAGAATAAATGCTATAAATACTGTGTACATTTTCAACACATGCAGCTCATGTTGGCTACTCCGTTATTCCTCAGACAAATTTCAACGACATATTTCGCTGCCACATCAGCGTAAAACATATAGCTTGTTCTACCATTTTTTCAACTTCTGCACAGTCTCCTCCTCCCAGTGGCTCTCTGCGGCCACTCATCACTGTTTACCGTCTCCTGAAGCAGAGAAGACCTGAACAATAATCAGTAAATTAAAACAAACAGCCCGGTCGTGTGTCTGCTCTGTGAGGACAAAGTGATGATTGTTGTGGGGTTCCTACAACACGCCAAGGTCAAGACCCTGCACTAGAGATCACAATCCCTTAATGTGGCTGATCAGTTTGACGGTGTCATTAGCACACACACACACACACACACACACACACACACACACACACACACACACACACAGAGCATGGTCTACAACCTCTTGACCCAAAGATCACGGTGCCAGATGTTTATTTGTTGATTCCCTCTATCCTTGAAGACATCCATCATCACTGTCAGAGTGGAGCAGCAGAGTGTGTGTTTGTGTGTGGGGGCGTGACTGAAGCATTACGGGTGCTGAGTGATATGCTGTGTGTCAACATTTAGCTCAAATAAAACTGACAGGGGTGGCCGTGGAGGATATTTGTAGAAAGTCAGGTCTGATAGCATTGTGTTTAATTTTAGGTTCAGGTTAGGGTATGTACATGTGATGATTAAGGTTAGAGGGTTGGATAATGTGTTATGTCAATAAAGGTCCTCACTTGATGAGAAGTATGGATAGAAGGGGGGTCAATACATACATGTCTTACTGTCATTTAGCTTCACCTTTACTGCTGCCCTGCCGACAACATACACACACACACATAAACAGTCTACACATTGACAAAAGACTAAACAAACATTAGTTACACAAAGTCTGGAATTAAACTAAAAGGGTGCTAGGAGACACCCTACGCCAATTAAGGCTAACGCTCTATCTTGCTACGATAAAGAATGAGAAACATATTCCTGGATCAGCCCATTTATCCAGATCTGCCTCATAAAGTTCTTTCTTGGTTCATGCCTCCCCCTCTAGAAATGGATCTTGGTTCAGTAGTTTAAGTAATCCAAAATACAGACAAACAAACAAATGGTGACGAAAACACAACCTCCATGGCGGAGCGTAAAAATTCAAAACTTTCAAAAGATCATTTTACCAGTTAAAAACAGAATGTGTTTAATTTCCATCAATCATTTGCAATCAAAATCATCAATCATACTTTCTCTAGTTTAATATACAAACAATAATCAGCAAAGATTTTGAAGCAGCCTGAAAATCTTTCCGAATCTTAATGTGGCTGTTTTAACCTTTGTATTTGGGTTTAACAATTAGAACATCAGAGCAGAATTATGAATTACTTTGTTATTAAATGATATTTGACTTTGATATTTCCAGTAGTGTGCTACCAGCAGCAGCTCTCTCTGTTGTTAATGGCCGGTGAAGTCACCTGCTGTTCTTTAGTGTGTTTCCTGCAGCCTCACATTTCCAAAACCAACAACTAAAGTGGATTGACTGAAATAATATTTTTCTGGGTTGCATATCACATTTTTCAATCCTTAACTTGCAACTGATGATCACACACTCCAGACACAACACACAGCCAGAGGTTCCCGGCCAACTAAATCAAACTCACTGAGCATATTGACAGAGAAAAGCATACAGTTACATCAAACCTTTCACTTCCAATTAAAAAAACAACTGTGAGTCAAATTTGTAACATTTCATTTCTTATATATTATTTTGTCTGGAGATGATAAACACCAGTCCTGCTGCTGTTCCTGCTGCGGTCTGACCCCAGGCTTTAAAGGTGGGCTGCTTAATGTACCATAACCCTCACAGCATAATGGTTTTCAAACCTCTGAAACAAGGAAAAACACAGAGTCACCTTAAAATTTATGAGATATAAAATTTCTTTCCATTACATCCCAGTCAATCCATCACCTTTAAGACTTATAAAAATAATCTCCAGGCCTTTGAAACAACTTAACGGGTGTTTAAGGCACGAGGAAGAGGTGTGTGTGTGTATGCGTGTGTGTGTCGTTGTGCTGATAGATGTAATGAGACATGATATAAGCTTTATATTTTTCATATCCCCAACTCTCAAATTCCTTCACATGATTAGATATATTTAAATCATGCTCAGCCATATTTAACAAACAGAGACACTTTTCATATATAGATGGAAATGTGGCTCTGTTTTTTGGATGTTGAAGGAGTTAGGTGTTACCTATTGAGAAACAGAAGAGAGAGAAACTGTTTTTATTTAAATGTTCTATTGAAAAAAGTGAGTATTAGTGGAAAAGTATCCTCCGCCATAAAACTACTCATTCACAACGTTACCCAAGATAAATAATAATAATGAATATTATTCAGCTGTCATAAGAGCAGAGTCATACAATGAATTTAATAATAACTGAAAGTTTTAGACATAATGTAAGATGTTAAAAAGGTGTTTGGCTAGCAGCAGTATACTGCATAACAAGCTGAGCTATAGCACCATTTAGGTGCTTGGTCCTGTTCTACAGCGGCCGAGCTTAGAGGAAGGGTTTTGATCTGGCTCACTCCCCAACCTGTTGATAAAGGCTAAAGCGGTGGTCATCTTAGGGTGTTTTCAATCAAATAATGCTGATAATAATTCTGGTCTCTTCAGCCCAAATAAAGCGTCATACAGGTGGACATCCAGGACTAACCAGAAAACACACCAAAGCTCATCTGCCACTCAAGAATGGAACTGTTTGTATGAGTGTTTCGTGAAGGTCCAATATGATTCATAACAGATAGCTGCGAAAAAAAGATGCAAAAAGTAGAGCCATTACAATTTAACAACATATAATTTAACAACCATAACTCTGTATAACTTCTATCTTACTCCCTCTGACACTTTTTAACTTCTGATCTCACCATCTGATTGGCAGGATGTTTCTTTGGTACAAGATAAAAGAAAGAGCAGAGCATTAAATAGTAGTAAAAGTAGAAAGACATGCTCCGCAGAAGCATAGTGGTTACTGACGGTGATCTAATGAAGAAATAAAATTGCACCTCTTCATGTTTCACTTTCCCACCATCCTTTGACTCTCTTTCTCAGTTCCTCTAAGCACTTATATAAAAAGTTGTTCTGCTTCACTGAAGCTCAGTCGAGCGCCTCAGTCTTTCCTTTCCCCTCAAAAGCCAACACTGCCTTTCCTCGTCGTCAGAGCGAGCCAACGGGTGCTACGGAGCATGCCCAGCAAAGCCAGATCACAGCTCCCAATGGTTTATGCCATGCAGATCACAGTTACACTACAAAGTAGAAGAGAGAACAGTCTCTACAGTCCAGGTCATTGTAGCTTAACCCAAAGTTGTCACTTCTAAGGTTGGAGCCAAGTTTGGACCTTTTATTGAGGCATTTTGGCACTGATCACTTGTCACAGGGATTTACAGTGTTGCCAAATGTACAGGAACAAGCAACGGTCACAGTCACTGTGCCCTATCAAATATTAATGCATATATTGTTTTAATTCACAGACAAGTAGAATGACCCTCAGAGAGAACATACCACCAACAAGGCTCACGCCCTTCCTCTCCATGCTGAAGAAAAACAATTCCTGGATCCACCCGTTCAACCGGATCTGCTTTAATGGGTTCCTCCTTGGGTAATGCCCATAGTCTGCATATAACACAATATGTAGTTGTGGATGTCAGTTTACATAAAAATCTATGAGAGAATGGCCCTACTCCCACTTCATTTATAAAATCTGTAGAGATTTTCATAAGGAATAATGTCTCAATTGCTAGCGTCAAGTCCGCTTCAATACAACATGATGTTCAATTTTTAATTATGATCCCATGTAGCCTTAAATAGAAGATAAAGCACCATGACATTGGGGTGTGGATACCGTTTGATTGACAACTACTATCGTCCAATGGGTGCAGTTCACAGGAGTAGGTGGGCTTGCAGTATCCTTGATCTCTCAGTCAAGTTCAACTCGCGCCTCCAAATATGATTACTAAATTCAAGTTGGAAGTGGGCAAATTGCCAAACTTGAATCTTCAAAACAACCGATGGTTGACATTATGGTGGGTTGGCACTTTTTTGCACCCCACCCCTCCACAAAAGTTCATGGAAATAGGTTGAGTAGTTTTTGGGTGATCCTGCTGAGACAGACACACAAACTAACAATGAAAACATATCGCCATTGACAGAGGTAACAAAATGTTTAATAATGTAAAAATGATCTTCATGAAGAAGAGCGGTCGCAGAAATATGGGGTTTAGCCACAGCTGGTAAGATTTTCCACAGAAAACTGTATTTGACAGATTTCTGGCTAAAAAGAAGCAGCATGTTTTACTTTGATCGCAGCACTGTGTTCGTGCTCTGACTTGACACTCATGGTTTAGAGAAGCCCAAGTTCAACATGGGCCAAAGTGAACATTTATTTTTTGGTTTACCTTCAAAGAGTCAGTAAAACTCCTGCAACTTGTAACTCATAATTGCTCTTTTCCTGGAAACACCCTGACCCAACACGGACCCAGTCACCCATGACTCACCGAACCTACCCACGGCAAAAGGTTAATTTATGCCTTTAAGTACAAAAAGATTAAAAAGATTTGCCCTATTTTAATACATCCCAAAAATGTAACCATCACTCCACACATACTTCAATCTTACTTTTACATTGGCATAGTTGTTTGGCAATACATCCACAAGAGGGCAGCGCAAAGTCGAGCGGTTTTAACAACAGTAAATGTAGCAACAGTGGAGGAGCTTGTGACAATGTATCTGTCAATGCTCATTTATGTAACACGTAAAGGAAAGACGCGAAATCGGTCGCATTTTGAGAGGCGGAAGTCAAACTTACCAATAACTTACTACGTGAAATATTTGCTACACTGCCCCCATGATTTCTGATGGTACTGCTCCGTTTCACCTGTTTCGTCCAAATGCGCGTTGTCCATCTGTATTGAGACGTGCCAGAATGTAAATCATTTACAGTTTAACCTTGCTTTCATGGCTTCAGGAGGCTGGCAGCTGCTCCCCCGTCGCCAAGACATGTCAAACACAAACTGCGAGCCAAGACAATTACATGTACAGTGAGCCAGAAAGAGTGTCAGCAAGAAACAGAAGAGAAGCAGTGACACTGGAGAAATAAACTGAAACCAGTCAGCCATGCTCTCAGCGACTGTCAGTGAACCATGACATACTCAAAGTTGTCCCAATGTTTTTGTGCAGCAACTTCCACGATGATTTCACATGAGTACATTTTCCATTTAGGCTTCGATTCTTCCCTTGAAATAATCTGTGAACATGAGGCGAGGAAAGGCAGTTTTATTTATAAAACACTTTTTATACACCGAGGTAGAGTCAAGGTGAGACAAACTCAAGAGATTTGATTTAAAAATCCACATTTTATTTCACGCAGAATAACGATATTGAAAAGTGCAGAATAAAAGAAGTAAAAAGATGAAACGAGGTAAACGTTATTAAACAGGATACATCTGTATAAACATTACTAAACTAAGTAAAAGGAGTAACATAATACAAAGGAAATTGATAGAAATAGGTATAATAATAAAATGAATTAAATACAGTGACGTATGACCTTCGATTTTGTAAGATAGTTTACTTAAAGGCACTTGCAATGGAGATTTGTGTTTGTCCAATTGCTGTGATAATGTTTGCAGTAGTAAACATTTTAAATATAATCTCACCTGTGACGTCTTCTTCAGAAAAGAAAAGAACAGTAATAGTTTAACAGGAATTAGGATAATGTGTTCTTAGGAGTTATGATGTTACACCACAGGCTGACAAATTGTGTAATTGATGTATAACATGTTCGCTTTTACAAATGTTACATGTTTAACTTTTAGCTCATTTCCTGCTCTTTCTCCTTTCATCGGACACTCTGTCAATCACTCTGTAATTTGCTCTATTTGGGGCCCAAAGTTTATCTTCTTATCTAGTGTTGTCTCTTGTTAGTTTTCCAAAGCTATCTCTTTTTTCTTTTTTGTCACCGCCAGCCTCTCTCTGACCCCATTCATCTCCTGCTACCCTCCTTTCATCACTTGCTATAGCTCTCTGTCACTGGTGTTGTCAGTATTTCCTTCCTTCCTCTGTCTGTTCCTCTTTTCCTCCCCACTCCCTTTCATCTCCCCACTATCGTCTTTTTTTCTACTCTTATTAGTGCGTCTCAATTCCTCTGCTCTGTATAATATCCACCAGCTCCGTCTTGGCACACACACACACACACACACACACACACACACACACACACACACACACACACACACACACACACACACACGTATGCGGAAGCACTCCTGTCTGTTCCTCTCTAACATCACACACATTAAGAGCATTAAAGGATCATATAAATCTGCACTTGACCACATCACAGCCTCTATAAAATCCAGCATGAATACATTATTTCCCTGCTGCTAAACAGCTTGACTTGCAGACACAGGGATTAATTAAAGAAAGGTGAAAGTTTATGACGGCACAGTATACAGTATATGTCTTTTTGCTGATTTCGTCTTTTCTGTGAGTTTGGATTGGAGCCCATTTGGTTGCTTTAGGTTATCCTTGTGAATTTTTTCCTTTTCCCTTTTCGCAGCTGCTTTCCAGCATTGTCCTTTTTACTTTTCCTGTTGTCATTTTAAAGTGTCTAATGCATGAAATACATGGATACATCAATAACTGATCAGGAGTGTAGTTGGTAATTGTGTGGACTGCTTTTAATAATAAACCTCTCCCACTTTTGTTGACATTTTTGTCATGTTTTTATCGCTGATCTTTTTCGGTGATCTCTGTGCTCCACATGTTACCAATCTACTTGAACATACAGATATATTACACCAGTGTGTGTGTGTGTGTGTGTTTGTTCACACATCCCCACTCTGAAATTGAGATGGTAAAAGAAATACTCTCCCATCATGTGTGCCCAAACCCTCAGTGATTTACAATCTACATCCCGTAAAATTACCTTTACCACATCAGGGCTTCACTTTCTTTCTTTCTCTCTCACTTTCACACACAAACACACACATGCTTCTCAAGCTTTACTGCACCTCTCACTGCACCTGAGAGACCCGGGTCACAAGGTTTATGGCTGGAGGTAAAGAGAGAGTGGTTCAAGAAACAGCAGAGCTGTAGAACATTGAAATAGGTGAATGGAGATAAAACAGAGAATGGTGGTAAAAACTGAAAAGTGAGAGTGGAAAAGGAGGGAGGGAGGGAGGTCTTTTCAACTCAACAAAACAGAGAGAATATTATAATATTGAAAAAGAGTAGAAGGCAGGAATTACAAAGTAAGTGTTGGAGGTGACGTGTGTACAACCATTTCCAAGACACACTGAAACTATTAATATTTCTTTTAGTTGAATTATTTAGCTGAATAGTTGCTACTTCCCCACTTGAATTAGAAAGTGGTGTCAGACTTTTGCACCCAAACTTGAGGTAAAACTTTCATCTCCATATCTCAGAGCAAACTCCATATCTCATATATCTCTGAACTCCATATCTCAGAGCAGACCGCTTCAGTGTAGACCTGGTAACTCTGGGTTAATTACTCACTACTGAAACACTGTTTCTGGTTCAGGTAGTTTAAAGATAAGATTCAAACACATGGATCTAGGAGCCATTTAACCATTTATTGAGGTTGTAATAGGTAAATGATGGAGGAATGGATGGATGGTTGATTTTTCTAGACAATAAACAACATGACTTAATTCATTGCCATGCGTGCCATTACTAGACAAAAGAATAATAAAAGAATAATGAAATAAATAACATATACCTAAATGCTGTGCGTCCACTAAATCAAAAGAGCATCATCTGAAGGTTGTATCAGGAAAACACATTTCTCTCAGATCACAACCAAACGTTAGGGATTATTAGGAACTAGTAAACGTCAAAAACATTAAGTGAGTTAGAGGTTTGGATAGAAATAACTTGGGACAGTAAACTGAATCTAACTTACTGGTCCAGGGCTGCATGTTCTCAAACAAAGGGATTTGTCCGGATACACCCAGACCTTATACAACCTCCCCTTCAAAACTCCATGCAAAGACCTGCACTGACAGGTTAATCCCTCCTCCACGCTATAAACTATGACAATCATCATAGTGATGATTTGTCATTTCCATAAGGAATCAATAATTGAAGGACTAATAAAAGATACAGGCACAGCAGCACGCTGGTGCACTGTTAAGCTCACAGCAAGCAGGCTCCTTGTTTGAATCCCAGCTTGGTTGGGGCAGAGATTGCACGTTCTTCATGTGTCTGGGTGGGTTTTCTCTGGGTACTCTGGCCTCCTCCCACAGTCCAAACACTTATCAATTGGGATTAGGTTATTTGGAGACTCTAAATTAACCATATGTGTAAATGTGAGTGTGAATAGTTGTTTGTCTCTGTATGTTGGACCTGTGATACTCTGCCGACCTGTCCGGGGTGTTTCCCGCCTCTTCCCTAATGAGATTGGCTCCAACCTCCTCCGACCCTCATACTATAAGCAATATAGGTTCAGGTTTACACTGCACATTCCACTATAATAATGATCTTAAAATGGTTCATAGCTATAATGTAAATTATGTAAAAACATAACATGAAAAAAGGGTTAGGGTTAGCAGAACAGATTTTGAGAAAAAAATCTGTAGTAATCATTCTTTTGATGATTCTGATGCAGAGCAGCTTTTATCTTTTAATTGGTTTTAAACCTCCATAAACACACATCAATGTGTTTTAATGGATGTTTTTAACAAAACAAGCTCCACGGTTGTATTTAAGGACGATGGTTTTACTTATCTTAACATGGTCGTGTAATTTAATGAGCAGCCACATGAACACTAAATGTGTTTTTAATGGCACCTTTTAACCGTCTGTATATGGGTTTGTTTTCTTTGCGGTTCTGACACTTCTTCTGGTACTGCCATCCCTGATGAAGCACAGACCGTCCCTTTAATCCCGCACAGCCCCCCTGCCTCACCTTGAAGTCTGGCTTTTTTAGTATGGCAAACATAACTCACGCCCTCCGACTCTTAATGTGTTCTTCTTGTGAATTAAGCCTCTTTAATACTCTTTAGAAGGTCACATAATGAAGTAACGCTGAAGTGGACTGGCTCAGTTTATGTCTGCATGCACTCACACTAACACACACATCAAATATATGCAGACAAGCCCCTCTCCATGTGCAAAAGCATCGCGCCCTGCAGGCAACCACGTCTGCTCCAAATTATATGTTTATATGCAACTCTTCTGCCTCAGTGATTTAGGTGAGATGAAGTGGGAGATGCGCGTGAAAGGCCTCGACTCAAGTGGTTTCCATCCTATCTCACACTGAACCCATCAATGTGTTTGCAATTTACTATTCATGTTTTCGATTTACTATTTTGCTGACGATTTTTGAACTGTCATTGGTCTCCATCATTTCTGTAAGACATTCAAATCCATTGCAGGACACTGGAAGCTGTATGATCATGTGGTCAGCATGATAGTTCAAAATATCAAATATTGTATTGCAATTCCAATTATATTTAAAGATGGACAACATCTCGATCACCACCTGGTGGCTGGCTGCAGTGTAAGTCACAAATCCTGCCTCCTCCATGTTAGTGGATGGGACATGGACAGAACAAAAAGTGCATGTCAAACAATTTCTCAGATGTTTTATGTCATTTGATCCCTCTGACGAATGATCAAGTGTTCATTAGTCCACTTAGTTTGTTTTTAAATAGTTATTTGATTGGTCAAGCGAGTGTATCAACGGCTCTATCCCTCTATCGCTACTACGAAGACGCCAAATGCCCAAATGTGCAAGATGGCACTGGGATACATTTGTGGATAGCGTGAGGAAGATGAGACATGTCATCCATCTTTACATACAGATGTACAGTGTATGCAATTTGTAGCCAACAGGCAAACGTTGGATTGAAGGACCACACAACTTTAAAGCTCTATGTCACTGTTACTCATTGTGCGACTTGAAAGCTGCATGCGTCTCACCAAGCTTATGGTGGCTCAAATGTCGCCTTTGACAATGCTCTACAATGGTGATTGTTCTGTTGGATGGGTGTGGATGGTTTCTCCATTTTGAAACCACTGGTACAAAAAGTGAGCACATACATGCGAGTCATCATTTTCAACCATTTGAAACCATATGATCAAAATGCACATCGTGAATGCCACACAATAAACAAACAACAAATATGACATGAAGTAGGTCAAGGAAAGGCCTGTGTTCACTTATCCCAGTATTAAGGTAGCCCTGCTTTTGATTAGGATTGTGGGATGATAATCAGGCTTAAAGGATAGCATTGCTTTTGATGTTTTATAGATTCGTCCTGACAGTGCATCCTGCATGGTAAAAATATCAAGAATCACGGCTCTCTGTGATAATTAGTGGAAAAAACATCAGAATTCTAACTGCAGTGTGTTGCACTTCCAATGACCTTCACAGTGGACTTAGACAAATAAAATGCATCAGTTGCTATTCTACAGTACAATGCTGTTCCAATGTATTATGTGCACAGATACTGGGCCTGTCTCCAGTGAGCTTGTTCAGTATTTAAGGCAGAACGAGCAGCAGTGCTCACTGAAGATAAACAGATGCAGCTCTGTACAGCTGTACAACTGGCTCCAGCTCTGTGTTGGATGCAAAAAGATCAGTAACGCGGGACACTGAGCAAACAGCAGCAGTGTCAGAGGTCAGCAGCCTGTGGGCTTGAACAGCGTATAATTCTTTTACACGTTAACAAAGGTTCATCTTTTGCAATGGATCAGTTTTATAAGCTCAAAATCTTAGTGATTTTAATCTGAGTCCATAGGTGCTCCTACATAAAACACGTTTGGTGATTTACATACAGTATCTCTGAATGTAGTAAAGGAATAGTGGGCACATATGTTTGTCTTTTGTATTTTTTAAGGGAACATAAATTTCACCTTCGGCTCACACACACACACAAACACAAACACAAACACACACTTAATCAATTTCAACTGACCCTCATCTCAATCACAACTAGCCTAACCCTAAACTAAGCCTAATCTTAACCTTAACCCTAAAAGCAAACCCTACAAATATAGTACAATTAAGGACACACACACACACACACACACAAACACACACCTCTTCAGCCCCCAGGCTAATTTCCTATTTCCACATTTCCAAGTCCTAATCCTTGGTTTTACTCTGGAATGACTCCGGAGGCTAAACCATACACATACAATCAAACTGCTAAAGACACAAACACACAAAGACATCCAACCTTCCCACCAGCAGTTCATTTCTACATATTTTCAAATGGACTGTGTTTTACGAAAATAGACAACAACATTTTCACTATTAATATAATAGAATGAAATACAGTACAGGACTTTTCTGCCATCATGAATATAATGGATATAAACCAGACTGTCTGCTCTTGGTTTTGAACGGGCAACTTCTCCAACAGTGCCACAGAAACCAGCGTGACGTGAGCCATGTGAGCCAAGTCTTTGATCGGGGGCATGAGGAGGCTAAACTTAGCTTTTGTGCATTAATGTATTGTTTTGAAATTTGAATTTGTTTAATCCTTTTAGGAGTAAATCTAACAGTGGGTATGTGCAGAAGAAAAAATCCTGGTTTTGCCCACTGATCTGGATCTGCACCTAAATTGAATGGGTTCTTCCCTAAACCATACTGCATCCTTCCAGATGAAAACCTAACCTCCTTATCCGAGGTAATGAAAGCTGCAGAGTATTTTGCTGACAGGTTATATCTGTCAATCCAGATAGTTTGAGTGAGATGTTAAAACATGGTATTTTTATGCTCTTTTTACCTTTTCCTCCACAGAAATAAAATGCTTTGAGCAGCAGAATGGTGAGCGGCTCATCGGGGTGACATTGTCCATGCTGCACATTCGACACTAAAAATTAAATTCCACCATCTATAAAACTCATCCTAACCACTCAAATAAACTTCAAAGAGCAAACTGCTGTCTGCTCCTAAGCAAAGAGACTGGATAAAGAATCTTACACTTATTCAGTATATATATACACACACACATTAACACATTAACACACTCACACACGGTGCTGATATTTCACTTCCTGATGTGATAAGTCTAATTCACAAAGCAGTGGAGCAGGCAGAAGGGCAGCTTGGTTTCCACAGTAGGAGGTCTGAGACACACACACACACACACACACACACACACACACACACACACACACACACACACACACACACACACTCTTCATACAATTCATTCCACAAGCTCAGTCCAGTGATGGGCTCTGCAGACTCCCTGGGGACTCAACAGATTAGCCTTGGCAAAAGCCACTAATCCCCTCACATACCCACACACACACATACACACACACACCCAAACACAATTGATTGCTGTTACACTCTCTCACTTCTACGCATCTTACTCAATGTTAAGAGAGTATTTTTTGTTGCCGAATTATATTCCACTTACACTTGGGGATAATTCTAAATCTCTCTGACACAAAATCTATATGAAGTCTGAAATTAAAATGTTTAACAAAATCTCTTATTAAATATTTTCACACAGGATATAATGTTGAAAGGGGCAGATAATGGTATTATCTACCGTATTATTTACCGTGGTCTAACAATGTTGACAATAAAGTATTTCTTGCATTTGTTTGCCTACATTCTCTCATTCATGTGAGATTGTTTTATGGACACAAACTGGAACAAGTAGAACTTTGGTCTTAATGCAAGAACATTTAGGTTTTGCCCTTAACAATGGTTCCAGGTCAGATTCGCCCCTATTTCATCTTTGCATTGAGTTGCGTCAGAATGATGATTCATTGTCTGTCGTGGGAGTCATATACATAAGCCACCGAAAATAACGTATCTTTTGTCCAATGTCTTGCCAAGTATATTTAAAAGTTTAATTTAATTTAGATTAAAAAGAAAGACGTACAAACTGAGCTGCATTCAGTGTTTAGTATACAGTGTATGTATGTATATCTGCTTAAAAATGTTTCTCATTATTATCCTATATTCAAAAATCTAGTATGAACTATTCTTAACTATAACTGCAGTGTGTTGTAACAGTTTCACCAAATATAATAGACACGTGCAAAGCTCTATATTTGTAATTGTCACAAGAAATATTACTATATATATATTACTAAAAATGAATGTGCTGTGTACCAGAGCCACAGCAGCACTTCACTCAGGTAGTTGGCTTAACAACACATAATCCCTCCCTGGCTACAACTTTACCACAAGTATCTGATGGTTTCACAGCAGCCAAGCTAACTAAGACGAGGTCACAAGGTCAAAGGTTAAAACCACACTAGCTCCTACTGGGAGATTCAGTTTCTTAAGGTGTGTGTGTGTGTGTGTGTGTTTATATGCTTTGTTTAGCCACTTCAACACAATCTCCTCCTGCTGACCACCAGTTCAATATCCTGGTTATGTTTGCTCCTTTCCTGTCCCTCTTTTTTCTTATTTACTTTGTCATTCTTTCACTCGTCTCTCATTACTTTCAACGTATCTCTCATTATTCCTTTCTCCCAATTTTTACCTGTGTGTGTGTGTGTTAGAGAGAGAGAGAGTTTCATTATCATCATCCAGTCTATCGCTGGTTCTTTCACTTTTCCTCCCTCTACTATAGGCCTTTTAATTCTTCCCCTAATACATTCAATCCTTCATCGAGACCTGCTCTTAGAGACCCTGATGCCTGTTGTGGGGGGAAAGTCCAGTAGCAAACTAAAAGCAGATTACACTTCCTTCTGAAAACAGGAAGATGAAGGGAAAGAACGAACAAGAGCCCGTCCACTTTTAAAGGATTATTGGTTTTAGCGCCTAGAGAAAGAGAGGGATACGCTTCCAATTTTAACGGATTTAATTTGTTCCTTGAAAAAACTCGGACAATGGCCCGGGTGAAAGAAATTCTGGCCTGCGGGTTATAGTTTACTAACAAGAAGTGCTTCAGGATTATGATTGCATTACATCTCATTGGTGACCCGTAGGTGGTCTGTTATACAACCTCAACACAGTTTCATGAATATGCCAGATTACAAAGGAAATTATACTTCGACTATAATGTCACAAAAAAACTCCTCAGCAGATACTGTCGCCCTTTTAGAAATGTTCATATCTTTCGGACAATAAAGTCTGATTTATGCTGCCCTTACATATGAAAAGAGATACGTCAGTTTCAAAAGATATAACGTCCTTTACGATGACTTGGTTGTTAATCGATACATTCAGTCAATGGCAGAGAGTTTCTGACAACAACAAACATGGCGACAGTCAAAGAGGTTGTGATAATGTTCTCGCAAAATTCTCCCAAAAAGTTCAGCGAATGTTGAAAATTCGGACTGGAGTTTCCCCGACATTGAATCTTAATAGGTGTAGTATGAAAGGAACAAGTTATTGGGTAGAAATCCACAATAGTAAATAAGATCGAGCTTCAATAACCAGATCTTTCTTGTGTTTAGAACTGACACCACCTACAGCGTAGTTAAGACTTTTGTCTCCCGTGCCAGGGGGACAGTAGAAAAGGAGGACAAACTTGCGACTACAGTGTGAGGGCTTGTTGTTTTTCTTTTATTACATTTTTCAGTACAAAACATTGTTTTGCATTCACCAGCTGATGACGCCAGTCCATGTTTGTTTTTATTCTGAAGTCACATTTGATTCGGTTACTGTGAGTTCCCAAGTCTCTGGTATCACCACTCAAATCGTTTGTGGAACCGCGTCTCGACTGGGTCATCTATTATGTGCGTTCTCACAATTTAAATATTTAAAACCTGTTACATCTGTCATTATACCTGTGGTCTCCCACAATTCTAAAATCATTTAAGATTAGAAAATGTGTGTAGCATAAAATTCTCAGGGATCTTCATTGGCAACAGTAAAGCGACCAAAAGGCCCAAGTCAAACACACTCTCTCGATAACAGTTCAAATTCATATGACTTGGAGAACTGAAAGTTTAAAATACTGAATAATATCTTTTTCAGCGTCATCATTGCACATTTTCAGTCTAATGGCTGATATATATTTTATCAGCATTTAAAACCACAAAAACCTTTTAGCCAATGTGATTCTTTTTCTAATCTAAAGAAACTACATACACTCATGGTGTACTGAGGTAAAACAAAAAGGTACTAAGAAGAGAAAAGGCAAAAAAAATGAAAAGAGATCAGGGGATCAGACTGCATAGGCAAAAGAGTGAAGGACGAGTAGATGTGACAAAAAGGATGAAGAAAGAATGAAGAAGAGATGTAAAAGAGGGGAAGAAGGATGAGAAAGGGGACTATAAAGACAGTGGGAGGACTCTTGGTATCCATGGAGGTAAATAATGAGAATCTCATGACATGGGGCCTCCCGGAAAGCGTCCCACTTTTCTTTATCCTCCTCCCCCCTTTCTCTTCCTCCTTTTCTCTCACTGAATCCCTCCTCCTCTTCTCTCCCTGTTGTTTTCATCTGTGCCCCTGATGATTTGCCTTTCCCCCTCCAAAATCCTTCCTGTCTTTCTCTTAACCAGCGTCACACACGTATGAATTAATCTTGGCATCATTTGCATAAGTAAAGAAAATACTTATATTTTCATTCCTCATGGAGCAAATCCGAGACAGTCATTAATGATTAAAAGGTGATTACTGACATGTCTGCCTTTTGGCTCTCTGTGGAATGTCATGAATAAAAAAGCCAATGTGGGGCACTGATTAGCTTTGTTAATATCTGGGTCTGTCTGGGGGAATGTAGATGCTGCTTTTCCCCGTGTGACCGTCTGATGATCAGCTGTGTTTTGTGCGATTTTGTTTACTTTCAATAATGCAAAGAAATTGTCACAGAGAATCTCCTGCGGATCTCGATCTGCTTATTTGCTGCAAGGATAATTTAAATCAGATCCACTGTGCCCTGTATTTAATTAATTGTTTAAGTGAACTAGATGAATAGGAAGATGAAGAATAGGACAAAGAAAAAGCAAAGGGGGACAAAGAGAGGAAGAGGGTGGTGAAGTGAAATAGAAGAGTGCGAGGAGGAGGAGCAAGAGGGAGAGGAGGAAGGAGGGGGAAGTGGAGGAGAAGAAAAGGATGCAAGAGCCACAAGAGAAGGAAGAGGAAGAAGAGGGTATGAAAGGAGGAAGGGTGGATGAAGAGGATAGAGGCAAAGAAGAGGAGTAAGAAGAGTATAAAGATGATGGAGACAAAGGAGAGGAAGAAGAGTAGAAAGAAGGAGTAAAATTGAACTGTAAAGTGATTTGAAGCAGTGCTAATTAATTTGACCACTAAGGGGCAGAACAACAACTCATAACAATGAACAGATACAGTAGCTTATCAAGCACCAACATCACAATAAAACAGAGCAATAAGAGCATCTCTTTTAAAATGAAAGTCCAACATCCACTGACCTCATCGCTTTATAGTGTTATTGCTCTGTTTGAAAAGCACAGGGTTGGTTTTCCTGCTGGACTTTAGTCACCAGCTACTTGTTTATTTAGGCTCTCAGCCACTTGGCATGTGACTGTTAGTTCCTGTACAAAAGGGAGTGGCTGAACTCATTTACGCAGAGAAGTGCACCTTTGTTTTTGATGGGTCAGATATTCAACCGATGATTTAAGTACACGTAGCTGTTTTCTTTGTACCAGCACAGTGCCTGTTTTAAACCTGCAGCGTGCTTATAATGTTCTGCTCTCTTGCCCTGTGTTAATGCTCCAGAGCTACTTCAGAAGTATTCCTGTGAGTCCTCCACAAGCAGTTCTACCGTATACTGTCAATTTTATATTCTGTGGGTGATGGAGCTTGTGTGCAGAGATTTATGGTGCAGTGTGAACTTTGTGTTCATCCTACCTGGATCATCTGCTGTTAAGATTTTATAGTCAAATGAAACTGTTCCGTGTGGTTTGTTGAATGATTAACTGAACTGCTGATATTTTTTCACACATTTTTGCATCACATGTCCAAATCCTATCCAACTTGGCACTGCACTTTCTCAGGTCATTTACAATAGACATGCCAGGTGTGAAGCAGATTAGATAAATGGTTAGCAAGATAAGCGTTTCCACGTACAGACAGAGACAGAAAGGTGTTTGTGGAATTAGTAGATGTTGTTGGATTCGTGAAGGGAAACTCTGTTGTTCTGTCACATTTAATCTGTTCAACACGTTTGACAGTAAAAGTTGCTTTATGTTCATCTTTCCCAGCACTTCACACTGACTCTTCTACACGATTCATTGAAATACACTACGAACATCAGCCTAAAGGTTCATCTGAGTTGTATCCCTCGTCTTCAGTTTCGATGTTTTCAAACAGACTCCTGGCCCCCCTCAGTCTATTATTCACAGAGATAAAATGTTCTTAATTTCCGTCTCCTCTCCACACATATGAAGCCTCAATCCTGACTCCTCTTCCCAAGCCCCACCTCAGCCCCCTAACCCCTCGCTCCCCCAGATCCCTGTGCTGTAAAATTCCTTGGGGCTTCTTAAGTGATGATAAGACATCAGGCTCTCTCTCCCTCTCTCCTGATTGTATTCACTGCTGTGGGTGTGTGCATTTCTTCTCGTGTGTGTGTGTGTGTGTGTGTGTGTGTGTGTGTGTGTGTGTGTGTGTGTGTGTGTGTGTGTGTGTGCTGATGAGATCATGTGATGATTTAAAAGTGTTTAGACCCCTGGACTGACTTCAGAGTGGAACCACAGGTTGAGTCTCCATAAACCTTCTGGAAACATCCCCAGAGCTGCAGATGTGTGCGTCTTGTCCATAATGGATGTGTCTTCACGTTGGGGTCAGAGGGGGAAATCCCCTCCTTCAGAGGAATGATAATCAGACCCATCACTGCAAGAGCAATCCTACACAAACACACAGAGAGACATGTACACACAGTTATTAAAGAATTGCCCTTTTCATTTGAAAGGATTGTGGGTGATAATCTAACATTATATATTATGTCATCAGATCCTTTATATGATTTTTCTCAATATTTATGTGACATCCTAACTTCAGAGATTCAAAGATATGTAAAGAAGCTGTTGCTGGATTAAGTTTTCCTTATTATTATTACAGGAAAATGGTCACCAGCTTTTTGTGAGCAAAAATATCTTTTCCTGTTCAAATATGAACAGAGACCTACCTTTCAGAGATATTAATATTTAGATAAAGGCACTCGTGGCTTCTCTCTCATCACAGGTACAGCAGTCAGCAGTGTACAAAAAAACAATGTCAGTGATGTGTGCTGACACGGATAACTACAGTGACAAATACAATGTGACAAATGTCCTGTAGATGTTTCACTGTATATTCTCCACCGTGCACCATGGGAAACATGTCCTGTTGCATGTAGAGATTTGACAATGGTGAAAATAAAGAAATACATTCAACCTATGCCTCAGTATCAACTTCTAACTCCACAAATATGCAAGATAAAATAGTAAGAGTAGTAGTTATGCTAGTGACCAACATGGACACAAAACACATTTCCTAACAACAAATTTTACACCTGCTTAACTCTTTCATACACTTCTAAAACTTCTACCTAAAACCTCATTCTACTAACTAACCATAAAACTAAGTCATAATCCCTAAACAGACCTTTGAAATTGTGAGGAACGGCAAACAATGTCCTCATACAATAGTTTTCAGATAAAATGTCTCCACATAAATATATAAAGGCATTTATACACATACACATACACACACACACAAACACACACACACACACACATAAGCTGCATGTACAATATTCTCATATGTGAAACAAGTATTCACATTTACAATAAATACTTTTACAGACATTTACCGTTTAGAATGATACTAATGCACATATATACTGTATACACATATACACACACACACTCTTCATTCCCCTCTCTCATCACCTCCGGAACTGAACCCAACTTTGTTCAGTGTGCGCGCTCTCCCCTGATGAGTGACAAATCTCTCTGCCAAAGAGGCAATCCATCAAACCTACACACACACACACAGAGCGAGAGAGAGAGGTCCACTGTGTGTTATGAAGATTGAATATCACAGTAGCTTCGTATGATCCAAACTGATTCTCATCCTGTATTCTTGTACCAACCTGCAGCCGATACACAGATCACAGCAGGAATGCGTGTTAAAAATGATCCAGACCAGAGTTTGTGAAGTGCACACACGCACACACACACACACACACACACACACACACACACGTGCAGTAGGGAGAGGTACAGCCAGGGCCACTTGCACATGCTAACACATACATACCAGTTGGAGCAGAGCCCTGTGATTTGGTCCGCTCCGCAGGGTGTCTGTTGTCACAGTGAGGTTTCCCATGGCTCGACTTTAACGGGAAAATCAGACTCAAAACTTTCTTTCACACCCTGAGGCTCAGTCGAACACTGAGCTTTACACACTGACTAGACACAGAAATTGTGCCAAAACCCAACAGCTAAATGACATGTTTCACATATGAATTGTTTTTTTTGTTTTTTTTTTATTATACATAGTATATATTATACATTGATTATATATATAAATCAGTTTCAGAGAGTTCATTTTGAGAAATGGCACTGGGACAAAACAATGACTGGCAGGAGCTACAGGCTACTCATTGTAATAACAGCAAATACCTGTGTCAAGGTAGCCTGTAGTTTAAGAAAGTGTAAAAATCTGATCTGGAGAGATATTTGTTTTTAAAATACAATCATGACACGAAAACCACAATGTTTTTCTATCAAGTATAAAAGTGATTATGGTCTAGATTAAATAGTACAGAGAAAAGAAATTGGCAAAAACTTTATTACCAACTTCTGTCTCAAATGAAATGGATCTCATGTAAATGACAGATCCACTGTGCACAGGATATTGTTTCCAAACAAAGAGCACTGGAAAGCTATTTTAAGGGCTTTTTCCAGCTTTATTAAAGCATTGACAATTAGTTTGTATTACTATTCCACATGTACACTATACATGTGGGATATTTCACATTACATTGAGAATAATTTGTAACGTAGTACAAGTATATAGCTCACTAATGCACAAATCATATATCTATAGATTTATCACATTCTGAAGGAGGTGACTCTGAGATGTGTCGACAGGATGATTCTCAGAGGATCCGTCTCCAGACTAAAAGCTTTAGTCAGAAGCCCCACTGAAAATAAAGGTCACACAGAGTCAGTCTTCTATTTACTATCAGCAGAGCAGCTCCAGGTTATACATCTTAATGGCATTCAATTCTCCTCTCCTCTGGCTTGTGGCTTTGGATGAGTGTAGCTCATGTGGCTCAATGGTCTGTCCTAAAGACCCAGGTAACACATTTAAAAGCTGGTATGTGCCTTTCTCAGTTCAGCTGGTATTTGCCTTAAAGCTCTTACCAGCATTTATATAAACATGACATTACAGAAGGGCAGAAACCTCCCCGAGTGTTTATTTGTGTTCACGAGGAGCAGGGTAGTCTCACAGCACTTTTCATAAGCCCAGCAGATTACCGAGGCTCAGAATTTACACAGAAACAGAAAAGGTATTCTCTGTTATCTTTCCATCACTGTCCTGCAGAGAGGAATCAGACTCTGATTGTTTTCCTTTTCTTTAGACATAAATGTCTGCTGTACCAAGTAGACACTACTGTACTGTGTACTGTACACTCTGGACACACACTTTCACCCATAACCAAACCATCTGCAGCACTCACTGCTGCATTAAGCCTGCAGGTGTGTCAGACAGTGAATGGGGGTGATTTGCAGTGTATGTTTGAACATTTTGAACATTAATCACACTTTCTGAAACATGATTATCCTTCCCTGGGTATGTCGGCCTGTCCTGAGGGGGAAATTTATAAGACGCATGGAAACTGTTTTGTGGGATTTTGGTCCTGCATACTGCATCAATGATTAGTTTAGCTGATTTACACCCCAAGAGACAGAGTACTTATGTTGGACATAAGAACCTGCGGCTGCTGCTCCATATTTCTTTTGTTTCCAGGGGTTTTCTGCCGGTCAACCTCCATTTAAATCTCCACGCTTCTATTTTAAACTTTTTCACTTTGTATTATTTTATTGCAATGAAAAGAAAGGGAGGAGCGATGCATACACTGTGTGTTGAATAGACCCAAATCAGGCAATGGAGTTTCATAATAACATATTTTTTATGATATGATAAAGAATGACTGGTTGATCTAAATAGGATATAGATTGTGTCTTTAATGTTGTTGGTTTGAAAATTTAATGCAATTTTCTAACTTCATAGTGACACCATAATGATGTAATTCCTATATGATCATAAATGTATTTTTAATCTATATTATCTATATAATCTAATATATGTTTGTATTACATGTATTATAAAATGTGAATGCGGCTCTGTAAGCTGTCCAATTTAGAAAAATCTGATTTAAAGTTGTCTATGGAACTTACCCTATTAATTTTGTAGCCGCTTTCATTTATGTCATCAAAGATGTATCTTGGCATTATTACAAAAAGAGTAAGTTGATTTACTCCGATCAGGCCCAAAATTAACACCAGTTACCAGTTTAACACAACAGTAACACCCGTCACTGATTTCAGATGACATCAATACAATGTGACTCTATTTGGGTGCACTATTAAGAGCTGGGCACGTGGGACTTTGCAGTGGGAGAGCATTAGTCAAGACTATTTAACAGAAATTTTTATCGCCATGTCAATTAATTTGTACCAGACATTGGGGCCATCGCGTTTGGCATTTTGGTGTCATTAAAGAGCACTTTACTGTTTTAACCCAAACCCCATTGTTTCCTCTAACACTTACTAAGTGGTTTCATCCGTGTAGAATTTAACCTAAAACACATGGAAAGGATTTCACAGCACACAGATAGAAACTGTAAAGTGTTGTTTGAATGCAGAATGATGAGCAGGGTTAGACATGCTGACACATGCACAATGACACTCTGGGTTTTAATATAAATAAAAGGGACAAGTGATAAATTACAGCTGAGGTAGATAAGGTGATTTAAGTGTGCTAAAATCAGTAAAGGACAGTATAAAAGTCAGTGCAGAATTATTACAGTTAAGCAAATTAAAACTTTTTTTATTCTTGTTGTCTTTGGTTTGTAGGATTTAGGAAAAAAGACCAGGTCCATGTTCTAAAAGTTAATAGTGTTGTTCTGAGTGTGGTTCTGACTTCATCGTGTTCTAACTCAGGGGCATTGCAACATGGTCAGCAAAGCAAGCAATTGCTTGGGGCCCCCGAGTGGAGAGGGGGCCCGGAGAATGGCTGATTATTTTTGTCCCCAACAGTGACAATTATGTGAGAACCCCCTTAAATTTAATGTACAGGCAATGACACCATGGTCAGAAACCCCCTAACAAGGCCCCATGGCACAAGCTCTCTGCCAAAAGCTTAAGAGGTTTGGTTGAAGACCAGAACGTCTAAATGCATGCTTTTAATGTGCATGGTGTGGATGGTGCTGGTTGCACTTAAACTTAGATGTAGGGCCCCCAAAGTCTCTTGAAACACTCCTGCCTTAACTCCAGGGGGTCTTGTTATATACTCCATTTCCTTGCACAATTTAGAAATAAGAAGGAGTTAAGACAGGTGCCAATCATTTGTAATATATTTCTATACACAACACCGCTCCTTCCCAGATGAGAAGTTTGCTTTTCTAAACTGCACCTTGTATTTTGAACCATTTTATAGTTTATAGTGTCCAAATCTTTCTGAAAATCCATAAAGACCATGCCCAACAACATTTCTTTATTCTTCTGATTCTACATAATCTGTAATCAAGAAATCAAGAAATCCCCCTGTTGGTAAAAGACCAACAACCTGCACATTTTGCACCAGTATAACACAAAGTAAAATATATTCTCATACACAGCTGATAACCGTAACTTTTATAATGTTTCTATGTCCTGATCGTAAATTTTGTGTATTCGACATGAGTTAATGTTGGTTTTGACCTCATCCTACACTTCTCTCTCTGTCCAATTCTTGCAGGAATGAGGTGAATCTGAACAAACGTCTTTATCCTACAGATATTTACAAATGAATCACACTGTTCTTCAAGCTGGTCTCCAGCCAAGGAGGAAAAACATACTGTTGATTGTATTTTGAAGTCCCAGTGGGAGTTATTCAAAGCAGGGTTCCCAAGGCGCTGACCCTCTCTCAGACCTTTTCACCTCTTCTGATTTATCACCACATGATCCAATTTTCCACAGCAGTGGAGGGGAAGGGAGGGACGGTGAAACAAAACAGAAAAGGAGGGAGAATATGACAGAAAGAGGGAAACATACAAGGTAAAGTCTAAAACAAGAAGAGGAGTGACCATAGGTTGGATAAAGGAGGCCTTGGGAGATGATTGGAAAAAGTTGAAAATATGGGAATGATGGGAGGGAAGAGGAAGAAGAGGAGGAAAAAGGAGGAGGAGAAAGGATGAGACTGAAGGGAATCTACTGTATATCCATAGTAATCATGTGTGTTCTCCTCATGAAGATGTTTGAACTTGTGTGTGGTGCTCAGCCATTGTGGGTATCACTGCATACTAGTATCTGTTGATACAATAAGACACATTCTTACTGAAAGCCAAAATACTGTATGTGGGGGAGACTCCCAAAAATGTTACTTAAGTAAAAAAAAAAAAAAAAACATTCTCTCATGAAACAAGTTCAATACATTAGCATTAGAACAACAGGTTTCTGTGGCAGTGTAGGTATATAGATGCAGAGGAAGGCAGAAGGTGACAGCAGAAGGTAGAGGTGAGTGTAATGGGCTGAAAAGAGAAAAAAGAGAGGCAGAGTAGATGAAAGCAGGAGGGAGGGATGAAAAGAAACAAGGACAGCGCTCGGGGGATAGAAGCCATTTCAGAGGTGATGAATGTTGTTTTGACACATGTGTATCCACAGGCCCACAGGTCACAGTTTAACAGAAGGAACGCAGGTCAGTTTAAAGTCTGGGACAAGTCAAATATGATTCCCCAAGTGACAGCTTTGGAGTTTAAATATATGGATCAGTGACGCTGCTTTGACTGCGTGATGGGTCAGATTTAGCAAAGTGAGCATAGTGGTTGTAATGTGGAAAGTCATCCACCATATAAATGTAGATAGAAGGAAAGCAAGAAGGGAGGAAGGTAATGCAAAAATATATATTACAAAATGTTGGATTGTACAACATGTAGGAAATAAAGCCAAGCGAATAACTACAGTAGATTTTTAGAGGCAAAGGGGTATAAATGGGAAAAAATATATAAATAGAAGCATGAGGGAAAGAAAGTGGGAGTACTGCAAATGTGTCGATAATTGTTATTGTTGCACCTTTGACCAGTGCAAATGCAGACACACACACACAATCTGGAACCAATTACTCCTTACCTGCAGGCTGCAGGCGACCCTCATCGCACACACTGTGTTTGGACACGCGTAATCAACACTGCACTTTATGTGAAAAAATAAGGAGTCTCCACGATGCAGAGCTCTGGCAAATCAAAGACTCTTGAGTTGTTAGATCTGATGTTAGTGACCTGCAGGAAACACGGACAAATACTCAAAGTACAAATTGTTGATTGCCCACAAAAGACACACACACACACACACACACACACACAGACTGACTACGATTCTTCTGTACTAGCTAATGTAAATAAGTTGATATCAGGGAAGATAAGAGAGATAAGTGAGACTGGGTCTGACATCATTCCAAGACCACATCTAGATTTTGTGGGTCTTTCTTTGTCTCCAGCCAAAATTGTTTTGGTCTGCTCTTTGATATGTTCTGTGTCCTTGTCTCGTATTTCGACCAAATGCTTACATAAATAAGCTTGCATCAGAATCACAATACGAGCTGTCTCTACTCTTTTGAACTGTGCGCAAACTCGTCCGGTTTTGCTGTTGACGCGACTCAGGTTTGGCCCGTCTGTGTTTTGACTTGGCCTTGAAACGTCGTTGTCCCTGGAGGATGACTCAGGCCGAATGAGAAAAGCTCGTTTTGAAATCAGCAACGGGTTGTTACAGTTCACACACATCATGTTCGACTAGGGAGGAGAGGGGGAGGTGCAGCTCCAGCTTGGGTACGAGCCATCATATCGCCAGCAGCGTCAGGCAATTGCGCACTAGTTATTACTTGTTGAGAAGATAATCACATTATTTAACTAACTACTCAACAGTAGAAGTAATTACTTATATTACTTTCTGTTACTCCTCCCAGGTTTTTACAAGGCACTCAAAAGCTCACCACAGCCACATCACATTTTCTGTATTTAACACATGTGGAAATAGAAACCATTGGTGAAACACTGGCGGCCCCTCTCCTTACTCCATGAAGCCGAGATGCTGATGGCCCACTGATAGAGGCTCTGCCAGTCATTTCCCCAACTCTTCTCTTGAATGTCATTCAATCTCTCTCTTTCAGCTGCCACTACGAGACAGCCAGTGTTTTCAATCTTCTCAAAATACCTTGCTAACTACATTCCAATTTGACAAACTCCCTTTAATTTTTAAGATACAATGCAGTAATTTTCTTATGTGTGTGCATGTACATATATATCTATAAGTATACTTCAAAATGAAATATACTCGGAATGCATTGCATGTTTGCTATATAAAAGTGGTTAAATAAATATTTACAAATAAATATATATATATATATATATATATATTTGCCAGCCGGCCGATACATGCAATTAAGACAACTTTAACCTTGAATATAATATCCCTCCTCTTTTGGTGAACACCTGCCTTCTTATTAAGGTATTATAGTCCCTCTTTTTAAGATACAGTATGTGTGTCACGTAAACCTTTAGTGCTGCAATTAAAGAATGACTAATCAAAAGACAAAAACTGCTTTGATATGAATTAATAAGAGCAAAAAGTCAATGTAAAAGGTTCTCGACCGTACATTAAACACACAACATTATAGGACAAGAGACTCCAGCCCTTGTGATGAGCTAATCCGTCCTGGATCAGTTTTCCACTGAGCACACCAGGAATTAAACTCCGAACAAACTGCTCACAAGTCAACAAACAAGCTGGTTTTTCAAAATGTCCAAGTTATTAAATATTCATAGGAGCAGAACAATAAGAGGTCTATAATGTCTACTACTCTCCCAACACTTATTATAGGAAAAAAACATCATTCGTTAATAATAGAAACTGTGGTCAAAAGTCCTGCATGTGACCAGGATTATTAATCCAGCACAGATCTGTTGTGTTGCTGACGTCTTCTGATTTTACAGGATGAAACGAGAGCAAAACTTTTTTGAAGATCAAAAGTATCCCATTATTCATAATCTAGACAACAGTTCAAGGCTATTGTGGTTTAAAATTTCCAAATAAAAAACTATGACTCAGCCGCATCTGGTTTTATCTAAAGTTTGCTCACAACCATTGCTCACAACAACACAATGAAGGCTAGACCTGGTTCAAAGCTGATTAGAGCTCGTACTGTGCAGTTGTGTTGTTTAGGAAATTCATGCTGCATGTGTCGTTTCTCCACTTTTCTCCTGAGTGACAGAGACATAACTTTACAATGAGCTCTTTCCGGGGCTTCCTGTCCTCGGCGGGACTGTATGCTACGTCTCTCCCCGCGAGACCATCATGTGGGTGTTTCTCAGTGCTGAGTCCTGTTTGAGATATCTGGAAGAAATAAAACCAGTCACAACAAACACAGTACATACCCAGTTTATAAATATGACACTGCTGTGTTCATGTAGGAAATCATCAGGTCCTTTATCCTGAAATACAATCTTCCTGAGGGTCATCATTGTTTTCTGTTCCTCTCTGTACACATTGAGGATCTCGTTAAGATACATTATACTTGAACTGTGGGTTCCTTCACCTGTTTCTGTTCAAGAGATCAAACCTAAGCCTTAATATATGAATTATTTTTGCAATGTCCCTTTCATAATAAATAAACTTTGACTAAACCATCTCTCTATGTTTGAGGTTATATTTATTTGTGCAATGGTTTCATGTAAATTTAGAAAGTTTAAAAGTTAAAAACCGTATCGTTGCTTAAAAACTGAGGGTTAGTAGTGTGGTAAAATACAAAAAAAAGTAATGTTTAAACATGGTATATAAAAAATGTAAAAATGTTTTGCTAATAAGAGATGTACTTTGGATTTGGTGGCATTTACATAACAACACCACATTTGATGTGTTGTTCATTTCCCATTCAAGATGTGAGTGTGTGTAGGTTTGTTTATGTCTGGATTAGTTGTGACAGACCAGGTCGTATATCCCTCAACACTCTTCAGCTTTCCTCTCCATCGTGACTGTCTGCACTATGTTTTTCAGCAAGTGTATATGTCTGTGTGTGTGTGTGTGTGCGAGAGAGAGAGAACAGACAGATCATAAATGAAGGGTCACTGCTGTATGTTCTTAGCATGTGCTTCACATGAAAGATGGAGCTGTTACATGAAACAAATGTTGGCTCTGTGATAATTTATGTTATAAATCTACAAAATTAAATTGCGGTCTCAACACACTGCAGTTTAAGGTGACACATGCAAATTGACAAAGCACCCTCACCAACTCGACAACACATAGTTTGCAGCACAAGTGCTATCAAACTAATGAAAGTCGTCTGTGTTGTGCTGAGAAATGAGGAGGTGATGTTGTGATGTAGAGATTGATTGGTTGGGAATATATTCCTATCCTGATGTTAGCGACTTTGCTACTTTCAGACAGAAGCAGGTGTCATTTTCCCATCTTCCCATTGTTTGAGTAACAAATGCACTTCTAAACATTTGAGTCTCCAAGTTTGTCTTCACATGACGTCTGGTCAGTTGCATTGTTACTACATGGTTTACTTGAGGCAGTGGAGCGTGATATGTCATGTTTGACCAACAAAAACACTTGTTTTAAGGGTGCATGATCAAGACAGTAAAATGCCACTACTATAGGCAGGTTCACAGTGCACGTATGCTCCGCTTGTTACACACACAGGTGGTCTGCTGCAGACGGTGTGAAAAGAGAAGCTGGTTTTCAAAGGGAATGGGAGATGACACTGTGATCGTTTTCTTTCATTTACGCCCCAGGACACACCCACGATTAATTAAGAGACAATGTACGTCATTTTTTAACCAGGCAGTGATTTTCTTTTCTGCCATTAAACTGGCAAAAGTAGTCATGGGTATGTCCTATATGCACGTATGCCATGGTTTTCAGACCAGCTTGACAATATGCTTAGATCATTAAAATAAAGCTCTAGAGCTAAAGAGTTAATAGACAGGTATAGTTGAAAGTAGTATTCCGTCATCAATGTTTTTAATTTCCATGTGTTTTTGTAAGGTGCAGTGAGTTGAGCCACCAAAGACAAACAAGATGCATAACAGAAAAAGCAAAGGAGAGAGAGACAATGAGAGAGAGGTGGGGAGCAGATGAACTGTGAATCCATCCCAGTTTAACTTTGTGTGATTGGCCCATTTAAACCCAGTGAAAGAAATCAAGTGGTACCCGGTCATACAACAGACAGACACAGGCCGGCTGTTACCACCCATGAGATAAATGAGGGAATAGAGACCTCCAAGTCGAGAAGCTTTTAAGTTTGACTAGAACAAGAGTCTGTCAAATCTTTTCCAATCCTTTAAGTTCTTCCAGGGCTTCAACCCAAATTCAAAATCTCAAGTGCACCCACACACACACAACAATCAGCCATATTCAGACCAATCCGTTTATATGTCACTGATGATTTATGAGTTATGAGCAGCTTCATGTGTGGTCCAGATACTTTAAGCTAAATGATTTAAGCTAATATATAGTCAGCATGGTATTACAACATTAACATCTTATTTAGTTCATTCAAGTAGGTCGATGAAACTGAAGTGTTCAAATATAGTTGGCCATGCGTAGATGGTCTGTGAGGAGCTCATATATCTGGAGTGGAGCTGCTGCTCGCTTGGGTTAGAAAGTAGCCAGTTGAGGTGGTTCAGAATTTGATCAGGATGACCCCTGTATGGCTCCCTGTGGGGCTAAAAATTAGATTCAGTGGCAAACCCAGGGTTAGGGTTAGGGTTAGGGTTAAGACACTGGATGCCTGGGAGCCTCTCAGGATCCTTCAGACAGAGCTGCAAATAAATTGATGTGGAGGAGTTGCTGCAAACTGGACCTGGACAGGTGTCAAAAATTGAATAGCTGTAGAAAAAATATATGAAATATTTAATGTAATACTATTATTGTGACAATGAATTGACCGTATAGGTGTGAATTTGAGAGTGAATGGTTGTTTGTCTCTACATGTCAGCCCTGTGACACACTGGCGACCTGTCCAGGATGTAACCCCCCCTCCAACCCAATGTCAGCTGGGGTTGGCTCCAGTCCCCCTTTGCGACCCTTAAAGGAGGATAAGTAGCAAAGATAATGGATGGGTGGAGGGAGGTTAATACAATGGTAAATAATGGGAAAAGGATAAATACAAAATTGTTGAGGTCCAACCACAGCAGCTTAACATGAAATCCAATTTACATAATGTGGATGATCTGACGGATAAAAGTTTAAAAAGATTGTTGAAGCTGCAAGACATTTAACAAGAAGCCTGCCAATATTCCCCCTCTGCATCTCACAGTTAGTTAAAGTCTTAAATCTTTTTTTCAACAGAGCATTGAAAACATGGTAGCAGTGACATCATTTGTCTTTGAACTATAAATATGTATGTGTGTGGACTTCTACAATAATGTATTAATGCTTCAGTATGGAAAAACATGTACATTTCTATACTGAAGCATTCATATATTATATAATAACATATAAATGTTTCAGTTAAGAGTGACTTAGTGCTCTTCCTCCCTCCTTCTCTCTTGTCCATTCCTATTTTACCCCATCAGGTCTCATCTAATCATTTAAGTACCAAAGGGGGTGACCTCATCACCCCAGTGCCATGGTAACGCCCTGCAGCCATGCACCCTGGGTCCCGAGGATCCTGGGAAGGTGGAGGAATGTGGAATGTGATTGGTCTGTGAGAGTAAATGTGGACGCACAGGGTGGGAGCTGAGCAACCTGAGGATGGATGGATTAAATGACAGCTTGGGTATGCACGCACATGGACGTGCACACACACAAACATGCACACGCACACACATGCACATGCACGCACACACACACACGCACGCACATAACAGTGTTAATGCAAGACAAAGACACACAGGAAAACACAATATGCAACTTCTGATCGCCAAAGTATTAGATGACATAACACATGACCCTGCAGCTACACACACTCATATTAACACACAACCATGTGATACCTGTGAAACAGCAGCTATCAGAGCCTAATTCACTTTGTCTGTCCATGCTGCAGGGCAGAGGTACGAGGTGATGGAAGTGAAGGGTGCTGAAAGCCTTTGTTTTCATACATTCACACAATGTCAGGGTTTAAATATTTCAAATAGCTGAGTTGTGCTTTCTTTGCTGCAGTTTACTAAATCACATGGCCATTACAGCTTCCTTTTAAACGGTTGAAGTGCACTTCACATTGATGACCCTGTTGCTGAATGGGGTTTACGTTGGACGTGAATCACTGTTCTGAATGAGCATTCAGGTTCATATTGAGAGAAACGTGGAAGTTTTAATATTTGGTTTTGGCTGAAAGAAGAGAGTGAAGTCACAAAGAGAAAGTCAGCTGCGGAGGAGAATAAATCACAGTTCTCCAGAAAGGTTTGTGTCTGTGTGCTGTGTGTATTCTTCATAATGCCGGGCTTCTCCAACCAGAAGTGCTGTCTCTCTTACAAATATACCAAACTTTAAATTTATCTCAAATTCAGCATCTTATCTACCTACTAATTACACAAAATGTTTGGGGAACGCACATCTTGTGAATCTTTCATCTTATCGGCTCAACACTCTGCATGGTGGCCAAGGAAAGTGCATTGTCAAATTTGGGCGACCAGCATTTAGTTGCAGCAGCGGCTGGGACTAATCAACATAAGTAACGTTAAGTCGAGCTTCACCAAACTTTAAATGAACAGGTGAACAAGTATTTGTGCAGCAGCGGTGGTGCTTCTGAGTATAATGATCTCAATTGCCTCTTGGTAGTGGTCTGTGAGAAATATCTTCCTATATATATATATATATATATATATATATATACTGCACCGACAGGATCTCTAATGTGGATCTTGCTGTAAGAAAAATGTAAGAAATAGTACACATCTGTATGTCACTAAGGGATCAAATAAGCAAATCAAACACAATTAATCTCCAAGGTAGAGCGAGTTGTCCACTAACCAGAGGGTTGGCAGTTTGATCCCTGTTTCCCCCAATCCAAATGCTGAAGTGTCCTTGGGCAAGATACTGAAACCCAAATTGCCCCTGACTGTTTGAGCGATGTATGATAGAGGGAGTGTTGCACATGTAGATGCATTGTATGAATGTGTGTTTGAAAAAAACTGTAAAGAGCATTTACCATTAGATCTTAAAGTCTCCCAAAAGAACTATTTAATGAAGCATATGACCAAGACTTGCAAAGATTTTTTGATCAGGGCAGGAGGAATTCAAGTTTTGCAGCTCAAAAGCAGTGACATTCACACAAAGTCCCTTGTCTCCATCCAGCAAACCCACACAGACGCTCATTCATTCAACTGGAGGCTGGCATAGGCAGCTCCCTAATCAAAACAAGTCTTCAGAGACAGAGGCAGAGAGAGCGAGAGGCGCTCCAAATGTGTTGTCAATTAGCTGCAGCAGATCAATGGTACAGAGTGAAAGAAGCAGGAACAGGAAAGGTCCTGAATGAATCAAACAGGTCTGTTGTTGTTATGAGCTCTGTGATGTGGGACCAGGACTAAATGTTCAGCTGTGAGTTTGTCAGCCTCTTCAAAGATTTGGTCAAGAATTAGGTTTGTGAAAACAATGAGGCAGCTTGTGTAAAGAGGCCTTCACTGCACTGGTTGCCATATTGTCCCAGAACGTTTCCTTTCAGTTCTCGGTTTCCCCCTCCCTCCCTTTTCTCTTTCTTCTTGGCCTAGCTTTCCTTCAGGCCTGCCCTCCATGGGTGTAATTCATTATCGCCTCACACACATGCAGGCAGACTTGCACATACCAGCAAACGCTGTGAAAGACACACATGAATACATGGGGAGTGACATTCAAACTAACTGATAGTTTTTAAAAGTATGTGCATGCACGTGTTTGTGTTTTTTGGAAGATGCATTTGTTTAAAACATAATGAATTGATACCTTGTACATTGATTTCTGATTTTGTAAATAGAGATTTGAAAATATGCATTGAACCTGTGTCTGTTTTAAGTGCATCACTCTGCATAATTAGTTGATTGGCCCTGGACAAAATAAGAGTTTCTTGTTTGGGATGACATTTTTAATTATTTTGTCCAGGGTATTTGACAGTTTCTCTGTGCTGTGTTTGTGGGAAGAGAAAAATTGGAATTATATTCAAATAATTAACTGTGCCGACTGTGGCATTGTGCACAATAGCTATGGTTGTGTTGCTTTAAATTTCTACATTAGTTTATGTTTCAGTGCAGCTGAGTGCCACAAAAGATAAGCTGATCCTTTAGTACTCCCACGATGGGGAAATTTGCATTGCAGTGCTTGGAGGCTAGTCGCTCCGGTTGAGGTCCCCACGTTGATGCATGCGAGTGAGAGCACCGGGATATGAAAGTTTGTCAATTAATACAAAAATTTAAAAATCACGTCTCTCAAGTTTATTATTATTTATCTAGCAAAACAGAAATTCAAAGTGCTTTATATCAACATTCAAGTCCCATAAAACATCGAACATTTATAAAATAGTGGAAACAAAACAGACATCTGCCTCTGCATGTTTGTTTTTACAATTTGTAGCTGCTCACAAAATAACCACCCATAGACAATTATTTTTGAATAGTTTCCCTATGATGTAGAACAAAAAATTGTAAATTTGTAAACACAATGATCATTATAAGTAAAAATGAAATGTAACAAGGCAAAAGTTTTGCATAAAAGCAGTTTTAAACAATTGATGCTTTACAATTTTTCATCTGTCTCATTCATTCATTTCAATGTGAACTCTGCGATATGTCAGTGTCATCTCACTTCATTTCTTCCTTTGCACTGTTAATACTGACTTTCAGTATGAACAACTGAACAAGAACAGCGTGACATATTATTGTTGAAGAACTGAAATGATGCAGTTGTGCTTTTACAAACCTAAATGCTAAGTAGGGCATCAGGTCCTCAGCTCTTCCCACCACAGAGTCCTTCAGTCGATCTCACACAAAGTCACAGAGCCCTTCTTGAACCAGAAGCTTGGGAAGAGCGGATGTGTGAACTTGGCAGAGAAGGTGTGTATAAGGCTCAACTTTTCTGATGTCACACTGTAATAACTCACACTACCGCCATCCCAATCCAGAAACACTGCTATTTTTTGGCAAGAGGGCAAATTTATAGGTGTGGATTCTTTCCCATGTAAGGCAGTGTATCCAGCCTTTGAGCAGCGAAGACTCCAGGACATCTTGTTGCATCCTAGGCCACCACTGCTGTCCCATTTTCTAGACACTTCTCCATATGCCACTGAGATGCAAACTTCCCCGCCCCACTCCACTTCCCAGTACCAAAGGCCTTTCAAGCCCTCCTCACAAGACACCTGAGACCTCTTAAACCTGTGATCATTTTCAAGTTGTGAAACCTTCTCCTCCACTGTCTTTACAGTTCTAACTTTCCTGTTCGATTCAGAAAATACAAGTCGCCTGCTGGCTGTGTTTTCATCAAACTTCAAATCAACAGCATCTAAAAGAGAAACAAATAACAAATGCAATAATTCAGTTTGAGTGTTGATTGTGTGGTTAAAAGACTACTTTACATTTTGAATTTGATTTAAACTTTTATGATTTAAAAAAGCAAGATTTTTAAGTCAGACAAAATAAACACACCCATTATTACAACCTGTACTACCAATAAGGATTAGTGAGAAATTTATCTCATTGTCATTTTAAAATGATTATGCATCAGTTCTGTGATTCATACTTTACTGAATTAATTCCAAAAAATATAGTTGCAGTTACAGAAAAACCCTTACATTTCTTCAGTCCTGGCTTTAACCGATGTGCTCCACCATGGTCCAAACTGTACAAAATCAAGATATAGTTTTCCATATTAGGGTCGGCGTATAAATTCATATGAAACAACAGCAAAACCCACAACAACAATCATAATTTTGAACTGTTAAATAATAGGCTGCTGTATGCCGGTTTTGTATTGGACTAAATGTGACAGTTTGGTAAAGCAGCTAAATTAATGTGCTAAACTGAGGCCAGTCTGAATCAGCCATGTGTTCAATTACTCTTGTAAGTACTGAGAAGAAGGTTACCTCTCTGTTAAGTGGTTAACAGAGAGGTAACCACTTAGCTTTGCTTATAATCAATAAGTCCATAAATATGAATCTTGGAACTGAACTGAATGTAATGACTGAATCATGTATTTTATGATTTTCATCTTCATTAGGAGCATTTGTGTATATGTAGTTTCAGTATAACCTGTTGTAAGAGATCCAGCTACAACATTAAAAATGGACACATTTAAACACATCCTGCCATCTTCACATACCACAATGTCTGCAGTTTCCTTTTTGGATCCTCCTTTATGGCAAAGAGCCTCTTCGACCCACCGTCTCCTGGATGATTGTAACTGAGATCCAGCTCTTTCAGGGGGGAAGCCGGGTTGGAATCCAGAGCTGAGGCGAGGGCAAAGCAGCCTTTCTCTGTCACCTGACAACCCGACAGCCTGCCAACCACACACATACACACGTTTTGAAAAACACATTGCAGCAAATTCTGTTACTGCATTAATCCTGACTCAGCACTCAAGCATTTGTCTGGATTATGAAAACACAATTCATTAACATATTAATCAGGAACTGCTTTTTTTGACCGTTAGAAACTGATAATATTTAGTCTTCTCTGTCCATGTCAGAGACATTAATTAGCAACTTTGAATCAGATATTAAGATACTGGGGAAAGGATACTACCTGTGTTCTAAATCAAGGGAAGTGTCCAAAGTAACAGCTCTTAGCAAGAGCCTTGAGCCTTTTTATTTAAAAAAAAAATGTAATTAAACATTTAACCCAGTCAGCATGCCTCTAAATATGTGTCTATACTGTTCCCTAAAAATAATCAAATCAAATGTTTAAACTTAGTAGTGCAATATATGCCAAATGTATCTTATAAACCTGAGTAACACATTTAATTTGTCACAAAGATTGTTAATAGAAATGATCAATAAGAAAATACAGAAAGCTACTGGAACAAAGGTTAGCTCAGTGGTGAGCTCAGGACCTCATTCATGCAGCTTCGCTCAAACTTGAACCACTTAAGTTGCTCACAAGTGCAAGGTTTCAAACATTTGCTGCACAGCTCAATAAAAGTTTTTGCACTTTGGAATAGTTACACTTAAATCTAAGCATTGTAATCCCCCCCAACATGTACATGATATTGTGTAGGTTGTGTTGCTCATTATAAAATGAATAGAACATGTATACTTACTTGAGACTCTGTAGTTTACATTGTAAACTATTTAGGCCATTAGCAAGTAGCTCCACTCCTGAATCCAGCAGGTCATTATGACTCAGGTCCAGCTCTATGAGATTAGAGGATGTGGAAGTGAGGACTGAGGACGTTAGACCATTACAGGACTCCTCAGAGAGCTTGCACCAACTCAGCCTGTAAAAAGAGAAAGGGATGATTACTTGGTTTATTAGGTAGGCGCCAGTGCTGGAAATATGCTGGTTAGTTACATGTAGCTGAGACTGTTGTTAGCAAAACAGTGTTATCTTGTTTCAGGGGACAGGGCTGAGAGTGAAAGAGCAAGGAAAGAAGTCACTGGATTAACTCATTTTAAAAGGGTATCCACAAGAGTGTGAAATAAATCAGGGGGACAAGATTAACTTACAGTGGAAACCACTTATAGCGATCACGGACATAGTAATCAACCGTTTATATGGATCAAAAAGCTTGGGACAGAATCGTTCCTATAGAATTTCCATTAAAATAATTTGGTTACTGTGATCAGGTATTCTGCTTACAGTGTTCATTTTGGGTGTTTGGACCATAATAAAGTAATTTTTTACAGTTTTTATTAGTTCTGTCAGTAATTTACTGCTCCTCTCTGTGTCTCTATCACTCACCCTGCCGATGCCAACTAAATCAGGCCAAACTGAGCACACCCCACAAACTCTACTGCTCTCCATATATCGTCTTAGTTTACAAATTGTGTTGTTTTTACCCAGTCTACACATGTGTACGATGACACTGTTTGTGTGTTCATGTGTGGGTGCATGTGTGTGTGTTTGTCACAGCACGAGTGAGGGGAAGAGAGCTTCCAGGACGGGCTGATGAATGCCCGCGCTGCTATGAAGACAGATTTTACTCATTAAGAAAAGTATTGGTCATTATGTGGTGATCAGTGTTGATATTGTGGCGTCATTTCAAACTTTAAACTGTAGCAATCAGAGACATCAGCCGAGTTGGTGTCAGTGTGTGTGTCTGAGAGAGAGAGAGAGAGAGAGAGAGAGAGAGAGAGAGAGAGAGAGAGAGAGAGAGAGAGAGAGAAGCGAGCAGCGGATTAAGTGAGTGTGTGTGTGAGATGTCCGCAATGCTACCTTGCCCTAAAGTTCATACAGAATCTACACAATTCGCTTATAGTGATAATTTTGGCTCAGGACAAACACTCTAAGCAATTTCCACTGTATTAAAAACATTTACTAGCAGATAGTTTGTTAATGAGAATCTGTTTGCAAAACTAGTGGAACTAAATAAAATAACTGAGCAGTGAATAGCATTTAGTCCACCGAGCCAACTGGGCCAGCCAACTTAAGTTAAAGATGTGGCTAAGCAGCTAGCTGAGTGTTCTTTGCTTAGACAAGGGTAGGATTCAACAGCAGTAAGAAAAGTGTACCTCCTTTCAGAGGGCTCAGCAAGTTTATGACTGAAGTGCCTGACATCCACAGCAGGATCTTATGATAGATAATCATCTAAAAACTGGGTTTCCATAATGCTGACGTAAATATATATTGTTTTTGCATAGGGCTACATCATAACACCATAATAATATTTGTAATACTCATTTTAAAGTACTTACAATGTAGTTTTGGAGACTTTGACCACTGGCAACATTCCCAGAAAAACTTCTTCTGATTTCAAGTACTTTTTCAGATCAAACACATCAAGGTTCTCATCGGACATAAGCAGCACAAAAGTCAGAGCTGACCACTGGGAGGTGGAGAAATTTTCAAATGCCTTTGTCTCTGACTGCAGGTACGTTTTCACTTCTTTAACGAGAGACTGGTCATTCAGCTCATTCAAACAGTGGAAAAGATTGAGGTTTTTATCCGAATCCTGGATCTTTTTACTAATTTTGTCTTTGATGTAGTCAATTGTTTTCTTGTTGGTCTCTGTGTTATGTTCCGTCTTTTTCAGAAGGTCTTTCAGTAAATTTTGATTTGTTTCCAGAGAGAGACCAAGCAGGAAGCGAAGAAACAGATCCCAGTCTCCATTTTCACTATCTAGAGCCTTGTCCACAGCTCTCTTGTAGAAGTCCGATGCAGACAAGTCTGCAACCACTGAGGTGGGTTTTGAGAGCAGATTTTGTCCTTTGTTATTGAACGCATGAAACACAAAAAAAGCTGCCAAAAACTCTTGAATGCTCAGATGGACAAAACAGAAAAAATTCTTCTGGTACTGCCTCACAACCTTCTCGTGTAACCCGAGTAAATAGTCCAGAGAACACTGCAGTTTTTTCTATGTCAATACCACAATCTGTCAGGTTTTCTTCAGTGAAGAGAAGGTTTCCTTTCTCGAGCTCCTCGAAGGCCAGTTTTCCCAAAGATAGGATTGTGTCTTTGTTCCTTGTATTCAAGCATGGATCTGTCTCAGAACTCTCACTTGTCTCCTCATCACCATATTTCACATTAGCCTGTCTGCATTGCAGCAAAAGAAAGCAAACATACATGTCAGTCAGCGTCTTGGGCATGCCCTCTTCTTGGTTTCGAATCACAATGTCCTCCAGAACTTTTGAAGTGATCCAACAGAAGACTGGGATGTGACACATGATATAAAGGCTCCTTGATTTCTTGACATGGGACAAGATCTTCATAAGCAGATCCTGATCACTGAATCTCTTCCTGAAGTACTCCTCCTTCTGGTCATCATTGAATCCTCGCACCTCAGTAACCCGGTCAACTTTATCAGCAGGGATATTACTGGATGCTGCAGGTCGGGAGGTGATCCAAATTTGAGCTTTCGAAAGCAAGTTTCCTTTGATAAGGTTTGCAAGCAGAACATTCACGGAGGTTTTCTTTTTCACATCAGTCAAATCCATAGTTTGACTGAAGTTTAGGTCAAGGCAACATTCATCGAAGCCATCCAGGACAATCAGAACTTTGTACTTGTCATAGTTGCTTATTTCTGATTCCTTCATAGCAGGGAAGAACTGATGAAGAAGGTCTTCGAAACTGTGCTCTCCGTCTTTTTGCAAATTCAACTCCCGGAAAGGAAGAGGAAATATATATTGTATGTCTGTATTGGCTTTACCCTCAGCCCAGTCCAGCATGTACTTCATTGATGCAAAAGACTTTCCAATGCCTGCCACTCCGATGGTTAGCACAGTTCTAATTGGTATATTTTCACGTCCAGGTTTGAAGATGTCATGATATCTAATGGGCTTTTCTTCTGTTACAGGTTTGAATTTTGCCTCCTGAACTTGTCTGACCTCATGCTGATCATTGACGTCTCCCCTCTGTCCCTCTATGATGAAGACATTCGTGAAGACATCATTCAGAAGAGCAGAGGTTTTCTGCTTATCAATCCCCTCAGACACCCGGGTGAATTGCTCCTTCAGCTGAGATTTGAGTTTCCTTTGACTTGTGATATCAGGCTTCTCTATAAAAAAACATTTTGACATGAATTATTAAAACACCAAGAATTATGCGGTTGTTTTTTTATTGGAGTAAATACTAGTGAAGCTCTAAAGAGTTGCAAAAGCAAAAGCTAGTTCAGTCATCTGCTACTGTTCATTACATCTATCTACTAATTCCAAAAAGCTGTCTGTTTGTCTCTCTGTATGTGGAACACATACTGTATGTCAAGAATTGTTCATCTTATTAGCTTCCCACTTGTAATTGTGTATTGTCATAAAATATGAATACATTTTGAATAAACCAGTGACCATCATTAGTGTAAATGATGTTGTCAATTAGGGTTGTCACGATACCAAAATAATTTCGATAGCAAGTTATACATTTCAATACCCATATTTTTTCAACACTTTTCATGAAAAGGAAAGTCGCTCTATCTGATCCAGTGGCACCAGACTTCTGTAGTAAAAACATGGGTTGAAAAACTATGGTGATAAATTAGTCATAGCAGAGGGTTTAATTCGTTCTTGAGGCTACCAGTAGTGTGCAGGTTAATCCTGGGTTTGAGCTTCATCACCATGAAATGTCAGACTTACAATGTCATTTATGCCCATTATTTCCATTCTCAATAAAATTGCAATTTATCTGTTAAGTGTTTTCTAGTTATTTTGTATTCATGCATGAAGGTGGGTTTTTGACAATGGATAAGTGACCTTCACTTTACAGCATTAGGCTATGTATAATTCAGAGCAAGGTCATAACTTGTTAACTCCAATAACATAACGTCTTATTATAGATGTGCAGCTGCCGCAGGGAGAGAGAGAAAAACGCACGTAAATACAGGTAAAGCATAATACCTCGTATTTCTGTTATCCTGTCATATAACTCATCAGGCAGGGAGCAAGATCGGGAAGTTATCCAGAGCTGGGCGGAAGGAAGCAGGTTTCCTTGGATGAGGTTTGTCAGTAGCACATCCACTGAGGCTGGCTGTAGGACATCTGTCAAAATGTCACTGTGGTTGAAGTTAAGAGGTTGTTGATAACAGTCCAGTCCATCCAAGACAAATAAAACTTTGAAATTTTCATAATTAGATATGACAGATTCTTTGGTCTTCTCGAATAAATGATTAAGAAGTCCCACCAAGCTGATTTTTTCCTCTTTTATCCCATCAAGTTTTAAGAAGTCCAGTGGAAATATAAGTTCTTCCTTTGCTTTGACCAAACGGGTCCAAAATGATTTCTTATTTTCTGCCCATTTTTGAATGAACTTCTTTACGTGGAAGGTTTTTCCAACATCAGCTTCTCCAATAGTAAGCACAGTTCTTATCTGTCCTTTTTCACATTTGAAGATTTCAGATGTCTCATTCACAATTTTGAAAGATTTTTGCTTTCCATTTTTCTCTTCATCATTGGCGTCACCAACACATTTTTCTCTAATAATGTGTTCAGTGTTTTTCTGGTTAGGATGAGTTGTGTCTTCAACTTGAGAGTAGTCTCCACGAAATCTTTTCTTCAGGTTTGATACCAGCTGCTGTCGGCGCTTCAAGGTCTCTGAATAAACAGAACAATTTTCTGCATATTATAACAACTTTTGTGCTATTTTTAAAGGTTCAGTGCATAAAATCTAGGTGAAAGGGATCTATTGGCAGAAATTAATAATAATATTAAAATAATCCTAGTGATATTTTCACAGTGTGTAATCATTTAAATTGTACGAATTGTTGTTTTCTTTACCTTAGAATTGGCCTTTTATATTTAAATACTTTATATTTACACCAGGAGCAGATCCTCTCTACAGAGGCCTCAGTTTTTTCTTTCCAAACTGGACAAACTTCCTTTTGAGATTTTATGACGACTGAAGGCTCCTACAGGTTCTCTTTCATGTTTGGAAGGGGAGGTTAGGTGAGGGGTATTCAGCTGCAACATGACACTTCAACTTCAGATGTCACTAAATTCTACACACTGATCCTTTAAACTAAAATATCAATAATTTGTCAAACAAAAATAACACCACCTACAGAGGAAATTGTGAGCTATGGAAATCCCAAAGTTTCTTACCTCGACATTCTGTCACTTTCTGAATATATTGAGAGTGAATCTTGTCAACTCCTGAAGGTTGAGAGATGATCCACAGTCGAGCAGAGGGAAGCAACGTCCCCTTGATGAGGCTTTTGAGCAGTACATCCATTGAGGCTTGCTCTTTTATGTCAGTCAGGTCCTTGTTTTTTTCAAAGTCAAGATCAAGTTTACATTCTTCCAGGCCATCAAGGATACAAGCTACTTTATACTTGTCATATTTGGGAGCTTGTCGTGGTTTGATATCACTGAAGAAATTATTGAGCAGATCTTCCATGCTTTGAGTTTTGTGTCTTGAATTTAGCTCATTGAAATTAAATGACACAATCAAGTCTATGTCTTTGTTGGAGTTTCCTTTTGCCCACTCAACCATTAACATCTCTTTTTGAAATGTTTTACCAATACCAGGAACACCCTTCATTAGAACTGTTCGCGTTCTGTTTTCCTTCGAAGGTTCAAATATTTCATTGTAACTTTTTAGAAGTTGTGGTTCGTCTTTCTTGCTTTTGACAGCGTTTATCACAAAGAGTTCTGTGTCAATCTGTTTTTGATTCTGATCTTTATAATCCTTGAGAATTCTCTTCTTCAGGTGGTCTCTGAGTTCCGGCATGGGATCTTTCTCTGAGGTAAAACAAAAACAGAAAAATAAATATAATGACCTCTCTAATGAGATATGGCAGTAATTTTATATTTAAAAAAATTAGGGTTGTCATGATACCAAAATAATTTCAATAGCAAGTCATACATTTCGATACCCATATTTTTTCAATACTTTTCGTAAAAAAAAGGAAAGTCGCTCTATCTGATCCAGTGGCACCAGACTTATGTAGTAAAAACATGGGTTGAAAAATTATGGTGATAAATTAGTCATAGCAGAGGGTTTAATTCGTTCTTGAGGCTACCAGTAGTGTGCAGGTTAATCCTGGGTTTGAGCTTCATCACCATGAAATGTCAGACTTACAATGTCATTTATGCCCATTATTTCCATTCTCAATAAAATTGCAATTTATCTGTTAAGTGTTTTCTAGTTATTTTGTATTCATGCATGAAGGTGGGTTTTTGACAATGGATAAGTGACCTTCACTTTACAGCATTAGGCTATGTATAATTCAGAGCAAGGTCATAACTTGTTAACTCCAATAACATAACGTCTTATTATAGATGTGCAGCTGCTGCAGTGAGAGAGAGAAAAACGCACGTAAATACAGGTAAAGCATAATACCTCGTATTTCTGTTATCCTGTCATATAACTCATCAGGCAGGGAGCAAGATCGGGAAGTTATCCAGAGCTGGGCGGAAGGAAGCAGGTTTCCTTGGATGAGGTTTGTCAGTAGCACATCCACTGAGGCTGGCTGTAGGACATCTGTCAAAATGTCACTGTGGTTGAAGTTAAGAGGTTGTTGATAACAGTCCAGTCCATCCAAGACAAATAAAACGTTGAAATTTTCATAATTAGATATGACAGATTCTTTGGTCTTCTCGAATAAATGATTAAGAAGTCCCACCAAGCTGATTTTTTCCTCTTTTATCCCATCAAGTTTTAAGAAGTCCAGTGGAAATATAAGTTCTTCCTTTGCTTTGACCAAACGGGTCCAAAATGATTTCTTATTTTCTGCCCATTTTTGAATGAACTTCTTTACGTGGAAGGTTTTTCCAACATCAGCTTCTCCAATAGTAAGCACAGTTCTTATCTGTCCTTTTTCACATTTGAAGATTTCAGATGTCTCATTCACAATTTTGAAAGATTTTTGCTTTCCATTTTTCTCTTCATCATTGGCGTCACCAACACATTTTTCTCTAATAATGTGTTCAGTGTTTTTCTGGTTAGGATGAGTTGTGTCTTCAACTTGAGAGTAGTCTCCACGAAATCTTTTCTTCAGGTTTGATACCAGCTGCTGTCGGCGCTTCAAGGTCTCTGAATAAACAGAACAATTTTCTGCATATTATATCAACTTTTGTGCTATTTTTAAAGGTTCAGTGCATAAAATCTAGGTGAAAGGGATCTATTGGCAGAAATTAATAATAATATTAAAATAATCCTAGTGATATTTTCACAGTGTGTAATCATTTAAATTGTACGAATTGTTGTTTTCTTTACCTTAGAATTGGCCTTTTATATTTAAATACTTTATATTTACACCAGGAGCAGATCCTCTCTACAGAGGCCTCAGTTTTTTCTTTCCAAACTGGACAAACTTCCTTTTGAGATTTTATGACGACTGAAGGCTCCTACAGGTTCTCTTTCATGTTTGGAAGGGGAGGTTAGGTGAGGGGTATTCAGCTGCAACATGACACTTCAACTTCAGATGTCACTAAATTCTACACACTGATCCTTTAAACTAAAATAACAATAATTTGTCAAACAAAAATAACACCACCTACAGAGGAAATTGTGAGCTATGGAAATCCCAAAGTTTCTTACCTCGACATTCTGTCACTTTCTGAATATATTGAGAGTGAATCTTGTCAACTCCTGAAGGTTGAGAGATGATCCACAGTCGAGCAGAGGGAAGCAACGTCCCCTTGATGAGGCTTTTGAGCAGTACATCCATTGAGGCTTGCTCTTTTATGTCAGTCAGGTCCTTGTTTTTTTCAAAGTCAAGATCAAGTTTACATTCTTCCAGGCCATCAAGGATAAAAGCTACTTTATACTTGTCATATTTGGGAGCTTGTCGTGGTTTGATATCACTGAAGAAATTATTGAGCAGATCTTCCATGCTTTGAGTTTTGTGTCTTGAATTTAGCTCATTGAAATTAAATGACACAATCAAGTCTATGTCTTTGTTGGAGTTTCCTTTTGCCCACTCAACCATTAACATCTCTTTTTGAAATGTTTTACCAATACCAGGAACACCCTTCATTAGAACTGTTCGCGTTCTGTTTTCCTTCGAAGGTTCAAATATTTCATTGTAACTTTTTAGAAGTTGTGGTTCGTCTTTCTTGCTTTTGACAGCGTTTATCACAAAGAGTTCTGTGTCAATCTGTTTTTGATTCTGATCTTTATAATCCTTGAGAATTCTCTTCTTCAGGTGGTCTCTGAGTTCCGGCATGGGATCTTTCTCTGAGGTAAAACAAAAACAGAAAAATAAATATAATGACCTCTCTAATGAGATATGGCAGTAATTTTATATTTAAAAAAATTAGGGTTGTCATGATACCAAAATAATTTCAATAGCAAGTCATACATTTCGATACCCATATTTTTTCAATACTTTTCGTAAAAAAAAGGAAAGTCGCTCTATCTGATCCAGTGGCACCAGACTTATGTAGTAAAAACATGGGTTGAAAAATTATGGTGATAAATTAGTCATAGCAGAGGGTTTAATTCGTTCTTGAGGCTACCAGTAGTGTGCAGGTTAATCCTGGGTTTGAGCTTCATCACCATGAAATGTCAGACTTACAATGTCATTTATGCCCATTATTTCCATTCTCAATAAAATTGCAATTTATCTGTTAAGTGTTTTCTAGTTATTTTGTATTCATGCATGAAGGTGGGTTTTTGACAATGGATAAGTGACCTTCACTTTACAGCATTAGGCTATGTATAATTCAGAGCAAGGTCATAACTTGTTAACTCCAATAACATAACGTCTTATTATAGATGTGCAGCTGCTGCAGTGAGAGAGAGAAAAACGCACGTAAATGCAGGTAAAGCATAATACCTCTTATTGTTGTTTTCTTTACCCTAGAATTGGCCTTTTATATTTAAATACTTTATATTTACACCAGGAGCAGATCCTCTCTACAGAGGCCTCAGTTTTTTCTTTCCAAACTGGACAAACTACCTTTTGAGATTTTATGATGACTGAAGGCTCCTACAGGTTCTCTTTCATGTTTGGAAGGGGAGGTTAGGTGAGGGGTATTCAGCTGCAACATGACACTTCAACTTCAGATGTCACTAAATTCTACACACTGATCCTTTAAACTAAAATATCAATAATTTGTCAAACAAAAATAACACCACCTACAGAGGAAATTGTGAGCTATGGAAATCCCAAAGTTTCTTACCTCGACATTCTGTCACTTTCTGAATATATTGAGAGTGAATCTTGTCAACTCCTGAAGGTTGAGAGATGATCCACAGTCGAGCAGAGGGAAGCAACGTCCCCTTGATGAGGCTTTTGAGCAGTACATCCATTGAGGCTTGCTCTTTTATGTCAGTCAGGTCCTTGTTTTTTTCAAAGTCAAGATCAAGTTTACATTCTTCCAGGCCATCAAGGATAAAAGCTACTTTATACTTGTCATATTTGGGAGCTTGTTGTGGTTTGATATCACTGAAGAAATGATTAAGCAGATCTTCCATGCTTTGAGTTTTGTGTCTTGAATTTAGCTCATTGAAATTAAATGACACAATCAAGTCTATGTCTTTGTTGGAGTTTCCTTTTGCCCACTCAACCATTAACATCTCTTTTTGAAATGTTTTACCAATACCAGGAACACCCTTCATTAGAACTGTTCGCGTTCTGTTTTTCTTCGAAGGTTCAAATATTTCATTGTAACTTTTTAGAAGTTGTGGTTCGTCTTTCTTGCTTTTGACAGCGTTTATCACAAAGAGTTCTGTGTCAATCTGTTTTTGATTCTGATCTTTATAATCCTTGAGAATTCTCTTCTTCAGGTGGTCTCTGAGTTCCGGCATGGGATCTTTGTCTGAGGTAAAACAAAAACAGAAAAGAAATATAATGACCTCTCTAATGAGATATGGCAGTAATTTTATATTTTAGAGCAATGTGGTGGCATTTAATAACGTGTTATGAATTCAGTTAAAGCACAGAGAAGAAATATATGGTATGATGATATTTAATTGTGACTATCAATATACAATGTTGTGAAATTCGACTTCCTTTATTGTTTGTTTGAGTACCTGCAACGTTGTAGAAGTCGAGTGGGTGATCCTGCGTTCGGTTTACGATCTCATTCTGTGTCTGTGGTAGGAGTGTGCTTCAACACAGACAAAATTTTTCATTATTACATATTTCAGTTCTCAGTTTGTGCGAGGAAGGAACCATAATTTTAAGGTGACAAAAATAGTAACCATTGCTCAAGACATGAAATGACTGGAAATGTATGGTCTATTTTCTCTTTGACTCCAGATCTAACTATACCGAAGCCCTGGCATTACCAAAAATATCTCACCTTTGTTGTTTGTCACTGAAGTTGCTAAGTTTGTCCATGGAGCTGTCACTTTTCACAGAAACATGGCTGGGTTCAGAAGAGACTGATCCTTCTTCGTCAGGAAACCTTTAACACAAATGGTAGAAATGTTTTTACAATGACAAACATTAACAGCCAAATCATTTAGAGCTCCAATATGTCAATTACAGTCAATGTATATGCACCAGTGTACGTCATTCTGCACAGTCAAGCTCAAACATCCAAGAGAAGTAGCAATGAACAAAACACATTTCTGAGTGAAGGATGACTTTAACACAATGGAAGAATAACTCTCTACTACACTCAAGCCTACTAAAGGTGGGAGGTGTAATTCATTGTCATGAATACAGGTTACGCTTTGAACCTCTCTATTCACAGCAATACAGATGTGCATTTCTTTAGAAGCTCACAGAAAAGGAACCAGCAAGCTGAGAAGCCAAACAACCACGTCCACTGACAAGGCAAAGTAAAGTTACAGGATATTTTACAAATATTCAAATATGAGGGTCTGTTTGTGTTATCAAAGCGTTATATATGGACCCAGTGATGGTCTCTCCTGTTGCCACTGTAGGTGCTCTTGAGGTGGTTGTTTATGACTTCTGTGGAGCAGGTCAAGCGACCCATTCTTTTCTGGCCCGGGAGCAGCTAAGTCAGCTTGAATAGGTTTGCACAATCCCAAATCACTCGACTGCGATGCTCACTATGATAGTGGCGATGGTTCTCAGCCACTGTTCCATGTCCCCCTTGATAATTCCTTCAAAGATGCGATCCACATTTTCATCAAATTGCTGCCATACTGCTCTTTTTATGGACTGGGGCCATTGGATCCTTGGTTTGGCCACTGGAGCACAGGCAGCCACTGTAGATGGTGATTGGTGGCTCTGTGCATTGCTGGTGGCTGGTGCTGAGGGCTCTGGTAGGCTGTGCACCGCTAAATGCAAATGGAGCTGCCTATTGAGTGCTGGCTCGCACTATATACACACACACACTATAAACACTTTATTTGTCACAGCAAAGTTAGAAGAGTTTGTTAAATCTGACATGTCATGTTTGTTCGAACTAACCATATGATCAAATGTAAGAGAAATTTAGGAAAAGAATACATTTTTCTTGCCTTTGCTCAGGCTACATCCATACTACTATGTTTTAGTCATAAGGCTTGACTGTGTTATAGCTGCCATCTATATAAAACAGAATATCAAGCCCTGGCATTACCAAAATTATCTCACCTTTGTTGTTTGTCACTGAAGTTGACAAGTGTGTCCATGGACCTGTCACTTTTCACAGAAACATGGCTGGGTTCAGAAGAGACTGATCCTTCTTCATCAGAAAACCTTTAACACAAATGGTAGAAATGTTTTTACAATGACAAACATTAACAGCCAAATCATTTAGAGCTCCAATATATCAATTACAGTCAATGTATATGCACCAGTGTACGTCATTCTGCACAGTCAAGCTCAAACATCCAAGTCACCCTCCACTTCCTCCCTGTCCTCATTATGATTCCTGCACCAGCCACTCTGGAATCCATCAATCCAGCATATTGCAGGAAGTCTGATCTTGTTTGCGGTTTCCAAACAGTGCTATGCTGCTCAGGCTCCGTGGCAAGCCCAGACATCTGTGCAGGTTGCTGCTCACAATGCGCTCAAAACCTTCAACAATGGTCATTGGGATTCATATATGAGCAGAGGCCAGACGATTCTTGGGAGGATCCCGTGTTGGTAGACCCAGGCCTTGAACTTTTCAGGGAGTCCAGACCTGTCCCCAGATTTTAACCATCCTCCCAGGTCGGCACTGGTGGCCTTGATGGATTCAGTGGCCTTCAGGCTGCAGTTGAAGACCTTCCCAAAGCTCTTCACTGTTTTTTCTGTGACGGATGGTATGTGGACCTCTCCCACCCTGAAGCTGAACTTGTCTGTGACTTTCCCTCTTTTCAGAAACAAGGAACAGGACTATGCAGGTTTGAAACTCCTGCGTGCCCATGACAGGAGCTTCTCCAACCCATGAAGGATCCACCGGGCTCCTGGCACTGATGATGATGTCACCGTCAGGTCATCCATGAAGGCTCTGATAGGTGGCTGCCTCACTCCGGATTTGCTAAGGGGGCCCCGGCACTCTGGTTCTGCTGACTTAACCAGCATGCTCATTGCCAGCGCAAAGAGGGTAACGAAGCTGGTGCAACCAGTGATTATTCCCACTTGCAGTTGGTGCCAGTCCGATGTCACTTGGCCTGAGGAGACCCTCAACCTGAACTCGCTGTAGTATCCCAGTATGAGGTCTTTCACCTTCTGGGGTATATGATGTCTCTCCAGTGCAACCTCGACCAACTTGTGGGGTATTGACCCGTATGCGTTGGTAAGGTCAGGCCACAGTAAAGCCAGATCTCATTTGCCCTCTTTCGCCTCTCTGATGAGCTGCGTCACCACGCCTGTGTGTTCTAGGCTCCCTCCTGTACCAATGTATCAATGTAGTTGTTGCCCAACAGAAAGTCGAAAAGTCTCCTGGCCACAACGCTGAAGAAGATCTTGCTCTCTACGCTGAGAAAGGAGATGATTCAGAAGTGATCAATGTTTTCTAACAGCTTTTCGTTTGGGACGAATACCCCCTCAGCATATATCCATGCCTGGGCAATCTTCCCTCTCCTCCAGATCACCTTCAGGGCCCTCAAAAGCCAATGCCGCACCTTCGGACAGTTCTAATAGTACCTGCATGGTACTCCACTCGGTCCAGGTGATAAGATGGATGTGGCTTTCCTCAACACTTCTTACACTTTACTCAGACAGGGCTCTTAAAGATTAAAATCTGTTGTTGGGTCTGTTTGTGTTATCAGAGTGTTATATATGGACCCAGTGGTTGGTCTCTCCTGTTGCCACTGTAGGTGCTCTTGAGGTGGTTGTTTATGACTTCTGTGGAGCAGGTCAAGCGACACATTATTTTCTGACCCGGGAGCAGCTTAGTCAGCTTGAATAGGTTTGCTCAATCCCAAATCACTCAACTGCGATGCTCACTATGATAGTGGCGATGGTTCTCAGCCACTGTTCCATGTCCCCCTTGATAATTCCTTCCAAGATGCAATCCACATTTTCATCAAATTGCTGCCATACTGCTCTTTTTATGGACTGGGGCCATTGGATCCTTGGTTTGGCCACTGGAGCACGGGCAGCCACTGTAGATGGTGATTGGTGGCTCTGTGCATTGCCGGTGGCTGGTGTTGAGGGCTCTGGTCGGCTGTGCACCGCTGAATGCAAATGGAGCTGCCTATTGAGTGCTGGCTCGCACTATATATATATATATATATATATATATATATATATATATATATAAATATACACACACACACACTATATACACTTTATTTGTCACAGCAAAGTTAGAAGAGTTTGTTAAATCTGACATGTCATGTTTGTTCGAACTAACCATATGATCAAATGTAAGAGAAATTTAGGAAAAGAATAAATTTTTCTTGCCTTGGCTCAGGCTACATCCATACTACTATGTTTTAGTCATAAGGCTTGACTGTGTTATACCTGCCATCTATATAAAACAGAATTTCAAGCCCTGGCATTACCAAAATTATCTCACCTTTGTTGTTTGTCACTGAAGTTGAGAGGTTTGTCCATGGACCTGTCACTTTTCACAGAAACATGGCTGGGTTCAGAAGAGACTGATCCTTCTTCATCAGAAAACCTTTAACACAGATGGTAGAAATGTTTTTACAATGACAAACATTAACAGCCAAATCATTTAGAGCTCCAATATGTCAATTACAGTCAATGTATATGCACCAGTGTACGTCATTCTGCACCGTCAAGCTCAAACATCCAAGTCACCCTCCACTTCCTCCCTGTCCTCATTATGATTCCTGCACCAGCCACTCTGGAATCCATCAATCCAGCATATTGCAGGAAGTCTGATCTTGTTTGTGGTTTCCAAACAGTGCTATGCTGCTCAGGCTCCGTGGCAAGCCCAGACATCTGTGCAGGTTGCTGCTCACAATGCGCTCAAAACCTTCAACAATGGTCATTGGGATTCATATATGAGCAGAGGCCAGACGATTCTTGGGAGGATCCCGTGTTGGTAGACCCAGGCCTTGAACTTTTCAGGGAGTCCAGACCTGTCCCCAGATCTTAACCATCCTCCCAGGTCGGCACTGGTGGCCTTGATGGATTCAGTGGCCTTCAGGCTGCAGTTGAAGACCTTCCCAAAGCTCTTCACTGTTTTTTCTGTGACGGACTGGTATGTGGACCTCTCCCACCCTGAAGCTGAACTTGTCTGTGACTTTCCCTCTTTTCAGAAACAAGGAACGGGACTATGCAGGTTTGAAACTCCTGCGTGCCCATGACAGGAGCTTCTCCAACCCATGAAGGATCCACCGGGCTCCTGGCACTGATGATGATGTCACCGTCAGGTCATCCATGAAGGCTCTGATAGGTGGCTGCCTCACTCCGGATTTGCTAAGGGGGCCCCGGCACTCTGGTTCTGCTGACTTAACCAGCATGCTCATTGCCAGCGCAAAGAGGGTAACGGAGATGGTGCAACCAGTGATTATTCCCACTTGCAGTTGGTGCCAGTCCGATGTCACTTGGCCTGAGGAGACCCTCAACCTGAACTCGCTGTAGTATCCCAGTATGAGGTCTTTCACCTTCTGGGGTATATGATGTCTCTCCAGTGCAACCTCGACCAACTTGTGGGGTATTGACCCGTATGCGTTGGTAAGGTCAGGCCAAGGTAAAGCCAGATCTCATTTGCCCTCTTTCGCCTCTCTGATGAGCTGCGTCACCACGCCTGTGTGTTCTAGGCTCCCTCCTGTACCAATGTATCAATGTAGTTGTTGCCCAACAGAAAGTCGAAAAGTCTCCTGGCCACAACGCTGAAGAAGATCTTGCTCTCTACGCTGAGAAAGGAGATGATTCAGAAGTGATCAATGTTTTCTAACAGCTTTTCGTTTGGGACGAATACCCCCTCAGCATATATCCATGCCTGGGCAATCTTCCCTCTCCTCCAGATCACCTTCAGGGCCCTCAAAAGCCAATGCCGCAGCTTCGGACAGTTCTAATAGTACCTGCATGGTACTCCACTCGGTCCAGGTGATAAGATGGATGTGGCTTTCCTCACCACTTCTTACACTTTACTCAGACAGGGCTCTTAAAGATTAAAATCTGTTGTTGGGTCTGTTTGTGTTATCAGAGTGTTATATATGGACCCAGTGGTTGGTCTCTCCTGTTGTCACTGTAGGTGCTCTTGAGGTGGTTGTTTATGACTTCTGTGGAGCAGGTCAAGCGACCCATTCTTTTCTGGCCCGGGAGCAGCTAAGTCAGCTTGAATAGGTTTGCACAATCCCAAATCACTCAACTGCGATGCTCACTATGATAGTGGCGATGGTTCTTAGCCACTGTTCCATGTCCCCCTTTATATTTCCTTCCAAGATGTGATCCACATTTTCATCAAATTGCTGCCATACTGCTCTTTTTATGGACTGGGGCCATTGGATCCTTGGTTTGGCCACTGGAGCACAGGTAGCCACTGTAGATGGTGATTGGTGGCTCTGTGCATTGCCGGTGGCTGGTGTCGAGGGCTCTGGTAGGCTGTGCACCGCTGAATGCAAATGGAGCTGCCTATTGAGTGCTGGCTCGCACTCTACATATATATATATACACACACTATATTCATTTCAACTGTCACAGCAAAGGTAGAAGAGTTTGTTAAATCTGACATGTCATGTTTGTTCGAACTAACCATATGATCAAATGTAAGAGAAATTTAGGAAAAGAATACATTTTTCTTGCATGAAGTCCATAGTTTTTCCTACCTTGGCTCAGGCTACATCCATACTACTATGTTTGAGTAATAAGGCTTGACTGTGTTATACCTGCCATCTATATAAAACAGAATATCAAGCACCTAAAATGGACAACTTTGGAAATGCAGCTTATGGTTTGAAAAAGGACAGACAGAAAGGGAGATGTAAGTAAACAATGAAGCAGTCACCCAAACTCTTTGTGACTTATCCAATCAAACTGTACCACAGCCCTGGTATTACCAAAATGATCTCACCTTTGTTGTTTGTCACTGAAGTTGAGAGGTTTGTCCATGGACCTGTCACTTTTCACAGAAACATGGCTTGGTTCAGAAGAGACTGATCCTTCTTCATCAGAAAACCTTTAACACAGATGGTAGAAATGTTTTTACAATGACAAACATTAACAGCCAAATCATTTAGAGCTCCAATATGTCAATTACAGTCAATGTATATGCACCAGTGTACGTCATTCTGCACCGTCAAGCTCAAACATCCAAGTCACCCTCCACTTCCTCCCTGTCCTCATTATGATTCCTGTACCAGCCACTCTGGAATCCATCAATCCAGCATATTGCAGGAAGTCAGATCTTGTTTGTGGTTTCCAAACCCTTGATATTTCCTTCCAAGATGCGATCCACGGGCAACCACTGTAGATGGTGATTGGTGGCTCTGTGCATTGCCGGTGGCTGGTGTTGAGGGCTCTGGTCGGCTGTGCACCGCTGAATGCAAATGGAGCTGCCTATTGAGTGCTGGCTCGCACTATATATATATATATATATATATATATAAATATACACACACACACACTATATACACTTTATTTGTCACAGCAAATTTAGAAGAGTTTGTTAAATTTGACATGTCATGTTTGTTCGAACTAACCATATGATCAAATGTAAGAGAAATTTAGGAAAAGAATACATTTTTCTTGCCTTGGCTCAGGCTACATCCATACTACTATGTTTTAGTCATAAGGCTTGACTGTGTTATACCTGCCATCTATATAAAACAGAATATCAAGCCCTGGCATTACCAAAATTATCTCACCTTTGTTGTTTGTCACTGAAGTTGAGAGGTTTGTCCATGGACCTGTCACTTTTCACAGAAACATGGCTGGGTTCAGAAGAGACTGATCCTTCTTCATCAGAAAACCTTTAACACAAATGGTAGAAATGTTTTTACAATGACAAAGATTAACAGCCAAATCATTTAGAGCTCCAATATATCAATTACAGTCAATGTATATGCACCAGTGTACGTCATTCTGCACCGTCAAGCTTAAACATCCAAGTCACCCTCCACTTCCTCCCTGTCCTCATTATGATTCCTGTACCAGCCACTCTGGAATCCATCAATCCAGCATATTGCAGGAAGTCTGATCTTGTTTGTGGTTTCCAAACAGTGCTATGCTGCTCAGGCTCCGTGGCAAGCCCAGACATCTGTGCAGGTTGCTGCTCACAATGCGCTCAAAACCTTCAACAATGGTCATTGGGATTCATATATGAGCAGAGGCCAGACGATTCTTGGGAGGATCCCGTGTTGGTAGACCCAGGCCTTGAACTTTTCAGGGAGTCCAGACCTGTCCCCAGATCTTAACCATCCTCCCAGGTCGGCACTGGTGGCCTTGATGGATTCAGTGGCCTTCAGGCTGCAGTTGAAGACCTTCCCAAAGCTCTTCACTGTTTTTTCTGTGACGGATGGTATGTGGACCTCTCCCACCCTGAAGCTGAACTTGTCTGTGACTTTCCCTCTTTTCAGAAACAAGGAACGGGACTATGCAGGTTTGAAACTCCTGCGTGCCCATGACAGGAGCTTCTCCAACCCATGAAGGATCCACCGGGCTCCTGGCACTGATGATGATGTCACCGTCAGGTCATCCATGAAGGCTCTGATAGGTGGCTGCCTCACTCCGGATTTGCTAAGGGGGCCCCGGCACTCTGGTTCTGCTGACTTAACCAGCATGCTCATTGCCAGCGCAAAGAGGGTAACGGAGATGGTGCAACCAGTGATTATTCCCACTTGCAGTTGGTGCCAGTCCGATGTCACTTGGCCTGAGGAGACCCTCAACCTGAACTCGCTGTAGTATCCCAGTATGAGGTCTTTCACCTTCTGGGGTATATGATGTCTCTCCAGTGCAACCTCGACCAACTTGTGGGGTATTGACCCGTATGCGTTGGTAAGGTCAGGCCACAGTAAAGCCAGATCTCATTTGCCCTCTTTCGCCTCTCTGATGAGCTGCGTCACCACGCCTGTGTGTTCTAGGCTCCCTCCTGTACCAATGTATCAATGTAGTTGTTGCCCAACAGAAAGTCGAAAAGTCTCCTGGCCACAACGCTGAAGAAGATCTTGCTCTCTACGCTGAGAAAGGAGATGATTCAGAAGTGATCAATGTTTTCTAACAGCTTTTCGTTTGGGACGAATACCCCCTCAGCATATATCCATGCCTGGGCAATCTTCCCTCTCCTCCAGATCACCTTCAGGGCCCTCAAAAGCCAATGCCGCAGCTTCGGACAGTTCTAATAGTACCTGCATGGTACTCCACTCGGTCCAGGTGTTAAAATGCATGTGGCTTTCCTCACCACTTCTTACACTTTACTCAGACAGGGCTCTTAAAGATTAAAATCTGTTATTGGGTCTGTTTGTGTTATCAGAGTGTTATATATGGACCCAGTGGTTGGTCTCTCCTGTTGCCACTGTAGGTGCTCTTGAGGTGGTTGTTTATGACTTCTGTGGAGCAGGTCAAGCGACCCATTCTTTTCTGGCCCGGGAGCAGCTAAGTCAGCTTGAATAGGTTTGCACAATCCCAAATCACTCAACTGCGATGCTCACTATGATAGTGGCGATGGTTCTTAGCCACTGTTCCATGTCCCCCTTGATATTTCCTTCCAAGATGCGATCCACATTTTCATCAAATTGCTGCCATACTGCTCTTTTTATGGACTGGGGCCATTGGATCCTTGGTTTGGCCACTGGAGCACGGGCAGCCACTGTAGATGGTGATTGGTGGCTCTGTGCATTGCCGGTGGCTGGTGTCGAGGGCTCTGGTAGGCTGTGCACCGCTGAATGCAAATGGAGCTGCCTATTGAGTGCTGGCTCGCACTCTCCATATATATATATATATATACACACACTATATTCATTTCAACTGTCACAGCAAAGGTAGAAGAGTTTGTTAAATCTGACATGTCATGTTTGTTCGAACTAACCATATGATCAAATGTAAGAGAAATTTAGGAAAAGAATACATTTTTCTTGCATGAAGTCCATAGTTTTTCCTACCTTGGCTCAGGCTACATCCATACTACTATGTTTGAGTCATAAGGCTTGACTGTGTTATACCTGCCATCTATATAAAACAGAATATCAAGCACTTAAAACGGACAACTTTGGAAATGCAGCTTATGGTTTGAAAAAGGACAGACAGAAATGGAGATGTAAGTAAACAATTAAGCAGTCACCCAAACTCTTTGTGACTTATCCAAGTCAAACTGTACCACAGCCCTGGCATTACCAAAATGATCTCACCTTTGTTGTTTGTCACTGAAGTTGAGAGGTTTGTCCATGGACCTGTCACTTTTCACAGAAACATGGCTGGGTTCAGAAGAGACTGATCCTTCTTCATCAGAAAACCTTTAACACAGATGGTAGAAATGTTTTTCCAATGACAAACATTAACAGCCAAATCATTTAGAGCTCCAATATGTCAATTACAGTCAATGTATATGCACCAGTGTACGTCATTCTGCACAGTCAAGCTCAAACATCCAAGTCACCCTCCACTTCCTCCCTGTCCTCATTATGATTCCTGTACCAGCCACTCTGGAATCCATCGATCCAGAATATTGCAGGAAGTCTGATCTTGTTTGTGGTTTCCAAACAGTGCTATGCTGCTCAGGCTCCGTGGCAAGCCCAGCCATCTGCGCAGGTTGCTGCTCACAATGCGCTGAAAACCTTCAACAATGGTCATTGGGATTCATATATGAGCAGAGGCCAGACGATTCTTGGGAGGATCCTGTGTTGGTAGACCCAGGCCTTGAACTTTTCAGGGAGTCCAGACCTGTCCCCAGATCTTAACCATCCTCCCAGGTCGGCACTGGTGGCATTGATGGATTCAGTGTCCTTCAGGCTGCAGTTGAAGACCTTCCCAAAGCTCTTCACTGTTTTTTCTGTGACGGATGGTATGTGGACCTCTCCCACCCTGAAGCTGAACTTGTCAGTGTATATGCACGAGTGTACGTCATTTTGCACAGTCAAGCTTAAACATCCAAGTGAAGTAACAATTATCAAAACACATTTCTGACACAATGGAAGAGTTACTCTGTTGACATGTTTGCTGTGTTAACTGATAAAACATGCTGAAAAGTGAATGGTTTGTATCTGGCTGTCGGTAGCAACGCCATTTGCCACAGGCAGCTCGAAAAGATTTGTATAGATATCAATTTATTGATCAATTAATCTGGAAAATTTTAATCTGAAGATCATTTTGCAGTAACTACACAATCATTCATCTTAATGCATGTAATCCACATAACCCCACAATCTGCACACTCATACCGCACTCTCCGTCCATCGGAGATGTTGGTTTCTATAGGAGGAGGGTGTGATTGGTGATGTTGGCTACCTTCAGATACGTCAACTGCCTACCGATTAGCAAGATTCAAATATAATAGCCAGGACAGTCACTATGCATAATTACCACACAGTGTCAAATTTTAATCCCATTTTAATTAATTGTACTTACTTCTCAGGTGATTGGAACATGGCTTGTCCCCTTGTAGCTGCTGGTTTGAGCCAGCAACTTGTAGAATGTCATCGACAAATAGTCCTTCAGTTCCTGTGGTTTTTATATCAAGAGAATCTGATATAATGAAACTATGAGCCTCATGAATTCAAAATCAGAGGTTAATCATGAATAAAATCAATTGCATAGTGTATGTACCTTGAACTTGTTGTGCACCTTAAATAGGGCTGGGTGATATGGCCTAGAACAAAAATAGCAATATTTTTAGGTTATATTGCGATACAGGATATATATTTAGATATTTTGAAATCTCCTCTAAATCACTGCACAAATTTACAATTCATGAAAGTCCACAGCATTTCCAAAGGTCCCTGAATGCACCTCGTCGGGAAGATATCCGCGGACATTTAGGCTTAAAACACGGTGTAAATGACCTGTGTGTGCGCGCGTGCACACACATACACACACACACATCCAGTCTCGCTGGAGTGAACGCCGTTCACATGCATCATTTGTAAACTGATTCGTTCAGTTCAGCGTTCGCAGAAAATCTGAACAAACTGTCAATAATAGTCTCTGAACTCTCTTTCACTTTCGCTCTCATGCTCTCTGAGTCTCTTACCTCCTGATACAAAACGTTCAAGGGGGCCCATCTGGATGGAAGCAGTCTACTGAGTGAGGGGTATGAGAAGAGAGAAGCGAGACTTAAAGATAACATACATACATCTTGCATACAACACTGAGCTGTTAAAATAATTCACAGATTCATGGTAATGTGTATTTAAAGACATTTAAATTTGTGGGAAATAAATTGGTTGAAAAAAATAATTTAAATTAAAAGAAATCGCGACCCCTCTGCAGTACCTCCGCAACCCCATTTTGTTGAAAAGCTCTGCTCTAAAGGCTACAGGCTTTGTGTCCGCACATACTCACACATGGCAGCATTATTGAATTAGACACACATAAAGTATGTATATGATAGTAGACGGCATCAATCTTACCACTACAGGTGGAAGTATACTTCCATAATACAATGGTATTCACACAGCTTTTGTTTTAATCATAGAGGTTTCACTGTCACGATGGCGTCTCTTTCCTGAAAGAGCAGACCAACTGAACTTTCAGTTACGTTTTGGTCAATCGACCTCCTTAAATATACAGTGGTGTGTTTCTTTCTTCTCATATCTTTGGACATAGTACTTCTTAGACTGGGGGTCTTCAACGTTTTTCAGGCCAAGGACCCCCAAACTGATGGAGAGATGGAGCAGGGACCCCCTACTATATATATTGTATAAAATTGTGTTTTATATCAAACTGGGCCTAGTGCCATGTATAAACATAGCTACCCTGTTATTGTGCATTCAATACTAAGCTATTCAAATAATACACAGGTTCATATATTCATGTTTTTATTATTGTATGTTGCTGAATGTGTCCATTGCTGAGTGAAAGAGAACGTCTTCTGCCTCCATTTATCTGTTCGCTACAATATGTTGAATTCATGTTAATGTGTATTTAAAGACATTTAAATTCGTGGGAAAAAAAATTGTTGGAAAAAATAATTTAAAACAAAAAAATATATAAAAAATTGTCTAATCAACCAAAAATTCCGCAACCCCCCTGCAGTACCTCCGCGGACCCCCTGTTGAAGACATCTATCTTAGACTACATGTGCACATACCACTTTTAGTGTGCAGTTGTTGTATTTTTAGTAGGCTACTGCAATGTGAATGTCCCATTGTGAAATTATGAACAGAGAGAAGTAAATAAAAACAAAGAATGTCACAAATATTTTCACACACATATGAAACAATTTTTAAGCAAACATTATTAAACCTGTGAAGCTGAAGTTAAAAATGTGTATTTAAAATAGTAACATCTAACTATCCTCTAGGTCTGGGAGTGGCTTTCAGGGGAAACAATGCACAATGGACCAGCTCCCTCCAATAAGGGTTTTGGGGCAAGCCCAGAGCTGGCCACTTGGTCAAGGACAAAAATAATACAAAACAAACAAAAACAAATTAATAAACAATAATAAGTAAGATACCAAACTCACAACATCAAAAGCAACTAGTATCCCAGTTGGTCATGCCTGAATGTCCCTGACTGGTACCGGCTGGGTGGGGCTGAGAGACAAGTGTGAATCCATATGACTGATATGGGAGGAAGTACGAAACAAGACATTTCGATAACATATTTCTTAGAATGGAATGAGTGAGAAAGTCCGTGGAGTGACTGTTGTCATACTTCGAGGGTCCCTACTGACCCCCTTGAAGTAATTACAGATAGTTAAAGCCCAGAAAATGTATTTTACACAATATGGGCCTTTTAAATATCGCCACACTTTTTTTACAAGATAATTTTATTATTATTTATTTTTATTAGTTTATTAGTTTTGTTATTATATTTGTTGGACATTCCACCTTGTGCTTATTATCATTATTGTTATTAGAATTAATGATATATATATATTTTTTAATCTCCCTCGCACCCCCACATGGGGTGGTATGGCTCCCTCAAGCTCTGCACCGGAGTCCTGGGAGTTTAAGGGTTCTGCGCAGTATCTTAGCTGTTCCTAGGACTCTTCTGCACAGAGGGTTCAGATGTTGTTCCTGGGATCTGCCAGAGCCACTCCTCCCTGGGGGTCACAGTCCCTTAATGCCTCTACTACCACATCGGATTTCACCTTCCACATCTGTTCTATTTAGAATTTCTCTTCTTTTCTGTAAGCCAAGCAAGCTGAGTTTGCTAAAGTAAGCCCCCTAAAAGCCAGCAGCACTGCCTCAGTGATATGCTCTTCCATGCACTAGCTACCGAACATCTGGCAGACTTCACCTGCCTGAACGCTAAGATGGATCATCCAGTGTTATGTTGCCAGCTGACCTATATGACGGACCCTGCATGCCTGAGCTGTGGGACACAGCCAAGTTCATACCAAAGGTGATTCTCACTTCTTCAAGTGACATCCCATAAACTGCCTTAGATACACCGTCCTTAATGTAAAGACTGGTCACAGATGAGGACTCATCTCAGACGAGGAAGTGCATGACTCTATTCTACAACAGTTTTAATTTTTTTAAAGACAGAGGTATAGGCAGTCAGATCAGGCAGATGTATCAACAGACGAACTGGGTCATACACTCACAAAGCATAAACATTTGAAGAATGCTGGTATACTCACAGAACACTGAAGAGATGAACAGACAACGTAGAAGTACCACTGGTGAAACTATCGAAGGCAGGGCAGCACAAAGGGCAGGAAGGCAGATAACGAAATTATGGATGCCACTGGATACAGCACTTAATATATCACATATTATCTCATATTCCAAGTTTCTTCAATCATTTACTAGTCAATTGCTCTCCAACCACCAACCTTTGTGTCCTTGACTAAAGAAGCCCAACTACATTTGAACCTGCCTTCTTAGAATTTTCCGTTCTCTTGTCCTGTGCTGATTCTCTGGAGCTTCTTCAGAATTATTCCTTGTCATTAGTGAGTCCTCATCAAACAGTTCTACAATATACTGTCACTTTTTATTGTTTAGGTGTTGGACGTTGCTTGCAGAGCTTTTTTATTAACAGTCTATGGTGCAGAGTGAAATTAGATAACTGGATTTAATGCTTTATCGCTGATCTGATCACAAGTGGACAACTATATAGGTTCCCCAGTTCACACCAGTCATTCGAATGTGTCTCATATGTCTCCAGCAACCACTTGTGCTCAGATCTCAAATGCATCCAAACTCTTGGAGGCGTTCACACCTGCACATAGAGCTGTTCACCAGTGATTGGATAACCCAGGATGATGTCATTGACTGAACATTACAGGGCCGACATCCCAGCTCCACATCTAATCACATTTTATCCTCTCTCTGTTCATGTGTGTGTCCATTTCCCTGCATGTCTAACAGTGATGGGTCCAGATGTCATTGCTGTTAAGGTGGGACTAATCACCACTGACCCTAAAATGAAGACAAATCCATTATCTCACATACAGCTGTTTCCAGACCATTGTGTGTATTTTGAGAGTCTGTGTGTGCCTTTCAGAATAAAAGCACAGAGCAAGCAGGGTAAATAACTGAGAAGACTCGCCATAGAAATGGAGGAATTTAGTACCTCCTCGATCTCACTCTGTCATGCATCGCTGAGTCGTGAGATCCACATACACACAATGCAAACATACTAAATGACAAAAAGACAAAAAGATAAAGACACATACATGACCCTGCAGACCTGTGCTGTGTTTTGTCCAAGATTGTGTGCATGGGGCATAGATTGACTGTGTGTGTGTGTGTGTGTGTGTGTGTGTGAACACATGGTCAGCACCTGTTCACTGCCCTGCTCCATGTTTTTTCATTACCCGTGCAGTTCACTGAACCCTCACTACAAATACAACCCGATTCACCTCTTTATGCTCCTCCTTCACTCTCCTCTCTTCTCTATCTTCTGCCTACCAACAATAAAAGAGTCATTTTGTAGTGCATGTCCATAAATGTCTCTAATGAGCGACAAATGAAAAGGAGACTGGTCAAAACTGATGCAGCAGAGGTCAGGAAATAGCGACCTTCCCGGCATTTTCACACCTGAAAGTCCAAACAAAGGTTTAGGTCTTTGTTCCATTTTTTCCATTTGATCCAGTTAGTTAGGGGTGGCTGTGGCTCAGGAGTTAGGAGTTAGAGTGGTCCTTCTCTAACCAGAAGGTTGGCAGTTCAATCACAGTCCCCATTACGAATGTCGAAGTGTACTTTGGCAAGATAATGAACTTCCAAGAGTTTTTATTGAAGTGCTTAGAAAAAAAGTATTTCCATTTGGAGAAATTAATGAATGAACTGGTTCAATGTGTTAATTCTGTTTCATTTGCAATGTCATTCTGGTATTACTCCCAACAAAATGAACGTCCTGGTGGAATATTATATTGTTGGATTGGATAAACAACAAGCAATCCTTGGAGCATTTCCTCTTCTACTGTTTAATGCTGTCTCATCTTCCTGCAAATGGTCCGAAGGTTCGAACCATCCAAATCAGTGTTTCCACAGTTTGTCACACCAACTTTTGGCCCATTGGTGATTGGAGGCACCTTTCACATCTGCTAAAACTGAAAAGTCCCATGATACAGACCAAACCATGTATGAAAGTGCCTTGAATTCCACAATGCCAACATAAGCTGTGATGCAGTTTTATTTCTAATGACAAGACACCCCTGTGCCACATCTGAAGGCCAGACTGAGAGAGAGAAAGACAAATTGATACTTCTGTGTTCGCTTCTGTGTAACATGTGTGAGTATCTGTTACCATCCAGAATTTCAAATGCAAACACACGTGTAAAACATTAGTGCATTCACAGGAGAAAAGAACAATGGACTTATGTTGTGTTGAAACCAGAGTACAGAAGCCCATCAAGCTCATTTTGTACACACATTAACGTTCACTCTGTGATGAATCCTGATGACTGGTGATTTCCTGACTATTCGGGTAGTACTCTCACAAGGACTGTGTTAGACGTTTCAGGCCATGAACTGCAACACATCTACAGTATCCGTCTCTACATCTATACCTGTTTTTGTGATTGAGTACATAAAGTGAAAAAAGGTCACATTTCATAAGAACTTATCTGTTGGTGCAGAAAGCCTGAAGAAGAAAAAAAGTCAATTTTTGTAATCAGACAAAAGGAGTCACAATTATAATGTCTTGTGAAAACATAAGGCGTTTTGATGCTGTATGAAATGAGTTAGAAGACGTGATTTTGTTTTCTTTCTTGTCACAAAATCAGCCATCCCACAGAGGTAAACTTTGAGTGGCTACAAGTAAATCACCTTACTGGTGAAAGATAAGAAAAAGCCAAGTGGAAACCCACCGAGACGTCTCCCATTGTGTTGTGAACAGCTGTTTTGAAGCCTCGAGTTTAGTATTTGGGTCAGTGGCAGCCTGGCTTTTTCAAATCAGAAGTGAACCTATTTGGATGCATACCAAGCTTTATCATCTTTTTTTACTCAAAATTTTGTTCATGATTTACAAATTAAACAGACTTGACACTAGTGACTGAGACCGTAAACTCACTCAGAAAATGTTGAGGTTCTAGAAAAGATGACTTCTTGTTGCAACAACAGGAGTTGCCCTCTGCTGGTCATTTGAGGGACTTGCGTATTGGCTTCACTTTCCAGACCTTGCGTCTACATCCATTTGTATATACAGGCTATGGATAAAGTTAATAGGGATGGTCTTATAAAACACAATGTGGGAAATCACATGTCGCTAAAATCCCTCCAATAAAATTTTACGCTGTGCTTTTTCATCCCTTTCTCTCCTCTTTTTATTCTTTCTTCTTTTTTCATCTCTCTGTCCCTCTGCTCTACCTCTCTTCGTCCTTTGTCAAACATTCCCTCCTGTGGATAAAGTGCAGTTAATGAGACAGAGACACAGCACACACACATGGACGTGGTTCCTTGCTGATACACACATTGGATGCTAGACCCCAAAGCCTGTGTGTATGACAAAAAGGCCAGAATCTTCCTGTGGTCAAGCTTAGCTCAGCAGAGTGTGGAAAAAACAGGAAAGTCTAAAGATACATCACTCACTCAAGCTGGATGAGTTAGTAAGTTCTTTATAATTAAAATGTAATGCATCATCGTTTTTGAGAAAGAGTCTGTGAATTCTTTATGTTTTTACTGTTTTTATGTGTGTTGAAAGTAGTTGTTGATTCCAAAGGACATTAATTTATAAGAATCTTAATGACTCAACTGCATCATTAAAAAGAGTTTGAGTTAAGGCCTATGCAAACGTAACACATTATTTTCCATGCAGTTAATTAGCAGGCTTTCACATCAGCAATAGAATTTGTACACATCTAACCAATCAGAATGCTTGTTGACAGTATCGCTGCTTGAAGTGGTTAGTAGTAGACATAGAAGCACTGTCTCCCCTATCCAGTCTGATATAAAGTTTATTTGGTGACTTATTCAATATATTTATCTTTAGCCATTGCTTGTTATAATTGTCTTTAAAAAGGATATAATCTAGGAAGCTTGGATCAAGCCACAGCTCATGTCGAAGAAAATGAATGATCCCAATGCACACAGCTGGGATAGTTTACAAACAAACAGGACATCAATTTGAATACTCAAGAAAAGGCTTTGACCTTGATGCCATCATGTTGTTGATAGCAGGTCATTAACTATTTGCAGGTTGGAAAAAAGCAAGAGGAGGTCATGATATCATTATCTAAAGAAATTATCTAAACAGTTTCCCCTTTGAAAGAAAGAATATGCTCAATGAATTTCATGAAACCCTGAGGCTCGGACAGAGAGACAGACACAGATCATTTTCTGAGATGCCACAAACGGACACTAACTGAAGCAGAAACAGATTCAGTAGGAGAACAAGAGACAATTCAGCCTCTGGCTCAGACTGAGCTGTTAACACGTCTTGTGATCTGATTTACAAACTGACCGACAGTCATCCCTCGGTGCTATAGTGGGACAGCAGAAATGAAAAGAAAACCAAATTGGGAATAGAATAAAGCTGCGGTGGCAAAAGTACACACATTCTTTTCTCAAGTAGATACTTGTTGTTCAACATCTGTGCTCAAGTATAAAAGTACTGCCTCTGAAATCTACTCAAAGTATAAAAGTAAAAAGTTCCGCTCTAAGGGCCGGTCAAGGGGCTGTATATGTGCAGAGCAAACTGAAACTCATTTAGTTTAACGTTTTTGTTGTGCGTGATTTGCAACAATAGATAAGCAAGGTCTTGTCTTTTCTGTGTTGTTGTCCATTTAGGTTGAAATCTATCTTGATCTCGGGAAGGCAGCGCTCGATGATCCAAAATAAAAACCCTTATTATGATAAACAAGCCTGTTTTGAAAATGTAAGGAGTAAAAAGTTGTCGGGAAAATAAATACTCAAGTGAAGTATAGATACCTGAGAAATCTAGTATAGTAAGTATAGTAACAAAGTATTTCTACTTTACTAATTCCCTCATCTGCAGTAAAAGTAGCTTGTTGAAATATTATACATCAGTAACCAGGCAGCAGCGTTTAAGAGGGAGAAAAAATTGTGAGTTGTACTTCGATGCTGAGTCATGTGCAGAACAAACTACCTGGACAGTTTCACTGCCAAGATGCTGACAGCACTAAGCTTATCAGAGGGCCGGACCCCAGGTTGGGCTGTGAAATATGGTGTTGTGTGATATTTTACTGCTCCCGCCTTGACTCTGAGGTGAGGAAGGGGGTTTAGAGGATTAAGAGTGATGAATGACCCGGGATTAAAGAGGAGAAGATTCAACTTCAGTCTGAATCATTTCTGTCAAGTGTGAACTGCTCGCTCCAAGTTCATCAGCATCAGGTGCAACCTGTGCTCACTGGAGAATAACAGAGAAGTGACAAAGAGATTTTTCTCTCTTTTTTTGATTAAAACTTTGTACCTGTTTGTAAGATTCTGTCACAAAAGGTAGTTTCTGTTGACCTTAATGGAGACTATAGCCTACATATATATCTGGGAAAGAAGGATTGGTTGGAATAGGTACTTTTAAGTTCTCATGATTTGAGTGGACTCTAAATTGTGAATGTGACTGGCGACTTGTTCAGGGTGTTCCCCGCTTCTCGCCACAATGTCAGCTGGGATCGGCTACATCCCCCGCCATGACCCTCAGGGGATAAGTTGTATCGATAGTGGATGGATGGATAGATGGATGATTTGAGTAATTACAGGTTATAAAGGAGACTAAATAGTACGCTTGGAACATATTATGCAGCATGCAGTAGGGTTAGGGTTAGGGTTAGTGTGGGTGTCTGATGAGAGAAGTTTCATTTAGGCAGAAGTGTAATTATCTGATATCTCGGCTCCCATCTCTCAGCCTCCCCTCTCTTTCTGTCTCTCTGTCTGTCTGCTCTGTCTCGTACCTTCCTGCTTTTTCTCTCGTGGTATTCACCTCTCTGTCTGTGTTTTTTCTCTCTTGCTTGTTAATAATACCTTTCTTGTATCTCTTTCATCACCAGCTAGCAACACCCATACCCCTCTCTTTGACCGCTCTCTCTGCCCCATCTCCAGCAGTGAAAGATGACCGGCCATGTGTGTGTGTGTGTGTGTGTGTGCATGCATGTAAGCAGACTGATGTAGATGATATGACGATTCAGAAACAAAGGCCCACATTGTGAGGTGCAGGAATCAGACGGCACATCCACCTGACATTCCACAGCCTCATAGACTTTGGGTGGAAACATCAACTTGACCCATATAAGCTGCTCAGAGATGCATTTACTCACATTTACAAGAAGGTTTGTGTTATTGTACATAACTAATAATCCAAAACAGAGTTTACACCATGGTGATACATCTTGATACTTGAAGAAAAAGAAAGCAGAAAAGTGGGCACGCAAAAACTTCTTTAAGAGGATTATTCATTTGACACCATGGTCACATTCTAACACACCCTTGACTAAAGTTACCACTCGGCAAACAAATGTATAAGTAAGACATCAATATTGATTCACTGGTAGGATTTGGCATAGCATTACCACACTGAAGGATTTGGCAAAGACTGGAAGAAAGGACGCAGCTTTCATGTTAGGGAGTGCGGGACTGTGAGTGAGGGATTCTGGAAAATGGTTTGGTTGTAGATAGGTATCATTATCACATCTCTGGATCACCATAAGATTCAGCCTCTCAGCATTCTTGGTGCCCATTGGCTGTCATCGGACAAGGAATTAGCTTCTGGGGTTAAACGGCCAATATTGTTGGTGTTTCCGGTGTAGACAGTTGATATCCATGCCAAGACTCCCTCTTCATTACACTGTTGACAGCCTGAGTAATTTTTCTTGGGTTTTTTTCTAATCATATGAGTCAAATGTTTCTCCACACAAAAATACAAAACTTTTTGTTGGTGTTTTAGGTCCAGACGACATTTTGGCTTATCTCTATTAACAACTATCTGAGATAAGGAGATAATAAAATCATATTCAAATGCAGAAACTGTTTTCAGAGATTAGACAGTCAGTTATTCTGGTGTGGTCAGGAATACAGTGTGGGGTGGAGCAGATCTGGATGGACACATGTTGAAACCAGTCTGGATTTAGTCATGTCTAGGACACATGCAACTGAATGGTAAGTTAGAATGAAGGTCTGCTTGGCTTCTGCCTCTGTGTGTGTGTGTGTGTGTGTGTGTGTGTGTGTGTGTGTGTGTGTTCCCAGGTGCCTGAAAAGGGTTAGAGTGACTAAATGTTTCCAGTGGAAGAATTTAACCTCTGAACTAAAAAGGGAAGTGATTTTCATTTATCAGTATGAAACTGGACACAAACTCACACACACACAAATACTGTCACAAGCAAACACACTAATAAGCACATATGGGAGTTCCACACACACACACACACACACACACACTTACTTATTGGTTGCCATGATGATTCATGAGAACATGGTGCATGATCATTTCCCTAAAGGCCACACTCTGAACTCTGACCCCTCCAGTGGCAAAAAGTAGTTTAGTTCTCCCTCAGCGAGATCACATCCGTATAGCTGTCCATGTTTTCTTCTTCTTTCACCTCAGTGTCTCCCATCCATCGCTCCTCACCTTCCGCTCACCTTTACACTTTGCCTTCCCTAACTCTCTTCCAGAGTCTTCATCTTACCCAGCCACTACACCTACACAGAGAGGATGCATACCAAGCAGAATTATGAGCTCCTGGAATGTTTTTCACCTTGTCGTCCAGACATTTATGGCCACTTATTTCCAAAAAGCTAACATGTCATTTCCTGAATCTGCAGGTTTTATTTTGATGGATGCTACAGGTGGATGCTGAGGTGCTGGTGGGCCTGAAACCAGAAGGCTGTGACTCTGAGTCATTAACAGGCAAAGGGAGGGATGGAAAATATAAATGTATTCATCCATTATCTATATAGCTTATCTTTATTGCATGGGGCTGGAGCCATTCCCAGCTGACATTGGGACTGAGGATGGGGAAAAAGGAGGCTGTGTATGAGAGACAGTGGAGAGGGAGAGGGAGGCAGATCATATGTAGACCAGTGTAGCTTGAGTCAGCTGCCTGAATTAGCTTGCATGCATCACTTCATACAGTATACTACTTATTTGTCAATCCAAATATGTTTATATTCTGATACTGGACATAATTTGTCGGGAAAAATGTTTTTGGTTGGATGGAAAAATGTGTACTTTGGCACAAGAGATGGGGGTTCACGTCATGCACGTCCTCGATGCAGTTGGTTTGATGCCACCACAACATTTGAGCCATTTTCTGACATGAACTCCAGAGAATGTCCGCAGTTTGCCTTTCACATATGAACAACTCAGCAGGAGATTAGGACATTAGCATAAAAATGTTAACTGTGCATTCATTATGATCAATGTGTCTTATTAATTTCCACTTTAAACCATTGACAAAAATACTGATTATAAAAACCTGACTTTCTATGTGAACACACAAAAAAAGACAACTCCTGTTTCCCTTCTTAGTCCTTCAATCTGTTTCTAACAGTATCTGCTGCTCACGTCTAATTAAGTAATTTGTCCGCTGGCTGTCATTATCCACTATTATTCAAACTAGTCCCAATCCCTTCTGGTTATTGCTTTTCTTTTCCTTGTCAGTTGAAGCCTACTAATAAATACAGTAAATACACAAACTACCAGCTAAGCAGCGCCTCATAATCTCCAATAACTATGAACAGCTGAAACCAGCTTAGCTGCAGTTATTAGGGAGGAGAGGAAGGAAAGAGAGGGGGTGAAAGAAGGAAAAGAAGGAAGGACAGAGAAAGCTAAACAAACTGCTGACATTCCTCTTCTTCTCCCACTCACCTCTTCTCCCACTCTCTTCTTTTATCCCCCTTCTTCCTCTGTGTCCTTTTCCTCCTATCCTGAACCTCATGTCTTCAGCATGCCTGAAGGACCCATAATGAAATATAGACTGGATAAATAATCAGATCTGCCCATAATTACACTGAAAAAATCCCCAAATACACAAATTCCCACCTACACATGCGCACACACATATCTGTGTTTTCCCATCTCTGGACATATGATTAGGTTACAGGGAGATATGCAAGTGCAAACACGTGCACACTCTCATGCACTCGATATACACTCATTCTAACACTTTCTCAGATGACTGCATCCCTGTCAGCACGTACTCTTATTCAGCACTCAGATGTTGAAAGTAAATGTCATTTGTTTCTAGTGGGAAAATATTTCCAGTTATTTTTCTGTTTTAACATGCAACACAACTGAATTGTATTTTTCTGTTTCTATTGATACTATAAACAGTAGACAACACATCTGTGCACTATTTCATTAAATCGTATTAAATGAAAAGCAACATGTGATGACTGATACATCAGAGCTGGCAGAATGAGAGGATGAGATGCGCCAGTGTGTGCAAAGTGTGTGAACGTGTTTTCATGGTGTGAAGTGATGACAGTGTTGAAAGCTCTGCATATGGTACGAGGGCCGGTCCACTTTTAGCCAAGCGAGGGTGTGAAAAATAGCCAAGCCTGCTACTTAACACTAATGGACTCATCCATTACAATCTTGTGAAAACACAGTGCAAGTGTCTAACATTAGCATTGGTGTGTGTGACCAGAAAGTGATTGTCAAAATGATGGATGAATGTTTTCATGTGTGTGTGCATGCTTGTACACCTGCATTGTGAGTGAGTATGGCCACAATTATTCCATTGTTTGCCCTGTTAATAAACCAGACAAAGTGCAGGAAGTCACATTAGCACAACAGCAATTCTGAATCCTGCGGCAAACGTATGAAACAGAACATTGCTGTAAAAATATGCACAGTGCAGAAATACATCAAATAAAGGTTAATTCAATATTTAACCATAAAAGGGGACCATTTAGAGGGAATTTATAATCTTGAAGAAAAAGTTAATCCTACAAAATGTTACAACTCTTCTCCACGGCTCACTGAAACCCACCGAGAAGTAAAACAAGGTTCAAAATTGGCACCTGCAAAAATACATATTGGCAAACAGAAAAAATGAGGCAGGTTGCTGAAATAGGCCAACTGCACTACAAAATCCTCACTTTCAGGCATAGTGTTGTTTCCAGTGACAGTTTCCGATGTATCATCTCACTGAACATTTGTGTTTTCTTTTCATGTATTTTACAGAAAAGGATATGAAGTTTTCTCTGTATTTTTCAACTCCAGTGACATTGATAAAGTGTTGATGATCAAAATGTGCTGCCGATAGTAAGATGTTTGAAACTAAAATGTTGACATAATAATGAATAATGATTAACTCGCTCCCTCTGAGCATTACCTCTTTCGACCTCTGTGAAACACTAACAATCTGACTCTCCTTCTGCTGGAATTTTCAGAATTCAGAGTATAATTTGCAAAGGCACACACACAGACCACAATGAGCAGAATGCCAAAGTGTCTCAGCCACAAACCTCCACACATATGCGAGATCAGAGAGCAAACTGGGTGTGCTGAACAAAGCAGGTCACATTTGCATTTTGTCTCCTCTCTTCCTCGAAGCCTCACGTAACAACAATCTCCTGCAATCATCTCCAGAAAGTTTGGTTTGTGACTGACACAGTACGTGAGCAGAGGACAAAGATTTCAGAAGCATTGGAGTGTGTGTATGTCTAAAAAACACATTAAAAAAAACAAACAAAAAACACCGCGATTAGGCATTAACATGTACAGTGCAAGAACGAAAGGTTCACTAGCATTGTAGTGACGTCATCTTAATGAGAGTTAAAACTGGCACGTTCTCATACAACCAGCATGCAACTGTCAAAAGTATTACTGTCTGACTTGAAGGACGCTTCATTTCAGTTGACAAAAGAATTTGAAATCAGCCACTGGACAGCACAACACTCACGTTTTCTTGTCTTGAAATACCCTGACATGATCTTGCGCATTTAGAGTCAGAGTCATCACAGCAGTGATCGGGGGATGGAGCTGCTATTCGAGGTCCTTCCGGTAAATGCACTCGAACAATCACAAGTCGGTCTCAGTGGTCATTCACGACGTTTCAACATTTCACCCTGTTTTTATAGAATTACATAACTTACACCTAATTTAGCTGAAACATTAACACTTTAGAAACATTAGTGAGATAAAAACTACCTCTATTGACAAACCTTTCAGAGAAAAATTGTATTTCAACAGTATTTACTCTTTTTAATTTTGTCCATGTCCCGTCCACTAACATGGAGGCAGGATTCGTTACCTGTACTGCAGCCAGCCACCAGGTGGCAATCAAGACTCTTTCCATCTTTACATACAGTTTATGCTGAGGACAGCTACATGGCATCCTGGGATAGTAATGTGAAGAGTAATAGTAATGAGAGTGCACAAAGAGTTTTGTAAATAAATCATTGTAAAATGAGTACTGCATTTTTTTTTTACTTGTACCACACACATTGGAATTGGACATTCTTTAAAACAAACCATTGGAATTTGCCAATCAAATGTTGACCCAAGTAAAAAGATAGTGTTGGAAACAAATTGGCACAACACATTCCAACACTCAGCAAGTGCTGAGTGTTTCCCTGTGGAGCTTCTCTGACATGAGTCGACATTAAGCTGACAACTGCACGCCGGCTGAAATACATTACGTTTTACGTGTATGTGTTTATGGGCGTGTCAGATTATTTGGGGTGAATGAAGGTCGATACAAATTCAGAAAGAAAAACAGGAAAAGGTTGTGTAGGGAAGAAGAACAGACCTTGGAGAGAAGAGGAGATAATGAAGGGGAGAGAAGTTGTTTATCCAGCTGCCGGCCACAATTTAATTTGCTTTCGTGTCAGTTGAATGATTCTGTATCAAATGCATATAAATACACAATTTAATGAGAAAGATAAACTTGATTAAAATACTCCCTTTCAGATCTCTTGCTCCTTCTAGGTCTATGTGTGATCACTGTTCTCTTTGCCTGACTGTTGTGTGGTACCTTTGACCCCCCGGCCTGGGTCAGCCCTCAGAAGTACAGCCCTGTTTTGTCTGAGCTTGTGACCTCTCACCTTCAGTCTGGGGTCGTGGCCATCGGCAGCAGAGGCAGACGAACACCAGTGTGGTTGCAAGCTGCTTCAAAAAACTTACAGATTCCCAGTGGTAGAGCTGTTTCTTTTTCATTCATTAGTCTTTCCCAAAGGGCGGTGTGCGACCTTAAGGGGCTTTACGGGGTCAGGAGGGTCCCTGTCAAAATAAGGAATAGTATATTATCACTGTTTGTTTGTTAATGAGAAGGTAATGGAGCCAGGCCACTAACTGCTCTCTGAGGTTCTTATATTACTCTGTGGGCTCTGCTGCCATCTGATGGCTGTACAGTGCAAACAAGACGAATGAAGTTAGAAGAAATCATGGAACTTGTAGAAACAGGGTGAGAAAAAGTCAGTAACTATGAATTATTACAATTTTTACATACTTGTGACCCTGATGATACCCAATGCATAAGAACCAGAATAAAGTGGAACCAGTGACTGCTGTACCAAAATACAGATTGAACTGGAAGACACTCCTTTTCCCATTTGGAGACATGCAGGTGACTGGAATCTACATTTATAAATCGTCATGTTAATATTAAATTAAAGAGAGCAGAAATCTATTTAAAATCATTTGTTTATGATTGAACATTTGCCTTGTTATCTGGCTGAAATGCCTGAGCAGCCACTCCAAGTCTTAGTCCCTCACCAAAAATGAATAATCTAACAAAACACATTCTACATTTTTCTTTTGTTTGATACCATGAGCTAAATATACATGTCATGTTCTACTGTTTTATTATTTACTTTGTGTTTAAAAAAACAATTGAAATTGAAAAAATGGCCAAACAAATGGCAAACAAAAGCCTCAGGTTCTCTCACTCAGATGAGTCTCAAAGCAGGAAGTAAGGCCCAGGTGAACTTCCTGCCACCTTTTATAGACTCCGCCCCTTTACCTGAGTCCTAGTGTTTGACTTCCTGTTAGCTTTCCTCCAACATACTGTAGGATTCCCAATTGGTGTCTCTAATCATTGAAATTTACATATTCAGTTAATCAAGTAAATGACGTGATGTATTTCAGAATGGAGTCATAAGCTAATGGGACTTTAGCGGTCAAAATAAGGTGCAACAATAAAAGATGAAGACTTAAAAGGGAAGAGATACAGAATAAGATAAGGAGACAGAGAAAAAAGAAAGAGAGAAGGTGATGGAGATGAGAGAACAAGAGCAGGTATTGCCATCTTTGTCCAGGGCAGGATTAGCATTATGTGCTGTTCAATACAAGCTGACTGATCACATTTAGTCATGCAATACAATGTTGTCACGTTGCATGATTATATTACAGGTCATTTAACATTTTATCTTAAAGTTTCCATTTTAATGTTAGTTCTGTCCAGTGTTTGGTTGTAAATGTTGGAAACTGTTGTGTACAGATACTGATACAATGATGTTACATTTTAGTTTGGCACAGATACGAAGCACATTCACGTGGGATTTATAGAAGTATAGTCTGCAGGGGGCAGGCTGGAGAGGAGAAGCTGTGGGTGGCTGCTGGGGTTGGGTGGTGACCAGCTCAATAATCTGTGACAGGTGACAGAGACCAACCTTATATTTCTGTTTGTTTTGTTTTTTTGTTTTTCAACTGTGATGAAGTTTGTGTGACAGAGAGAGCCACAAACAAAATGAGCAAAGAGACTCACCCTCTGACCAAGGATCACGATGACAGTCGCACTGTCCCTCTTAGTCAGCTAGGCCACAACCTTTGGCCTCTGCTCCTTCATGAAGAGCATGAAGGCGTTGGGAAGCTTCTTAATATAAGGCTGATCTCAACCCAGCTGAATGTCACACTATCTTTGCAGACAAATCACAGACATCAGCAATCAAAGAACAGCTGGAAGAAACAAAATACAAGGTGAAAGTGATCTGATCGTGAGTCTGGTTTTGTTATGGTCTTCGAGTTTTTGACCACAGCCAAAGATCATGAACCAGTCAGGCTGAGTTACTGAGGCCTCGAGGTGCTCTGTGGAGGAGCAGCAGAAGCTACAAGAGCTAATGATGCATATTGTGGAAGACCATACACCACCTCTCCATTCATATATAAATAAAACCAGACAGATACAATAGATATCTGAAAATGTTGTGTCTCCAAACAATAAGTGTTTGTTTACATTTATGTTTGTGATATTTACACAATTCCAAAAGGGGCCAGGTTCCCCTGTAGGCAGCCTCACCTCTGGTGCATATAATAATATACTGGAAACACAAAACCTAAACATGTGATGAAACAAACTGCATCATATACGTCATCTGTCTAGCAGGTGTCCGAGTTTAATATCTCTATAGGGGGCACAGAGACAGACATCCTACAAAAAGAATGTTGCAGACATGTTGAGAGAGGGACAAGGTGCAAAATGGAAGTTTTGGCAGGACGGGAGATCAAATAGCTAAAGATGTGTATGATGGAGAGTTTTGTGAAACTGGGATGTGGCCTGTCAGACCCTTTTGGATATTAGAGAATGCATGTGTCGATTTTAAACTGCTTATTATTAAGCAGAGGAATAAGACGTGACCAATGAATATTATGATTATATGGACATGAGGTATAAACACAATGTACAAGCCAAGACATTTATATTGAATCCAGAATAGAGTGAATATGTCAAGGAGTAGCGGAACAAGATGGAGAGAACAAGTAGTATTAAGCAGGCTGAGAATTGAGCATAGTAACCTCAACAGTACACTTCATATGACAGGAAAACATCTCACGGGTATCTGCGACCAATGTCAAGAACCAGAAACAACATCCTCACATCATGGAGGAAAGGAAAAGAAGAAGAGAAAGGAAATAACGGATGGAACAACGATGGAAAATAGGACCAATGCTGAACACTATTAAAAGTATATTAGAGCGTGGAGAGTGTCAGCAAGGGAGGAAAGAGTTATTTGGATGTTTACGAGAGACTGGACTGGACAGACAGGGGGCAGTATTGCGTCGCTGTGGATGCAAGTTGCCGTAAAACCTGACAGAAGAAGAAGAAGACGCTCAGGTTGTATTCACTGTGATGAAAAACAAAGCTCGGTGGTGACAGCAGTGATGGCTCCTCTGGCCACGTGTAGTAAGTACATCACTACACCATTATTACCAGAGCGTGTGTGTCTCATCCCTTTATAACGTAGTATTGACATTGTGACACCTTTCTCTGAGTACATGTTCTAAGCTAATCTTATAGCCTGCTAGGTGGCTAACATCAACTCACGTTACAAGCCTCAGAAAAGATGCTGTGTGGTAGCACTGCATTATAAACTGTTTGTTTTCTAGCCCCTGTTGCTCATTGTTAAATGGTTAATTAACCTCACTAAAATAATATATAAAATATGAATAAACATTACGTATATAGCACCTTTAAACCAGTTACAAGGTGCTTTACAAGTTAAATATGAAAAACTGAAGGCAAACTATAGGAGAGAGGTTAAAAGCAAACAATAAGAAACAATTTAAAAGTAAGATGAGCAAAGATAAACAAGATAACATAAAACTTTATAAACTGATACAAATAGTTGTTAAAAGAAAAAGAGGACAAGGAGTTTGTTAGATGGATCTCCTCAGGAAGAGTGGGAGCGACAGGCAGTCAGGTAGCAGTGTGGCATATATGGTGTCAAAAGTCAAATGTAGAACGGTCTAGAAGTCTAGAACGGAACCTTTAACGTCAGAAATAAACTCTTAAATCAATTCTACAATTTACTGGAAGCCAGTGGAAAAAAGGTACAATGGCAGTAATATATTTTGATGTGGTTATAGAAGTCCTGATACTGCATTCACTTTAATACAGACCCTCACATACAAAGCAGTGTTGCTGTTTCAGATGTATGTCTCTTTCACAGACCAACAGTGAATGTGGATCTCTGCTGAACTCTGTACATCGGCAGACAGAACAAGGGAAACAGCACAGAGAAAGACTTGTTCCACTTTAAAGTCAATCAGATTTACTAAATCAGATCTACAGAGGCCACTGCTCAGTTGATTGACCGTTGGGCTTTGTCTGCCAGCTTCAGAGGGGACAGTCCACTCCTCCACCGACAGCATGAGTGAGCTAACAGACTTTGTCAGGGGCCAAATTGTTGGTGCCCAGGTGGCAGGTCTGTCTGTGAGAGAAACTGCACAGCTCTGTGATGTGTCGGGAAGAACCGTCCTCAAAGTCATGAGTGTCTACAATATGCACGGACATACTGCATCAGCAAAGAAGAACAGCAAGCGCAAGCCCAAGAGGAAAACGATAAGGCGGACAAAAGCTGGAGTCGATGAAGGAGCTGCCATCGGAAAACTAACGTCTGACTCCAAGATGGACTCACAAAACCCTGAGGATGAGCGTGAGAAACCTGAATCCCAGACCAAAGACAAGGAATAATGTGGCTGTGTTTCAGACTTTTCAGTACATTTAGACTGGTTGATGTTTGCATTAAGCCACAAAATACTTGTATTGTAAGGCTTGAATATGAGCCTGTTCTGTCAGCTTTTGTACATTACAAGGCTTTCCTCGAGTTTCCCCTCATCATTAACTTAAATCCAGTGGCATCTATCTGTGTATGAGTGCAGCTATCAAGTTTTTTTGTCCAACTCATTGATGAGACAGGAAATATGGAAAATAACAAATCTGTCTTTTTTTTAATGAGAAACTATAAAGAGCAGAAACCTGATGATAATGTTAACCTGCTTTGTTAATTCAAAATCACACATAATGTGTCTGTGATGATGTATTAATAATGTGCAATAATTTCAATAATAGATCAAACTTGTTCTCCTTTCTGCCTACGTCTTCTGTCCTTTTCCTATTCCTACTATCTGACCTGAGGATGCACTTTTTGTCATGACCATTAGAAGTGACAGCATATAAAGAATGGTGACTTTTGATTGTCACAGAGATACCGTGCAGAGTTGAAGAATAGTCTCCTAATTTTTCATTGGTCTCCCTCGGTTAGATTAATCAGTAATACATAATCCATAATTGCAGTCTCTGCCAGTCTGTCTATGTTGGAACCCTGTTCTGACCACTAGTTGTATGCACATTTTAACCATCTGAGAAATACTTCATCAATATTTTGAGCTTTGACCTTCAGTGTCATAATCATGGGCATAGGTAGTTGCAGAGCAGTTTAATTCAATTCGATTTTATTTGTAAAGCACAAAATCACAACACACATTATCTTACAGCACTTTACATAAGGTCGAAACCAAAGTAAATTATAGAGAAACCAAGGTCCCAGTTGAACATACTTACTGAGACATCCTGATAATAAAGACTTATAATGATCCCATCTAGACAGCTGTCCGTAGAGACTTGTTTTATGTGTAGGTCAATTGACGTGTCCTGGTCAAACAAAACAAGGTTCCTCACAATAGAGCCTGGGGCCAAGCAATTGCCACTTTAGTCTCAGGTTGGTGATTAATTGATTCATTTATAGTTATTGTCTTTCCTTCAAAAGCAAACATCGCATAAGTCTAATGCATAGTTTCCTGCTCAGGTAGTTTCATATGCAAAATAAATCAAAAAGTCATGTGTTGTGGAGCAGATGAGACAAAACTTTTATTCTGAAGGTGTCAGACCGGATGTGTCCGTTGTTATTCATCCTGTAGAAACAAACTTAGGTCGGTGATAAACAGCAGCAGGACAGACACGCTGATCTTCTGTTCAACATGGGAGTTTAATGTTTCTGTAAGTAGCTTTAACATGTTAACACACTTGTTGTCGACGGTAGCTAATATATTAGCTTGTAGCCTGGCTAGCTTAAATAACAGCATCGAAAACGCAGCTGCTATCAAGGTGAGCACATCAATCTCATCCCTGTCGTTAATTAGCTTCTTAATGAGCTATAAATGCTAAAAAGATTTATGCTTTAGTTACTATTAGTCCATTACTATATAATGTAGTGTTATGTTGTTTATTATATCCACCCCCTCCCAGGTAGTGTTAGCTTCCACATGCTGGTTGTTGAATGAGTTGATACCATAGTAGACTGTATATAGGTTGATACTTGAAACTACAGTTTTATTGTTTTAAACGTTTATAAAAAATATTATTATAACTTATTATTGTTGATGTTAATATTAATGACTATTGTTAGTATTATTATATACCGTATAAACCATTGCTATTTTTTGTTATTATTTGCTATATCTTATTATCCCATTTTCATCTTTTTATGAATCAGTGATGACACCGTCCACCTCAGCTCCTAATCTATGGATCTTCCTCCACCCTGGATCTCTCTGGATCTAATTGTGCCAAATAATGGAACCACCACATGACAGAGGACTTTGAGGAATTCAATCAGCAGCTGCAGAGCCTGCAGCCTGTCTGGCCTTTGACTTCGCCTGTGGCCTCCATGAAAGACACTCAACACTTTCACAGGAGTGTTCCAAGCAACATGAGTGACTTAACAGAGTTTGAAAGGTGCCAAATAGTTGCTGCAAGACTCTCCGGCGCATCTGTCACAAAAACTGCACAGCTGTTCAATGTGGCGCGGGGAACGGTCTCCAGAGTCATGACAGTGTACGTCAAACATGGACGAACAACATCAGCCAAGAAGAACAGCGGGCGCAAGTCAAAGCTCACAGAAAAGGACAGACAAACACTTCTCAGGATAGTCGAGGAACACCCTGAATATACAGCCTCAAACATAACTTCAGAGCTGAACACACACCTCTCTCACACCGTCTCAGTGAAAACTATAAGGCGCGAGCTTCACAAAGCTGGTATTTTTAGAGGAGCAGCCAATTGGAGGCCAGAGACTGGTGCACAAGATCCAGATGGAAACAACACTAAACCTGAACTCGACAAAAATTGTGACACACTGAAACCTAGTGAAGAGAGGACAAGACCTGAAATTCAAACAAAAGCCAAAGAGTGTGGCGTACAGGAGTCTGTGGGACAGGGAACAATATCTGAATATCTGAACCCCAGGCTGGTGTCGAAGAGTACAACACAGAAAAGTCAGTAAAGAGGATACAATATGTAGCATGATCGTGTTAAGGGAAAACCACAAAAGGCCTGCATTCCTTAATGTCATATCAAACAGACTCATGGCTGTTTAATAACGTGGATTATAAAGATGCAGATTTTATTATTTATTTTTGCATGAGTGCATAATGGTGCAATACTAAGGCTTTTTGTGGGAGTTTTCATTTTTCCTGGTTTACAAGGAAACATAACTTTAATATGGATTATTGAGAAATTGTCTTAATAGTTGAAAATATCCCTGCTGGGTGTATTATGTTACTGTTTGATGCAAAACACTCAATATAATGAATTGCAAAATTCAAAGTTTGTTCCTATTGAGCAATGCCTTGCTGAGATGACTGTTGTTTTTTGCTACATCTGGTTATTTGAGTTGTGCTCTAAAACAGGACCTTCCTGAGGTTATACTGTATGTATCATAAAAACCTTGCGTAATAATGTGAAACCAAGTGACAACTACAAACATGCAAGAGCCTATGCAAGTCAACATAAAAAAACAATGCTCACAGTTGAATAACGCCATTATGTGTGTTTAATTTGGGTTTTAAATGTTCTTGTTTTGGGGCTTGGTAAACAAAGATGTTGGCTCTTTGTACCAAACAGTGGTGTTTGCTGCTGTTCCTAATTTAATCTCAACTCGGACGCTTACATTTTTGAGTTCCAGAAAGTTGCAGCGCTGAAGTTGATAGAAAACTCAATCTCCAGGTTACAAAATGTCCTTTCAATGACATGGGATAATACAGGTGTAGCGCTTTTCTACTTGTATGAAATGTAAAATATCATAAATTGAAGCATTTGACAAATTCACCTAAATGCACAAAATGCACTCTTTGCTGCGGATGCACAGAACGATAATTGATGACTCCACCATAATATGTTGAATCTTAATCCTTGCGTCAGCTACGTGTACTGTTTGTAGGACCTGCATAGCTGTAGTAGGGAGGGAAGTGGGACAAAAAGCATCAGACAGCACATTTAATGATTGTTGCATATTTCAACATTACACCAAAAAAGTTCAAAGGTTGTCTGTACTTTGTTTTATTAAAGTGGAGGTATGCTCTGTTTTCTCTGGACAGGTGAGGTTCACCTGGAGCAGGTGAGAGTCCAAGAAAAGCAAATTAATAGTTGTTGTCAAACACCCAGTCCACTCATTCCCAAGAATATCTCTTTCAAAGTGTGAATACTAACATGTGGCTTCAGTGAGTTTAAATTGAGTGAACTGCAATGAACTGTGTTCCTGTTGCAAAGAGTCTGTTGACAATCCAGGAAACAAAACATTACAGTCTGCCTCTGTAGCAAACAAAATGCTAGTGTATATAAATTATTACAAGATATAAAACTATTTCAGTTGTGTGATGGAAATCTGGAAATACAAGAGGCTGGAAACACCAAAGTTATCTACGTGTATTTTAATAGGGACTTTCTGCAGAAAGGATCAACACAAAGAGTCACAAGGATCTCAGAGTGAAGATGGAGAACAGTCAAATACAAGGATCTTATATAGGAGGACTGAGGGCTGTCTCTCAGAACCAGTTCAGACTGGTTCTGTAGGCGCAGGAGAGAGGGGAATCGAAACATAAACAAATGATTAACATGTGTTTCCTAAGGAGATAAGCAGACATACATTCAGTTCTTTAGAGAGTAAAAAAGTGGCAAAAGGGTCTGATAGTTTTCAGGTCAACAACAGTTTAGACCATAAAACAGCTCAGGTCATAAAGCATTTGGACAGTTTGTTTATATATGTAGATACAGGTCATAAAAGCCTTTAGACAGGTCTGCAAAAAGTTACTCTTCAACTACAAAATAGTTTTCAACCACTCTTAGTTAATTTTTCCAATACAGTTGTGTCTATTCAAAATAATGAAATAAATGTAGGGGATGTGTCAGTTTTATTAGATAATACATTAATTACAGACTCTTTGGCAATATTGTTTTGGTTTTCCCCACATTTCTTCTCTCAGTTCTTAATCAGCATGAAGTAAAACATAGTATACAGGGAGAGTAAAGGACCAATTACATAATGTTTTGGGTTTTAATAACCTTTTTGTTATCAGATTTGGAAATATTAAATGTATATATCATTCAAGGTCTTTAAAGAAAATAATATCTTTGAATTTACATCTATGGATAAAGAAATGCAGGATAACTATTCATTACGTCTTCCCATATCTCCTGCGCATGCGCCTGAAGCGATGACGCCACGGTGATGGACCCGGAAGTACAACTGCAATGGTAAACACAACCGTGAAAACTGTGTTGTTACTCTTTACAAGATGGTGTACGTGTCCAACGGTGAGAGGCTTCTCCTGTTTTCAACTGCTTTCTCCTCGTAACTACTAGTTTGTATTTTTCTCATAAATGTTCGATCAGTTTCTGTGAAAACAAGCGACTCCGATAGGAAGTGATGGCAACAGAGCGACGTTATTTAGCAAAGTAGCTCGTTAGCTAGCTTAGCCGAGCTGGATCTGCGTAGTTTTCTATCAGAGGATGTTCGTAGTGTTTCCTCTGGAGTTATCTTCACTGTCAGGTGCTTGAGTTTTTTCGCTGTGCTGTGTTGAACGTTAAGGTGTGTTAACTTAATGTATTTTGTGCTGTCTGTCTCACTTTTGAGCCCAGATTAGCTGTTCGCCTGTGTCTATTGGAAGCTAGCTAGAGAGTACAATAGGTTGATGTGTAAACTGAGGAGGGTCGTGTGCTTGGTTTCACATAATAAAAAACTCTCCCTCTCTCAGGCCAAGTCCTGGACAGCAGGTCCCAGTCACCATGGGGACTCTCTTTACTGGTCGATCTCTTCTGGGGAGCAGTAGATTTCATCGGCCTGTTGTAAGTCAGTCACACAAACTCTAAACTAAACGAACCAAACAGGGATGTTTAAACCAATGTGATCTACACGTGAATCAAGTGTTAGACCGCAACAAGCATACATACAATAAGTGCTCCTGATTTGTTTTATTCAGCAGTCTCATGAAGATGTCCATCTCTTTTTCAAGAGAGACCCGAGGACAAGAGACATTCACAACCAGAAAATAAATAAAAGAAACATAACAAGGACAATTACTCGTTCCTTTTAAAAAGTTCTTAAAACCCGAACCCAGTTCTGCCAACATTAGTGTGAGTGAAGGGATATCTAAGGTGATAACGTTGTTAGTGCTTTGGAAATAAAACACAAGATGGCTGTTTCCTCTTGACTGAGGATGTCCAATCAAATGATAATGTGAAATTTGTAGAGAAATATAATGCACTTCATGAGGTTCATTGAGGATTTGTAATTTTGCTACTTAATGTGTTGATAAAGTTTTTTTCTGATGCTCTAACTCAACATAACAGTGTTGATACTGTGGAATAATGAGAGATTTACCAGACTGACTATATAGTCACATTCTAAGCTCTGTTAGTCACAGCTGTGCTTTAAGTTAACTGGCATGCAGATGTTTAGCAGGTTTAATGTTTATCATTCACCAACTTAATGTACTGCATGTCATAAACCAAAGAACTGAATATAATTGTTATGACCCTCTGTTGCCACCAGTCTGATCACCTTCTTTGATCTCTACCAGTTTTAGGACATTGGTTCACCCGGACATGACAAAGAATGGAACTACTGGTTCGTCACAATACAGTGATGGCAGAGGGTAGGTTCCTGTGGCACAGTTATTCCTCTATTGGCACACACATCGTAAAGAGGACATGCCTCTCTGTCCTGAACAATGGAGGTAACATAATCCAATGGTGGGAGTTAGGTCTATGTGCTGGCATGTTTGTCTTTGGAATAAGATTCATGTTTACCTGAAAGTAGAAATGTTTTTGGATGATGTGTAAAAAAAAAATTAGCAAATTTCTGCATGTTGTGAGTTATGATGCACATATATGAAGTCCACTGGTCACAACCATATTTAAACATTGTTTATAATCAATGAAGAGTCCTGACCTGAAAGCTCCAAAGTTAAGCTATTATCTTGTGCTTGTACCCACTACTGCAGATGACTCTTAACTGAGTGCAGTGTTTCTCATTCATGTTATCTATCCCCTTGTACTCCAGTGTCATAGCTCTGATACAGGCAAGATAATGACAAAAACGGTAATAAAGGATTTATCACATTTGAAGAATTTTAAGGTTCTCTCCTTTCTGTGTTGCTTGATTTTGCAGTCCCCCTGGTCCCCCTGGAGGCAGAAGGAGGATGGGAAGAATAAACCATGGTACAGGTCCCAGTGCTCCACCAATGGGTGGAGGAGGATGAGGAAGGTGAGGAATAGTTTTTCTGTAATAAAAGGTCCTCTTGGGAAACCGAGCTCCTAACGTCTATTGCTGGAGCCTGATTCAGTAAAGCTTCCTTTAAACATACATTGAATTTCAGCCATTTTCCTTTTCCAGGGGTGCTGAACGTGAGAACGCAAATGTCTGAGTCAGTTGCTCCAGACATTTTCCAGATCTTGTCCTGTTAGCATCCTTGTAAATTTCTAGAAAGTGCGAGCCCACCTGAGAATACAGCAGGGCAATGTCTGGTTACATTTAGGGATTGGGCATGTTGATGTTGTTTCTAACATACAATGGACTCAACACTAGAAAAAAAAGCAAATATATATATATATAGTTACATACATACATGTAAAAGAAAAAGATGTTAACTTGGAAAGACAATTAGATTTGAGAGCTTTTGGAGAAAAAAAAAGGGATTTCTGCAGTGAAATTTATACATCATATCCTGCCTCCTCAACCCAGGTGGCACCTCTATGCTAAGTTGTCTGGTTGTTTGTTAACACCTCCTTCTGTGTTCATCATATGTAAAAGACATGGAAAATGTCGTTATCCAATTTTCTGGACATTTTCTAGAGTTCATGTCTGAAAGGGCTTAAATGAGATTACAGGTTTAGTCTAGTAATAAGATGAAAAGCTTGTTAAGAATGTTTACACATTAGTTGTTTCTTAATTGATCAACATATATTTCGACATGATGTGTATATATATATATATCATTGCCTCTCTCTAGGTAAATGCCTACACATCCAGTGTAGGCGTGGGGCTTGGCCTGTTCGTTTGCTGAGAACCTAAAGAAAGATGGCAACATTACGGTGCTAACGCCCCTCTTCATCGGCTGCCACTGCCACAGGCAGTTTCGTGACACCTTTCTGGGAATTCCTACTTGTAGGGGCCAGAATGGCTGATACAGCAGCTAGTCACCTCCCTCCTCCCATTTTTACCTGCATCTACCCTTTCCCTTTAGTCTCCCAGAAATGAGTATCACTGAAATCTCAGTTATGGTAATTCCTCCTGTGAATCATTAAGTTAGTTTGTCTGTGTTTTGTAACCCTCTGTTTAAATAAAAAATGTGTAGTTATGAGATGCTACTACTGAGTTGGTCTTATTCCATTATTGAAAAACTTGATAATGAGCTAGCTTCAATGAAGAGCTGGACAACACTGACATGAGATGGCACACTTTTTACTAATATTTTATTGTAAAAAGTGAGCACACTCTCATATTAAAGGCTGTTCAAACATTCAAGAAAATCACAACCTCTAGGTTTTTAGAGCAATAAGCTGCAAACGTGACAACCACAACTAAAAATAATTGTTCCGGTGGGATCAGAAAAACAACACTTCCCCATTATTCACAGTGCTGTTACATTGATTTTAACTTAAGCTTCTGGCAAAACACCTGTGGTCTGATCACGAGTTTTATCATCTGATTGAGAATTGTAACATTTTGTGACAAAAAGTCTCGATGTGTCGCTTCGTGTCTTTAAGGAGCTGCTGAGTTTGGTTCTGTTTCACCAGACGAAGGCAGCTCTTTCTCGGAGCATTCGCACACCAAAGCGCTGCCACTCCCTCTGGTGGATCCACATCTCCTGGGTGGTGTCCAAACACGCCAGCACTGCTCCCCCCTTCCACGATATCAGACGAGGGTCCGTGTCCTACAAAGCATGACATTAGAAGAGGCAGTGTACATCATTATTCTACCTCTCTCCAGGATGTACAGTATTGTGTATAGCACTCGTTAATTCACATCTTCTATTAGATATGGTAATATTAATACTGAGCACCATGCTACTCTGCCAGGATTGCGGATTTATATCTTAGACTACAATGTACAATGAATTCCAGGTTACCTTTGGTCGAGTGATAACTTCCACATTGTCTACCAGCCTTCTGAACGAGGGCGGCATCTTGTTGATGATGCGGTGCAGCAGAAATTCCTGAGCTCCGTGAAACATGAGCCCACCTCCCACTACCAGGATGGAGCTGTACATCTTTCGCTTGGTTTCGTCTGAAGCTGTAAAAAACAGACAAGTTGACTTAGAACAAGATGTCCTGAGCTCTGAGGGACATCTATCCTCCTCTATTATTTTACTTTAAAGTAAATGAACAAAATTGACAAGTGAGAGATGATTATATATTTTTATAGTATTAGTCTACCACTTAGTGCTTTCCTCCCTTCACCATTCATCCACACTTACCACAGCAGTCGATGCTATGCAGGATGGCTTTATCCAGGCCTAGTGCTTTGCTCTCAAACTGGTTCATGATCGCAGTCTTCCTAGAGAGGTGAGCAGACAGGGGCTCATCTACGTCTCCCGCCCCCATCAGGCACTCCCCCTGGGTAGGCCCAAGCTCCATCTCCCCTTGCATCCCTACTCCACTGCCGCCACTCCCGCAGCCCCTGGGCAAGTCAGAGAGCTCTCCGATCCCTCCTTGATTGCTCATCTCACCATCCAAAGCTCCACCAGGTCTGGAGATAGCCTTCCGGTCTGCAGCCGATTTGGAGGACTGTTGGAAAAAAATCAATGGAGGAGTAAGAAAGGAAGGCGGAGAAACCGGGAGCATGTATCTAAAGAAATCGGTTTGAATTCAAAGTGTGAAATGTGTATGCCACCTGGTCCTGTTTGCTCTGTGTGGCCAGCAGGTAGTGTTCATCATGAGGGTCCTCCGAGTCGCCTGGGGAACGGTACTGGAGTGATGACATCTTTTGACCTATGATGCCAAATGTGGTTGGGTAGAAAAGTCCCATGGGTGCCTAACACACACACACACAAATAGAGCCATATATAAAGCATAATTCCAGTACACAAGATAATGTACACAGCATTGCAGCACTTATCTCACATCAGCTTTGTTTTTCATGAATGTCTATACCTGTAATTTCTCATCTCCTAGTCGAACCTGGTAGAGTAGAGCTGGGGCTTCTGGGAAACGTGTCTGGAATTCATGATCTTGTAGTCCTGAAATGTCCTGTAAAAAGAAAGCAGAAGAAGAACAACTGCAAAATTGTCTCCTTAGACCAAACAAAGAAACAGATCCCACTTCCCAGACAAAAACACACACTTGGTTTAGATGGCAGAACGTCTCTTTTAGGTGTTGCAGTAGCTGAGTGTCCAGTCTGCTGCCCAGCTGACAGTCCCTGTAGGGAAACCCCGCCCTCTGCAGGAGCCAGAAGAAAGTACGGGTCACGTCTGAGCCACCGTACGCTAAACCCAACCTGTGGAGTTCAACGGAGAGATGCAAAAAGTCACACCTGAAGCACGACATCAACACAAATCATTATTTAATGAATGTGTGTCACTGTTCCTGATTACATTAATTAAAGGCATCCCCTTTCTTTCTCATAAATAGTAAAATAAAAAATAGTCTAAAAATATATAAAAAAGCAGCTCTCAGTCCGACCTGGAGTTCCGGTGAGACACTCCGTCCTCTACACAACAGAGACTGGTCTTCTGGTCTCCTACATCCACGACACAAGCACTGCTTAACCCACTGCCAAATGTAGCACAGACCGACTCCTGGTGTACAATGATTGCTATTCACAAGCAAACACACACACACACACACACACACACACACACACACACATAAAAAAGACATTGAAAGCAATATACATTACATTTCATTTAGCTGACGCTTTTATCCAAAGCGATGTATTGTGTGTGCGTGTATAATACCTGAGAAGCCCATATTAAGCAGCAGCATGTTGACAACTTCCTTGATGTGCTGCCTGTTGTAGATGTCAGGGACCAATAGGATGCATCTGTAATACTAACAACCAATAAAAAAAGCTGAGCATTGATTTTGAGATAATAAGATATAGAGTAAAAATTAGGGGAACTTTAACATGTTTACACTGATCTTGTTACATATTAAAATTATAATAAGCCTTCCTATATCTATATGTCTGATTTCATCATTTATTCTACTGTTCTATTCATCTTTCAATGTGTTGCCAAGCCTTCAACTCTGCCCCTGGAGGAAAGAGAGATACGAGGAGGTGAAGAAGTTTCCCCTACCTTTAAATCTTTGAGGGGGATCTCAAGACTCTTCTGAATGACATGACTCCAGATCGTCTCGAGGTCAGACAGGACGGCAGTCAGTGAGCCTCCAGGACCAGGGTGCACATTGAGCTGACCTCTGACTACAGGCCAGTGGATGTTGTAACAATCGGATGGATTCACATTGAGAGCCTGCATGAAGCCGCCAGGATGGAAAGGTGGAGAGGGAAAGAGAGAAAAAGCAGGATGAACAAAAACAAAACCAAGACTCTTGTTCCAGTTCAACGTAAAGAATAATAAACTCATTTAGAGACAAGCACCGACCTCCTCTCCCACCAGATGAGGAGGATGGTGGGCTGTGTTGGTCCACTTCACTCTGGAGCTGCTGTCGACTACCGCCGGACGGATCTGACAATTATACGCTTTGGCCTGCACACACACACACGTATTAGAAATAGATCGATCGGTAAATTTCTGCAGATGAAAGCATATACCTCTGCTCATTCTTACAACAGCCACATATACCACTTTATCTGCTCATGTGAACACTACACTAATATATTTCCTTAAAATCAGCAAACCATCCCCTGACTATTCACTGCAGCAATAGAGATTTACATTTCTGTCATTTGTCTCCTCCGTTCTCTCTCCCATAAGATGGACTGGAAACACTTTGCTGGTGTAAATATAGTTGCACAAAACCTTTCTCTTCCTGTTTGTCTCCTTCATAATGCACACACCTGTTCAGCAGACACCGGAGTCCTCCGCACTCCATTTGACATCTTCTTTGACCAGATGGCCTGTTCGACCATTTTAAGTCCGTTCTGCCTCTGCTCTTTACTCTCTGGTTTCTGGTGGAAAAATGAAAAATGACATACATATGAAGTTTATTTGAACAGTGGAGTAAAGCACAGACTGAAAGACTTTATCGTTGTTGTATCTGGTCAGGAGTGACGTACATTGAGACCATCTCGCAGCAGCCAGGCGTCTTCATATCGGGGCTGTCCACTTTGCTTGTGCCTGCGTGCTATCACATGTGGGACCATCACTGGAAGATTGTCTGTTGCTCGGCCAATACGGAGTGTCCTTGAACCAGGGTGGATGACAACTATAAAGTTGCTTTGTATTTGCTGTAAAAGAGGAACATTTTAAAATGATCAGAATAAGTCTAACCATACCAAAACATGACAATGTTATAACTTCACTTAAATGTGCAATACTAATTTCCTGTCCATAAAACTCAACATTGCTCTCAAACTTTGAGGGAAACTATTTTATCAAAGCTTCGGACATTAAAAGAGCTGATCAAGGCAGTTTTTCTTTTTGAATTAATCACTTTTTCAAAACAATAATTTCTTCATCTGTGCTGTGTGATCTTCAAACTGCTTTTAGATTGTTTCTTGTTAAATAGTTTATTGTAAGAAACAATTCTTAAATTTTGGGCTATTTTTGCTATACTAATGTTTGCCATCAATTTTAACTTGTAAAGCACCTTGTAACTGTGTTTTGAACAGTGCTGTAAAAACAAAGTTTATCTAAATTATTATTCATATTAATAATTTTCCTCATTGATCATATAAACCAATGGCTGACAAAAAACTGTGCTGAGCATGAGGTATCAAAGCATCTGAACAAATCAACGTTGGGCCTATTGCAGCTTGAGATGGGTTTTGGTGAAACTTTTGACATTGAGCTCAGTATAAAATAAAAAACAAAGAACAATAAACAATAATATAATAAACCAATAGTGAAAATAATCGACTGAAGTAAATGTAAAGTAAACAATGAGTCTCATTAACGGACACTTCGCTGTAGAGGAAGTGAAGCCTGTGCATGTAAAAGCTATAAAGAGAATTATAGCCATGTAAACAGATACATTGCTCTACATATAACAAACATGAATATGAGACATGAGTGTAAACAGTGGAGTTACCTCCTGCAGGGGCTCCGAGATGACTGGAGGAGCGATGGGTCTTTTCACCCCGCGCTGCTGCTCCTTCTCTTTCTCCTTCTCTCGCTCCTTCTCTTTCTCCTTCCCGTTGTCCTGCTCCTTCTCAGCCTGAGTCATCTTCACCTTTTACTTCACTCGTCTCAAGGCTCCGAGTCTTTGTCTCTGGCGCCTGTAAAACTCCCCAGAGTCGACAACAGAGACGAAGCTACCGCCTGAGAGAAACGCTGCTCGCTCCGCCACTTCCGTGTTTGGTCACATGGTACAAAACAGTTGCTTTCTATTGGTCGAGGGGTTGTTTTCCTCTCGTCCACAGCTCCTTTTATCTGATTCATTAATAATGACAAACATAAGTTAAATAGAGTTGTGCACACCATGAATTGTGTGTCATATTGTTGCACAATCAATGTAACTACTATTAAATGTTTCTCACTGTCACTGTTACGTACAGTGTTCTATATGTTCTGTATTGTGTTCTGTCTCCTCCTCCTGGTTTCTCTCTCCTACTTCACAGAGGTGCACACCTGGTTCCAGTCATCAAATCACCACACCTGGTTCCAGCTCTCCAATCAACCATTCCCCTTTAAATAGTCCTTTGTTTAGTTAGCAACCAGGGAGGGCGCTGGCTGAGCGCTGGTGGTGTCTTGCTGGAGTATTGATTTATCTTTAGTTTAACCACATTGGTTAAAGTGAGTTATTTAAGTTGCTAGCAGCCCACTTTTGTGCTTTGTCTTTGTTAACTTTTGTTTTGTCGTGCGCACAGGGACATTGAGGACAGGTAAGATGCTCCGGGGTCTACATGTAGCACACACGTAGGTTTACTTCTTGTTAGTACCCCAGGTTAGAGTGAGCACCACCCGCTGTACTTTTGGGTGCTAAGCACCTGTAAAGGGGGGGGGGGGGGTTGTTTATGTTCTTTTCTTTGGTGCCACTGACAGTCCTTGTTGATCCCTGTGTTGCTTTCTGTAAATAAACACTTTCTTTACATCATATTGGGTCCTGGCATTTGTGTGACTGCACCCTCTTTTCCCCAAACCTGTTGCCCTTATGTTATGCCCTACTCTGAGCCACCAGGGGGCGTAACAGTCACATTTTTTTCAAAAACATTGACACAACATAACGTGTTACTCAGGTCACTTCAGGTTTCAAGTTTTATTCGTCATGTGTACGTTGACACAGTGTCAGTACAATGTTGGACGAGAAGGACAGTTCAATAACATTATTGAGTACATTTAAATGACAAATTAAACCGATTCAGTATTTCAGAAACTGGATGTTTCTTTCATCATAATGCAGATGAGCTCACAGAATCATTTCAGATGTGATTTATTTTATTTAATTCATCAAACTGGTCAAACAGAGGGAGAGAAGGCAAACAAAGTTAATACAACAGTTCCATTAACTGGTTAACAATAGGTGTGGGTGAATGTGGACAAGGTTACTATCCTAATTTATAACAATTTAATATTGTGTTCTATGTGTAATACTTCCATTCCTGTCTCAAAGTGTGTTTGTCAAGGTATTGAAAAATCAAACAGTATAATGACTTATAAACAAAATAAATGAAATGATAATTGTACCATTTGTATTCAGTATGTTAGCATGTAAGATGACAGGCTGTCACAGTTCTGAACTATGCATGAAAGATTACGGTATTGTTTGTGATTTGAAGAATCTTTAGAAAACTTTCAGTCTTGAAGCTGTTTACAGTTTTTACATGATGATAAAAACAGAACATGTTTGAGCACAGTTTCTACACTACTAGAAAAACATTTCTGTTATTACAAAATAGATGAATAAACAGACTACACTATGAATTACGGCAAACCACAGATGACATCCTGACAGAAACATGCATCAAAATCCAGGTGTCAAGTGGTTTGCATTTTACAACAGCAGTAACGGAAGAGTTTTCATCCCTCTTGGCTCATAATATAGTCATCTCCTCATTCTCATTAGATGTTCAAACAGACGTGATCACATTTCTCAGTAGTTCCACCTGTCTGAAAAATCTTTTCCACAGCTTCTTGTAACTTCACTGTGCTCTTTTCACTGTAGGAAACCTGTGCCTTGGAGCTCAGATATGACATCTTCTTGTTGCCCTGCCTCTGAGTATGAAGACTCCTGCAAAGTTTGTTCAAATCCTTCATCAAACAGAAGGACTTGCACGCCCTCAGTTCCACTTCCATGTCCCTACACAACCTTTTGTCCTGTAGCTTGCCCAGCTGCACCACCCAGAACTTAGTCAGGTCACTGGTGCTCTTTGCGTGCCCAGCCACCATGTTGAGGATCAGGGGGTAGAGGTCATGAGCTGCTGCTGGGATGGAGGGTTGTGGGAAACTGCCGTCAGGAGGAGAGTGGCTGGGCTGGGAAAAGTGCTGAGAGTAGAGCAGAAAATGCTGGAGCATGGATTAAGTCTATAAATGTGACCAAATATTACACAGACAGCAAGAAATAGTCTAAATATATAAATGACCTACAACATACAAGCTATACCTGAGGGCAGATGATGAGCACTCGGTCGGCGGCTTTGGCCTGTTCCGCTAGCCAGCGCATCGGCCCCAGCCCTGCAATCTTCCCCTGCTGCCACATGTCGATAGCCACGTTACATCCACCGTGCAACTGCAGGAACTCTGCCAGGGCCAACACAGCCTGCTGGAAGGCTGCATTCTCAGCAGGGTAAACCATGAGGATAGGGACTGGAACCATGGGAGTTTGAGGTAAACTTGTGAAACCAAATGGTGTGGCCTTGCTGGTTCCACAGTATTTATCTGTGGTATAAGAAGACAGTTTCAGCACCTAGCAGCGGTATCAAATATTTTGTATAATCTGGAAGAGATTTCTAAATTTTTTAAGGAAAGGTTGTTATGAGCCAAAATTTGTTTACTTGAACAAATTGATTTGTGTCTAGGAGATTTGCAAGATGATAAAGATATTTAGCCAGTTGAATACTTGAAGAGAGAGATCGCTTTAAATGGGTTGGGAAACATTTGGCAATTTTCAAATGTTTTGGTTTAGTAGCCAGCGACTGAGGACATCAAAAGACATAAATGCTAAATGTAACAATGATAAATGGGAGCATTTCTGATTAATATGACATTGTTCCACACATTTATATGAATGTAGCCCTGAATTAAATCATATTTTACACACACAGAAGAAGATTTGCAGTTTTTGGTGCCTAGGTCCTCCTACCAGTTAATATACAGTTTAAAAGTGGGACATTTACAGATAATGTAGCACGAAGTCAGGATCATCAAACCGGCCAGTCCTCCGAAAATGGCATGACCTATTATCAAGGCTGCACAAAAAACACATAAACATGAAACACATTCCTTATTTTACTGTGATACTGATATTTATTGACAGTGACAGTGTGTGATGTACCTGTGGATACTTACATGGAGTAGTGATCCCAGCGTCAGCTGTAATTGTAATATTTTAGCAAATATTTTAGTAAAGTATGATACATTGCACACACACACACACACACACACAAACAAGAAACAAAATGTGATCACTCACGTGGAGAAACTTGAAAAGATGTTTGTGTAATACTTGCTAAAAAAAACATGGATTTAGAGAGAAAGTGTTACGATTTTATTTGATATAATAATGTTGCTGTTGAGGAAGTTGCTGAGCATCAGTAAAGTTGGGAATAACAATTTTACTTACGTTCTGTTGAACTAGGTATCATGATGCTTACGGGCTTGAAAGAGAGGCCTTTTGATGGAGACACAGGGAAATTAGCAGCTTGGATAAGGTTGAAGCCAGGGCTTGCTCTTATTAAATAATGAAACCATTTCTAGATTTGAAAAGATGAAAAGTTAAAATTAAAATATATAAATATATATGTTTTCAACTCGTAAAAATGTATTATTATCAATACAAGATAAGATTCAATCCAGACACCTGTGCGGGCCCATTCTCGTTTTCCGTGTCGAAAGGTGGGTTGTATTTACAGTGGTACGGTTCATCCGCTACGATCCGCGTTCCCATCAGATACTTAACACTAGCTGCAGAGAGACAGAACATGACAGGGTTCAATAATGTAAGATCTTCTTCTTCTCACTGCTCATTCTATTAGTTCTATTAGGAATTCCTGCTGTTGACCTGCAGTTACACTTTCATCTACTTCACCACTTCCTCTTTCCCACAGACTTATTTTTCGTCATCCAGTGTCACCACAACCAGACTTGAGTCTCTAATGTTATTAGATAAACATCATATATATCACAGCTATTATTGTTTTTCTGATAAAACACTACAAAAGTGAACCACATGTTCGTCTCCTACCATCATTGTCGACTGCCCAGCTGATGTTCAGCATATCCTTTCCTTCCACTGTCACCCGCTCCACCGTCAAGTTTACCAGGATGGCTGCAGATGGGTCCCTCATGGGAGGTAATTCTGGAACAAGAGACAGTGGCTGTGATCATTGTCCACGCATCCATGATTTGTTTATAACCAATCTCTGATCTCTGATCTCTGATCTCTGATCAGATGTTCTCTGTTATTTCAGCTGTAGAAATATCTGTGACACTTTATGTTGAAACACTGCAGAAAGATTAATGTAAAACCATTCTATTCACATTAACAAGAATCTTTAAATGTATTTAATGAAGTCTGAAGCTGTAAATGTTGAAAACCTGAGGGTCCAAGGATTTTCATTAAATGTCACAGGGCTATTTTTAATGAACTTATGTTGCTTACAAATTAATAAATCATATCAGTTTGTTAATTGACGGGAATATTCAGCTGATGTGTCATTCTGGTCAACAGAAATTTTTCATGGGAAATGTTTTACTGTCCAATAGGACAGGGCAATAAAACAATATCAATAATTATTGCAATACAATTGTCAAAAAAGTCAAAAATATACTGATATAATACAAGCACAGTGAGTAGGTATAACACATAACTGATCGAGCTCAGATTTGTAAAATGTTATTATAGTTTAAAACCACTACGTTCACTCTGGAGCAAAAATCAGTCTTTAAACTTAAACTTAACTTAAACTTAACATTTATCTGGATAATATCAATCAATGTGAACATTTTAATGTTTTGGGCCTTATTGCACTGCCATATACTGTCTCCACATTTAAAGTCGTTTCACGTTTGAAAGAAATCTGAAATCTCCGGTGAATTAAAACATAAAGGAACATAATATTGGGAGGTGGTAGCTTAAAATATATTGGGGTCTGCATTGGCCAACACACAGCCTACCTTGTACACTGGAATGATTTTTAAAGCTACACATTATTGACATTAGAGGTCACATTTCACATCCAAAGTGAATAAATTGTTATAACTTACTCTCAGATTTCTGACAGTCCACTTTCTGCAAACCAAAAGGATCACGTTAATCCCTTCCAGTGTTGAGTAGAACATTTAAGGGCTTGGTTACTAATATCAATTACTTACAGTTTCATGAGACATCACGTGCACATGGGCACAAGAGACAAGAATCAACGCGAGTCTCCACATCATGAAGCACACGTCTGACCTAACAATAAAAACACAGAAAAAGTGAGGTTTGCTTCTATAATCAAATAAATCTTCACCATTAACTAGTCTGTGTATTCTGATTATACTGCAAATACAGACATACAATTAAGGCACATTTCTGTCTTCCTCAAATAATTCTGTCTCAGTTCGAGCAACAACAGCAACAAAAAAGAGGAAAAACAAACAATTAAAAACACATACAATTAACATGAATGCACATAAAAGAAAGAAACATAGGGCTATAACTTATTTAAAAGATTGAACTCATACTACTACATTTCTACCATTTATGTGTAAGGAATCATCCCTCTTTTATAGTTTTGTATTGTTTAGTGGATGTTTGTCAGTACATCTCTGTACTTGTTTAACTGCCAGAAAAAAATCTGATTGCCTTCAGGATTAATTATATATTAGTTGTATTGTATTGTATCGTAAAAATAATAACCTTAAATTATAGCACTTTACATGGCAAACAGGCAACATGTGTATAATGAATAATATCCCTTTCACAAAATACACAGTTATTCATATACAAAATACACAGTCAGTCACATACAAATTACACAGATATTCACATACAAAATACACAGTTATTATCTATCTTAAGAATTCGTTAGTTGGGTATAAGTCATTTAAAATGTTCAAGTTCACCTCTACCTTTAGAGGAAGTGGAATCTTATTTTCTCTCTCTCCTCCTCCACAGTCCTTCAGATTATATTGGCTAAAGACAATATCCAGTTTCCCAAAGATATGAAAACATTTATAATGGCAAAGATTGTATTATGTAGTGTAGCATCCTACCTGTGGTAGACTTGTTGCAGATTGTGGTTTAAGCTTCAGCTCCGCTTGTCTATACGATGGCCGCTAGGCTCCGCCCACCCCCCCACCGCCCACCCCCCCGCCCCCCCAGTCGCCCACCGTTTCAGTCCGCGGTGGTGAGTACCCTTCAAGGTAGGATCCTCGTTTATATGCTGCTTTGATCAACATGTGGACAGGTTGCTCCTCAGTGTGTCCACATTTAATCTCTGTTTAAATCGGAGTGTAACGGTTGTATTCAGTGGTACTGCAGTAAAGTGACTGTGTGTGTGTGAGTGAGCTGCGGACCAACAAATAAACAGTCCAGAAATAAAGTCCTCACGGCTGTCACCGAAGATTTGAGACACTTTGATCGTCTCTGTGTCAGCATGTAAAGTTTTTAAAGTGTGTTTAAATAAAGGAGACGTGTTTCCACGCATGTTGCTGCAGCAGACCGATATAGACCCAGAGACCGTGATCGGCGAGCTTTCGTAAATGTTTACGAAAACCATGTTTTCGTAAACATTTAACTCAAAAGTGACCTTAACAGATGCATTTAAACGTCCTTGACGTGTGTTTTCCTCTTGTTGTGTTGTTTTTATTAAAGTGTCATTTACTGAGTTTGTGTTTTGCTGAGCTCAGGTTAATACCAAAACTGTTTGTCACTGATCTGACTCTGACCTACATTCTCCTCACTGACACAGCCTGATAACACTCTGGCAGAGTAGGATAAGTATTGCAATGTAACTTGCATCAATAGCAAGATAATGAATTTAAACTATAGCAATTTAACAATGTATATCAATGTATTGCTTATGAATGGATAAAACAATATAAATAAGAATCGCAATATAATTTTCATTAATATCAACAAACACAAATTAAAAGAAATAATAATCTGAAAAATGTTCAATAGCCCCTGAAGTTTGGGCCATATCGTCCAGCCCTACTGTCTCGCAATATGGAAAAGCCTTTGAAAATATTTACATTCATGAATATGACCTTTTAACACACACACAGGCAATAGCTTGTCTGTGCACGATGAAGACAAAGTTAAAAGAGAAACTAAACTTCCCTCCTCAACACTGTGTGAACCATGATGATGATTAACCGGGGCCACTTCTCCATGTTTATTTAGCTGTTAGTAATTTTGAAAGTGGACAGGGTTTGGCCCAGGTAATAATTAACCTTGATGGGATCCAAAATGCCAATCAAATGCCTCTCTGGAAACCACAATATGTATACAGTAGTTAGAAGGATACAAATTAGTGTTATTTCTTGACAATTACAGTGTACTTGATTTGCTAGTTTCAGATCCAGCTTGACCCTTCCAGTGTGTCCTTAAGTGTGTGTTGTTGCTGTGATTTCTAGGGAGTGAAGAAAGCCCTCCCACAACCAAGATGTTGTCTTCTGCTACACTGTGCCAAACTGGAGCCTGGCGAGTTGTGACCACGACTCAGTGGCGATTTATGGGGGACAGGAGATGCTGGTTTGCACGTTTGCCAGAATGTTTCTCTGTCCCAAAGACCAGAAGCACGAGTCCTTCTCTTCCCTGCTCCTCCTTAAGCCATTACCGATGCTTTAGTGCCTCTGCTGCTAGTCGCAACTCTTCATCATCACCTCATCAGAAAACCCCGTCCTACAGCTATGTTGTCGTCGGGGCCGGGTCGGCGGGCTGTGTCCTCGCCAACCGTCTCTCAGAAGATGCCCATGAGTCTGTGCTGCTGCTGGAGGCTGGGCCCAAGGACATGGTGCTAGGCAGCATACGGTTGTCATGGAAGACGCACATGCCGGCAGCACTGACCTACAACCTCTGTGACGACAAGTACAGTAGTTAAACTTACTTTACTCGTCTGTCACTGGTTTCAAAATGTGTTGGTGCCAAATGTATGGAAATATTTTGAAATCTGAAGTTTACACTTTTTGTGAAATATCAGAGTGTCAAGTCTGTCAAATCACTGCAGAAGAATTATTATTCATGCTATTGATGCCATTCATTTGATACCATGCTGTATTTCTTTTCATTTCTCTCCAGGTATAACTGGTCCTACCACACTTTACCCCAGGCCCACATGGACAACCGGGTGATGTACTGGCCGAGGGGTCGTGTTTGGGGCGGGTCCTCCTCGCTCAACGCCATGGTTTACATCCGCGGACACGCCGAAGACTACAACCGCTGGCAGAGAGAGGGGGCAGAGGGCTGGGATTATGAACACTGTCTGCCGTACTTCAGGAAAGCTCAGTGTCATGAGCTCGGAGAAAATAGGTACCTAACAAAAACTATCTGAGGACATTATTTTTAGTACCTGGTCGATATGCAGGGACAAAGTTTGAAGTGGAATCGTGTCACAGGAAAGGCTAGTTCTTTGGTTCAATGGGCTCAACATGCGTCATGGGTTTGCTTTTGACACAGGGAGATTCTTTCCAGGAAGAAGCTGAACACACAGGCGTCACAGGCTAAATACAGTCACATATTTGGATACATGCAAATGAAAGATATAAACAGCATCTCTGATATCCAGATACTTATCAGGATTTCACAGGTCAAAGATACGTGTGTTTGTGATGTAATGAAAGATAGAGAACTAAGATACATTACATTGACGCAAATGTGTTAAATGTGTCCAACACTGGAATATTACTCTTATCAAGTCATGCGTATTAGAAGCTAATCCTGCAGGTTTAGATAAGTGTAATGCTCCAGCCACCAAATATTGTCCATTTATTTCTGTTAAGAACAAACCCATACACAACATGAGGTCAATGCCAAGTCCGATTGTTGCTTGTTTTCAGGAACCGAAAAGTTTCAAACGGCTTCAAAGTTTTGGTTTAAAAAGATGAAATGTGGAGGTCTAACATTTATATGATCCCTCCAGCATGAGGTTAGGTTAAGAATCTGTGAAATCTCCATCTTTTCTTTTTTGTGTCAAATGTTCATTTTTTTCTTCGTGCAGGAAGAAGGGTCTCAGCATGTTTGTTTATCTACTTTTATCATCACTATATATTCATAAGGTCTGACTGGATGTTTGGCATGAAAGCAAACTGTGTGAAATGTAGTACTGCTCATAATGAAATGATTAATATCTATTGGGAATGTTAACGTTTGTGTCTTTGTGTGTACACTGTAGGTATCGAGGTGGTAATGGACCTCTTCATGTGTCCAGAGGGAGGACCAGCCACCCCCTTCACAAGGCTTTTATTGAGGCGGGGCAGCAGGCGGGATACCCCTTCACTGATGACATGAATGGACACCAACAGGAAGGCTTGGGCTGGATGGATATGACCATTTATAATGGTTTGAGGAGCTATAACTATATTTATAGGATCTTTTAGATTCAGTGTTTAAACAATATCACGAACCAACCCTTTATTATTATCTGCATGCCACTTCTTCGTCTGTGCAGGGAAGAGGTGGAGCACAGCCAGCGCCTACCTGAGGCCTGTCCTGGGTCGACCCAACCTGAAGACAGAGGTGCGCTGCCTCACCTCCAAGATCCTGTTTGATGGAAACCGTGCCGTGGGAGTGGAATACATACAGAAGGGACAGAAGAAGAGGGTAAGATGCTTCCAGACATGCACTTAGCTCTGGACATTAACCGGATTCTGTAGATGGGCTGTATGTGAGAACGCAAATGTCCAAGTCACTTGTTGGGGACATTTTGCAGAGCTTTTTCTGTCAGACCCCTTAGTAAAATGTCTGGAGAATGTCCGAGTAAGAACCCAGCAGGAAAATGTCCGGTAAAATTCATTGACGGCGAGAAGGGGTCTGTCGATGCTGTTTTATTTCTAACACGCAATGGAAAAGGGAAAAGCCCAAAAGAAAACAAGTATCTCAGAAAGAGAATGAGGAGAGATACATGTAGAAGACATGGAGATAACAAGATTTGAAAGCTTTGTAGTGGAAAATTGCACTGACCAGTGTCTAAGGTATTGGAAATCCCCTGACTAGGTGTCTCACTGCTGTGTCCTTGACAAACAGGGACTTTGCTACAGCAGACGGACACAGCAGATAGACACAGATGATGATGTCTTTTCTTCATATGGTTTTATGAATGCCTCTTTGTATTAGTTCGGGCTTGTCTTTTTTTCATATGGTTTTATGAAACACCTCTTGGTATAAGTTCTGGCTTTTGTGAACTTGCGGCCAGTTCCATTTTGAGCACCCGTGATTGTTGTGTTAACTCTGCAGAGTTAACTATTAAAAAGACTCAAAGGCAACTCCAGAATTTCATTATTTCAAATCTCAAGAGGAATTTCCATCACAGCTTTTTAGTGAAAAGAGCCGATGCTGGTGTCAATGTGCTGTAAACAAAGAACATGGGGTTTCTGCAGTGGTGCTTATATCACGTGTTCTGCCTCCTGCATGTGCTACCCAGGCACAACCCCTCTCCTGATTGTTGTGTACATTTTCCTGTTGTTGTGAAGTGGCGTGAGTCAAACTCTCTCCTGCTCTTCAAAGGCATCCCCGGAAAATGTCTGGGACCAATTTTCTGCAAATTCTTACGACTTGATGTCTGAAAACATCTCTGAAAGATTCTCTAACTTTTCCTCTGGTATTTTAATTCTCATTCAGTCACTCTCATCAGTTTTTTCTCCTCTCCTCAGGTGTTTGCAGATAAAGAGCTGATATTGAGCGGAGGAGCCATCAACTCCCCTCAGCTTCTCATGCTGTCTGGGGTGGGAAACGCTGACGACCTAAAACAACTCAACATCCCTGTGGTTCAGCACTTACCAGGTAGTTTTAAGCATTTACAAATATATAACTCCAACAAACTGAAATGGAAGAAAAGGACTCACTGAACCTCATCATCATTAGTCTTTACAAACAGACCAAACTGCTTTTATTGTCTCCTTGTGTATTTCCCGTGGTTACTCTAGCTGCGTGATGTGTCTCAGGTGTTGGCAGTAACCTGCAGGATCATTTGGAGCTGTACGTCCAGCAGCAGTGCACTCAGCCCATCACCCTGTACAAGGCACAGAAACCTTTCCACATGGTCAAGATAGGCCTCGAGTGGCTCACCCTGTTCACGGGTAACCAGAGGCACCTGCACACGCAAATGGGAACACACAGGTTCTCCTCGATGTTCTGTGAAATAATGCATTTCTGTGAGGTTATATCACTGATAGACATTGATTCAGGATGTATCAGTCATGAGCAGGTATGTGTCCAATTATTCCTTCCCCTCAATGTTAACCAGTCAGATGCACGGAATGATTTACTCTTTGGGCTTGGCACTGCTAATGCAAGTAATCTAAAGAAAAATAAATCTACCAGCTGACTTTTCTATGAAAGAAACAAAATCTTTATTCAAGAGCATAAAGTATAGTTCTAGTGAAATCAATACGTCCTGCTCTCAAACTGACAGATCACGCTCTTGAATAGGAAAAAAATAAACATTGTGTGATTATAAAGAGAAGAAACACAACATAAAAGTAGCTTCCCATCTGCTCACCTCCAACAATACTCAGGTGTCTAGTGGAGGTTTTACAAGACAAATTATTTGTGATCAAAAGATAAACAGCTGAGCTTCAAGCCTTTACAGGTCCCAATAATTTGATGCAGACAGGAAACATTTGGGTTTTACAGGGTGGATTCGCACTGCAGCACTGATTCTTTTTCTATGACGTAAAACACAGACATGATATTAGCTGGATCTTTATGGGCAAGCACGTCTCAGATACAGACTGGTACAAGTATTTGTCGTTTTGGCAGTGGCGTCACAAGAAAAAGCAGGAGTGGGAAGGAACAGACTTTTATTACATGTCATTACATTTCACGTCGTTTAGCTGATGCTTTCATCCAAAATGAGTTACAACTAGCACACATTTTATACAGTAGGTGTCATGATCACAAAAACAAACTATGTGAATCACCCATCGTGACCTTCCCCCAGGTTACGGAGCAACAGCCCACTTGGAAAGTGGTGGGTTCATCCGCAGTCGGCCCCATGTCACACACCCCGACATCCAGTTCCACTTCCTGCCCTCGCAGGTCATTGACCACGGAAGAGTTGCCTCTAAGATAGAGGCGTATCAGGTAATAAACTGGGGCAGAGGTCATAAAGAGGTGTTGACACAGGATCTCTTTGTGCTTTTCCATGGTATCTCGACAATTACATGAAACAATAGAAATGTTTTGGCTGGGAAGTTGACTCCCCCAACTGAACACAGAGCCCTTCCCCACCCACACAATACCTCCCACTCAACAAAGTGGTTTGAGGTTTTGACAAATCTGTCTTAGAACACAGCACGAATTTCACACTTTCCCAGTGAGTGCGATTCATGTGACAGAGCTTTGTCTTTTTTTTATTATGATGAAAAAAGAACATTTGAATAAACCCATAAACCCTGTTCGACTGAAGTGTTGCTCTGGGCTTTCAGTTCAGTGAGCAGATCTTACGTCTGACTTCTGTTTTTTGTTCCAGCACCTGTAGAAGGTTTTTGGATTTGTGCAAGACATTTTATTATTGCTTGTGGATTATTGTTTTCCAATTTTTCAGGTTTTCTTGTGCCACATAAACAATCAAGTCATTCAGAAAATACAGGGGCAACTTGAGAAATGTGTTGTGACCTGTGTTTTCTCATCCAGGTTGATAGAAGACAGATCACTGGGTATTTGTTGCTTTGTGTTGTAGGTTCATGTGGGACCAGTGAGAAGCACCAGTATCGGCTGCATGAAGTTGAAGAGCACCAACCCTCTGGATCACCCGAGTCTCCAGCCCAACTATCTCTCCACTGGTAAGATTCACTCCCTGAACTCTTCATCAACCAAATCCATCTTGAGCTTGAGCAGATGTGTCTGTCTCTGAAGATATTAAACTTGTCTTCGACAGCAGAGCCAACATTTGGAGGGACGATAGTAATTTGAAATATTACCACTTCATTGGTGTAACTCTTACTAAATAGTCACATTTAAATGTTGGACCGTGGAGCTGGTTTGACTGGTGTATAGGTCATTTAGCAGAATTTAGATTTCCAGGCTTCTCCATCATTTCCTCTCCTCTCAGATGTCGATGTGTGGGAGTTCAGAGAGTGTGTTAAACTCTCCAGAGAGATTTTTGCTCAGAAGGCCTTCGATCCATTCCGCGGCACCGAAGCCCAGCCTGGTCCTCAGGTCCAATCCGACGGCGACATTGACGCTTTTGTCCGCCGAAAGGCCGACAGTGCCTACCATCCGTCCTGCACCTGCAAGATGGGCTCGCCCTCCGACCCGATGGCGGTCGTCGACTCCAACACACGGGTTTTGGGTCTTGAGCGGCTGCGTGTGGTCGACGCCTCCATCATGCCCAGCATCGTCAGCGGCAACCTGAATGCGCCGACCATCATGATGGCAGAGAAGGCTGCTGACATCATCAGGGGTCGGCCTCCTCTCATCGACGCAGGGGTTCCCGTGTACCAACCACCAACGCTCGACACTCAGAGATGAACAGAGATCCAGACTAAAGGGTAATGTGTTGTCAGTCATTAGGCAACAGCAGCAGTGAGCAGCTGGTTAGGAGGATCTTTCATCTGCCAACTAATGTGTGTGTGTTTTCTTAATTTTGAATACTGGTGAATTTGAACAGTTTACATCTGAAATTCAGTTTTACAAAGATTATACAGAACCAGTGGCCGTGTTCTCACTGCCACACAGCAGTTTTAATGTTGTGGCAGAATATACAAATATAATATACATTTTATGTGTACTCGACTCAACTTTACATATACTGACTTTCTGCACCAGTTGTTAGTGTTTGTGTTTGAACTCACTTCAACTTCATCCAGTATTTCTTGAACCAGCTACAGTAATTTTTTAAGCCTTTTAGAACTCTTGCATTAATATACCTTGGACATTTTGATGATGTTATCCTGAGGTAAAGTGAAATCCCACAGCTCAAGGCGTGTTTTGAATCCATCTCAGGTTTTAAAAAAGGGACATTTTTAATAATCACAGGACAATAAGTTGTTTTCTGACTGACGATCAGCAGTCTGCTTTCTTTACCCCAGCAGTCTCAGCAGCAGGTTTGGTTATTTATCTGCTCTAATCAATTATCACCATAGTAACATGCCTCTTCCTTCCTGCAAACTTGTAGATTAAAGATTTTGATAAACTACTTTTTTTTTAGGTTTGCTGTCAACATTGTAATAATAAAAAACAATATACTTTTAGTCAAAAAGTAGAAATTTAGCCTCATTCTTTGACAGTAAAACACAGTTTGGAGTTTTATCGACAGACTGACAACAAATGTCAACAGTTCATTTATAAATTCCTCAGTATGAACGCTATCCTTATTTGGTGCTGAGACTTGAGGCTGGTGCTGTTAACCAGATGTCACAACCAGATGTGTTTCATCTGTTTAAATGCTTCAGATGAAAACTGATCTTCCTAATGTGGGAAATTTGTTACTTTGGATGATCAAGTTTTTCAGCTCCAAGCTTTTAGCTGCTTTTTGGTTCTGTCTGCTGCAGTAGCAATAAATGCAAATGATATCTCCGATTATGAAATCCTGCTAATATAGATATCGTGTTCAAACTCTCTATATGTAATATATACACTAAAAACTTTAAATTAACATGAACTAAAAAGTAGAAAAAAAACAATTGCACATTTATTTATATGTTTACAAAGTATGATAACACCACAGCAGCCTATAAGATAATGTGACCATATATATACAGTGGTGTTATAACTAGTGTGAATCAAGTTCTAGAATCAGCTTCACTGAAAATCTTAAATTCATACATGAGGTATTAATTAAATTCATGTTTTATGATGTCTGCTCTAATGGAAACAGCAATGTGTTTAAATAATGTCTTATAGTCTTATTAAGCTTTGCACTACACTATGAAGTATCTAACTGATGATAATTGTTTACATTATATAGTGTTGCACAAAATTAATTTTGTGTTTAAATCATTTTCATGTGTATTAATGAAGGATCACAAAGGGAAATTAATTGTGAAAATTCACACAGTATTATGTTTGCATGTTTTTTTTATGTGGTTTGTACTATAAGCAAACGTCCTGACTTTGTCTTCATTTCATTCAGACTTTATTTAGTCCTTAAAAAAAATCCTCAGCAGGTTCATTGTCATTTCAGGCAAGAAGTAAAATGTACAAAACTGGGTTTGTGTTTACATTGGTACAAAAGGTACGAGTATGTTTGCTACAAAGTAGACAGACCTACGTTTGTTTTTTAATTTTCATACAACAATTGGGTAGAAAGCAGAAATCTTCATGTTCATCACAGACTTTTTACAAACAACTGTACAGATTTTATACATCGTTGTCGTTTCATATTCATCTGCAAAACATTCGAACAGTACAAAAAAATAAAGCTGTCAGTTGCACAACAAGATTTTGTGTTTTTTGTCATGTGATAAAACTCTTGAAGTTGGACACGTGTGTGTGTGTGTGTGTGTGTGTGTGTGTGTAGTTGTAGTGCAAGTAAACTGCACATTATTATTCTGGTTTCTCTGAGTTCCTGACATGTGAACTGTGATGTTTGTCTATATCGACTCATTGTGTAAATCTGACCTGAACGAAACCGTGTGGTGTTGGCCTGGCAATATAGATTTTATTCAAATAGTGATGTTTATAAAAAAACAATTATCGATGACATTGAAAGACTTATATTTAATGGATCACTTGACAGTTAACTTGTTATTACCTCCACCAAGGACGTAAGGTTTTCATTGTGTTTGTTTGTGTATGTGTCAGCAGGATAAAAAATAAATAAATACGAAACTGATTTTCCCCAAACTTTTTCCCTCTAACTTTGTTTTGTGACAACAACAAAAAATCAGACCACATCCTTTTTTCTTTTATATTTCTGCTTAAAACATGGCCGTAGTGTAGTTCAGAGGAAACAGTCACAGGTTGTAAATTCCAGATGCTGCTCTGTGTTCCTCTTAACTTGTCTTCAGAGATTTCAGAAGTCTGAGTCTGCCTCCCACATAATCATTAGCGTACCTGAGGTGGCCAATCTGAGCAGTTTGCTGATAAACTGTTTTCAATTTTGAATGAAACTAGACGTCATGTTTCCTTCATTTTGTGTAAATGCAGCCATTACCACACCGTTTCCCTGACACGTTAACCAACACACGCATATTTTACATGCAGTTAGATAATGCATAAGTCTTATTTAGTATTGGCCATTAAAACCTGTGTAGAAAGCAGTAGAAAGGGATTTATTTACAGTACATGTGAGGAGTGTTTGAGAAACCAGCTCACATCCTGTTCCAGGTTAGATTCAACACAACAGCCAGCAGCAAACTTTCTACATTTGAATATTAACGTGAGTGTAAATGACTCAATATTCCGCTGGTTTGCTTTTATATTTGAAGGAGCCCTTTGATTGCACAGATTGAACAGACTTAACCCTGACAACAGTGTGTAGATAAAGAGGGAAAAAAGAGAGAAGCACGGTTGCTCTGCCACGACCCAGCGCTGGTTTTTAAAAGATTGTTATAGTTGGCAATGGTTCACAAACACTATCCTGTGGTGGAGCGACCGTGCAGAGCAGCGGGTGGAATGTGTTGCTTCTCTAAAGTGTTGATCTGTTTTTAATCCACAAGCAGCTTGTGTCGTCGCATCTCTCTTCAGAGAAGCAGCTGTTTTGGTCATCTCGTGCACTCTAACTCGGTCAGAACAAAAAGGAATCCTACAGAAGAAAACACTCCACACACCCATAAACAATGTAATGCATTTATATATTGTCGGTAAATTAAAAAATGTACATAGTTTCATGTGAGGTCAGTGACGTTTCATGTGTCAGCGTTGTGTTGTACATCTGACTCATCCTGATACAAGTGCTCACTTGGCTGCTCAGAAGAAGAAACCAATTCATGGGAGAGGAACTTTCCAGCTGTTGAGAAGTAAAGTGAGAGACGTGACTCAGGACTGACGTCAGATGATACTGCTGTTTTGCAAACAAAGAGGGGGAATCCCTGTGTCATCTTTTTGTGCGTCAGTCCTTAACCATAAGTGAATCAGGACTAATGTCAGATGATACTGTTGTTTTCAAAGACAGGTTTTTTTTTCTCTGTGTCATCTTGTTTGAGAGACATGCCCGCTAGGCAGTTCTAAAAATAGCATCACCAGGAGAGCACAGACTAAAACGGTTTGCAGGTGTCACGCTTCACACAACCACAGCGCACTGGTTTAGGTACAAGCTAATATTCTGGGACATTATATATAACAAGTAGCCCTCCATATTCAGGTAGTTGTCTATCTCAGAAAGGTAAGTTACCCCTGGTCCAAAGCAGCTGTGAGGAAAGTGAATCTCTGCATATTCTGAGTGAGGTCGTTCCTCATGGTTTTCAATAAAGTTAATGACATTGTAACAACATCTTCAACTGTCTTTGTTTAATGGTGGTTAAAGGAGTAGGAATGTTAAAAATGTAAAGTGTGTAAAGATTTAGCATCAGTGTTGTTGGTATCAAAGGGGGAAAGGATTGTTAGTGTGTTTCTCTGTGTGTCATATGAGCGTGCACGTGAAACAGAAGGATATGCCTGAGGACAGAGTCTTTGTTGTTGATATGTGATTTCCTTTTCAAGTCAGAAAAACAGAGTCGAGCAACGTTTAACCCTGAAACCCTGAAAAAAAACCGCGAAGTGCGGATTCACAGGCTGGAAAGTCTTTGGATCGGCCTGATCTGCAGCCAGTCTGCTCTGAGATGAAAATAAACCGACATAAAAATATGAACTATATATGTTTTTATGACGTTATCTGAGTCATGGAGGCCAAACTGTAAAAGACAGAGCAGCAGATCAAAACTGTGTCTGTTACTGTGACCAGTGAAAGGTTAGAATCACACATAATATATACATGAAGTGAAACAAATGGGAATCACCGAACTGCCATTTTGGAGCAGGACCACTGCAACTTTGCAAAGCCAGCTCAAGCATTTACCCTTCACGCCACTCATCATCACTGGTGTTTGCTTCTAACATCCAAGCTGGAGAGCGGGGGAAATATTCAGAACTTTTCTTTTGAGTAAAACCTGTTTCTGATTAAATCTAATTTCACATAGACACTAAGCGTTTAGTGCCCTGACACTAACTCTAACCCTCTGTTTTATTGCCTCCTCATGTAATGAGTAAGCTGTCTGGGATTCACAGCCTCGCAGCAGAACAATAACAGGCACACGATCCTGACATTGTTCACTAAACATTTTTGGCTACACCCTCAACCTGAAGCTATAAGTATGACATTTAGTCTCAGTTATTGTTTTAAATCTCATCCCCGTAGTTTACAGCTGCTGGACTCTGTGACTGTTGTTGTGAAAACTAACTTGACAAGCATGGGGCTGGCTTTGCGAGGATGCCGAGTTGTTCTGCTGCTTTGAAAAGAAAAGAGAGTCATGAATTCTTGCTGTTTAAGAGGCGGCCCGGCAGGTAGTTTGATTCCCGCTGGTTTCATTATTTTCCACTTCCTCTCATCTTTCTGGCATTTCAATTTTCAGAAAGAGAAAACAAGGCACTTTGTTCTCTTATTCGTCCATGTTTTACATTTTCTGTCAAGTCCAGGACGCACAGAGACGTCCCCTCAGAGTAAAACAGCAGTAGAAGTTCAATTGAAAAAACCTAAATTTTCCTGTGTGAGCCGCTGCTATAGCGACGTGATGCATATCATCTCATCTTTTAGGTCCTCTTCGCATTTCACAGCCACGTACGGCTCCTCGTCGCTGTAGTCACGGATGCTGTGGTCTCTGAGATGTGCGGTGGCTTGTGTGTCCGAGCTGACGTTACCCGTTCCCCCGCTGGTGTCATCACTCACACTCCCATTCAGGAGATTACTGGCCGCGCTCTCCATCTCGTCGATGGTCATCTCGCAGGCGTCTGCAATCTCGTGTTTGGTCACTGAGACAAACTTGGGGTCTTTGGCGTATTTCCCCAGACCCTCAGAGATCAACACCTGGGAAGAACAGAAAGAAATTATCAAATGGCATCAGGAACATTTGTGCACAACTGTTTGTTTGGTTTATTATGTGCACACAGGTGCTTCTCTAAGGACATTTATTACCACACATTTATTAACAAGCAGTGACAAACAAACCAGGTACAATCCAAACCTCAGGAGGTCAGATCACACTTTTAACGCAGAGTAAAAGTGCCTCAAAATTTAAGCTCTGTTCAGACCTGGTATTTACATCCGTTCTGAGAGATTGGATCACAAGTGGTCAGCATTAAGTTGTTCACACCTGGCATTGAGATGTGTCCTGAATGTGTCTGCTGTAACCACATGTGATCTGACTTCCTGTCCTAAATGCAAAAAAACACGTGTCCACAAAGATTAAAAGATGTTGTGTTTACCCAGTTTGAGTTTACAGATATGTCCTTTGACATCGTGTGTGTGTGTGTATGTGCCTATGTGTCCGTGCAAGAAACATAAAAGATAAAGAAAGAACAACGAAAGTGAGAGACACCAGTGAATCGATGCACTGTACACAGCTTTGCAATGGAATAACATTTTACTCATTGATGTTTTACACAATCATTATGTGGTGATTAGTGTTGAAACTGTGACTACAAACAAATCAACTGAGAAGCATAACAATGTGTTCAGACTGTAGCAGATCAGAGGATGTCAGCAGAGTATGTGGGCCAGGAAGCATTTGTTGTCACACAACGAAAAAGAATGAAGCCACGTATCCAAGACCACCTCCAAATGTGGTTTGAGATCGGACCTCAGGATGCATTGAGGACACATTTGGGTGTGTTCAGACCGGAACTTGAAAATGACTTCTACTCACAGCCTCCACCAGACTGTTGGCACTGCCTCTCTTCTGCAGGAAGTGCGAGCAGCTCTCTGCTGGTAACTGCAGACGGGACGGGGACTGGCTGCGACTGGGAGGACCTTCCAGGCCGTCTGTGTACCATGAACTCCTCTTCACTGCTCCGGGGATGCTGCTGACGCTGCCAGGACTGCGCCAGTCCACCTGAGTACAAACACACACACACACACACACACACACACACACACACACACACACACACACACACACACACACACACACACACACAAGCATACTTTTTAAACTAACTTACCGACAAACTTTAAAGTGCTTGGATTCAGCTTTACCGGAGCAGTAAATACTTTTCCTGCCCTTCTCTCGCTTAAATTTCCTTGGTGGGAAAATTATGATGAATGAAAGCGAGTTGTATTTCTGGTATTTCCTTTTTCTTTCTTCTTTTTTAAATTTTATCTTACAAAACCAGTCTTGCCCAAAAGATACAGAAACAAACAAACAATCAAATGATAATTTGGTTCTGTTTCAAAATTCAACAAAAATATCAGAAATCGACTAAAAACCTGTATGAGTGGCGTGTAGCAGGGCGAGTAGTTGAGGCTGATGGGTGAAGCAGGAGGTGTGACCCAGGATCGCAGAGACCTGGTCGGAGACAGACGGTGAATTCTGGGATCAAGACCGGCCACCGCCATTACCTGAGGTTGGAGTTAAAAAATCATGATTATAATAATGAAGGCGAATCATTGACAATGCTGACAATACTTTATATTTATTCATAGACAGATGATGGCACCTGTTGCTGCACCAGGTGTAGTGGAAGAGCTGCGCAGGACGGAGAAGGAGGAGCATCGTCCTGACTACTTCTTCTGCGGAGACACTCAAAACTAAACGTCGGTTTGTTGGAGGCTGAGAGAAAATTGAAAAAAAAAAATATCTGTCAAGCTTTCGGTATCCATATCTGAGAACTTACTGAATTCACATTTTTATTTTATTCAGGAACAAAGCTGGATGAAACATTACAAAACCAAATCTATGAACAATTATGCAAGGATATAATACAGTAATAACAAAAATTAATAGATGACCTTTCCAGCACATTAGTGCTTGTGCCATTGTTATTTTATATTCTTCTAACTTTGTAAAGCGACCATTGGTACCTTGAAACGCAATATATAAATCAATAATAGATTATTATTATTATTATTATTATTATTATTATTGTTGTGTAAATGACAGTAACAAAGCTTAATGATCAGTTTATCAATAAAATAATCCCAAAGTAGCTCCAACAAACATCCAATGTAATAAATATTTTAATCTGAATCTCAGTTTATAAACATCAAATCTGACTGTGTTGGTGAATCTCAATCACTCCACCGTGATAACTACAGATGTTGTACTGCGGCATCTCACCTTGAGGCGAGGGTAAAAACCATCTCCTTGGTGACCGCCTGCTGTCTTGGTGGATCAGCTGTTGATCATCGTTATTGTAACTTTCAGACTGGTTGTTGCCCCCGGCAACCTCAAGCTTGAAGTCTGCCTCTGCATCATCGTGTTGTTCCTTGTTGGAGAGCCTGTGAAACAAAGAGGATACAACTTTACATCTGTACCTGAGCTTTGTGTATTTAAGTAGCTCCATGAATTCTTGACGCAGAGGAACGTCAGACTGAAACTTGCTGTACCTGTCTCTTGTGAGCATGATGTCGTCCTCATGAAACTCCTCTCCGCTGAAGTACTCTCCTGAGCCCCGATCCTCATCGCTGTCAATGCCGCCCGGCTCCTCTCGACAAATGGTGGGGTAAAGTCCTCCACCACTTTCTGGCCTGGCATCAAAACATTGAGACAGAGAGAGAAATTGCATGCTGGAATTCAATGTCCCCATCTTGCTTATATTATTATGCAGATTCAGTCTCTCAGCTCATGTCTCTGTCTAAACAATAATACTGTAAAGCACCGATTTCACTGAAACATCAAGATGCCACAGAGTTGCATTTCCCCACAGTGCTCATTGTCTCTTATTCTGCAGCCACATGTGGTCTTTTTATGACACAATCGCCACCATGAAGAGCAGATTGTGGAATGAAGCTATGGGAACATACCTAATGTAGGCCTCATAGTAGCGTGTCCTGCTCCGGGGAGAGGGAGTGGTCGGTCACACAGAAAGGATTATTTGGAACAAGAGAGCAAGAGACGAAGGGGATGAGAGGTTGCATGCAATGACAAAATACCAGAGTACACAAAATAAAACGCTAAAAAGGGTTTTAGGTATGATGGGAGAGGCAGTGTTACTGGTTTCATTTCAAATGTTGCCCCTGGAATTTGGCAGAAAATAGCCACAACTTTTGGAAACAGTGTTTGGGATCAGGAGTAATTGGGGCATTGTTTTTTGGAAAGGGAAATATATTTTAATGTTTTAAAATGTTTGTTTCAGGGTGGCAAAGTAAGTAATTACAAAAAAATGTCCAAAACACATTTTGTTTGATTATTGATCAGTTCAGGGCGGACACATTTTTATTTGTGTGAGGAAGCTTAGTGGGAGATTTCTGTGAGAGACAGAAAGTGAAAAATGCTTACTGGGAAATAAGGTGCTCTTTCATAGTCAGCAGTGTGGAAAGACGAGACAGCAGTGGGACTTATATATTTGATAAAAGACAGAGTACATCTGTGCGGGATGAACAAGGTTTAAAATGGAGTTGTGGGATCTGCTCATGCTGAACAGGAGGCTTGGGGTAGTTTCAGGGATTATCTCTATCTAAATTTTTTCAACCAAAAAAGTCACTGATTCCAGCTTCTATTATTTGACTTTCCGCTGGTTTTCATTGTCTTCAATGAGAGTAAATTGAACAACATAGTGACTATAGGTCAGACAGAGAACTGATCCACTGACCTCGTGGAATGAGACCTCACAGTCTTGTCATGCGCTCCTTTGCTGTGAGTGGATGCCGAGGACCCATTTTTGGTGGAGGACGGGCGGCCTCGTTTTAACAAACACTTCTGTTGCCTCACACTGGTCATGGAGAGAAGCGAGGGCACGTTGGCATTGTTGAGGTTGGCATTGGAGGGTATTGGCGATTGATTGCGGGTGGAATTACAATAAGGGGAATTATGCGGATGAGGGGGATGATAGTGATGATTGTAACTGGATGGGTGAGGAGTTCATCTCTGTCTCTCCCTCCCTGTCATTGCTGCCGGCTCTCCTGCCAGTCTGGGTGGGCTCAGTGGAGGAGCTGCAGGAGAAGGTCAGGATCTGGAGCGGCCGTTGAGTGACGGTGGTCGGCTGAGAGGAGCCTTGCTGATCGCCACTGACATGGTTGACGTGGTTTCCAAACAAATTGCCATTACGCTGCACAAACCAATGAGGAAGGATACAACACAGCAAATCAAACACACTAGGAGGTGGCAGTTTAAATAGATCCTGACACCCTGACAACTTGGACCAGTGCCACTTATACACTGTAATCAATTCATGTCACATAATTCTACAATAAGTAACACAATGATTAATTTAGAGCTCTTATTTAATTTACTAAAATTCAAGTGCTGTTTCCATGCTGAACATTAGAGCCTGTCATTACAAAAAAATGGTGTGTGCAGCTTATTTATCCTTATTTCTTAACCATGCACACACTCTGCAACCTCGTGAACATCCAGCATCAGCCATTGTAATGTATGCTACTGAGGAGAAAACCTGTAATAATATTAACATTTTGTCCATTTTCATGACAAGAAAAAGTTGTGTTTACACTTTTTATTCATCCTCTCTGTAGCTGAGCAGATCAAGACTTATTGGACACAAATAATTCCAATTAGACGATTTAATCAAAGAAAAGAAAGTAAAGAAACAAAATACTTATATGGCAAGAAAAACAAAGGAGTTTGTGGACTCATTTAAGGTTTGATCAATAATGGAAAAATATCAAATTTGAATTTGTATGAGATTCTCCTTCTGTGTTGCTTTGATTCACTATTTCTGATTTACTATAATATACAGCACAATCTTGACAGGGAGTTTCACTCTTTTGTGTCTCAGAAACTGGTCTGTTATTGTCAGTTGGTTCCACTAGGGAGAAACTAGATCAAAATTTGAGATAAACCATAATTGTCTGGCACGGGATATTTGTGCATGTTTACCCTGTACATTTCCTCCTCTTCCTCTCCATTAGCATCTACTAGCCCTTCCTCCTGCAGGTCACATGATATGGCTCGACGGATCTCTGGTCCCATGTCATGCAGCGTGCGCAGGCCGGCCTGCAAAGAGAGATGCTATGATACCAAACCAATTACAGGCTTTTTATCCATACTTACATCTGGACTAAATGATATTATTGGTATATGAACATGACTGTGCTGCTTTTAAAGACAAGACAACAATAATAACTTTAAAAGAGTGGCTTCACCCAAATGAAAACTTTACACTGTATACTGTTTGCAGCTTGTTTGCAGTGAGATGTCATCCTGGTCCCCAATAATTTTGAATTGTATTTTCAATGCTGTGAAAACCATAAAACAACTTATATCCACCTTCATTGTTCTGTGGTGGAGGCAGACTGATATTCACTCAACACATCAACTTTGTGTGGTGTGGCTATTCAAATCTATGTGATTAACCAATAGACTGGAAATAAAGATGGACGACACGTCTCCAATTGTCCAGGAATGAAGTCAAAATATCCTGGTTATGAATGCTGTCATCTAGTGTATTTGGAGCCAGTCTGCGAAGTAATGATTGGAGACGGAGACGGCGGTGGCAAGTTTCGTCAATAAGTTCAAACAAATTTAAACCAAACTTACCAGAAAGAATAACCCATAAACAAACTGAATTACTGAAAATGACAGAAGCCATCTTTGAGAAAAAATGTATTTGTTGTGTATTGAACTTTTTTGAATGGTTCCTGTCCCATCTGCTCTGACCACAGCAACCGGCCACCAGGTGACGATCGAGACACTTTGGCCTCACTTTTGGGGAGCTGTCATGTCTTCCATGTTTAGATACAGTCTATGGATTAAACCAATAGTTGATATAAAGACTGATATAAAGGTCTTTTATTAACATTCAGTCGCTGACACTTTACTCACTTGTAGAGCCATGGTGGTGTTCAGCCTCTCCCACGAGGGCCTTCCCACAAGACCTTGCTCTTTGCGCCTCTTGAATTTCCTGAAGTAGTCCTGTATCAGGAAGGTGGCATAGAACTTCCCCACTGTTACCTCGTCATCTGAGTGAACAGACCAGACACACCAAAGCCTCCCAGATCAACATCACAGAACCTGAGTGCCACAACACCTCAACACTGAAACGCTCTTTTAACAAAATCTCTCAATGGAGACGTCACCCACTACAATCAAACAGTCTCAGGAACAAACAGGGAGAAGACTATATCTTGACAGTGAAACAAAATACTTCTGTACCAATCAAAATGAAATGAATGGCAAGACACGTTAACTCTCAAAATGCAGCATCATCATAAATGTCTAGTCAAGGAAACAGATGTTGAGGAGATCAACAGATACCAGCACTCAAACAACTTCCATGATGTCTCCTTAGCAAATTGAAGAAACTGTGGTCTATGACTTAACTGCAAGTAACACAATGTGCCACCCACTGCTATGTATCACAAGTCAGGTCCTGAGTTACCGTTGACACAAATTATGTTTTAAATCTACAGGTGGAGCTGAAATATCAGACGTTCATGTGAGAACATGTCCATTCAAATATTTCAAAACATTTCGGAGAATCTTTTATACTCAGCTGCAGTTGAGACACACACACACACACACACACACACACACACACACACACACACACACACACACAGACCACACACAGAGACAGACAGACACATCTATACTACAGCTGCAGTTGACACACACACACACACACACACACACGCACACACACAGACCACACACAGAGACAGACACATCTATACTACACTGAGCCATAAGAAGTCATATTCACTGTTAGTTCAACTAAATCTCACCAGCTCCTAACTCACACACCACTGCCACATTATAAGTCAACTGCAGAATTGACCACAGTTATTGTCAGAGACAGGGATGTGTGTGTTTGTATCCCAGACAAACAACATGATCTGTAGCGAGAAGCACATGCAAGAAGGCAGCAAATTAAAGTAGTCTGGAGAAGCAGCGATGGTCAAACACGCAGCTCCCGTCACAGAGGAGAACACAGAAACCACATTAAGCCAGAGAGCAAGCTGTGACCACACACACACACACACACACACACACACACACACACACACACACTCTGCCATGCAGGGAGGCTCAAGCGTGGGTCTGATTCCCTCAGATAAAGATGTTTGGGCACTGGGGAGAGGCTCTTGAAAAAAAGTGGCTGAATCACAGTGTGTATGAAATGTGTTTTTTTTTACTTTCCTCATCACGTTTACTTGATTCGTTTTTTAGCTGGAGTGGAATCGAGTAAAGGTGGTGGATGTAAGTGGGACAGATGCTTTAAGATGGACTCATCATTTTTTCCAGTGAATCAAATAGAGCATGGAGCTTGATCTGATGTTGATCCATCTTCAAACACCGAACACATTTCTCTACAACACCCAACACAGCCAGACAGGAACTACAAAAGCCTCTGTTCAGAAAGCAAACCTGACACCAAAAGACAAATTTTGTCTCGATCAGTACGCGGTGATGTTGAACAGTTCCACTAAACGATACATACTTACGATGACATCTGATGAGACTGAAACTCTAAACCAGATTTTCACCTGAATATATGGATTTTAGATTTTCACAGATTTGCTCATTTTGGCATATTTTCACTTTGAGCCAGTGATATTTTAGGATTGCATTTAACTTACTTAGTTGAGTAGATGGTGAGAAAATATTTTTTTACGTTTCTAAATAATGCATCAATCTGATGTGGACAGATCAACATACATAATGTTCTTTCCCCAAAAGTGAAAGAAGCAGATTCTGTTTCTGGACAGAGGCAGGTGAAGTTTTTAAGCCAGGTATCAGTCGTTTCATGCCACCAGACTAAAACAGAACTGCTTCAAAGAGCTCAGGACGGCAGAAAGAGAAAAGAAGAAAGGCCAGCGACAGTCACTGAAAGCAGAGGAAGCTTTGGAAAGGCGAGGCTTGGCAGAAAAGTTTTTAAAGAAGAAAGAGAAAGAGAGAGGGGTTAGCAAACTAATGCACACAGAGACATGCAGTCAAATTAAATTTGGCAAGTTCTAACAGCAGAGCTGACGCAGAGCCTATCTGGAGGGCAGTGGAAAAACTTCATGAAAAAACTAGAGGAAGTTCCCTGTACACACCTCATAATTATTCAAAGCAATGTTATTTTGAGGCTTGCGTGTGTGTGTCATCTGATTATGATATGTGGAATGTTGTTGCACAACTGACGGAAATCCACATGATCATATTCATCAGCTTTCGTTTTGTTTTGTTTTTAATTCTAAATGTTATGTAATCATAAATTAAACATATAATGGCATATCATACAGACAGAAACTCTGTTAAAAAGTGTTTTTTCATATATATATATATATGAACATATTAAAGCAATGTGCAAGCTTGTACTGTAGATACATATAACATACATGAGACAGGGGACAGACATGGCACTGGTTGTGGCCACATGCAGCAGTGTGTGTGTGAAAACAAAATGTTTTAATTCTTGTTTTATGCAGCCTGTTCTTACTTTCTCTTTTAACTGCTAGTATGTGACACTTACCTTCAAAAATAAGATTTGCTGCAGGGTATTGCGGACGCGGTAATACCCTAATTTACAGAACTAAAGGCTTTAGAAAGTAATTCATCCCTGCTGCTATCAGCCTTCTAAATATCTCACTGTGATGTATTTGTGCTGTTGTGCATTTATTGTTTTCAGTGTGTTCTGAAAGTATGTGGTCACTGCTGGCTGCACAATCTATTGTCTTTCTGGGATAATCTTGAAACCTTGAACCTTGAACTACTGTTCAAACAAATGTATTTTCTCCTGCAACCACTCTCAACAGTTGAAGCATGAAATGAATATATACAAATAAAAGAGGCCTATGTATAACCCTCTTAGCATAAGGTGTGTGCATATCCAAATCTGATGAACTCTGACAAAACCAGCTAGAAGTTTACTCACACCTAGTTTAACAAATTGAACAAAGAAACTAAAGTCACAGGGGTTTTTAAGATGATTGTAAAAACCGAGGCCTCAGCACAGACAAAAAGATGAAAACTTCATGAGTTTAGGTTTCATGAACAGTGAAAAACATCAGCACTAAATGTACAGCTTTGTTTTTTTAAAAGGTAGAGGAAGAGACACTGAAAAACCACAGCCAGAGATGACTGATAAACAAAACTGTGGAACAGCAGCTCAACTGTGACTGACTGACAATGATAAGGAGAGTTTCTGTGAACTGAAAGGAAAGGAAGTTTGTTCCCCTGTCGATCTCATTTGGTTGGTTGCGGTCGGCATTTCTCAAACCTCTGCTGATTTGAGAAATGCAAAAACAGGATGATGAACCGTCAGCAACAAAATGTAGACTCTGTTCATTTGGACCCTCAAAAGGAAAAGCAGTCTAGATAATGGATGGAACTTAGAGAGCAGTGTAGCTGTATGTCAGGGAAAGGTTAATGCAAAGCAGCACATATTCAAATCAAGTGAGTGATAGAGTGAGGCCACAGTTTGAACTCTGAATAATGGTGATGATGATGTAATGACCACTGACCGCCTGCTGGGGGAACAACTTGGTCCAGCAGCTTCATGCTGGTCCTCTTCCAGATTTTTTTGATCACAGCTCTGAGCTCCTCATTGGCTTGCTCCAGATTTCCTGGGAAATGGCAGAAAAATGTGAGAAATGTAACTGGGAGGTAATTTTGGCTAAAAGCACCATTGACTGAAAAGCACACAATTGAATGTACAGTCGCTCTCTTTCACCAACACACGCGATCACACAACACACACAACATCAGACAGATGAAGTTACAATGAGGATTAAGAGCAGAACACTCCACAAATGATGTTGCAACTGCAGTGGATGTCTACAGCTCCCTCTTGTGGCAAGATGTGGGCTGAGCATATGCACACCCTGACCACAAAAAGGTCAAGACACAGGCACTGTTGAGAATGAAGGACTATTACATGAAAGGGGAGTGTAGCAGGATGTGATATGTATTCAAAAGATAGACTTTCTTGCATGCCAATCTACTCAAGCCACTTTATTCATGACCTCTACAGTCAATGTGGATCATGGGTAAACAACGGACCGAACAACTACCACTCACAATAACTTCATCGTTACTCTCTTTGTTCTTCTTAAATTACATAATCAAAGTTTTTTTTTTTTTTACTTTTAGCCTTGTTCTGATCTTACTAGCTCTGACAATAATTTAAAAAATGTTGTATTTTATCTTGTTTTTACTCTTTTCTGTAACATTTTATACTTTAGTACTGTGCTCTTCAAATTGCTTTCAACTGTTTCCTATTGTTTGCCATTTTAATCATTGTAACGTTGTAACTGTGTTTTGAAAGGTGCTATATTAATAAAGTTTATAATAATAATATCAATAATAATAATTGTTTTTTACTGCATCTACTGGCAACAAACCAATACATGCAGGTTCAGACTCACCCTCAGTCTTAATCTTGAGAGCAGTGCGGACCAGAGCAAACAAAGTGGCGTTAAACATGACAGTCCCGTCACTGTTCAGGGGCATGTTCATCGCCACCAGACGCTGCAACAAAGTACAGATCAATAAGGAGGCATCAAATGTGAAGTGAGTTCTGTGAAACGTATTTATCTACATGTCTAAACCCACCTTACAGGCCACCCTGTGTGGGCAGAGCTTGCCAAAGCCCAGTGGAGGCTGGATCCTCCTCAGCAGAGTCACCACGTCGAGATGCTTTATCCTGCCCCTGACAACAACATGGAGTCAAATAAAAGCTGTTACACCACAGAGAATAGTTTATACTGATGCAAATATTTCTTCATAGGATAAATAACGGGAGAAACAATTTATTAGTTTTTTCCAAAAATGGGTCCTTTGCACTCACTTGGCTTCAGGATCGTATTCAGACCAGATCCGTTTAAACTCATCCAGGTGATGCGGCCCCAGAATAGACCAATCACGGGTCAGATAGTCAAAGTTATCCATGATGACAGCCACGAATAAATTGATGATCTGAAAAAAGAACATGCAACATATTTTTTGGTCATATCTAATCCTATACAGCAATATGAGAGCTGAGGTCCGAGCTGAAACATCACAGGCACAGTGAAGCACAGTGAAACTTGTGAGGATTACCAGAAAAGCACAGAGCATGTAGAAGCTGATGAAGTAGATAATGGCAAAACCGCTGCCGCACGTTCTCTCCTCTCCGGGGTTGTAGTCGGACTCTGAGTCACACAGCTTCCCAGGCAGACAGGCCAGCATGATCTCCTGCCAGGCCTCACCTGTAGCACACCTGACATAGAACAATAATGTATTGACTATAAGAATGCATGATTAAAATGGCTTGTAACCAACAATTGGAGCTTCGCAAACACAAATACCTGAAGAGCATCAGGACAGCTTGAGGAAAAGTTTGAAAGTTGTTGTTGCGGTTGATTTGTGTTCCATCCACCATGGCTATTTTACCAAACACCTGATGGCAGACAGAGAAATGCCGTCCACAGATCAGTCAGCTTGCTCTGAAATGACCCTGCAGTGTATCTGGTCAAGTTTTTCTGTAATTTTGAAAAACTGAGAACATTTTACCTGCATTCCTATTACAGCATATATGAAGAACAACATGGCGATCAGGAGTGCAACATAGGGAAGAGCCTGGGTGAGAAAAAAGAAGGAGTCAGACTCCAAATTACAGCACAAGAGCCACTGATAACAAATTGTCTGGTTAAATCTACATTAGACCCCAAATGATATAGATTTTTAGGGGTCGATGTCAATTCCAATGTTTGGGAGAAAATTTGTTGGGATACCCAGCCATATATATATATATTCTAAAGGATAAGGATTCTAAAGATGTTGTTATCAAACGCTTAAGACATAGAGATTTAAATATTTAATTTAGGTTTGATATTTTACAGTTTTAAACTTTATCACAAATAAATATAAGTAAATTAACAAATACACAAATGTAAGCACTTTTATCTCAAATGTTCATCACAACAGGCAAATTTTATTTTATTTATTGCACTTATCTGTATTTTTCTTTTTATGTATGTACTGTACCTATGCCAGAATGAATTAGCTGCCTTGTCCTCTGCTGATTTCACCCTTTTTATAACATGGGCTCTGTTTAGTTGCCAAAGACAAATTTCCATGCAAGTGGACATTAAAGATTTTATATTGATTCTATTCAATTCGGTTCAATTCTATTGTATTCTGTTCTATTCTGCATATATTCTTCGAGATATTAGCACCAGACTCAAATCTCCAGATATTCTGAAGCACTGTGCAGTGTTTTTGTGCCTGATAAGCCTTAAAACTCATATCTATGTTATTCAAGCTGGATTTTCATCTTCTTATTTTTACCACCCATACCAACAAAGAACTTTGTGTTTCCTTAATGTTGTGTTAATCTGAAACTGTTCTTAATGCTTGATGTTCTGGCTTAAATCTAAATTAACTCGCTAATTCTAACTGCAGATTCAAGAAGGATTTTTACTGGCTGCTTATTTTACGATCTCACCTGGAAAGACTTGATGAAGGTCCACAGCAGAGTCCTGATGCCCTCCCCTCTGCTCAGCAGTTTGACCAATCGCATCACTCTGAACAGGCGGAAGAAGGTGATGGAGATGCGAGCACTGTCCTCTGTGTTCTGAGGTGGAGGAGGTGAAAGGTGATTACAAAAATGCAGAAGGAGGCGACATCAGTGATTCATGCAGTCAGTCATACATGCATTCTTCATGACAAATATTAGCTCACAAGCAATGTATTAATATGATGAAATATTCCAGATTGTGATCTTAGTCCATCTCTGCAATGACAAAAATCAACATGCACGCAGAGATGACTGTGTCTTGAATAGCATGCCATTAACAGACCTGGACTACAGTTAACTCTGAACAGCTGATTAAAAACAAGCAACATACAGAATGAACAGAAACAAACCAAAACACAAACTGTAACTGATTTTTGTACACCTGATACAAACACCAAGATGGATCATTTCCTGTTTTGTGGTTACAATACAAACACACAAGACCCTCAAAGCAGTGCAATGTCCACACAATGCTGGTCACCTGACGGCAAACACTCAGAGAAGCTATGCTGAAATGACCAAATAACAAAACAGTGTTGCTGTTCACCCGGTGTCATGCCATGCACCCAGACAGGACAACACGTCAGCTGAATGAAAGTGGAGCCAAAATGCAACAAACCAGGTGGAGTTGAAAAAACAAGACGTTAACAAACACCGAGAGTTCAGTCACAAACCCTCATGTTTTATTGAATAACTGAAATCAGAGGTTCTGGAAGAAAGTATCTCAATGATTTCGTCGGTAAGTGACTGACAGAGAGTGTAAACGGAAAGATCTTGAGACTTTCAGTTTTCCATTAACACAAAAGGAAAGGGTGAGGGGATTTAATAGAGGAAGGGGGGGCGGGGGGTACTTCTTACCCCTGGCTCCACTATCACCTTGACGACAGGAACGGCTGCCGACTTGAAATCAAAAGCCTAAGGTTAATCCAAGTTACGCAAACCAGCTGTGCAGCACCAGAACATCCAGGGGTCAGTGCTGTTGCAAATATTATCTCATATCAACGATACCTTTGACTTATTTAACAGGTTATCACACGAAAAACACTTCACCTACACACAGCACCATTTCAAATTCATCCCACAGACAAGAACATCATCATCGTAAAGCATAAAGCCCATCAAAGCTTTACCACATCATCTCAGCACTAACAGACATGAGAGGCAAGTGTACGACTGTGAAATGATACTGTAGTTTAACTGAACAACAATAAGGAGAAGACACTGATACACGTTTGTTTTGTTTTATCATTACTAATGTCTTAGTACAAGTTCCCTGAATACATCTGACGTTTTAACAAATGATTTTGGAATCTGTGCTGTATGTAATCAAATATCTAAGATACTTAACTGGTTTCTATTTATTTCAAATTATGCAATATTTCAATATCAAATCTGATGGCTAACAGTGACACAATGCAACGCAACCATTCTTTTACTTTCCACTGGGGAGGATACGTTTTCACCCCCGTCCGTTTGTTTGTTGGTCGGTTTGTTTATTTGTAAGCAAGATTACCCAAAAAAGACCAGACAGGTTACCGCGAAACCTGGGTGAAGGGTGTGCTATGGGTCACGGAAAAAAAACATTACATTTTGGTGAGGCTCAAGGTCAGGGGGCACATCCAAGAATAATCTTCACTTTTTTCTACATTGTGACACAGAGATAGTTAATCACAGAGATCCCCAGGGCTCTGTGCATGGCCCAATTTTATTTACATTATATTTGTGATATATATGTTTTTTCCCAATATCATGAATCTTGATGAACAAATCAGGCATGTTTAGGGGACTGATTTCTAGTTTGCACAATTTTGTGCAGCTTTATTGATTTTAAGGGGTATGCACTCTACTGAGTGACATTGTAGTTTTAATGGCAAAGCTGAAATCCCTTTCTGTTGCTGTCTAACAATCAAATTTGACACTTAAAAGTCAAATAATTTTAAATAAACATCATGTGAACAATTGTATTCTCTTTAACATTGGGTCAGTTATGTGATATTTCCAAATCTAGAGGTTGTGTGCGAGGAAAACAAAATCTACAGGAAATGACATTAAGATAAATAATCAATTTAAAAGAATGAATACACTGGTATTGTTTGACTCCGCACAGCACAGCACCTACCAGCTAGATGGGGTACTGACATAATGTCAGGGGATATTTTCCCTTTAGCTGTAACTCGAATGTCGAATATTTTGTACATTAGAACGTTTCTTAAAATCTGATCATAAATAGTGAGTTTCTCCTCAAACATTCATTCAAAACAAGTGACTGAACAGGAAAAACAAACACCTTCACACAGACAAGCCTTCAACAAGCATGGAGTTAAACCAGGACTGAGTGGCCTTTCCAGCATCACAGCAGATTCAAAGAGATAACGAGCAAAACAATCTGGCACAAAATGACGGATGAGATTAGAAAAAAACTGAGTGGCATTCAAAAACAACAGCTCCCTAAAACATTTTAGGATTAGATTCCTTTAGGTTCCTGTTGACATTTTATCTTTACTATCTCACAACAAACATTACACATGTGAATGTTTCCAGTCTTCGTCCCCCCCTTTTATTTATTCAGTTAAATAATGATTTAATAATGCGAGTACCTAAGAATCATAGGGACAGGCATGAGGCTTCTTTTTGCATTTTGAGAATAAAGTTGAAATGTAAAAAATAACTCTGTTCTTCTGGTCCATCAAATCCAGTTGTGTATAGCGTGTTTATGTGATTAGGATTTGGCACAAACTCTTCAAATTCGTAACATTGCTTAACAAACTGAATTTTCTTGATCTCGATCAAAATCTACCTGACACGACTCAGGAACATGTACATGGATAAGGTAACTAACTGGCTAACTGGCTTCTAAGGTGTTTTTCCCTTGTCATTTGCACCGGAAGTTATACCAGAGATGGGTAAAACCATGGGAGAGGTGGATATTACACAATTAAATGGTGACCAGTATGAAACAACCTGTTAGCTTGAATAAAATTGAGTATTTCTCTGGGTTTAAATGTTGTTGGAAACATTCTGGATAATGTAAGTACACAAGTTAACAAAATGTATAACATGAGTCTATATTTAAGCCCAACTCAATACTTTAATGCAGAGTGTGTCATGCCTCTCATAATACAAAATACCACATCATGAGAGGGTGGTTTTATGCCAAATGTAAAGACCATTAGTTTAGCTATTAATATATTGTGATTTTGAAAGCAGCTCTGATGCTAGAGCAAGGCCCCCTCAGATGGGACGGTCACAGTAGGACTGTATGATGTGTGATAAATGACTACTTACATTGATCTCAGTGATGGCAATGTCAACCACGCTACCCACAACAATTAAGGCATCAAACGTGTTCCATGCATCAGCAAAATAGTTCTGAGAGCACAAGCAACAAAGACACACAGAAAAAAAGAAAGAGAGAGACAACAGAGAAAGAAAGAGAAGGAAGAGGAGGTAACAAAAAATAAAGAAAAGAATTATGACAGATAGAAAGACGAGAACATCAAAATATTGTGTTGTGATATAACATATTGAGGTTGAAAGTCAAATCCTTCCTGCCCCTGATTCTGTGAGAGTCTAACATGTTTAATTTACAGAGATATTCTTCACTTATTCCATATCTTAAATGTACTGTCTGTCCTATTTTTCTAATTTCTACTCTGACTGATAGAGTGGCAGGTTGTAAGAAAGTATCACCACAGTCTTAAAACTAAACAATTCAACACGATTGAATCAGTATAGACGAGTCAATTAATGTGATGCCTATGAAGCCATATCGTAGTTGTAGTGGATGGGCATTTTTCCAGCTCATTTGCGTGTATTAAGTCTGTGGTGCTTATCAACTATCAATCAGATTCAGCAGAATTCAAGAGTAGAAACTTGATCGAGCCGACTTAAAAAGATAAATCAAAATTAGGACAGGGAGTAAGGGAAGGAGGAAAGGTGTGAAGGAAAGAAAACAGGAGTGGCAGCAGCAATAGGAGAGCAGGAAGAGTTTTACATACGGACGTCTTTCTACCTGGCTGAGTATGATGTCGACAACACTGCCAATCACCACCAGGGCATCGAAGACATTCCAGGCGTCCCCGACATAGCCCTGAATACGGCAGCATGCACAGCCAGCAGGAGAGGAGGGGTTGAGAGGTTGCGGGAGAAGTGAAGGGTGAGGATGAGGAGAAAATGGCAGTGGAGTCACCGCCGGTGTGGCAAAGAGCCCACGAGTGAGCAGCGTCAAGGAGAACCAGAGGGGAGGGAAGAGAGACAGGAAGAGTGGATGAGCGCTGGGTTAAAAGGGAAAGGGAGATCTAAAGGAGAGAAGTCTGAACAGGAGGCTTTAAGGAACAATACATATATATATATATATATATATATATATATATATATATGTGTGTTGGTAGAGTGGAGTAGAGGAGAGGAGAGGAGAGGAGAGGAGAGGAGAGGAGAGGAGAGGAGAGGAGAGGAGACTTACTCTGGGTTTGAAGGCGATGAGCTTGAGGATCATCTCCACTGTGAAAACTCCAGTAAAGACCATGTTGAGGACGTCCATGGCATAATTAAAAAGATGAGACTGACCATGGTGCTGGAAAGAGACAGGCTGATCAGAGACTGATATATATGTAGCCTAACTGTATGTGTATACTGGTCTCCATTATCTATTTAAACTCAGATAAATCTGATAACAGAGAGTTCATTAAACTCATAACTGTAAACAAGATATATTTATTTATAAGTTCTATTTTGATGTATGTATGTATTCAGATCATAAGGTATGAATTGCATGTAGCATTGCGGGATTTATAAAATAAATCATCCTTTACATCAATTAGACTTGAATTAATCATCAGTTGACACCATCAGCTAGTTTATGTTCGTTTTCTTAAAGGACCAAAGAGAGAAAACACTTACCTGTATAGACAGACACAAGGTGTTGAGGATGATCAGGACAAACATGACGTATTCAAACCCAGTGGAGTTGACCACATACCAGAACTTGTACTGGTAGGGGTTTTTGGGGATGTAGCGTCGCAAGAGGACGAGCTTTAAGAGCGTATTCCACACACTGACGCTGCGGTGGTTATGAGAGCAGGTATGAAGAGACAGAGACAAGGACACTCAGCAACAAAAGGATATAAAACATAGTTTCTTTGTGTGTTGTGATAAAGGTTCTGATTGTATATGAATTGAGGCATTTTCAGCAGACTATACGTATGTAAATCATAGACTGTATATAGAGATGGACGATGCATCTTCACTTCCTCCCACTATCCAGAAATTAAGTCAAAATATCCTTGAATCGAGCGTTGCCATCTGAGGTATCGAGGTCCCTCCGATACACGCACTGGACTGATCGCGAGTCAGTCTCAGCTGTCAATGATGATTTTGGTTTTGTTTTTATAGCATCAAATAAGAAATTAAAACCAAATATCAGTGTGATAAGAACTACCTAAAATTACCATCTTTGAGAAAAAGTCAATGAACATGCACTTTGACTTTTTATTTTGGTCCATGTCCCATCTCTTAACATGGAGGAGGTAGGATTTATGACCTCTACTGTAGCCAGCCACCAGATGAGGATCAAGACACTTTAAGGGAGCAGTCATCTTGAACAGCTTTATACAAAGTCTTTGATCTATTGAACACACACACACTAATACACACACACACTGTACCTGGTTCTTGTCCAGCTCACAGTTCTTGTACTCCTTCTCCCCCTGCTCCTGGAAGGTGACGATAACGAAACCAACAAAGATGTTCATCATGAAGAAGGCAATGATGATGATGTAGATGATGAAGAAGATGGAGATCTCGATGCGGTAGTTGTAGATGGGGCCCATGTTCTCTCTATTGGAGTCGATGGCCTTGTACAAAAGTCTGCAGGGACGCACAACAAAGAAAGTCAAGTCAAGATGGTGGACAGTATTTAACTATATCAACTCTGCATATGTACTTTGTGTAAAAGAAATAAATACTCCAGGATGCTGGAAGTAGGGGTTCTGAGGGGGCTGCAGTAACCCCTACTGGCAAGGGGCTGTAACTGCAGTAAAGTTTACAAAACAAATAATGTTTTTTTAAAAAGCGTAGTTGAGGTCTAACATATTTGTATTTTATAATTTTTACAATATTTTTTATATTTTGGTGTTGACTATCTGATGCTCAAATGTATAATAGGATGCAGACTACATGAGGCGTGATCTGACAGGATCATTCATTTTTGTTTGTAGTAACAGTGGGTTGGATATGTTTCAGAATAGAACCTTTGATTAATGTAACTGCCCTAAAGCCAGGTTTGCCTGTTGTTGTGTAAAATGTTCTTAAACTGGTATAGAATGTTTTGGGCAATTCATATTAATACAAAAATCATGAATGTTACACTGCATTTAATATGAAAGCACTATACTGTCTTTCTGGCAACAGCCCAAAATCTGACAAATTCGACATGCCTGCTCAAGTTTTTAGCAACAGAACATTTGCATTCAGACAGAGATAAAAGTGAATAACTATCAAACATTAAATAAATACAGAGTCTTGCTGTTATTCTCTTATAATGATAGTCTAATCGGAGTTGTGCCTCAGACCCAGAGCGGAACTTACGTGGGCCATCCTTCAAAGGTGGAGACGGTGAAGAGCGCCATCATGGCCATAAGGACATTGTCAAAGTTGAAGTCACTGTTGTGCCAGATCCTCTCCTTCACCATGGGCATCACCGTGTGCATCGCTGTGTGCATCGCCGTGTCCCCATTGTTGTAAAGAATGTATGTACCCCTGAGATTTAAAGACGAAACTTTAAACACACAGAGATGCTCAGGCAAATACACAGAGCTGGAGAGAGAAAACAAACTCACTTGCAGTCCTCCGGGCTGGACTTTGCATCATCTGTGCATCGATAAAATTTCCCCTTTATTAAAACAACAGAGAAAGTCAGAGGATTTAGAAAGTCAGAGGCTTATTTGTTTCACTTTTTTCAACTTCTATACAACTATATGATGTTTTACAGAAGAAGAACCAGTTGATTTGCACATCCAGAGAGAGAGCAGTTATACATCAGGTGTGACCCAATTACCCTCTATCACATTTTCCCTCAACGCATTTCGGCAATGTACCTTAAAGAGCTGTACACCGATACAAGCAAACATAAACTGCAGCAGGGTGGTGACGATCATGATATTGCCGATGGTCCTGATCGCCACAAACACACACTGGACCACATGCTGAAAGAGACACAATAATTCTAAGTTAAAAGGAATACACTCTAGTGTGCAGCAACCATAGAGATGCACACTGCACTGTGTTGTATTATTTTCATTCTGACCTTGAGTCCCTTGGCTCTGTTGATGGCCCTGAGTGGACGGAGGACTCTGAGAACACGGAGAATCTTCACTACGGAGATAGCAGAGGACCTGTGGAAGACACAAACAAACACCATGAGGATCTAGCAGAGCTTTCCAATTCCAGTTTGTAACTATACTTTGAAAAGGGTAGTAAACTAAAAGTACATCCCCTGACAGCTCATCTCTTTCACCTAGAACAGATTTTAGTTTAAGTTAAATAGTAACATTGTTTGTTTGAATAAAAAATGTTTTCACTTCTCCTGTATTTCGTATCTAGAGTTTATTTTGTCCTGTAGGTTTCCATGTCCTACTTGTTTCCTACTGAAACACAGCAGCAACAGTAAAATGTGATTCATACTCATCACAGCACAAGCTGAGCTTCAGTTATTGGACTTTTTCCTGCTTTTCTGTCCTCGCAGTGACAACGAGACACGATAAAGGCAGAGAAGAGGCCATAAAGACATCCAGCACATAAGTTAAACAACAGTTAAACAACATGTTAATTTGAGAGCTTCAGATATGCTGGTTGGTACCTTTAAAAAGAGACATCTTAACAGTATATTCCTGTTTTCAGTCTCTGTGGTAAGCTAATCTAATCAGCTGCAGCTTCATTTTTAATGAAAAGACACAACATAAGATAAGATAAGATAAGATAAGATAAGATAAGATAAGATTAGATCAAATAAGATAAGATAGTGAACAGTTAAGTCAAGACAATATCCTGTTACTGGTGAGTAACTGAATGATACTTACTGAATGCCGAATGACACCAGAGACACACCAACAACCAGCAGGTCTAAAAGGTTGAAGTAGTTTCTACAGAAAGCTCCTTTATGAAAGAACGCTCCGAATGCCGTCATCTGGACACATGGACAGAGGATAGACTTAAACATCAGGACTGGAGAAGACACATCTGCCATTCAACACATTCACACAGAGACAGTCAGGCTGAAATGGGATTTTGACTCTAATAATGATTTTAATGATCTGTTACCAATTTTTTTTTACAATATTCATTTTCAAAAGAATATTCTCTTTGAACCAAAATGTTAGTTGTTAAATTATCTATTTAAGTTCAAATAAATGTTTTCAATTTAAAACATTAGACTTAAAGACAACAGTGTACAATTATATTTCTTACTATTGTTTGGTTAAATACTTAAACAATTAAAAAGACTGGATTCACACTCAGAAATGCTACAATTTGAAAGATATTGTGGTCAGCCACAAACACACGCACACACACACACACACACACACACACACACACACACACACACACACACACACGTTTGTACTTCAATCTTAGTGAGGACACTCATTGGCATAATGCATTCCCTAGCCTCCTACCCTAATCTTAACCATCCAAACTACATGCCTAATACAACCCTAACCCAAACCCTGATCTATACCAAATTCTAACCCTAACCCTAAAACCAAGTCAACAGTCCATTAAAGGTTCACAAAGTGAGGACCGGCCAAAATGTCACTTTCCCATAATGTCCTCACTCCATAGGTTGTGTGCTCAAACTGGTCCTCACAAAGATATCTGTACAAGAGCACACACACACACACACACACACACACATATAAACCGATTATAAACAATTCAAAATGTTCAGACAAGGCAGGTCAAAAGCCACTAAACTAATTTCTGATGCAGATTAAGCCAGAAACAGCACTGAAACAGAGCCCTTAATCTTCTTCTGATATAAATTCTTTTTTAACTTAAACCATAATACATAAGGATTTACCTGTTGGGGGCATGCATACAGCAAGGGGTAAAGCAAGAGGACTTAATTCTAACAGTAAAGATAATGTTGTTTGTGGATTTCTTTAGAAATACTCTTTGAAAGTGCATTAAGCAAAAAATAAAATAAAATAAATATATATATATATATATATATATATATAAGGACGGGGCAAAGTTTAAGGTTATTTTCAAGTCTCTCTACTGTTCAGAATATTTCAAATTTAACGTCTTTCTTTTTGAAAAAAATGTCATATGGGAAACTGGTCGAGGATGAAGTGGGGGGTGGGCTGTGATGGAAAAGTGACTGACAGACAAAAAAAATATCTGACAAAAAACATACGAGTTTCACGTTGACAGATTGGTGCCATGACAACACGACAAGCAGGCAGCCATTTTACTTAAAAAAATATCCAGACAAAAATGAGGGGAGAGAGGATGTGTTCACCAAGCTCGGAAGAAATGAGTTGTTACCGAGGCAGCACAAGAGTTTTCTTTAGTTGTTTACCTTAATAAGGATCTCAAATGTAAACATACTAGTGAAGACATAGTCTGCATAGCCTAGGATCTGAGGAGGCAATAAGAGTGACATAAGCACGCAGGGTTACTGAAGCTCTACCCAGCACAGCACAACACGGCACGCAAAGGACATTTACCTTCAAAAGGATCTCAACAGTAAAGATTGCGGTGAAAGCATAGTCAAAATAACCAAGTATCTGCAAGAGGTAATGCACAAGTTCGAGTCATTGCAGGAAAACAGCACAGTGAATGAGCTATCAAATACTGTAGAAGAGCTGGAGATACAGTAAGAGTCAAACACAGATAATACATCAACTCATTCCTATATATCGAAGCTGCACTAGGTAATTTTTTATGTAAACATGTACAACTCACACACCAACCCTGCCTCCTCTCTGTTGCCTAAATTAAATTCTTAAAGGAGACATATTACACTTTTGCAGTTTTTCTTTCCTCTTTCTTTTCCTCTAGTTTGTTTGTCAAGAGTCTTCAAACACTTGAAATGGGAGCCTTAAAGAGACAGAAGCTCAAACCAAACATTTCAGACAAAGGCTGAAAAGAGGAGCTGCAGCAACAGACAGTATGAGGAAAGTAAAAAAATGTTACCTTTCCAATAATACAATTATGGATACTGAATATAAACATAATATGCCTCTTTTAAGTTTGTGAACAGTAGGGGCAGGTTTTGTCTGAGCAAAGAGTGTGTGAATAAAGATTTTATATAGACAACTTAAAATCACAGACTTGCCAAAGGTACATTTTCAGCCTACAGTTCTAGGGTTGTTGTTTTTTAAATCAGAGGAGGTATTTGTGCCAAGCCATGTTTTGAACAGCTGTGAGCAGTCAAGTATTTTTATCTGGTAAAGTTGTTTACATTGATAATGTGTTGGAAATGTCCTAATCACAAACCACAGTAAAAGTCTGTGACCTAATGCTGTTTTCATCTCAATGTTTTTTATTCTTCTATTCACACTATCCCTCTCTGAAATATTTTAAATTCCACCAACTTAAGAGTGCACTAGCTGAATATGTCCATAAATTAAATAGTTGATATTAGATGATTTAAAATGTTGTTCTTGAAGAAAAGCACTGCTGATAAAGCTCCACTAACTTAAGTGAAGAGTAAACCGTCAAATAAAGATTATATCTGAAAGTACAAACAGGAAAACATGACTGAAACAAAAACAAAACAAAAACAAAGAGACGTAGGTAGAAGCTACAAATGTACTTAGAGCTGAACACAGATACTTTACTAAAAGAGCTATCCCTCTAATCTCCAGCAGAGACACACGCGAGCTGATCTGCTGTGCACACAGCAAGGAGGAGACGTCACAGCTTGGCTGTGGTTGGCCCTCCTGCCACGCAGGACCGCAGCGGTGCAGCTCACTGTGGTTATATCTCCTGCTGTGAGGCTGTAGTAGTAACACATGTCATCGCGGCTTGGCTTGGCTCGGCGCAGCGAATGCACATGTAGGACCACGTCTGTTATGAGCACTTTGTTGTCACCACATTACATAACTTCTGAGTGAAGAAATCCTGAAATGTACCAGTTTCTAACATTAGAAATTGCCTAGTGCAGCTTGTTTTTGTTTGTAGATATATATGTAAGTACACATAATTATAACAGGCTAACATTCTGGTAACGTGTATTATGTTGAATGCAGTTCTGTGAAGCAGTGATATTAGTAAGTAAGCAAAACATAGAGATGGACGTCATGACTGCTCGCCAAAAGTGAGGCCAAAACCTCATGATATCCCCCTGGTGGCTGACGGCAGTATGGGTCATAACCCTGCCTCCTCCATGTTAGTGAATGACGAATAGTACATTATAAATATATTCTTCTCAGAGATGGTTTCTGTCATTTAAGGTCGTTCTTATCATACTGATAAGTGTTCTTCCAGTAAATTTGGTTTAAATTAGTTATTTGATGCTATAGAAATGGGGAGAAATGTCATTGTGGACAGCTGAGATTGATTTGTTATTGGACAATTACTGTAGGTCACAGGTATAACTAAATAAACATGACTTCCCACCAAGTGTTGATACTCTTTTAGTGTAGAATTTCACATTGTTTCAGTTACTTCCCATAGGCCTTTTTCACAGTAGATATTTTGACCTGTCAAAGCACAAGTGTCCCTTAAAACAATAATAAATTGCTCTGTTTTTTCAGTAAGCCATGCTAGTGTGACAACCCTGACAGTGAAGCAATTAAAGGGGATTCAGTCATTGTTAATATTATTATTTATACCTGTACTTTTTATGTCAAGATATCTGCACGTCAGCCAGTTGTTGGCTACAGTGACTTCCACATATAAGTGGAACAGCCTTTCGGGGATATTAAAGTCTGCAGTGCATGTGGTTGTTTACGTACAATATTGCGCGCAGAGAAGTTGCGTATGGGGTCCTCGGCAGCCAGAGAGACAGAACTGAGCATGATGAAGACCAGGATGAGGTTGGTAAAGATCTGATGGTTGATCAGCTTATGGCAGAACACACGAAACCTAAAGGGAGAGAGATAAAAAAGAGGATGGAGAAAAAGGCACAGAGTAAGTATTACATTTTTTGTGTCTTTTTTATATCAACATTTTTTTGCGTCTTCTATTTTTGATTTAAACTTTTTTTTTTTACACACTGAAACAGGTTGAGTGTTAAGTTCCTGAGCCTAAGCAACGTGTGTGACTCACGGGTTCTTGCTGCTGAAGATGAAGAAGGCGCTGCCCTCCGGGATGGGTGGAGTCTTCTCCTTGATAGTGAGTTCAGAAAGCCTCTGGGGGCGGGGTCCAGGGGGCACTTCTGGAAGGTCTTCATTATCATGATCAACGTTACACACTTTGACAGAAACAGAGTTATTTAGTATTCGAATGTGATAACAATCCTACTGTTTTATTTGTCGATATGTTACTGAGGCTTAGAGTAAATGAAAATGTTGATTCATTGTAGGTCGTTTTTACAAAAAGCTGTTCTCACATGTAGAACAGATTCTATTTATGAACGTTTCCTAAACGTGCAATATTTTGTTGTTGTTTTTTTTTGGTTGACATTTAATTGTGTGCATGAATTGAGTTGTTATTACCTCAGCCAAGTAGGTGAGGTTTTGCTCTGCGTTTGTTAGCAGGATTATGCAAAAACTACTCAACCGATTACCATGAAATAGACGGGTGGAGCTTGACCCAAGGAACAAACCACTACATTTTGGTGTGGATGGGGAAGGGGGCAGATCCAGAATAATTCTCACAGAATAATTAATTTAGCTTGTTAAAAACAATCAGCCATGTTCAGGGATCTAAAATGTATGAGCAATGCGCAATTTGGTGATCCACATAAAATCCTGGATGTAAATTTAAATGAGGGTTCATAAGGGGACTGTTGGGCCTTGGTTGAAGTATACACTCTTCTGAATGCCATTCAAGTTGAAAATATGCTGTGAAAGTTTTATCTAATTGCACAAACTAATTTCTAATTGCAGAATCACAAAAATTGAATAAATAATCTAGAAGGGCACTCCATACCTCTAACAAGGCTCACACCTTGTCTCGCATTGTCAAAAAAGTTAAAGAAAATTCATGGATCCTCCATTTCTGGATCTGCTTCAAAATTGAATGGGTTCTTCCATGGGTCAGGCTCCACCCATCCACACATTTCATTGAAATCAATTGAACAAACAACATAACCGCCTTGGCAGAGGAAATGATTATTTCCCAAGCTCTTCCCCTTTTAATAAATACAGCTGATTTGAAATCCAGTATCCAGTGCAATATGTTTGTTTGCATGCACAATACTTTGTGTGCACAGTACAATATTCAAAGAGGACACAACTTCAGGGAGGTTTTGCTTCTTGTTTGTACTAAATGTGCTCTTAAACTCAAGTGATATATTTATTTAGTTATTTTCAGCAAATTTGCTCTCAATACCGCTGCTTAAGTCATTAAACACTGGAGAAACAACAGTAAAAACAGTTTTACCTGGCGAGTCGATGGCAGGATACAACTCTTTGTCTTCCTCTAGCATGGCGTCTGCTGGCATCTATAGATTGAGATTAGGTTATTCTTTTTGAAAATGTACAATTTCTGAGATGAAAACTAGATCAACGATTTGACAATGTACAAGTAAAATCATACAATTTCCAAGATTCATGCAGAAAAACTCAAGCCCCTGTCTGTCTCTTACCTTGGTCTCGCCATCACTGGCTTCTGTTATTTCCACTCTGTTGTTATCTGTGCTTGTATCCCTGTTTGAGACACAGAGATAGAGTAACTTACGAGGCAGAGAGACACTTATTTCTGCCTGGGGGAAAGTGCTTGTGACAAATGTCTACACAAACAATTAAACAGCAAGTGTGAACACAAATTATAATGTGAAATATTGAGGTGTCGTCAGCTGTACTTGGCACTGTTCTTCCTCTTCTTGGCCTCCTCTTCCTCCTTCTGTGCTGTGTTGAGGCTCTCTGCGTCTGCCAGGTTGTCGACGGCGATGGCCAAGAAGACGTTCAGTAGGATATCTGGTCATGTGACTTAAGGACAGAACGCTGACCAACACGATGAATATAACATTTTAAATAAATCCACCAGGACTGGCTCAACTGGCTCAATACCAAAACACAACTTATCAACACATGCATGTGAGAAAATGTGGATTTTTGTTTTCATGTTTTATCATGTGTGTGTGAATGTGAGTGTGTGTGTGTGTGTGTGTGTTAGTAGGCAGTAGGATACAGTTTCCACAGATGAAGAGGATGATGAAGTAAATGCAGACCACCATTCCAGAGGAGGACGGACCACCGTACGCCATGATGCCATCATACATCACTGTGTTCCAGTCTTCTCCTGTCAAGATCTGGAGAACATGATACAGAGCCATTTCAATCCCTATCATGTGATTTCCAGAAGAAGCATCTGTCCATCCGTCATGTGGCAGAGTTATTTCAAAGCAATCATGAAACTGGCGGAAAGTGTACTTAATAATCACCACACCCTCCAATTTAAATTATATTTCTCTCTGCCCTTTAAGCGGCTGCACTTGGAGACGCTCACATTGTTCATACATCAAGACCTTAAGCTTTGCAAAAGTCATTGCACTTGAGCGAGTATAAGTGGCCCAGAGAATTTCTATAGTCAGAAGTCTGACTCAAAATCCTCCTTGCCCTCACTGTGTGATTAGGTTAACATGTTGTTATAAACATTCCTTTAAAAACATTTGGATTTGAATTGTAGTCAGCAAAAATAGTTTGTATCTACCTACTAACTCCACAAGTCTTTCTGTCTGTATGGCTCCACACTAGGTCTGTGTATTGTTAAGAGCCCAATGAAGTGCAGTGGCAAATGTGGGGCGATTTGGACACAATGAGTTAAATGTTATGAGATTTGAATAAACAGTTAAACAGCACTGCACTCAGTTGAGGCAGGGCTTTATAGTGCTTTATGTCAAGCTTTTATTTTGAAAAGTTGTGAATTTGGGTCTGAACATTGTGTCGATTGCTTAACAGAACTCTGAAATAGACATCCAATGTATGACAAATATAACACCAGTTCAGTAAATCATTCAAACTGATATATAAGCCACACACGTGGACAGTAATGAAGCAAATACAGTTTCATTTTGTGAAAAACATCAACAGTAACATCTTCAAAGGAAACAGGAACTTCAAACAAAGCTCTGCACAAAATGTTCAGCACTCAAACAATAAAGAAATGACAGTATATTGTAGGTCTGTTTGAGGAGGGCTCACTAATGATGACGAGGCATGGATAGAACAGGCACTGCTCTAGTATTTTGAAAGAATTCCAATAATAGTCTACTTTCCTAGCAGAGAGCATTGTGTTGAGTGTGAATCTTGAATCAGTTCAAGCCTTTCCTTGTGATCAGATGTTATACATCCTGCAAGTTCTATCTGAGTGTTCTGAATAAAACCAAGCACCAACCTGGAACACGGTGAGCAGAGCCTGGGGGAAATTATCAAACGTGCTCCTCTTGGTCACTGTCTCATCAAAGTTGAACTTGCCCCCAAAGAGCTGCATGCCAAGCAGGGAAAAAATGATGATGAAGAGGAAGAGCAGCAGCAACAGGGAGGCAATGGACTTCATGGAGTTGAGCAGAGAGGCCACCAGGTTACTGAGAGATGCCCAGTGACTGGAGAGGAAAAAATATAGAATAACTTAGCAGAAGGTCTGACACAAAGAAAGCCAAGCAAATATAGAAATGACAATACTGACAAACTGGTTAGTTTGGTTTAAATTAGTTATTGACAGCTGAAATTGACTTGCGATTAGTCAAGCGCTTGAATCGGCTGGACCTCAATACCGCGGCTCCAACCCCCCGATGGCTACGGCACAGACTCTGGCTTCAGATTACGTCATTGGCACAAAATGGCAACATTCGTATCTGGGATATTTTGCCAGAATTTTACAGAACACTCTGTTGCAACCATAGACTTTATATTGAGATGAAGTCGCTTTGGAGTGACAGTGTTGTCATGACAGTCTGGCTTCAAATGTCTTATCAAAGTACCTTTCTATGTTTGAGTGAGTTTTGTCACTGGTTTGTTTATTGCACAGGTCTGGATTGTACTAAAAGGTGAAGATTTATTTGGAAGGATTTGAAATTTATTCAAATCTTTTTATTATATTCAGTTTATTGTAATACCTTACTGAATCATCTGAATCATTTATTTATTATAGAATAAAAACCGAAAGGGACAGAAACATAAATCTTGCCTACCACATCCACAAAACACACTCAGGTCTTTCTGTTGCTCACCGAGTAACTTTGAAGATCCTGAGCAGGCGTACACAGCGGAAAACCGAGATCCCCAAAGGAGACATGATGGCCAGCTCCACCAGGATGGTCTCCACGATGCCTCCGCACACCACGAAACAGTCAAAGCGGTTAAACAGGGACACGAAGTACGCCTGCAGCCCCAGACTGTACATCTTCACTAGCATCTCCATGGTGAACATCGCCAGGAGAACCTTGTTGGCTATGTCTGGCCATGAGAGGAGAGTCAGACAAGCTGTTTACAGTATCATCAAACATCTCATCATTGAAAAAAATGAAAAGAAAACTGACCTAAACACATGATTTACAATCACAACAGTAGAACAAAAACAGAATAAAAATAGATACCCTGTACTTCAGTCAGCCAGTCGGGCTGGTTGTAGTGCTCAGAGGCGATGGTGAGAGTGTTGAGGAACACCAAGATGATGACCAGCCAATAAAACGTCACTGATTTCACAGCTACACGACACTTTCTGCGGCAAAACCGGTTCCACCGCCGCCACTGACGACTGACAGACAAACAGCTGCACTTTAGGATCAATTGTCAGGACAAGTGCGAGCAGGTTCAGAAGAGTTTATTTCCCAAATGAGATATTATTGTATGAGTTAATGGAAAACTCTCGAACATGTTTTGGAATGAAATCTCCCATATGCAATTAACATAGGGTGAAATAACATGACAGCACAACATCACAATGAATCAAATGAAACAAAAACGGATTAGAACGAAGCCTGAAAGTAGAGTTTTAGGTGCAAAGAGAGAAAAACACAATGATGGAACTGTGGTGAGATCAGGACAAAGACTGTCATGAGTGTGCCACATATAAAACATGATACATGGTGGATAAATGTCAAAATACAAAAGTGAACAAGAACACAGATGGAAACGTTTGAGATGATGTCAACATCAGCCATGCAAACATCAGCCATGCAAGATGAGTTGAACGAAAAAAAAGAAATGCATCAGGCCAAGGTACTAACCTGCACTTTGACTTAGTAATTTTTTGACTGAGGAGAATAAAACATGAAGCAACTTTTAATAAAAGGAAACAACATGTGCAGCTTTGCATTCTGGGTTTGAGTTATATGTACGATTTGTATAAAAAGCCACTGTGTCATTTATCTGGTGAAAATGGCCTTGAAACACTCAGTGAAACTCATTTCTATTGGCTCATCGTAAGTGACTGGACTGTCAAACAGTTAGAATATGTCACACTCACCACAGTGGTCCACAACACGGTGATTTGTCCTCCTCTCCATTGTGATTGTCTGTGTTCACTGACTCCGTCTCACTCGTGGGCATGCTCGCTATGGTATCACACACACACACACACACATGCAAAAGTGAGTTAACAAAGAAGTACTGGGCAAAGGAAACAGGTCTCATCAATAAGTCACATGATGACCGAGTGACACACATGCATTTTTGGTTTGGCTTGGCTAGAGTGTGACAAAATGGTATTTTTCTCTTACGTCTTATTAATGCTTTGACTGAAAGTAGAGCAACAAAGCAAGTTTTATCAATACACGATGAAGTCTTAGTCTAAGTTTTTTTTAAATCTTAGCTGTTGATTGTAAGTTGATTGAAAAACTTTTTCACTTTTGGCCGAGACAAACCACCAGAAAATAAAAACAAAAGCTGAAAATGGAGGGCATGTTAGTGTGACCCCCCCCCCTCTCAAACTTTGCCATCATTTAAGAGGAAACTTAAGAGGTTTCTCCTTAAATCCAAAATGTTTTAGTTCTCAAACACAGAGACTGACAGTATTCATTTGCAGAACAGATGTGAAATCTGTTTTGTTTTATGACACAAAAAGATGAATTGGCATAGATGAAGTCACAGTGAGTGCAAGCTGCCAGACCTGAGTCAAATTAGATTGTACAATTTGTACATTCATTTTATCAATGACTAGCCTATCAAAATACAAATATTGTTACCCAGATTAAATATTTCATTGGCTACACATATTTAGTGAAAATATAATCCTTCAGGCATCATCCAGTTAAATTATTTGATCAAACTATTTGGTCCAAGTCTGTATGTTGAGCAAGTATAACTTACACAGTGACAAGGTTACATCATACAGTATATTGGAAATCATATATACTGTACATACAGGAAATATGACAAATGAGAGAAATTCAAAATGATCATGAGTGGATGAAGGAACCAAGATATTGTGACAGTTCTGTTTATCTATATTTACCAAAATATAAATTTTACTCAATTAATCTACGATGTAAAGTTTAAACCGGAACTAAAACTAAACTCAGTGCAATATTTTAAACAGCTGGTTAAAGTAAATGTCATATATCCCAAGACATCAGATGGAAACTTCTCTTTTTAAATGTATTATTATTATTTATTTAAATTAGGGTATTTGATACAATTCTTACCAATTAATGTGTATGAACAGTAGTGTGTCGTATTGATAATAATTTTTAATTCAGTCTTTCTCTTGTATAAACGTTAACTTTTCATGTTTTCATATATACTAAAGTAATGTAAATTTGTTTAAAAAGGTATTTGATATTATATCTTTACACACTGAAGGTGCAACATGTGTACGTGTATGATTACTATGATAAACCATGTTGAATATGAACCTCTCTCGTGTGGGTGGTATCAGTGTTATTCTCTTTCAGATCAAAAGCATTATTTCCTATAAATGGGCACTTCTCCAGACAAAGACGACAACGCTGCTCAGTAAAATCCTCCACGGTTACATTTGCATTTCTTGTCTTGCTTTCTACAAAGAGTTGATTCATTTCACAAGCATTAGGGCATTTTTTGTTGGTTTCTCTTTTCAGCTGAGAACAATTCAGTGTCATGAGATGAACTTTGTTATGATAAAGATGATAGGGATCAGTTCAACAAAGGGCATGCGAATACAAAAGCACAAACAAATGCATAGGTGGAGCACATGCACTGCAGAAAGACACCCTGCAGGACAAGGATGAACTGTCTGCCAGAAAACACATTTACCCTGTGTCTCTGTGGACTGGGTGAACCAGCCAAACTTCCCTTTCTTCTTCTCAGTGAGGTCAGCCAGCGTGACCCCTTGGTGTTACCAACATGCAGTTCACACAGCCAGACAGCAGAGGAAGCAGTGAGTCAGTACACAGCAGAACAAGAGAGAAAGAGAGGAATGTACAACAAGAGACAGCAGTGGTACAAACCACTGACACAGCTACCATGTCCACACCAAGCAGAGCAACTAAACAAGTGTCCAGGACAGACAATGACATCATCTACCTGTACCTGACTGAATCAATACATTGATTAACCTGTTCTTTAAAATTAACCTTCCTCAGTAAAACGTATCTGTATTATTTGCTTCTGAGACTGGCACGTTCCTCGAAAGAGAAAGTTGAGACATTACAGTTTAACAGTAAAACTAGCTTTTAAGTATTTGCAATAATTTGTGCATACATTTGCTTGAAGCATATGATAGCATTTCGTAAAAGCAGTTTTTAATAGTATACTGTGCAAATAGGAAAAAGCCAAAGATGTGACTAAGGTAGTTTTAACCAGTCTCGTCCTTACACTGCCCATCAGAATGCACTGGTTGTCAAATGTCATGCTTAGAACTGTAAATCTGGTGCTTTAAATATAGTAATTCTCAGTTCAAGTTCAGTGTTGCTCGAGCTACATCCAGTTCTGGATAGAGTAACTATGTAATACGATGTTAGACTGGGAGGGCCCAGCAAAAAACAAGGCTCCAGTAAGAAAGCAGACAATAGAAGGAAGGCAGAGAAGAGAACAACTGTTGGCGACAAGGGGAGAAGAACTGGGAAACAAAAGGAAGATAAGGGAGGAATAGGGAAGAAAACTAATGTTAGCAGAAATCTACAGATTTTTTTTATTTTTTACAAGGCACACAGACACTGCAGGAATCAAGGAAAGACAGTTAGTATGTTGTTTGGGTGTGTTGTCTACAGCAATGACAGCAGAAGTCGAAAGCACGGAAACTAATGGAGGACAAAGAAAACAGACAGGCGCAGAAGCACTGACCACACTGGTTTTAAGGCACAGTATTAAGACGATAGGAAAGGCTGCCATCAAACATCACTGTGGGCCAAACTGAGGAACTGGTTCACAAACCTGCAAGGCGCAGTTGGTTTCAGGTGGTTTACACACACATTTCATACGATTCAAATTTATCATATGCATTCTAGCCACAAACTCTATTTCATTATTTGAATAAATTAGAAATTTAAATAAATATATTAAATTCAATAGATATAACCATGGATTTAAATTACTATAAAATATAGAAGATTCTAGGGAACATGTAAATTCTACAGACCCTCTGACCTTCTTGTAAAATAACAGCGCTGAGCCACCGTGTCACCCTTTATATTAGAAAAGAAATAATGAGTAAAGAAAAGGGTGAGAAATATAAAAAGGAACAATATAGTAACAACAAAGCACGACCCTGTTCCCTTACCACCTAAATATTTCCATGGTATGAAATCTGATACAAAAACAAGGTACAGTCTAAAAAAAAAGTTCGCAGTCAAAAAACAACAACCAAACATTTTGGTTCTTATCGCAGGGCTTCTGTTTTTTAATAAATTTCATCTTGCAGGTGCTTCTAATTTTTCATGTCACTCAGTATTAACTACTTCTTGAATGGGACCTGAAGGTCCAGAGTGTGATGGGATCCTCACATCAATGCACACCTAACTAGTCTAAACACAGCCATCCAGCCTTTCATCTGATAAGTATGTTTTAAGAGTATATTTCCACCTTTACTTTATTTCCAAAACATGCATAATTTAATATGGCTAAATGAAGATTATTTTTATTATCCTTGGTAATCCGTTGATTGTTTACTAAAATAAAATGTGTGAAAACTGTCCATCTGTTACTGCAGAGTCCAGTTACCTCATAAAAACAACTAAACAGCTTTCTTCATGGTCCAAGCCTCAGATCAGGAAATGTGAGACAGGACTTCATTTAACAAAAGTTTATGAAGTGAGAATTCTTCTCTGTGAGTGATGATCTACAAATAAAAAAAAATTCTAGGGGCTAAAAGATAAAGTGATGAAGACATCAAGTAAACGTGGAATAAGTGGCCAAATGGAAAGGAAGAGACAAAGAAGAAAAAGGCCATTACGAAACTAGAATTACCGCAGTGCGATTGTATGCCTCCACCAACCAGTCGAGTTTCCGTGTACTGATCAAACTGATCAAAAGCTGAAGAAATTCCCAGTCAGTGTTATATATATCACTTTCAAGAGGCCAAAAGCATGTTTCTGAAAAAATGATTGAGCTCATCTTTAAGTCCAAGTGAACGTTTGTACCAAATTTTAAAACATTCCCTCAAGCTGATCTTAAGACATCATGTTTAAGAAGAACATACTTGTGTGAGGCCACCATGACTTTAGCCTTTGACCTTTGGCTTCAACAAAATCCAAGTTCAAGTGAATATTTGTACCAAATTTGAAGACATTCCCTCAATAGACAACTCTTCGGCCGCCTGTCTGTCACTGGCATGAAGGCAGAAAACAGGTCAGCTTCAATGTGTAGAGTTTTGCTTGTCTATTTTGCAGTTTGTTTCTTTGATCCTATAAAAATGTTACGTTTTGTCAACATTTTGTGACAGTAAATGACTGTTTTCTGGGTTGATTCTCTCGGACACATATTTACTAAATGTTTAATGTATCTCTGAAAGGTTGATGCTGTCCTTATGTAGTGAATATCAAATGAGATCATCATATAAACTCATTGTAACCATACAGGAGATCAGTGTAACTGATGTAATAAAACTGTGTATTACTTTATAACGTTTTAATGTATTTTTGAACAGTCCCACAGCTGAGACATTTTCTTTACGACATATTTAAGGCAAAGTATAAGTGAGATAATGTGTTAGAACAGCAGGTGGGTGAGTAATTGTTTGTCCTCATCATCTCCCTCTGTTCACTCTTGATAAAGCAAAAAAGTTAAGGCTTGGAAACACAGAGTTCTGTCTGTATTCTTCATTTGCCTGCTTTAGACAAGAATAGTGATAACTCACGGTTACGCTTGCCCTCCTCGTCTCCTTCTTCCTCGTTCTCAGGGTCGATGTCCTCGGCCTGGGTAATCCAGTCCAGGTAGCCCTTTAGGTCTTCCTCCAACTGCTGCTTCTCACGGAGCTTTTGGAAGTCTCCCCGAGCCTTGGCCTTCTCTCGCTCTTTGGAAAACTCTCTGGACATGGCAGAGCATAATAACATTCAAACCTGCATCACATGATACTGTACAGGATCAGGACAGGTGCTTTTTCCCCCAGAAATCATTTATATATATATTCTTATATGTTTCAAAACATATTCTTAGTCTTTGTACAAACTTGTGAAGTCATATGTCATAAACATCAGTTCCAGAAAAGGAAAAAAGGACAACCCAAAACAAAGTACACACACTACCTACCCGCTTAACACACCAAGGACCAAGTTGAGTACAAAGAAGGATCCAAAGATGACCAGACTGACAAAGTAAACCCAAGGCAGCTCAAAGCCCATTGCATCATTCATCTACATGGGAACACGAGCAGAGAAAGAGAAAAGAGGAAAACATACAATCCTGGTTTATACATAGTATATATAATATTTCCTTTTTTAAATTGATAGATAGTGTATTTTTCACAGTGTCTTCCAGTAAAACCACCTGCCATTTAAATCCTCACCAGCCACTTTATTACTGTTATTAGTGATGAACTCTGATAATGATAATGGCAATACTTTTTGTATTGTTTTTGATTTCACTGTGACTATTGTGCTCTAAGCAGTTTGGATCAACAATGTTGTGTTTGTAGTGCTTTATAAATAAAGTTGAAGTCGAAGTTCTTCCAAATATGTGCAGTGCACTGTAATGTGGTTTTCCACTTCACAGTCACAGAGGCTTGAGTGAACATTCACCATACACAAATGCAACGTTTTTATGTATTCGTACTTGTTTTTACACATCTTTTTTCACTCAAGGGGAACGCAACTCAAGCACTGGATTACAAAAAATGAATGGCAGCTCAAAGTCGTTCTCCAGCTGTGGAGAGCCCCTGTCCACTCTTAGCTGTGGCCACTGGAGGGACGCATGAGGGAGATTATTAATGACTGACAGGAAATATTGGAAAATTAGATATATATTAGAAATGTGGGATGTAGCCAAAGACCACACCACATAGCTAGAGTGCCATTTCATAGTTTGGAGGAGATAATGGAGTTTGTGAATTTATAACCTCACATCTGGGTTTTTACAAACTCTCTCACTTGGTCTAATATTCCCAGAGATGACACAAATTCTCACAAAAACAAACGCACAAAATGCTGCCACCTACCCTGCAGCGACCAATTGATTTCTGCAGGAAAGGTCAACGGTCAGATTGAATTAATCTATTCCTTCTCCATCTCCATTCTTTTATTTTTTTGAGTGTCCTTCCTTTGACACTTTGAAAACAGCATTAGCATGGTATCGCCATGGCAACACATACATGCATTAGAAAGTAAAGGATGTGTGAGGAGGAGAGAGAGCGAGAAGGAGGGAGAGAGGTTCATTATTTCATAGAAGAGGGTCTCTGTCAATAACAGGACGTGGGTGGATAGTGATTATAACTGAGTTTAGCTTCAATGCTGAGTGTTTTGGTTGATGAAAAGCTGTTGTTGATTTTCACAAATGAGAAGCAAAGGGTTTTGAATGGCGTTTGTGATGATTGTGTCCAGCTAATGTCACTTATTTCCAGACAATTCAATGACTAAGAATACTACCATCCTTTAACTGAATGTATGTTAGATTAGATATTAATTTGTGATGCCACTATAACAGCTGACATCATCTAATGTGATTAAACATTTAAATTGCCTTTCTAGCAAATATGTGACCTAGTTTTTAATCTGTAATCCGTTTTTGTTCCCCTGAAGATTTCTTAGAAGGTTCTGTCAAAATCAAAAAATTCAAAAAGTGAGACACAGAGTAGATTCATAAACAAATATGGTGTCACATATGCGCTTCATTAGAGTCATTTTGGAGATTACCCAGTAGAGAACGTCAGTCCAGCCCTCCATGGTGATGCACTGGAACACAGTGAGCATGGCAAACAAAAAATTGTCGAAGTTGGTGATGCCGTTGTTGGGGCCCTGCCAGCCCTCTCTGCAAACTGTACCGTTGAACATGCAGTGACGGCCGTGCCCTGATACCGCACATGGTGTGGGCTCTTCTTCGGAGAGGGCACCTGTGGGGGGGGGGGGGGGGGGCGGGCGGCACAGAGATAGACAAATAAATCATTCAAATCGGTGAATGATAAAATCAAACTGAAAATTTTAATGGGATTAAACCAACTGAGGCTTATATCACCATGTTTTGAAACTATAACCCGACCAATATATCATTTGGCTGATAAATTCACAGATATATCGATAAATGTATGGTTAAACTCTAAAATATCAAACCTCAATTACATTTATGTGTCATAAGGGTTTGATAAGAACATCTTAGAAATCATTAACAATGTTTATTTGCATTACAAATGTTTTCTTTCTCCCTAATATTGGTATCAGCCCCCACAAATCCATCCTCAATTCACCCATCATATAAAGGCTGTGGAAGATGACTTGATTCTTTTGTAAGTCAACAAACACATTTGCACAATATGAGAGTTCTCCTAATGTCTTAGCATCTTGACATTAGTTGTCCATCTATAGTTGTTTCAGAATAGATTTTACAGTGCAGGATTATACTGGTGAACATCTGTCTTCAGAGACTCCTGCCTGATTAGGTCTTTGACTGATGCTGAGTGTGCATCTGACTGTTACAGCCTTCCATTTCAAAGAAACACTTTTCTTAAATCTCACCTTAAAAGAAAACCCTTCTTTGACATTTTCCTTATTACTTTACAGCTTCGCTCTACGTGAGCTATAAAGAACAGATTTCCACAGTGGCTAGTTGAGAAACCACTCAACACCAGTGTTGCTCTATCATTCCAAGGCCATTTCAAACTGTACTGAGAGTGCTGCTTCTGTGTTCTGACCACAACACAGTTTTTCTCATCCTAAAGTACCTTCAGAGATTGAAGGGCATTAAACGAAAGAAAGAAAGAAGGGATATGAGAGCACTATGGAGAAAGAAAAAATGCCACTTTAAAAGAGGGAATGAAAACCTCTGCAAGACAAATATGTATGAATTTTAAATTAGTTAAAGAAAGTTCAACTTTTAACTTAAGTGCATAAGGGACTTTTTGACTTAGGTCTTAATCATAAAAAAATGTCATCATGTTTGTACTGGTTACCTCAATGCTGTGGCTTAGCCTCTTATTGCAATTCATTTTTTGTAAGACTGAGCCATTATTAACCTTTTGTCATAATTTCTTCTCTTTTCCTTTAATCCCATTTTCCAACCCATCCTGCTGGTTTTGAAATGATAATAGCGAGTTCCAGCATTTAAACTGCCTCACAACATGGAGATCAGCTTTCCATACAGTGTATTGGAATACAGTTGGCTAGGTCATACTTTGTTACTGGATGTTCTGTCACCATGCCGTCATTACATAAGTGATGCAGACATTTATGGAACACGCTCAAATGAAACCACACCCACTCACAAATGTACATGCACATGGTAAATGCATTGTAGACGAGCCAACAACATGTCAGACTTTCCATCAGACTCAGTCCCTTCTCTAACAGAACAGACACAAGGAAAGGGGGATCAAAAGCAGCTTCCATCTCCCTCTAACAGAACCTTATGAGTTAAGTCTACAATGCTTCTCCTGACTTTAACAGACAAACAGATCAAAAGAGATCAAAGCGAGAAAGAGAGAGATAGGACAGGGTTACGTGTACAGTACATGTCAGAGAGTGACACACGCTGTATAGCCCACCTATCCCTGTTTGCCATGTTAGAACAGGACTGTCAATCAATGTATTCTTCTTAAATGATTCTTTCATGTTGGAAGCAATGCTGGAGTAAAGGTCAAGCATGTTTACAAAGCAGCCAGATATTAGTCATTTAATCCCACCATCTGTTGTTCTGTCCCATTTTCAGCAGCTTGTTACCATTCATACATTGTACAAGGAACATGTGTCCATTCATCCTGAGGGATTAAATACTGTAGTCTATTAATCTTAAACTGTGATGTATATATCGGTTGACACTGTGCTGCAGGTTTGGTTGTGGAATTGGTTTAACTAGAATTACCACCCTGTGGTTGCATGCCTCCACCAACTAGTGCAGTTTCTGTGCCTAATGTCGATATACATTTTTTTCCAGACTAATATGAGGTCACTGTGACCTCATATTAGTTTGAGTCCAAGTGACAAGTGGTCAAATTGTATTGAATTCCCTAAAAGCAGACTTGAGATATCACATTCAAAAGGCCAAAACAGAGTCCAATTTAACATTTGTAACCAATTTTCTGAAATTCCCTGAATTCCCTTGAGATATTGTGTTTACAAAATGGGACGGATGTACAGACAGATGTACAGACAACCCCAAAACATAATTCCTCTGGCCAATGGCTGTTGCCAGAGCATACATAGGCCTTGAAGTGACTCTCTGACAATTCACTATCAGGCATGAGTATGAAATAAAAAAACACTAAAACCAAAATATAAAGGAATATCTTAGCACCACCTTACCTGTTTGTATCACATAGCATGTGGCATGCATTTTGCCGATGAAGAGTTCCAGGCCAATGATGGCGTAGATTATGATGACGAAGAGGACAAGCAGAGCGATGTGAAGCAGGGGAACCATGGCTTTAATGATGGAGTTTAAAACCACCTGTAAACCTGCAAATATACAAATAAGCCAAGGTCAGCACATACATGTTATTATACTCAGGTTTAACAAACAAACATCCCATTATCTACACAGCCTCATGATACCACTGAGCACCACTGAACAGGCTTGAATGCCAACAAACCGGTTGCTGTGGACAACAAAGACAAACGGTAAACTAGAAAATAGAAATTTAAAATGTCAGTTCAACTTCATCTTTTACAGAGGTCCCTTCCTTGCTGAAAGTGGTGAATGACCTGTCGCTATGGCAACTCAAAGAATGCAGACACATTAGGGCAACTTCATGTAAGGCAGGAAGCAGTATCTCCTGGGAACTGATCATAACAGTAGGGACGACACAGATGCTTTCCTTAAGTAATACATAACATTTCAGTTTATATAATATAGTATGATATAATCAATTATAGGTATATAACAGAGGTAACAATAGAGTGACATAATGTACAATAGTGAGCAGTGACATGTGACTTGGCTTAAAAATTGGCTCAAATGCTGTAGTTTGAGGCTTAAAAACAGCTCTGCGTTAACTCACTGGGAACTCCAGAGACAAGGCGAAGGGGTCGAAGCACGCGGAAGGCCCGGAGGGCCTTGACATCAAACCCCCCTGGTTTGCCTCCAGACTGTCCACCAGAGTCAGCGTCTTTGGTTATCATCTCCAGAACAACACTGAACAACCTGGAGAGCAAGAGACAGAGAGGAAAAAAAGAGTGGTGATGGAGATGCCCTCACCGATGCAAAAACTGATGAAAGCGTAAGAGACAAAACACAGAGAGCAAAGCCACAAACCCTCTTTGCAGTTTTGCATGCACCTGTGTGTGTAAGTGTTTGTTTATTTATGTCTGTGCATATTTACCTTTAGCTTTATACAACTCATCACAGTTTACATCCCGCAGGAGCCAGGTGGTCAACTGATAAACCATCACAATTAACAAGGCCTTGCGTGCGTGTGTGTGTGTGCGTATGTGTGTGTGTCTGTGTGTCTGTGTGTGTGTGTGTGTGTGAAAAGTTGATTTTCTGTGGCGTTGATAGAGAGCCAAATGTTGAATTAAGATGTTTGTGAGACGCATATATATGTGTGTACACGAGCAACTGTATGAGTGTGTATATAAAGTTTAAGCCTAGCTGTCAAGAATAATCTCATTGTTTGTCTAAGTGTGTATTTGCATTGCTTTGATTGTGTGAGTTTGTACATACATACAGTTACCTATGAAGGTACTTACCCCACAATGACAATGACAAAGTCCAGCATGTTCCAGCCGTTTCTGACGTAGGAGTTTTGGTGCATGACCAGGCCGTAGGCAATAATCTTCAGAAATGTCTCTATAGTGAAAATGATGAGGAAGGCATACTCTACTGTTTCCTGCATGGAGAGAAAGGAGGAACGGAAAGAAGAATTGCAGGGAGAGAGAGAAGGAGAAAATAAAACAGAGGAAATTTATATTAAACTTGAGCAAATACACTGACCCTTAGCCAAATAATGTGCATGTTACAGACAGGCTAAATAATGAAGACATATTCAATGGTAAGCACAAACGGCACTGAAGTCAAAGTCTGCATTAAAGTATCCTTGATTTGACTTCCACAGCCTAATGACTCTAACTGCTAACTTAAAATCAGGTCCTAACAAAGCAACACATCATACAATCATCAAAATCAATTAGCAAACTATCACATTGGTACTTACGTGAAAGAAATAAAAAAAAAAACACACAATTGTGCAATTTCTTTTTTTACTTTTTAAGACAAAGGGTCCAGAGAGTGATGTGGCTGAGTGTGGAAAACAAGCAGAGATGAAGCAGGTGATCCGAAGCAGAGAACTATGGTCAGAATGCAGGCGGCAGCGATGAAAGCTTTCCAAAAACAAACACTCAGATCAGGCAGATTCGGCCGAAGTTCTTGTATCAAATGCTGTGCTACAATCTGCGAGGTAGTAGTGTTCCAGTCAGTCTTTATGTACTGCAACAGGTGGTAGTGGATGAATGAAATTGAAGTAGTTCAGTGAGGTGACTTTAAGAGACCTGCAGGGCCCAAACTATTGTCGTAACTTAATCCTCTTCGGGGGCTCGGGCCAATCTACCCAGTTGCAACACCCCTGGTCATGGCTGAAGACATGGGTACAACTCTTAGCATTGAGAAACATGTAACACTCGCCTTCAACGAATGGATGTGAGTCATTCATTTCTTGTTTATAAAAAGACGATGAGCAGTGAACATCAGAGTACATTAACAACAACAAAAACTCATCAGAAAGAAAACACAGGGGAAGACGTCACAACATGGCCTGTGCTGTTTGATCTCTAGGAAATGCAGCATTAAAAAAAATACTTTCAGGGCCAAACCTGTTCAGCCATACTGTATGTCCTGCTGCATCATCAGTGTGTTTCCATGGTAACAATGTGTCTGATGATGGAAGCAATTCCTTGAATTTGGACGTTTCCTCAGACACATCAATTTATTGTGATAACACATTGTTTCACTTTCTCAGCTCCACTTTCTTTCTCTCGCACAAGAGCACCAATCAGTCTCCTACATAGCTCACCACTCTCTCTCTCTCTCTCTCTCTCTCTCTCTCTCTCTCTCTCTCTCTCTCTCTCTCTCTCTCTCTCTCCCTCTCCCTCTCTCTCTCTGACTACCTCATTGCAAAAGGTAAGTGGGCCAGCAGGTTTTAGGGCACATTAAGGTAAGCACGTGTCTTGATGGTTTAAAGGACTTAAACGGACAAAGCGAACTTGGAGAGCACGCACAAAGATTCACACAAACACATTCGTGCTCACAGGAAGTCGCTGAAGACAACAGTAACACGCACACTCAGACGTCACACCCACACACCCGGGGAGAGAGACCCGCAGAAATACACACACACACACTAACCACATTTCTGAAAAGAAGCAAGACAGCTTTACACAGGGATTATTGACGCTCCTAGAAATGGTAAACTAGATACAGCCACTGTAAGAGCATGTAGTGTACTTAAACAGCAGCCTTTCTGATTTAATAACATTAAAGTTATAACCAATGTTGCATTTTTTCTTATTAATTGCCAACTATTTTTCAGCGCAGACGTCTACATTATGTTTTGCGATCTATTTTCCTTTCAGGCAGCCACTGGCTTTCACTTAAGTCCCCCTGCTATTCAAAGGAGGATTTTGCTTATTGTTACTTCACTTGGATGTTTGGCCTTGGCTGAGCAGATTGAAGTATCTGCACTAGAACCCTGTTTTCACATTCATCTGCTGGAAGGGGAGAGTTTGTCTCAACTCGGAGTTTAGCAGATATTGACATGAGAGAGTTTGCAGGACCATTTGTCTAATGTGCAGCTCACACATCATGGTCTGTAAACCTGAAACCTCCAATGCAAACGCAATGTTCACAGACAATTTACTTTTCAGTGACGCAGGAAGATCTTTTGTCGAGCCATTCTTTTCAAAACTTAAAATGACAAAAGATATTCATATGAAAATGTTGTAATTGTAATTGTGTGTAATTTTAAGACTATTGTAATACTTTATGTGGAAAACCCATTTCTGATAGAAATTACAAGAAAGAGAGTGTTTTTATAAGGAAACTAATATCTGTAAAGAAATCAATAATCACATTTTGTTGAGTTTTGTAATCCATCAGAAGGAAAAACTGAGTTTGTAAAAAACCTTGTTCTAGCTACAATTTGTCTATTGTTGTTGGTCATGTTGTTTTAGCCTGAACTGTGTTGCCTCAATCTAACATTAACAAATATCACTCAGCACAGCACATACTCATAGCATCAGTTCCCTGAATGTGACTTGTTTTTTTCATCAAGATCCATGACTATAATTCCCTGAGAAATCAAAGAAAATGTTGAAAAACGCCCTATCTCACAATTAGGACAGAAAGGGAAAGAAAGGTCTTGATCTACCCCCTGATCCGGATCTGCGCACCAAAATCTAATGGTATCAATACCACATCCTTCCATCAAGACTTAATGGAAATCCATCAAGTAGTTGTTGTGAAATGCGGCTAACTAATAAACAAATACACAAACGAACACAGATGAAAGTAATCTGAATGGTTTCAGCTTGACCACAACTTGGAGAATCACTGCTGTGTTCATTTCATGCGGCAGAACTGCCCAGATGCTTCCACTCATGAAACTCGTGTAAATATTGATTTTGCTACAATGGTGGTGGTCTTTGTGCTCCTAATTGTTAGCTGGTGTAAACTGAGTGGTGTGCCATTACAGTAGCTGGGTGATGACTTGTTCAGGTCAAGAGGCGCCATGACTCAGAGCTGTTTGGCACTGATAACAGCCATTGAAGCACACATAAGCATGAACACACACCTGCCTCCGACCAATTTAACATTCTTGTTCCATCTTCCTGTTGTTTACATTGGTCCGAAATGTCCGCTCTTCTGCTCATGGAACAGATGACAAAGTGTGTGTGTGTGTGTGTGTGCTCAGATGTGTGTGGAGCTGTCTGTGTGTCTGTATGAACTCCATTCAGGTTGTGTTGCGGGAGTGAGGCTGTGCCTGAAGAATAGAGATTACAGCAGGACAATGGAGGCAATGAATGGAGGGGTCACATGATCTTACACACCGAGTAAACACACAAATACATGTGTAAACAAACAGTATACACACAACAGGCACAATTCAAGTTTAAGCAATTACACAAACACCTGATGCAACTTCCAGGTGTTAAAAAATGAAGAAATAAAAAAATGTAAACTGTGTGTTTGCCCGTATGAATCATTTAGTAGTAATACTGGCAATAAAGGTACCAACAGGTTATGGTTATGCCCCCGTTAGTTTTGTGGAAGGATGTGACATGGACCAAGAAAGAATCCATTCAATATCTGGGGCATATATGGACAAAAGAGCGGATCCTAGGTTTTAACAATGTAGGCATTTTTCTGACACTCTCACCACTTTCCCAGGAAATAATCCTGAATATTTCCTAATTCCAGAAAATCTGGCACATTTAGGGGTGTGAAATTTGGTGCAGCTTGATTGAATTTAAGGAGACTGTTGGGCATGTTGAGCTGTGTATGTTTTAGAGTATATATACGCCATATTTCAACAAGTAAATATCTCATCTTAAATATCTAATTCCCACCCCCCCCCCCCCCCCTCCCCCTCCGCTCTGCACAGAAGTGGATTTAATATTATCGCCAGAAAAGTAACAGTCTTTGCCCTCTGCCCTATTACATACCTCATGGTAGCCATAAAAAACATGGCATGATGTTACATAAAATTAAATCCGTCTTATTTTTCACATCCCGGTGGGGGGGGGGTGTTCCTGGACAGTAAGTGGTGTGTGAGAGTAACACGTGGCTCCATCCTGAAGCTGTTTCTGCACAAGAGAACTAGAGTGGTGTCGAGTGCAGAGCGAGAAAACAAGTGGCACCTGAACCCGCCATCCTTCGTCTCTACTGAAGAGCTGCACAGTTGTGTTGCTTGGTTTATTTTTTTGGTATACTTCATGTAGGCTCCTTCCCAAAAGGATAAATGATACAGTTTAATGTTTATTGGTTCCAGCTGTTCTCGTTTCCTGTGTCAGTGTTCAGTGAAGAACTTTACACCAGCGCATTGTGGTCCTCTCCTTCTGTGCTCGTTGTGCGGCTGTGATGGGCATAACGTTGCCATGGCAATCAGCCTTGTTTTGTGTGTGGGCAGAGAATGAGACTTGAAGTTGAGATACTCAAGACAACTGCCTCGGGTACAGCATGCAGGTTAGTATTATGCTCGACAGTGAAGGCTCAGTTCTTTAACTGCAACAATTTCAAAATAATATAATTTAGACAGGAAACACCATTTAAATCTGCAAGACTGCAAGTTAGTGTAAGCAGTATTTTATACATTAACACTGATTAAGTAGTATTAAATAAAATTTAAATAATTCCATAAACTATTATCTCAATATCTCTGGAGAAGAAAAGCTTCATTGGCTTGTTAACTGCTAATGACATCCACCACTAACTAAGTAACTGGATTGTCTGCCTTCAGTAAACATATGTCATGAGCTCAGTAAAGTCCCGACCAGAAAACAACATATGTGTTCAGTACGTAAGCGTCACTGGATGAGGAAGGGCTCTGCTTTCCCCTTTTAACTTACCCTCCATGGGTTTGAGATGTTGTTCACCCAAACCCAGAGCACAGCACAGCAGGGACCCACAGCAGAGAAAAAGCGAAGCAGCTTAATTGATTTAAGGAGGAGCAGTGCGTCCTGTAAGCTCCCAAATCCCTTATTCTGGGAGCCTGACAAGAAAATTTGTTTCACTAAAGCTGAAGCCAAGAGCGCTCACAGAGTGTGTGCAGAGGACGGACAAAATGTGCCAGATGATGTTTTTGCAATCACAGGGCATTTACTGTGGAGCAGGTTTTCAGACAAGGAGAGATAAGGTTAAGGTTAAAAAAAATCTGAACTAATATTAAAAGATGAACAACTCTGCAACATAAAAAATGATTTACTGCTCTATTAGCCTGCACCATAATTACTTGGCTTATTATCTGCAATGTTAATTTATGAAACTTTACTACACTTGTTGTCTGAGTTATATCTTCATCAACGTTTGTTTGTTTTTTTGACAGGCAACATCCATACTACTACGTTGTCCATTGAATTTTCAAACTAAAATGATCTATGTCAAAACATCAGTTGTAATCCCCGACCATAGTAACATCCCTTAAAACACATTTCAAGTGATCACTCACGCACATTTGTCACGTACCAGCTGGTGTGAACACAAGACATTTGTGTCCAGGAATATTCGCAGATTGCTCGAATAAAAGCTTTTCTCCTACACATGTAAGCAACTGCATCATTGTAAAATGGTGCTTAACTGCACAACAGCTCTTAGCAAAGACAAAAGGGTCAGTAACGCTTGGAATTGATTATCTATGTTGAGTTCCATACTGGTAGCCAGTGCTGAGGCTAGTGCCGGTTGTTTCCTCCAGAAGGGGGTCATGTGATAGGAACGTGCCAATCATGATCGAACAGAACCAATCAGCAAGCGTGTCTCTGTCATCATAGGTTTCCAAACATCTCTGTTTCTGTCCATTCACACTAGAATGCAGCTCTGGAGTTTTAAAACTAATACACACAAGTGTATGCTAAGTTTTAGCAGCTCTCTGGAGTAGTGTGGACACCAGGTGTGTAAATATAGCTGTGTGAATTCTGCAGCAGGATTATTCCAAAACTACTAAATGGATTGAAGGGATGCAGGATGGGTGAGGAAAGAAACCATTGAATGTCAGACCGGGACTGGTTTAAACTCATGTTTAAGGGGTTAGTATCAATAAGTGTGTGCAATTTCATACTGATTCAAATAAAAATCTGTATCTAGTGGATTTCAATGTGTATTCATAGGGGCTGAGAAATTTCATGTGGCCTTGTTTTAACTTAAGGAGACTGTTGAGCTTTGGAATAACGTGTTTATTTTGTTCGACCCTGTATCATGAGAGCTATCCAGAAACACTAACAAATTTCTCCTAGACTGTCGAGCAAATATATTTTTCAACTCTTAAAATGAGAATAAGTAACGCTCAAAGTAGCAATGCGCCAACAAAGGCAAAGAAGGTGATGACTTCTGAGTAGTAAATGTGCGTAAATAATGAAGGATTCAAAATTATTTTACATTGAACAAAATCCACAAGGCAATTTAATTATCTGAGTGATTGATATGACCAAGATTTACACTCACAGAAGTTCTGTGGACTGCTGCTGTTAAAGTCCATCCGTAAATGAGTGAGGAATAGAAAAAACGACGGTTAGACAAAAGTAAGGTGTGACTTCTGATGAGGAATAAACCTGCATTGCATGTGTGAACTGTCCACAGCTGAACATGGTCCTCTGCTGCTTTGGCTTAAAGCAAGTTTGTGTACTAGTAGTTTTCTGTCTGTAAAATGTTCAAAAGCTGATGTAAAATGCTGGAGGCCATTCATATTAAAAAACCATGAATGTTGAGCTGCATGCATTGTATTTAATATGACTTTGTAATGTACTCAGTAAAGTTGCTGACTTAATTAATTGTTGTAAATATATCAGACCCATAGAAGCTATAATCTGCAGTAGGTTGAATTATTTCATTTCTTAAATCACTACGTTATTATTATATTTAGAACATTTAAAGGGTTATTACAAAATACTGTTTGATTTCAGTTGGATGATTGCTACAACATTCCCAGTTCCAGTATTAAACCTGATCAGACGAGTTTTGTCAAAATGTAAACATTTTAGTGGGTCATTTGTGATGGAGAGAAACCGACATGATGAAGCCCAATTTCTAATTGTTTCGGAGGTTTTGACCTTGGCTCTGAAAACTGCAGACAAACAGTAGATGACGTAAAGGATTAAGAGTCACAACACAGCGGGAGAGAGAAAAATAAAGAGTGACGAATCAGAAGGGAGGAAGGATGAGGGACAAATAATGAAACTGCCAACAGGAGAAAAGAAGAGAAGATGAGTGAAAAAGAAAAAAAAGAGAAAAATGAAATGACAGAGGTGCATATGAAGGAGAGACAAACAAGACAATCAGCATCCGTCAGCTCTCAGATAATCTATTTGTGAACCCTCGGTGAACTCAGAAATAAATATATCCATCTAGCTTTAAATATAGACAGAGAATTGTGCTAAAAACACCACATTAATCCACAGGCTTAATTTACATTTAGCAAAAAATCTATCTAAAAATGTATCAATACTCCATTACTACACAACAAACTACATTCCTGAAAGAGGCTTCACAAAGGCAGTATTTGTGGCAGGGTCAGTGAATGAGATGGCATTACATTGTAGTTGTCTGTGTGGTTACTGTATTGTACACTCTGTCTTCACACTGTTATGGTAAGAATTCAGTGGCGTGTTCCCCAATAAGTGAAACTGGTAGCAGCAGTGGTGAGTTGGCTGTACTTTGCAAGTGCCACATTGTGTTGTGTGAATCTTTGCAGTTATATTAACAAGTTAAGTTTTTAGGTGCTGTCCCCACTACACATGAAGGACTTAGACTCAGTGCTCACGACTCACGATGCATCAGACGACACAAATCTTTGATCTCTGCCATCATTTTGATGTCATTCTGGTAGAGTTTTGTTAGTGTATCTTGCACGGCTGTAATACTATCACGGTGACATCATCGTCTGTCCACAGACTGACAGACAGACAGACACCTGCTTAAGTTCTTAAAACCTATTATGACAGACACACAGACTAACAAAATGATGTTTAACTGTAGGTTTCTTGAGTCGTTTTCAAACATGACTTTCGGGTCAATTCTGGAGAATTGGCTTCGGACTTTACCCGCAGTTTGCCTTTCACACATGCACAACACAGCGGGGGGTTCTCTGTACTGACGCGGTCATAACCAAGCATCAAATCCTCCGTGTTATTCAAGTGAGGGGTGGAGCAGCCAGGTGCAGAACACAGAGACAGGTAGTGATGTATTAACTCCCATGTGGAGATCATGTGATCACCTCCATAAAATGCCTGATACATGTATTTTTGAACAGACAGTGGACTCCAATTGCAGAGATCTCTTTGTTTCCTGTTGACTGTGCTTTGTCAGCAGCAGCAGTGACCACAAATGAATCACCCCTCAAATTCAAGAGCAACACTATGCAACTATTTGACATTAAAATAACAGCTTCATACTCATTTGACACGTAAAAAGAAGAATGCTCATCTTTTAAATCCCACTTTGTATCCCTCACACCTGTTCCTGCACTATGGGTTTAGGTAATATGATCTCCTGCGAGTATAGTGTGAAAAGCACTATGAGTCACACACCACCAATTATGGTTCAGCTAGCTAGAAGAAGAAGCCAGCTCGTGATTCTCAGGACGGACATCATGACAAAGAGAATTAACCCCTAGCATCTACATTTTGGCACGCAGTGGGCTCGAATGTATTCGGTCAGTCAAAGTGTAAACATGCAAACAGCAGGATTGCCTGTTTTTACTGAGATGATATTGCGTTTGTCTCCTAAGCCATTGATAAGCTTTGATAGGCTAACCACTCGCAGCCCAACAGAATTGAATACACTGCAAAGTGTAAACGACAGTGGCACTCACACTACTTTTAAGTAAATATTTCTTTTAGAGTTGCAAGATCAAATATAAATAGATTTTTTTTTTATAAAAAAAAAGAATATCAGATATTGGTCAATATGTATAGGACATCCATTTCTTACCTGTTTTCTACACCACAATATAAGTGTATAATAGCGGTGCAATAAAAGAGTGTCATTGTACAGATGGCCTATGTACTGACACACATACGTTTCTTTTATCCCTCCTCATTCTAACTTGCTGTGTTTCAGTATATTTGTGTGTGTGTGTGTTGAATTGATTAAAGGGAAGGACGAGACCATACCACCATCACGCCTGACCTGCCTAATAGATCAGTTGAGCGCAACACACACACACACAGAGAAAGGGAGAGAGAGTGAGAGAGAGAGAGAGCAGACGCAGGTTCACTCCATGTCACTACCCTCAGTGATGATAACACAAACTGACATAATGCTCAATGCCATGTGGCTTAGATCAGTGTGTGTATACGCTGCTGTGTGTGTTCAGTGTAACTCTGGTCATCACCCACCCCACCCAACAGGAACTCCAGCATCCCATAATGCTCTGTGTGTGACTGAAGAGCTGTGATGATGCTCCCTAGGTCACATGATGTAAACAGGAAGTCTGTAAAACTGTAAAAACAAAATGTATATTTGACTTTCTATAATGGAGGAGATAAATGGACAGAATTTTTTCTTTTATAGCTTGTCACGTTGAATCTTAATATGTGTGTGTGTCAGTGTGTGTGTGTGTGTGTGTGAGAGAGAGAGAGAGAGAGAGAGAGAGGGAGAGAGAGAGAGAGAGAGAGAGAGAGAGAGAGAGAGAGAGAGAGAGAGAGAGAGAGAGAGAGAGAGAGAGAGAGAGAGAGAGAGAGAGAGAGAGGCCATGTGCGTGTGAATCATCCAGGCTGTCAGATGCAGGCTAATCAGCTCCTATTAGCCTGTGTTCGCAATGGACTTAATAAGATTAATGAGGGCCAGAAAGGCTGAGGATGTGCTGCTCATCGCCTCAGCACAAGCTGAACAAAAGAGCCAGTGATGTCACCACCATTAGGGCTCCATCTTCTATCAGGCTGGCGTGTAAGCAAGTGACGCTGAGGCCCTTTGATCAACAAACTAAACTTATATTATATATTTACAATTCTCGTAAAATGCTCAATTAAAAAAACAAGACAATCCTTACACAAACATACACAGAGTGTATCATGTTAACTGAGAAACACGGTCTGCTTTGCACAACTGTCTCTCTCTCTCTCTCTGCTCTCTGTTATATTCATGAGAAAAGGAAAACGTGGCTACATTATGGATGCTTTCATAGATCAGTTATTATCACCTGCAGGTTAGCGCAGCACAAGTTTTAAGATTTCAAGCAACTTCCAAACACAAACAATTTGGTAAAATATAGTATCTTTGTAAGAGATAATGCATGAACTGTAGACATATCAGTATCAAAGATGATAAGATGAACTCTCAACTTCATGGCAGCATAAAAAATACAGGAAAAATGAATTACAGCAAATTTTTCAATGAATAATAATTCATATTTTGTCCTTTACTATAGAGTTAAAAAGTAATGACAACATTCCACGGTATGTACAATTTCAACTCCTCACGCGGAAACACCATCTACACAAGGCGTTAAAATGCATCTTTGGTGATCGGATTGTAAAATTGTAGTATTTGACCATATGAGAGCACAGGTGTAAATGCTCCCAAGACACAGCCAAACCACCTCCAGATGTGGTTATTGTGACCACATTTTTAATGCAAATGCCTTGTCAATCCAGTAATAATCATCAATATAATAATAATCAATAATCATTGCACGCAACTGTTCAAACCCAGTGACACAGCAGTGAGTCAGAGATGGTAACCATCTCCTTCTCTTCTTCTACTATATTTTTTGTTTTTGTTGACCTCTGCAAATGAGAGGAGGATGTGACAAAGAGATCTTTTCAAAATAAGTCAAAGTTTTGTGCTCATTATTGTTGATGTTGAACCTACATCTAATCTCCTGTAAACTTGCCCGGTTCTGTGCTGCCTCCGGTTAAATTTAAATAGAAAAGGAAGAAGCCGAGGGAGGACGGAAGAAAGACAAGACTGTCGGTAATCTTACTTTGTCCTGGAGCACACCGTGGGAACAAGGGACAGGAGAGGAGAGACACAAAGATGTGATTTATTTTGTCAGCCTCCTGCCTCTCCCCTATGGCATGTCTGCGTCCCCTCGTGTATTTTCCTGTTGGCCTCCCTGTTCCTCTGTCTGTCTGTTTCTGGTTTTCTTTTCCTCTCTATCTCTATCTCCACATCCCTCTCATCAGTGGAGATCTGTCTTCTGATATTGTGTTTGATATACATGAAATCAGATATGAGTGCAGAGGAGAACTCTGTAATTGCTTCTTAGTAATTATTAAACCAATTAGTTTTGCCTGACAATCATTTATTGAGCACAATTGCATGAAAGAGATTTTATCGTAAAGCATGCTCTGTGTATATTTCAAACAATGGAATTCTCTACATTGTGACGTGTATTTCACATCATGTTTTGAGGAGTCAACTCTAATCTGTTCACTCGTTACCTTTGATTCAACTCAAAAGCCCAAACCAAAAAGGAGCTGCAAAACCTGAGGTACACAGACACTTAAAGGCAGCAAAGTTTAATCCAGTTAGCAGAAAAGCAAAAGCCAGGGAAGTGAGAGGGTCATGAAAAGTTCAACTGGTGCAGTATATGGTCAAAGACAGGTAACAGTCATAGGATCTAAATGATGCCTGTTTTCTTAACTGCTGGCAGAACTTGTCATTTTATCAGTTGAAATATGTCAACCCACCAAAATAAGATACCATATACTTTATAATTTGTCAAAAATTATATCATGATGTTAATGATAGAACAAATCTTTGTCCCATACAGAAGAAAGACATTTAATTAGCAACGGATGAACTTGTGACAGATGAAATGCTGGTCTCTTCATATACTGCAACCAATAAACACTTTAGTTAGTAATTGTGCTTATATGATGCACATTTCCAAAGAAAACCAAGATAGGCTCTACATTTTATCATCTTTAAGTATCATCACCTCCAACCCTGTCCCCTTGTTTATTTGTTGATTGGTTGGTTTGCTTGTTTGTCAGCAGCATTATGCAAAACCCACAGAACAGATTGCTGGTGGAAGGATGAGACATGGGCCAAGAAAGAACCCAATCAACTTTGTTGCAGATCTGGACAAATGGTTGATGGCACTGTTGCTTGATAGAAAGCATGTATAGCAAATAATGTTGCACACAGCTATATAATGCAGCAACAGAGCAAAAAACTAGGTTAGATAGTTAGATATCTCGTTTTTTTAGTATAAGTGTAAACATCTTCATAGGTTCATTATGAAACTGTGACGGGACAAATTAGAATACGGCTAGATAACTAATGGGAAACACTGCTTTGACATGGTAAGATTACCATGTCATTAGCGTTGTTGGAGGTATGTGCCCTCAGGGGGCCCTTCTAATTACCTTCACCAAGGAGGTTACCTTTTCATCTGCATACTTTGTTTGTTAGCAGGAATATGCAAAAGCTACTGGACACATTACATGAAACTTATTGGAAAGATGTGATCTGGTTCAGGAAAGACAACATTACATTTTATTGTAATTGTATACATTACATTTCTAAAATTCTTTGACAGTCTGTGATAGGTTGTTTTTCGATATTAGATATACTAGATCTAGTACATTTAAATGTGGTCTCATAAGGGGACTGTTGAGGGCTATTCTAGTTGCATATGGAATTGAAATTATGAGAAACATGGGTAACAGGTCTGCAATAATGTATCAAAGAAATATAGTTTTTTGTAAAGTCTGGTTCATTTGAATCAGATTTTCAAACAGAAGCAGAACACGTTTTGGTTTTGAATCCATGTTTCACATTATTTCTTGCTTCGTGGCATGATCAGTCCAGACAACGTTTATTGATGGTTCAGCAACGGAGTTTGGCCTCTGCGCTTTTCTGTTTGTCTCTTTGGGTTTTTCAATTAAGCCCATACGATTCTTGCTTGCATCTATTTTTAGCCGTGGATATTCATAATCCCGATGTCAAAAGAGCGAGCGAGGGCACAAATGCAGTCAAAACAGCCAACATTGGTACTGGCTGACCACCAAAAGCTTCCTAATCCGAAGCTGGCATTAAGATCAACGACCATGACAGCATCCGAGATCTGCCACAATATAAAACAGTCATGTGTATGATGAACTGGCTTGGTAAATGCAGGTAAATAATGCTAATGCTCAGAATGCATACACATGACAGCTGTTCAAACATCAATTCAATTAGATGCTGAATGAGCTTAACAGATTGACAGGAGCTCTCATTCAAAACAGAGAATGAGATAAAGAGATAAAAAAAAACTTGTCCACCTCCTGTCTCCTTCATCCTTCCTCCCTCGCCCTCTTCTCTCTTTACTCTTCTCTTCATCTTCCTCCTGCTTTAATCCCTTTCTCCTCCTCTTTAATACTTCCCTCCCTTGACCTGTCCTCATTCTCTTCTCTCATCCGTGTGTCACCTACAATCTTAACCTCCTCTCTCCTCCCTCGTTGTGTCTTTCTTTCTTTTTTTGATCATGCTCTTATTATCTCGTCCTCTCTCTTCTTGCACTCCTCTTCCACTCTCATGTCCTCTCTACTCTTTTCTCAATTTCCTGTTCCTCTCTTTCGCCTCTCAGTCTGCCTCTCCTCCTTTTTTCTCTGTTCTTTCTCTGTCCTGTCGAGAGCCTGCTCTTCAGATACTCCACAAGTCTCCATGGCCACAGTTGTCACGGCAGCAGACTTTGCTATATGTAAAACGAAGTGGAGGAGCAACACAAATGCATTCAAATTAATGCACCATAATTATAAATATACAGTATAGTTATTAGTCAGTGGCGCTGTGTCTAACTAAAACACTGCCCTTATTTTTCTTAATGAATTAAGATCTAATCCAGTGTAACAGTGCAGCTCGTGGAGGCGTTTGTACTCATTGATGCTCTACAGCATAGACAAATAACATCAATTAGGCTCAAGGACAATAGTTATTAGTCATTTATAATTACTTATATTTAATTATAATGTATATTTCATATTCATTATCATGACAAATATAGAAAATCTTTGACTTTATCATTCAAATTAAAACCTTACGGACTGTAAGAAACAGGAAACAAACGTCAGTGTCTCTTCTCAAAGTCAGCCGGCTCTTTTCTTGTGAACCCAGTTGCACGGTGGGGATCTGCAACCTGCTCATTTAATTTCATGTCCTGACCTGATGTCCCAGTGGTACAGCTGGACAGATACTATGTACTTCTTAATTTTTTATTCAATATGTTATCTATTTATTTGCAACCACATGAGGTCAAGTTCACTTCTGTCATGAAAATCGAATTAAGTGTGCAGACATCAATTTGTATGAAGTGCAGCAGAACAGGGCCTTTGGTCTGGTGTACAAGGTTTAACGCTCATTCACACATAAATTCTCTGTGCACTGCTCTATGGCTAATGTCTGAACAAAGTGTGGTTCAGGAATACAAAGCTGAAAACTACAGTGTATGCGTGTGTGTGCGAGTGGGTGAGTCCGTGTATGTCTCACATTCCCTGCAGTGTGTGGTCCCTGGGTCTTTGGGTGCTAAGCAGAGAGTCCAGCAGGACTCCTGACATCTGGGCATCAACTCACGGCCTAAAAACCTGTAAAGCCCCTGGGCTCCATTTAAAATAAACACTTGCATAACCATCAGACATGCACACATGCATGTGTGGGGGGGTATTGTATATGGTATATTGTGGGGGAGTATATTGTTCATTAAAAGTAACATCAAACTAATTGTATTTTTTTAAGTATGAACATTGGAAGTGTTTTATGGGCACAAGTGGATACGAATGTTGCTGCTGTAGTTATACAAAGTCTATATTTAACACATTGTAATGATGAAGAGGAGTGACAGCACAGAGAGCCATGGAAATGACTCACAATGATGGGACTGCAATGTAATATAGCTATATGAGATGTCCTGAGGCTACTTTGACTGTGACTGTACACGCGAGGTTCTAAAATAAATATGATTCTTACGGAATCAATGTATACTGATGCATGTATAATCAGACAGAAATGTTTTAGGCAAACCCAATGAATATGGCACATCATACTTCTGTGCAACTATGCAAGCATCAGGCTGATGAGGGCTGATTGTCAGTATTCACCCTGATGTGCAAGTGGGCCGAGTGAAAGGTAGAGAGAGGGCCAGCAGTATGCCTGCTGACAACTGCACGCCCATCAAAGAGCGCAGAAAGTTCTACCTTCCTGCCCAGGACAGTAAAAACTTTATGGATGTTTTGACAGATCACCAAAGTGATGGTATTTCACCGGGTGCTGCTAATGACCAGTCTGATTATGACAGATGGATAAATGTGTTTGTGTGAGAGAGAGTGTGGGGGCATAGAGCGCTGCACACAGATCGACAATAAAGCAACTGTACTAGGTTAAATATTTTGTTATGATATATAAAGTATTAAAAATGGTTGCAAATGAAACTGTGGCAGGACAAAATATGAATGGCAGGCCACCACACTATTCATGGAAAACACTGCAAAGACCAACAAACCACACTTTAAACAATACTGCAAAATCGGTAGTTGACAAATAGTATCCCCCCTTTCAATTGATTTAAATATAATTATGTGTATAGATTATAATTCCAACATCTTAAAATTGTTTTTTTATCTGAATATTTCAATAAATGTAAAGTTATTACACTTCTACCCAGTTAACAGTGACCAAAAAGTCATTTCAGAAACTGTAATAAGAAAATGTTTTTTGTATTTTTATTTCATAAATGAGATGATGCGACTTTCAGTGTCTTTCACACACACACACACAAACACACACACAGACCCTGAAGCATATGAAACTGCTGTTGACATTTTATAAGATGCTCACTCACTAACACGCACACACACGCACACACACACACATCATAACACGTGGACAGTGAGTGAACCAACAGGGTAAATTAAGCTTTAAGAACATGCGGTCTTGTGCACTTTATCCAACCCATGCTCCATCCATACAATAATTCTGCCACCAGACCCTTAATGCTGCTAATTATTCACTTGTATGGCATGCTGGGTGAGAGGAAGCTCACAAGCCTTTTTGTGTAGGTTGTCACAAATATGCCACAGACAGATGCATTTGTATCACTGTTAATAACCAATAAATATAACAATAAACCAACTCCTTTAATGTGGCACTGCTATATAAACACTTTGGTTTGGTTTAGGCACAAAAACAACTTGGTGAGATTTGATGCCAGATCCCAGTTAGGGATCAAAATGGGTATGTCATCAAGGTTAGAGGGCCGTGGTGTGGTTAAGGTCACAGAACGATGTTGGTTACGGTTAAAAGAAACCTCACAGGCCATCTATTTAATCAAGAAGCACGCAGCAGCCTCCTACTCCTCTCTCTTTTGTACCCATCATAATTATACAGCCACCAAAGAGGTTTCATAAATACCATTTTCCTATTTCCTCAGATTTTTAATTTTTAAACACTTTAATAACCAAAGTTTTGAAACTCTTTATTATGGTTAGGATTAGATAACTACATTGAAAATCTAAATTATTATTCAGATGTGTTCCTCCATCTCCGTCACATTTCCAATCAAGTCCATTCACCACCTATTTAGGTCACTGCAGCACTGGTACTTAACTTTGGCATTGAATATAAATTAGGAAGTGACCATGGGAAACTTTATTCAACATCCCATATATGCATTAAGTATGGTGGCCACTAGAGCACACTTAAGGAAATACATACGCATATTCTATTTGACAATATGATTTGACAAATTGATGAAGATGTGTTGTGTGTATTTAATAACTTTGTGTGAGGGATGTGTTGTTTTTTAACCATTAACTCAAACAATCTTTTGAAGAAATCCATCTAAGTCTCAAATATCAACCACTGCCTGTCCCTTTTACCTCTTAGCTTACCTCACACACACACAAACTCAAACACACACACACACACACACCATCCATGCTTCTCTGTGCCTGATTGCTGAGAGGTCTTGACCTTACACACTCCACACTCACATCACACTTTCATCCTTCCTTACAAACACACACATATATCCATAAACATGCAAACAGACTAAAAGACAGACATTCAACAAAATGGCAGCTGTGTGTGTGTGTGTGAAAACATTGCCCTGAAGGCTGACAAGTTGCTAGGTCAACAACCAGTCACACGCTGCCTTCAACTGATCACTGATTTATAGAATGATACGTTAAAAATAATCAATAATTAGTGACCTTAATAGAAAACACATTATTAGCACAGTTGTGTAACACAATATCGATATGGACACATGATCAGACAATAACAATACAAAGTCACTCAAGTCTAGGATATTGTTTAATTCCTCAGCTCTCACTTCAAAACATCCATCAAGAAACCTCTGAGTCTACAGGCAAAGTCTGTGTGCATCTCCCTCTCCATCTTTCAATGCAACGCACACATACAAACACAAACATGCGAAGAAGAAGTCACGCCCACACACGCTCACGTGCTTGATGGAGTAGTGTGTTGCTTAGTGTGACTCTCATTTCCCTTCTGCTCTAAACCTTTAATCCCTGACAGAGAGAAATGACGCAACCTGACATTCTGTTCTCAGAATCCACACACACACACACACACACACACACACACAAACATGAAGAGAAACACAAACACATGCAACCCAAAAACCACACATCATGCATGAATGCAACAGCAACACATGCGCATGTACAGACTGTGTTGAAGTCATACATACACACTCACACAGGCATAGGGAACTGTATCCACACAAGTACAAAAACACATACTCAGATATGTACAAACACACACACACACACACACACACACACACACACACACACACACACACACTTACACGGCACAGTTTTGGCAGATGTATCATCCTCTAGGGAATGTTATAGTTGGCTTTCACCAAATCTCACTGATAAACAACACACTTGTATGAACATACTCACACATACTTACAACACACAAAGAAAACACATCCAGAAAAAACTGAATAAACTCTCTCATGTGCTGATGTTTGGATGAACCCTCCCACCTAATAGCATTCAGGTCTTATGATTGCTGTTATACAACCAACTCTCAAATATCTTTCTGAATCACATTGAAGAGAAACTACTTTATATTTTGTGTTGACGCAAACACAAACACACACACACACACACACACACACACACATACATACACACACACACACACACACACACACACACACATAATCTGGTGAGGTCTGGATGTATTCTGCTTTGTTCTTTGCCTTGATGTCATGACAATATCGAAACTCCCCTGCTGCAGAGTCTGCCTATGGTTTTAATCCTAACATTATGTGGCTTGTTACCATGGTTTTAACTCCGATATCCAACCCTGCATTAGCCAAAAGATGATTTACCCTCTGATCTCTGACTCATGCTGTTCATGTGAAGACTCACCCACATGCAGTTAAAATGGAGTCCTATGATGAGGACAGAATTCTAACCCAACCAGTCAGGTAAACTGGGACAGCACACAGGATGACTTCAGCTTATGATACTCAGAGGACATTTCAGAATATAAAGAAATTATATTTTTTAAGTGTTCATCTTTACATTGTCTTTGTCCACTTTTACACTGTCAGTACTATCTATGACATTGTCTCATGCACTGTAGTACTAACAGGACACTATTAACCATCACACCTACTCCTTTCACATCATGCCAGATTTATATAATGAAGGTGTTCAGACAGAGCAGGGCAACGAATCAATATCTTTGTTCCATGTGAGAAAAAATTCTCATATTAATCATTGTGATGCAAAAATCTAAAAAAATATCTGTGACAGTGTGAAATCTAAAATACCTCTGAATAGATCTTTTTTTAAATTACATTACATTACTGTGTTTCGGTAAAAGACTGCAGGAATAATCAATACTTTGTATATGCATTTGGTTTTAAGTAATGTAATTATATTTACTTTGGCAGATAAAGTGTCATAATTATACTAGATGAAGCATTAGTGGTCATCAAGACTAGAAAAGTGCTCTATAAATACACAGACACCAGACTATATATTGAATAGAATATCTTTTTATCGATTTTGCCGCCACAAATCCTTAACACTGACATACAAATATACAGAATCTGTTGAGAAAAGGTCCCTATTGTGTTGAATATATTATATTATATATTATATTTTGACATATTTATACATGATGCCACCAAACTAACATTTGTTGGGATGCCCAGATTATCTGTAGATTTTTATGTGATTTTTCAAATAATTTATTCCTAAAACTCAGTCACATTTCTATATCATGAGACAATATTGTCTCAATCACATATCCACTTTAACGTACCTACAGTACATACTTTTAAGCCATTCACTCTGACACACAGACTGCACCTCTGACTCCATATGCTCATACAGCAGATTCGTATAGGGCTCTTATGAGATTATGAGCTGATCAGCAGTGTATGTTAGTCAGCGAGCAGCCAAAGGGGCTGTCATAAGTCTGCTAAATCACTAACCAGCTTAATGGGATATTAATCATTCTCCACTCTGCACTGAAGAAGAGGGGTAAAAAAAGATGGTGGGTTAAAACATATCAACATGAGCCGACAGTGATGTAAAAACATGTTAAGAACAAATTACATCTTGTTTTTTTTTTGTTGGACATATTTCAGATAGAATCTGCCATTGAAAGTAAGAGGATAAAGACTTTCTAATACTTAAAAAATGATTCACTTATCTATTTTGTAAGGTTCTTGAATGTATGTTAATGCTGACTCAGCTAAACTGCAGGGAAACATACATCCTGCATTGCAACATTAGGGCCAATCATAATTTATTATTTAGTTTTAAAAGAGAACTAAAAAAAACTAAATCAAGGGTAAATTGAAAGAAGATTAACTGGTTAAATCCAGGTTGAATTCTAATAATATAATAAATATATGCAGAACATATATTTGGTTATTTTACTGTTAACTGTGGGAATAGCAAATCTAGGGTAAAATATATTAAATTTAATTTGTGCATTGTTTTTATTAAAATTGATTAGAAAATGTATTTAATTGCAAGCTTTGTCATATTGTCATATTGTCAGATGGACTGATGGACAGACAGAGAGACAGACAGACAGACAGACAGACAGACAGACAGACAGATAGACAGATAGACAGATAGATAGATAGATAGATAGATAGATAGATAGATAGATAGATAGATAGATAGATAGATAGATAGATAGATAGATAGATAGGTCACAGTACTAAATAGATTGCAGGTAGATAAAGTAGAAATCATGTCAGTCACATGACAGTGTTCATTAAAATCTCCTCTCTATCAGTTGACCCTCCCACTTGTAAGCTCCCGCCCTACATCTCTCCATCCATCCACCAATCCTCCCATCCATCCATCCAGCTCTCTTTCCCCCTCTCTTTCTGTAACCTCCACTCATTAACTGTCGACTAATCCACTGCCCTGCTTAATCCCTCAACCTGCTCTCTCTCCCTCTGTCTCTCACTCCCTCTCTTTCCAAAACAGATACAAATGCACACTTACACACATTTTCTCAGGTCTACCACTCACACACATACTGTAATATTTAGAATATAACACACATACTCAAATATACAACACTTATCTCACAGACTCATCATGGGCAGTGACATGTCTTTATTATTTCATATTCTATAAGAAGGGTTTTTAAATGAAGATAGAGAACTGGTGCTCAGTAAAAAAAGGCTTGAAAGATGCAGGTTGAGAAACATTTTTATAAACTGGGATTAAATATAATTTATGTTATTTCCACACCACACATTTTTACACTGTTTTTCACAGTGATGTTCAAGAACACCTAAAAAAGCAAATTTGAAAAAAACTGTAAGGTCCAATGCCAGCCTCAGAGAAAAAAAGCAAATGTTGGAACTGCATGATTAAATCAACACTACCAAAATGTACTGCTCTTTTGGCAATTGCATGTGAGGTGAATTGTTATTTGGTCAAATCAAGTTTCCCTTGCAAATATTTGTGATCTTTACTGAGTTAATTGTCATCACTATTATTCAAACTTGAATTGTTTTGTAATATTTTGCTATACAAAAAGTGTTATAGTCTGAAAAATCCTAAACAGTTTGCTTTGATGTAAATTTCAACATATCACTTGAATGTTTTATGTAATCAGATCTTAATTAATTGAATTCACTATATTGTATTGTGTGGTAATGATTATTATTTTGTCTATAATTTCATGCTGTACTATATTGTAATTACGGAGGCACCAAAAAAAAATGTGTATGTATGCATCTGTGCGTGTTCGTGTGTATGTGTATGTGTGTACTGGTGTTTACGTGGGTCAACAAAACAATGAAACCCGACACATCCATCCAAATATTGCCAGGAAAGCCCTGTGACGCAACTCACACATCCAGCCAGTCACACTCTTGCAAAGGTGTTGTCTGGCTTTTGTGTGTAATCTGGTTGATGACAAATAGCGGCACGAGCAGCAGCAGCGCAGTTCGTGTGTGAGAAACTCTTTCAACCTTTGCTGCACAACAAAGCAGGCAACATCAGGAGAACCACATACAGAGCAAAATGAATATGCAAATATATATATGCAATGTGTGGTTATAATGATAACATCACCAAGCCATGTTTCTGTATTTTCCAGTGTCACTCACCAGTTCTTGGTTGGTAGAATTGGAGTCGTCTCCAGGGAAGGGGATGTAGATGGCTAAGGCCACACAGTTGGCAAAAATAGACAGCAGTATAAAGATATCAAATGGTCTGGAAACAGACTGTTAAGGAACATGGTTATCTCAGAGAGACTGCAAAATGCCAAGTATCAGGATTCTATCAAGTTTTTGAGTGGCTTTGTACATTTATTGATTTATTTGATTAGGTTAATGATAGAAGATCTTGTTTGAACTGTATTAATTGTGTAATTTTTCGGGTGCATTGGTTTATTGTTGTGTGATAATAGATAAACATCTAATGTTTCCTATACGCTATAATTTATTTCCCTGTTTCACAAATCCTCCTTTGAAATATCTTTTGTCATTTCTCAAACACTACTAAACACCACTAACCTCTTTTACCACCTTCTTAAAACTATAATAAAGAAATATACTCCAGACTAAGACATTACAACAGATAGAATTTCCAGAGAGATTTTCAACCCCTATTATCACAAATATTGATTTAAGTGAGTTCACAAGAAATTCACCTACACGTCACATTGTTTCCTGTGTTGCTGTAAATAAACTGATGCTGTCACGGATCTGTCATAATCACTTCAGGGGTCACATGCGGACACAAAGAAAATTGGAAAGGCGATGATTATTTGCATGTTTTGCTTTTAACTGAACTTGACGTTTTTTTGTAGAAAATAACAGCTAAAATATGACATTTCAAATGGTTTTTAAATTGTATTTGTTTTCGGAAAATCCTTTTGTGACATTTCTTCTGTGTCCACTGTACTAATTCATCTGTTAATTCATCTGTCGATCTCATAATCATTTATTGATCAACCCAATATATAGTTCAGGTATAGCACTTGCACTTTACGCAGCACGTCCATTCTATCAAAGAAGTTATGGTTTATTATTTCACTGACTGATAAGGTTATACGTTATTTCCATAACTATGAAACAAAACTGTCCATATACAAACACAATCCGTTCAGACACCCAAACATCTACCTCACATCCATTTAACCAGATGAAGGATACTTCCACTCCACGAGGCTGATGCAGGCCCGGCGGATCGGGTTGTTGAGGGTGAGGCAGAACAGAGCTCTGGGTGGCCTGCTGTTGGTAGATCCTCCTTGTTTTTTGCTTTTGGCGTACTGCTGCCTCTTCCTCTGCGCCAGTGAGCCTACAGGAGCTGGTCCAGTGGTGCAGACTGAGGGCCGTGAGTCCGTTTCAGGCTTTGCAGTATCGCCCTGTGCTTGGCGAGCAGCGCTAATGGCGGCGTGCCAAGCGAGGACTGGGCTGACACTGGTGCCGGTGCCACCGACACCCTGATTGCCACTGTTAACCCCAAGGAGGCCATAAGAGGTGCCGACTGGCTTGCCGGTGCTGGCCGGAGCCTGCAGTTGCTCTGGTGGATGGAGCTGGTGCAGGCGGGTGTTGCTTTCTGACCAGAGGGCCGAGGCATCAGTGGAGGGAGTGGTCGTTTTGTTGCTGGCATACTGTCCCCCTGGAGGGAGAGGGGAGGAAATAGAGACAAGATTTTGAGGCTGTAAGAGAGATTATAAACAAAACAGGGGAGAATAGTCACATGGCAGCCATTCTACTTTCAGTTTTTCATTTCTGTGAGTAAATAATTGCCAGAATTTCCACATAAAGAGCTTTGATAGGGGGTTTACATGTACTTATTTAATAGATAAGAACAATGCAGTTTCACAAACATTCCTGCTTCAATAGTAAACATAATGATGTAATGAGTTCCCCACATGAGAAGTTACTGTTGATTTTAACTAAAGGGCAATTTCAGTCTGTGTGGATGAGAGAGACAGTTTCATTGAAATCAATGCAAAGCTCCAGTGAAAAAGACAGTGTCCTTGACACAGTCACTTTGGTTCACAGCAGCTCTACAGCAGAGTCTGATCAGGGTGTCACTGCCACAGCTAACCAACACTACATGTCATGAAGCAGCTCCCACACAGTGATGAACAAATAAAAAAAAACACGATTCATCAGAGATATATTGTAAGGGATCAGATCAAGTGAAAAAGTCAGCCTGATAAAAAAAACGGAGATATTTAGAGAAGACATAAACACAAATCCAAAATGTCACGTCTCATGATAATAATAATAATACAATGAAAGATGACCACCACAGTCTGTGTGCTGTCTCTGAGATGAGGTTATAGGAGTGAGCCCTGCTGGGTGTCGCACATCTGTCACACGACGCTTCATAACAAGTGTTCACGACTTTAGTTTGACCCGTGGCGTCGTTTTAAACGGATCAGCGTTTGTTTTGGACCATTTCTTCACACTGACAACTGAGGCTATAACACAAACCAAAAAACTAACGGGATTCACGTGAAAAGTTCGTTTAGCGTCTCATTGTCCAGGGCGCATGACGCAAAGCAGCCTCCACAGTTTGTCACATGGCCCAAAAAGCATCACTTGATCATAACAACTAAATAAATACTGTCAACCATTTTTATTTTTAGAGAAGTATAGTCGCAACTCGCTTCCCAGTGGATTTGATAAGTGATGTCAATGCATCCATGGAGCAGCGCTCACAATGTCAATACTTAATCTAATCACTGGAATAAGTTGGAAAAGGGACTCAGCAGACTATGGACAGCTACAGAGAACAGAATAGAACAGAATCGAATAGAATAGGCCGACATCAGGGAATACAGCAAACAGGCGCTCTCGCCCCCTCGCGCAGCGCTCCAACTCTGCTCCTGCGCTCCACGCACGGTTTTTACCTCCACACTGTTCATCTGCTTCTTGCATCCTCGCATCCACATTGAAACAATCCGCTTTAAACCCAACTCATCGCTGGAGACACCATCCGGAGGTGCGGTCGACGCGCGAGCCCGAGCCGAGCCTTCAGCCTGAATCATGAGATGTTTCCCGAGCGCAGCGGACCCTGAGAGGAGCGCCAAACATTTTCGCCACATCCGGGTGCCTGTCCGCAGACACACGGCGGATCCGAAGAGGACAGCAGCAGTCAGTCCCCTGCTGTCTGTCAATGACTCCTCTCACTGTGTCACTGTGTCCGGGGATGGACTCGTACAAGTTGGAACGACTGTGGCTGCTGGAGTCACTCACGCACGCAGCTATCCTTATTAGGACTATGCATTGACTTCCATTCACTGTGGACAGCCGAACCAAAACCTTATCCCGAAGCTTAACCATAGTTACTACTTGCATAACCCTTAACTTAGCTTAACCTAACCTAACCTTAAAAAATGTGTTCAGGTTCAAAATGAATGATTTACTTCATGTTTTTTGTCCCCATAACATGAGTGATACCAGGACAACACAAACACACACACACACTTTAGTAAGGACAATCATTGCCATGATGCACTCACTAGCCTCTTACCTTAACTTACCCTTAATAACAATTAAATGCCTAACCCTAACCTGAGAACTGCCTAAATGTCCTCACTTTCCCAAAATGTCCTCACTCCGTAAAGGCTCGAGGCTCAAAATGGTCCTCTGCAAATATATCTTTAAAAGTACACATAAACACATGATCTGTAAATGCACCTGCCTTTCAGGAAACTTTCAACATCAGCTCAAACATCAGAATGACTTTTGGCTTAAATGCTTAAAGAAAAATGCTTAAGAATGTGATTTGTGCTTTTAAACACATTCAAAAAACGAAAAACTTCAATGGTATGCTATATAGATTGAGCGCTGCTGCATATGGCTACTGACAAACAGCTGGTGAAGCCAACATGGAGTCATCTGTTGGTAATTAGGTGTAATTGCTTGAACTGTATTAAAGATGTTTGCATTAAGAAGCATGTGACTGTGACACAAACCCACAGAGAGACGCACACACAAATTAAACTACCAGCTCCCAAAGCTTGGCCCTGAAATATAGGCTGGAATTTAAGAGACTAATACTTTAAAAACAACATTTAAAACAACCGCCTGTTCGGACCAGCAGCATGCAGGCTATTGCATCTGTTTTCTATCTTGTTGTTGTTTCTGGATCTTAGGAAAACAGCGAGTCTCATCCGATACTTCCAGTTAAGCCACTAAAGAGTCTCTGTCCTCCAGCTCTTTGGACTTACCCCTCAGGGGTCTTCCCCTTATAATGAACGGCATTCTGTCACCTGGCTCTTCTCTGGGGCCTCATAGCGCCGTTTTCTGCCCTCACTCCGCAGCGATTCGGGAGGAAATGAGTTGCTGTGCTGGAAGGTTACCAGTGATAGGATTACCTGCGCCTGTATAAAGGATAACAGTTTCACAGCAGGGCGTAATCCTTGGGATTATAATCCCAATGTTCCCTCGGCAGTGGCAGGTAACGCAGGCAGCTGCAGCTCTACTAGACCAAATAATAAACAATCAGAGAATTGTACGCTATGTCTCTTTCCCAGAAGTTTACATATGATGGATTTAAAGATATGTAGACTACAATATTAAATTATAGGATACAATATTGGGGATAATCCAGGAGGCTGAATTGTTCTTTAGCTCTTGTCAGTATCATTGTGGTTAGGCTGCGTACTAGTAAAAAGTCAGAATTTAACATAGTTCTGCAGAAATCTTGTGAATCCACTTAATGTGCGAACAGCCCTTCACTTGGGGTCTGTCATGCATGTAGGTTCTCAGATTAAAAAACACGTGTCAGATTGGACCCAAAAATAAGATGTGGCACAACACTGTGGGATTATGTAACATGAGGATTCTGTGGAGGATTCTCTGCACATACATTGTCCTTACCAAATATTAAAAAATAAAATTATAATTATATGTGTGTGTGCATTTAATACTCATCCTTTCAGCATTGTTAAAGTGAATTGCGTCCCCTTAGTTAATATGATTAGCCTTTCTATTCACTGCTACATTTAAATTAATGTTATTGTAGTGAGTGTTACATTATCCTCACTTGGCAAGTTGTGTAGCTAGTTTTTGTATTTTATTTTAATCAACAAAGCAGCAAGCAATTGCTTCGGCAAAATTACTGTCCACTGTGGCAACGTTTGCACCAACATGGTCTATTTTTGATCTCTTGAGAGGTTTTTACTCATTAAATGTATTTGTTTGTAATATATCTAGTTTGATTTTCGAAAGCACACTGGCTAAACTAAGCTAAGTTAAGTTAAGCTCACGAGGCTAACTATATTTTACTACAAACATATCGTTTTTAGTGGCACTCGGACCAATTTAACATCTACCTGGACTTCATCTCAGATAAATGTTCGCAGAATAAACAGTAACATCACAGCGGTGATTTCCGGGCAACAGCGGAAGTTTCAAGTGTCTGCAGAAATCCAACCGTGCGGGAGCAACAGTCACATCCAAGATGGAGACACTAAATGCGGGACATATGATGAGCCTAGCAGCTCTACAGAGACAAGACCCGTACATTAAGACACTGCTCGACGTTACTGGCCAAGTGGCTCTCTACAACTTCAACTCCAAGACCAACGAATGGGTGAGTTTGTCACAAGACCCCAAACTGTTTTGTGTATCCACTTAGTATGCTAATGCTAGCTCGTCGCTAAAACAGAAGAAAACAACAACTAAGGAATGGGTTAGCATTTGTCTGAGTATAACTTATGTAGATAGATTCACATACGTACTGTTTTGATACCAGTGCGATTCTGTAAATGTTGTAAAGACTTAAGCAATAACTTAGCGTCCTCTTACCTGAGCTAACATGTTAGCTGGTAATGCTAACAGCCAGCGTACGTTGCTGTTATTTAGCACGTTTTTTGTTTTTGACTCTTCACGTCACGTTTCATTTCAGGAGAAGACCGAAATCGAGGGCACCCTGTTTGTTTACACCAGGTGAGCATATAAAGGTTTTTAATGAAGTCTTGTGGCACAACAACCGTGAAGGTTGCTGTGTTGTTCAGCTTTACTTTTCTCTGCGCTGTCACTTGACGTAGTCCGCACACGTGTGTAGGCCGCAGTCTTTGTAAACAAACATGAACTGCGGTCCTTCACATTTCATTTCATGGACATTTCTATTCTCTTCATCTTTGTTGATTTGTGTGTTTGTTTTGTTAGCACATAGTGCACACAGGGGTTCTTTATTGGACTCAATGAGATTGCATAGGTCCATAGTTCAGTATGTCCACAATAGATTTCCACATTAAGAGGTAGGAAAGCAAATTTGCGAGATCAATTGTTCAAGTTGTTCATTCTATGCCACACCAACAGTTTTTCGAAAATCATCCTAACCATCTTAATTTGCTTCTAGTATGTAAATAACCTAATTGTTCCCAACTACTTTGCAAAATTATAATTCTTTTTATCAACACAGACCAACAATAAGGACTCAAAACATTTGTTTCATCTTCTCTCCTCTCAGGTCTGCCTCCCCTCACCATGGCTTCACCATCATGAACCGACTGAGCACAGAGAACCTGGTGGAGCCGATCAACAAAGACCTGGAGTTCCAGCTGCAGGATCCCTTCCTGCTCTACAGGAACGGCAACTGTGAGTGTTATGTGTAATAGAGACACTAAAACAAAGATATCATTACAAACCGTTTTTTGTGCCAATGTGGGGTGAAATTACATGTACTTGAGAGACAATTATTTAGTCCTCTGTGATCCAACATTCTCAGCACTTGACCTTTTTCAAGTCCCAATATATAACGGAATTTGCAGGTAAGCCCCAGACTAATACCAGTCAAAGATTAATTTTAAGAATCAGTGTGATGAGAAATGTGAGATATCTTCCAGGAGAAGATGTGAATAAAAAACAATTCTCGCTTCATTATAAATGCTGTGTGTATCAAAAATCCTCTTGTCCTTATATGAAACCTGTGTTTTTTCTTAACTTTCTCCCCAGTAGCATGTAATGGTTTCTGCTAGGGCTGGGCAAGTAACTGAAAATGTTATAATTTTTTAGCTCTAACCCACCTAATTTTGCTCATGTCGGTTAATTCGGGTTTCTGCGACGTTCCGTGCCATATCACTCTTGCCCCATGTCCTCCCTCCTCTCTCCCCCGCTGACCTGCGCTCACATTACACTTTCACAATAAACATAGGCTACAAGACTTTAAGTTTACTTTGTTTGTTTGATTTTGTGTGAACATTTTGCACACGCGCAGTTCACACGCAACACGAGACGTAACGTGACGTCACATCAATGACTTAGAACGGAATAAATGTAATAGTCAATTTGTGTGAAGGGTGAAAGGCACGAGAAAACACACACACACACAGAGTAATGTTTCCCACACACTCCTGCAGACAGAGAGAAGTTCTTCTTATGATGCAGTGCAATGTTTTGACTTCATTGTTGCAGAAGAGGCAACACCCCAGAAACAGAAATATGAATTCAGCTGGGTTGGGGGGTGTTTTAAAACAATTCCTCATTAATCGTAATCAAGGTAAAAGTTTCAAACAATCAAGATATTGATTTGAAGCCATTTCACCCAGCCCTAGTTTCTGCACAACTGTCGAGAAACACTGCTGTATCATAGGAGTTTTTGCAAAGGTATTGTATACATTTGTGCATATCTCTGAAATGCCAAGTAAACAGTTACACAGGTGTTGGTGACATTCACTGTCACACACATTAAGTGCAAAAGATATAAATAGTACCTCTGAAAATGCAGAACAAACACCTCCTCAGCGTTCTCTGGAACATCTCCTTTCCCCTTTGCTTGAGGTCATTTTGCTGTCTTGGAGTCACATTGAGCAATAAAATTTCCTCTGAGGCAACTCTTCCAGTCATGACGTCATGAAGGTCGACCAGACAGCAACAGTTTCAGCTTACTTTGACCACTGTTGATGTTGTTCTCCATTGGGGCAAAGCAGCCTAGAGACCTTAAGGTGAAATTAATGATTACGACTATGTTTACATCTATATTTTACTACACGAGTTTGCTGATGGCTTTATCTAGTGCCGCGCCAATGCCTCAGTCAAACTCATCTGGCCTTGTTGAAAGCTCTCTGCAGGAATGATGTGAAAAGTGACAAAATTCCTCAGATCTTTAGGAAAGTAACTGACAGCACTGCCACCGAGGTAATCTATCAGAAGTCTAAAAAGGACTTTCATCAAGGCAACGAACAAGGAATTGGATTGTTTTCCCATTTGTTTGCTTATCAGAAAAAATAACATGGCCAGGCTCAGCGTCAGCGTTGACTGTTCCCCTTTTGGACTTGTTTTGCCCATCAGCTTGGCCGGTATGGAAGACATGATGTCGTTTTCTTGTTAGTCTTCACACCAGAGCAGCTTCTCCAGTACACCGCATCTTAATTCCTCAGAGTAGGTTGAATTGACGAAAAAAAAGATTGACAATATTCCTCAGGTTATGTTGGAGATGCTTCCAATCCCGCTGACGGTCACCTCTGGAAGACTGGTCAGAGTTAATTCTTCCTGTGAGTGTCCTGTCCTGGCTTTTCTTTCTGGCAACTTACTGGCTGAGGATCCTTTGGTTCCTCTGAGGCATTACTTGGTCAGACATGTCCACATTTCTGATGTTAGAAAGAGATATCTTCAAGATGTTTTTAGATTCCTCCTTCTGCTGTAAACAAAGGTAAAGCTGAACAGGAGCAAGATAGAGTTGATTGAAGAGCAAAGAGACCAACGCAGAGAAGCTGGATTCTTCAGGATGATGTAAATCATGAAAATTAAGATTGTTTCTTGCTCTCAGCCTTGTTGACTACTGGTGAACTCGGCCCTCGACCGGAGGGTGACAAGTCTACTTTAAGTCTGAGAATGTTGTTTAGAGAAAGCTGACTAGTTTGACGCACAGAAACTCACACACACACCTACACTTGTTTACACCTTTCCATATTCCCCTTGGTTGCAGTAGATGCTGGAAGACAAACACCCAAGTTGCTAGGTTACCACAGCTGAGGGACCTTCCATACAACAGTGTTTCATCACACAAACAAAACTAACAAGCTGTAACTGCTGACGTATACTTACATTTTATTGTGTAATAAGTTGTCTGTTTCCTTTGGGGGGGACACTGAAATTAATTCAGTTTTAGCTGAGCTCACAAACCTATTTTTCAAGCAATATGTTTCTTACTTTAATGTAACTATTGAAATGTCCCATCAACTCTTAAACATCAACTCTAGTTGTTGAGACTAGGCTAGACTATCTCTATTTACTTTCTTCTGTTGCCCTGGGATTCCAAATGACCATGATCTGCAATATATTTGCATGTACTTGATGGTGCTTTTGGGTTTTGATTATAACACAATGTTATTAGCATTATCTTTGACTGGAATATCTCATTCGCTTTAAAGGAATTTCTTTATATGTGGTACAAATGTTCACTTTGACTTAAAGATGAACCGATTAGGTGCGACATTATGTGTGAAGAGATTTGTCTTATGTATCGTTGCTTCAGCTGTCTGGCCAGAGTAGACACAGTGTAATATGTAGTATTTGTGTTTTTCTTGCAGTGGGTATCTACAGTATTTGGTTCTATGACAAGAGGGACTGTCATCGTATCGCTCAACTGATGGTCAAGTAAGTTGCCAAACATGTCTATTATGTATCTGGGTTTTTTTTTTTCACCCATTAGGGGTTAGTTGTCAGAGCAGCTCAAATATGACACAGCACTTAGGTGTGAAGACAACGTGTCAAGCTTTCACTTTCTTTCAGGATTGTAAAACAAGAGGCAGACCACGTCCAGAGAAAATCACCAGAGAGGGCCGTGCCGGGGAGGACCAATGGCGTTGCAGAACCACGGCCCATCGACATCCTGGAACTGCTCAGCAAAGCCAAGGAAGAATACCAGAGGGTGAGGAGGGGACACACTCTTGTATATATGAACATATCGTGTTGTTTATGTTGCACCTATCAAATTATTCTGCATTATTCTTATGGGTTCTTAACAGTAACACAATTGATGTCATAGCAGGTGACGCGTACAAAAACGATAATGTGGCATTTGTAGCAAAGACATAAGTGAGGAGACCTGAGCAGCATAGTCCCAAATCCCAAAGATGTTGGTTGTATGACACATGAGCCTGGTGTCGCTATCCTTGCTCCTTAGTAGTGAATCTTTCTTATTTGTACCTCCGGCAAACTCTGGATGTATATTTTTTTTATTTCATCCATTCATCTTGAACACTGACTGAAACACTTTTAAATCAGGCACGTGTATAACAAACATTACACTGGTACTTAATCTGGGAATATTTTAGGTTTGGGTTTGCTGTTTAAGAAATCTTAATTTGTGCCTTCTTTGCTTTTTAATCTCTACTTTCTGTCTATGTATTTATCCTCTGGCTTTCTTTTTGAAAATTAAAATGCCATTGAATTGTTATGTTTGTTTGTGTGTGTTTCAATGCAGGGTCGGGCATACGATACAGATGGGCCTACGGAGCAACACGTGAAAGCAGCTGTCAACACTGCAGAACATGCCCACAGCACATCACAACCTCAGAAGGTACATACATTACAGAGACATGTGTGCAAAAATACTGCCCTGTAGTTTATTCTGTTCACTCCTACATACAAAGACTGTCAAAGAAAACAAAGAGATTCTTATTCTAGTGGCTATGAAACCCTGTTTTTGGTTCAGCATTTGGAGATCAACCCATCTTATTGATTTGTTCTTTTTACCCACCAGAGCTCTCACACAATAGTGAAGCAGATCACAGTTGAGGAGCTCTTTGGCTCGTCCCTCCCCAAGGACCCCTCTCTACCCGCCATGCCTGCACAGAACACCACCAATGCTTCCAGTGACCCCTCCTACATCCAGAACCACGGCACCAACCAGCGACACCAAGTCCCCGGCCTGCTCCCAGCTCCGTATGCACTTCACCCCAGCCCTGTTTTCCAGTCGGTAGGCCCCATGTCAGACCACCAGCCTCTGTGCTCAGTTTCACCTCTCATGGTGCCTCCTCCTGGCTCAGAGCTGCGGACTGCTCACCCCAGTCCCGCAGCACCACCACCATCAGCCTCAGGAGCTTTTTTGGGACAGGAAATATTAAGCTCCCTCAAATCAGGCAGTTCCATCCATGAATTCAGACATCCACAAACCCACCCTCGCACCCAGCTTCCTGCCAAGCACTCTGGTCCCACCCCACAGCTTCCACGAGCCCATGGGGAAACCCATTATCCAGCACAGCAAAGAGATGGATGTTTTCACTCAACCTCCAAACCTGATCAAACCCATGTCTGTGAGTTGAAGGCTTTTCTTTGCTGCTGGTTTTGTGTATCTGTCTCTCACATATACTTTTATACCAAAACAGAATAGATTATATAACCACATGTTGGTTGCTCTTGTGTAATTTACTCTGCTTTGTCTCTTGTTTTTCTTTTGCCTTTTTCTCAGGCTGTCCCCATGAGTCCAGGTCTTGCTGTTCAAGGGCCTGAGATTTCGGTGCTTCTCTCCCCCAGCGCCTTTCAGCAGTCCATCAGTAAGACTACAACAGCAGCATCAGTGGTCCTCCATTCCCCCCCTGAGCCCCCCTCTACTACCCCAGGAGCTGTAGAGTCCCCGCCAGCCCCCTGCAGCAAAACACAGCTACAGGAGACTCTGATACACCTCATTAAGGTAAAGCCATGGGCATGAAACCTGTGAAAGTGTACTGCTGGATTCGATTAGCATGGAAAAAGCTTAACACGAATGCCTCAATTTTATGACACAATTATAATTCAAGGACAATTTTAAAATGTTGCTTCATCTTAAGTTAGTTTTAGCTGGTTAGTTCTAATTTATAACTTTCTCTAAGTTATAGATTTAACTGAAAACGAAAAAAATGTTGTGCTGGAAAGGTTTAATTCTAGTTGTCATCTTAAACTCCACACGCGCACTCATGTAGTTTGTTCATTCATTCTCTTTTTTACTTTCTCCCCATCTAGAATGATGCCGACTTCCTCAGCACCATTCACAATGCTTATCTGCAAACTCTGTCCAAGGACTTCAGCAACATGAAGCTATAGTCCTACTTCAGACTGTCACCTCTGTTACTTTTAGTGCCACGACCCCTTTGTGACATGTGAGACGACCAGAAGTTAATGTGTGTTGAAGAAGTGCAGCGAGCAGGTTTTGACACACTGTACATCACAACTCTGCAACCTGTCTGTGTTCCGATGGTCATTATAGCATGCGCCTAACTGTTTAATCCTGTTTGAGTCTTTTACTGAACCCTGATGCTGCCCCGGCTACTCATGTCAACATGGGTCTACTTTTTGTCAGCGTACGTCGAGCCAGAACTATTGTGGGAGAGAGGGATGAGATAAAACTTCCCACTGTGGCCTGGAGTTTTCTTTTTATGCTTAAGAAATGTGATGAAACTTTGGGCCACGTGCTGGTCAGGTTTAGCTGTGGCTGATGTGATAAGAGGGGACCACAGAGGAGCTTCGGTGACCTTGAGCTATATGGCGTTTGACCTTTTGAGCGAATGATTTTGCCGCTCAGAAACACAGACGCTGCTTTTCTCATTTATCTCACATGTTTGGAGTTCTCGCAGTGCGAGAGTATATGAACGCTTATATAACACCTAAGCTTTGACTACTTGAGAGAAAGATGTTTGGGACCTGGGACATAGTGGCTTTAAAAAGGACTCATCATCTTCTTTTCTCTGACTGAAGCTTATTCTGAACCACAGAGACACGGCTCAGCCATTAGTCTCTTAATAAGGAGGAGACTATTGGGGATTTTCTCCCTTGTTTGGGAAGATAAAGAACTTCCTTGTTTGGAGCAGCACTTGCAGCTAAGCAATCTAAGAATGGATTCCTCTCCGTTTTTCTTTTTTAATGTTACACCACAGACTTTGACATGCTCATAAAGACAGATGAACGCACAAACTCGCCTCTTTGCTACATTTTCTTTCTCCAAATTTCTTCTTATCCTTCCTATTTCTTTTAGTTTGTTCTCTGCCTGTGTCGTTCATCTCTCCTCCTCCAGCTGAGCTCCCAAGAACTTTCTGTTGTTGAAGAAGAATGTGCAATAGACCACCGTCGCGATGCCTTTAGGGACACCACCATTTGAGGATGGGCCCTCGAGCTAAGTTTATCTGAACAAAGTTTATATCAACACAAAACGTTCTGCAAGAGATGTATAATTTAAGTATCACTAAAAAAAGCTTAATAGCTATTAATTTTGGATTATTTTAGATTCACCGCTTTAATGTTAAATTCCTTAAAAATAAGAGACAGTTGATAGCATCAGTCTTTTTCAAATCAGTTTGAGTTTATACCAGTAATCCAAATTAATAATGAAAAATACAAACTACCTCCATTCCTGCTCCTCAGTTTAAGCCCCAATTACGTCTTAAGTCACAATGACTTAAACACAAAACACGTTTTTTGCAGTAAAATGCTCCTGCAGCACCGAACAGGAAGAAGTAGATCTTCTTCTCATGATGTGCAGCACTGAGTGGGAATGAAACATTGTAAATGTTTATTATTAGTGTGTACATTTCTAAACAAATACAACAGGTTTCATTTTTCCCCCTTTGTCACGATATGTTCAGCACAAACAAGACCATGAAAACAGTCTGAAAATAATGTAAGAGCATGAAGATTTAAGTTATACAGCTTTCTGACAAATGGTACAGTGATGTCAGCTATTGGCTTAATGGATAAATAAACAGTAAACCAGTCATTCAAGGTAGAAACCATGTATCTTTGCTCAGGTTTTGTTAACATGAGGTGCAGAAATTGTTCCATTTAGGTTTATGTAAAAAAAAAAAAATGTATATATCCTCAAGAATCATGTAATGGAAAATGTGTTCCCCCTGAACGAGTGATGTGAGTTTCACCATGGTGGTCGCTTTGTATCTGACCCTGCTATTTGAATGTATTTGGTGTTTACGTGCAGTTTATATTTGCCTGTCCTGTTTTCCTCTGAACTCGGATCAACATTTTTTCACTTCAAACTGGTTTAACCTGGTTTTTCTTAACCCCTTTATTTTTTGAATTTTTTTATTTAGAACGCAAAAAGGATATGTCAGCAGCTGGAGGGTTGATCGAACAATTTGTACACTTTAGTGCATTTTCATCATGTTTATTTCAGAGGTGATTCTTGCCCACACGGGCAGGTGTTGATTAAATAAACGCACACCGGAAATGTAGAGATTATTTTTTAATTACGCTCACATATTTAAGATTTTAATGTTCTTTTACATTGAAATATAATTTATCTTAATTGAGTGGGCAGAAGTATGATTTTGGGAAAGTCATTGCAAAAATCATTTTCTAATTTCCTGAGATTGTTGTCACTGTGCATAATTTGGTTTATGATGAATTTGTGATGATTATTTTGTGATATTAAAGATTTGAAAATGGAGTTCTTGTTTTGCAGTGTTGTGTTCAACTGTGAAAATGAGCTTTGAAGATTAAACCATGCATACTTTTACATTACAGGATTTTGTGACTGAATATTTCTTACGAGGTTTTTTTTCTTCTCTTTTCGTTTCTGTGTTTGGCCACCAGATGGTACTAGCTACCTACTGTTAACCTGTTGTACCCAACAGTGAATGGTTGTACTCCTGCCATCATTAAATTGGAATCAGTTGATGTCAGGAACAGACTGAAAGAACAAAAGTGGATGTTTCTCCGGATTTCCTTGATTGAACAAGATAGTTTGTATCATGTCCTCTTTGAATCACCCTCCCCCGCCTCCTGCTGTCCACATGAAGAAGTCTTGAGATTTCTTAAGATAACAAGGCAAACTTTTACTTTTCTATAACGAACATTTTATAAACTCAACAAATGAACTCCTCCATTAGTGGATGAAATATAGGTGCATGTTGCAGGAGTAGCTGCTTTGTGCAGCGGCTAATCAGGTCACACAGTGGGAAATGTCATTAAGGTGAGATTACTGTCATTTGTGATCCTTGCCATGGCTCGTCACCCATCCTTCCTCCTCGTATCCCGCAACTTCAATTCTTTGCTCGTCAAATGTTTTCACGCTAGAATCTATGTGCATTAGTAAAGTTTTGCACCTTCCATCCATTTATTAATGAAACAAAATATGTCATGTTATCCTTGAGCACCGATAGTTTGGTCATAATCATATTTTCCAACTAAGGCAATTTTTCAGACACCAAATTCAAATCCTTCTTTGTGCGGATATGTGACAGTTTTAAATCCAGACCACATGGTGCAACTACAACCAAAGTCCACTAGTACAAAGTAAGAGTGTCTGATATTTTCTCATTATATATTACTGCATTTTTATAGGATTATTATTATAATTGGGGATGACTATTTCCGACTATTTCATATTGTTTTGTTTCATCTTATTTTTGAGTGATGTGATTTGAGTCCAGTGCTGTGTTTTTACTGTTTCCTATTGGTTGCCTACAATTCATTTTTGACCTAAAGCTGTGTCCTTCTGTCTCCGTGTCTGTCGCTGCAGAAATCTAGATGCTCTGTAGAGCTGACAGTGTGAACGTGGATTTGCGCGCACGCGTGTGGCCTTGGCCTCAGCCCAAAGCCTTCCCCCTATTGGTTGCGCTCCTGCGTGACACAGTGGACTAACTGTAGGCTCCCTTTAGCCCGAGATTAGCCATATTCATAGGCTTTACTCGCAAACACGCCCCTTCCCTCCTCCTCCTCCTCCCCTCTGCGTCTCTCTCAGGTTCAGCTGCTCTGCCTCTTTTTAACCCCTGACATCGTCCGACGCACACTCATCATCGCCTTTTATTCTCGGGACAGCAAACCGGGGACTTTTAACTCTTAACTGTATTCAAGCAGCTTTTGTGTGCGTGTGCATCGGCCAGATGGAGGACTACCACAAACCAGACCAGCAGACTGTGCAGGCGCTCAGGAACATCGCCACCCGGCTCCGGATCAACTCCATCAAGGCGACAACTGCAGCGGGCAGCGGGTAAGAGGAGAGATGAGGAGAAATGAAACCGAGCAGCAGGTGCAGGTGAACAGAAGTGGGACAAAACAAATGGGACTTACTGTCCCGGGTCAGGTTCTAAACGCTTACTGCCCTCGGTAATGATGGAAGGACGCACCAGAGGAGGAGAAATGCGTAATGAGGGAATATAAACCATGATGGACACAGTGTGCGCAGCAGACAACGTGCAGGAGGAGCTGCAGCATAAATCGTCCAATGATTTGATATATTGAAGCAGCGTCTTTCAGTCTTTGCGTCATGCATAACGTGCGTAAACTGAAACATTTTCTATACTTTCACTGTGCGTAAAATGGATATGGGTCAGCCTTGTGCGCAATTTACGCACTGCTCCATAACGAGTTCGGTGTACTTGTCATTTTCTCAGCTGGATTTGGGTTGACGAGTTTCAGAGAGCAGCTGAATCTAACACTTTTCATAAAGTGTTCGCTCCCTTCAGACTCTTATTTAGCAGATGGACTCGTCTGTGCAGGTTCCATCACGAACAGCTGCAGGTGCACCAGTGGTCCGCTCTCCCTCTTTACCCCTTACACACTGTGACTGGTTATGTAACAGAGGAGACCGGATCGGTGCACGATGCCGTGCGTGCAACCAAGTGGTGCGCGGAGGCAGCGGGATGGAAACTGGGGGTCGCACGAACGCGCTCGTGCCGCTGCAGCGGCTGCGTGATCTTTATGTCGCAGCAGATCTACAGGCAAAACACGTCCGGTGTGTAATACGAAGTGACAAATGGAATGCAAATTATTTTTAAAGAAAGAAATGATAGGAAATATGAAACTGTCATTGCTGCATGTCCCTGAACATCTGATGCTCCGTGTTCCACAAAGGCTTTCCTTTGGTACTGCGTTCTCTCCAGTGTTTGATCATTGATCACTGAGATCTTGGAGTAGTAGTAGAAACGTTTTTTACTGACAGGCTGAATGAATGAGTAGACTTAGAACATCTGTGTCCAGTCTTGAGAATGGTTAGAGTTTTGGAATATAATCCAGTTACAGAATAACACATTTTAAAAGGATGAGTGCTGTGTAAAAAGATTTAAACTCATGTCTAAAGCCAGCTCCTCCTGTTTTCTGCATGGTGACAGGGAGGAGGAGTGAGAGTTAATCTAATGTACTGTGAACCCGGCTCTTCAAAAACTGAAAATTTACCAGATTTGTTTCATTTATTTCAAACTTGTCTTATGATAAATTCTTTTTATATTTTCTTGGACACCAGTAAGTGAAAAGGTGTTTTTTCATTTAATCAGTGGATCCAACACACAATCCAGCCCTGATCGTGAACTGTTTTTTAATTCCTAATCAGTATAAGATTTCATATTTCAACAGAATTGTCAATAAAACAGTCGTTTCTTATATCATCAAGAAGAGATCATGATTGGTCAGCATCTCCTACTGGTTTTTACATTTTTGGATTATTTTCATTTGAGGAGGGTAAAGAAAAAAAGGCCGTAATGGAGGAGGCCTGAGTGAGGTATCAGCGGCATGGGGTTTGAAGATGTAAAAATTGACCTTGTGTTAAGTTGTCTGACAGTTCAGGATTACCCACTGAATCATGTCCTTGCACTGTATGTACATGTATACTGTATGTGTGCACGTGTACAAGAGAGAGTGAAGGAGACGTCCTCCAAATGTATTTACACTATTTGATAAATGTCTGTGTGTGTTTGAGAGAGGGAGATACTGTGTATGTACTTACTGCCGTCTGACCCTGATAAAGTCATCTGCTTTACTCCACTCTCTGACCACAGCTGGTCGGGCATGAATCAACCAGTTAAATCAGAGTTGAGTCAAACTCCGCCTCTGGTCCCTTCTGTCCACCTGCCTCCTCTGCGTCTCTGTGTACTTAAGATTTGAACTGAAGAACCAGGATGCTCCTAACGTGTGATCCTATACCTCCTCTCCCTTTTGTTGCAGTCATCCCACATCATGTTGCAGCGCAGCAGAGGTCATGTCTGTGCTCTTCTTTCATACCATGAAGTACCGACCTGAAGACCCCCGCAACCCCAACAACGACCGTTTCATCCTCTCCAAGGTGATGATGCACGCCCACACACATCCATTTGTTACTGTGAGGCATCCTCAGAGGCATCATATACAACATCTGATATATGAGGCTATAACATATGCATGAGCTCGTACAATTTTGAATATGTGTTGCCACAGTCCAAATAATCATTTAAATAAAGTCGTTCCACATATATTACTATGCCATGAAATTAAAATGTTGTAGTTGATGAATTACTTGCGACTGGTTTATCTAATTAATGTGCTCTGGAACAAGCATCACACAACTGGACACATCAATTGAAGTAGCTCGAACATCTGAATGTTGACACTGTGGGCTAATACATAATTATGGACAGTGCACTGATGTGAGATGATCCTTTGTGTGTGGGTTAATTCCTGCTTGTGCTCAGGGGCAGATCCAGGGGCGGGACCAGCCCCAGCTGAAATCTGATTGGCCCCCGAAGGGGCCCCTGTACTGTCAGTGGTCTTAAATAGAAAAGAATAGTAATATGCTTACATTTCAATATGAATAAATATGATAATCTTTTCAGAATTTTAAATTTCTAAGTTGTTTTGAATGACACAATGTGCTTGAACAATGGATTCGTAATAACAAAATATATCCAATAATATTTGGCTTTGCTCAAAGCTATGGAGCTAACTAGCTAAGTAAAGAAGGGATGATTTAAGGGATGGATGGATGATGGACATATAACCGCATTTGTTTAAATTGCCCCCATGATGTGATCTGCACCACATGTCGTAATAACACAGATGAGCCACTTCTGACCTTCGATGGTTTCCCTCTGCCTCCTCAGGGTCATGCAGCTCCTGTGTTGTACGCCGTGTGGGCAGAGACCGGCTACCTGAAGGAAAACGAGCTCTTCAACCTGCGCAAGGTCGACTCCATCCTGGAAGGACACCCGGTTCCGGTGAGGTCACATTCACACCTGCAGGAAGTTCTGGAACTGAAAACACATACATCCAATGAAACAGAAGTGCCTCAGTAATATGCAAATATTTCACCACATGTTGTGTGTGTTGATCTGAGATATTTTACAAGCATTTTGTGAAAAGTAGCTTAGATGAGGTTTAGAAATAGTTAGGATATTTCAAACATTTTACTAAAAACATACAGCAGCAATGAGCTATTGAACAGTGGCGCCTCGCAGTTCAGTGCCTAACTATGCAGCACAAAACTCAGGTTTACATTCTTTGTGTAGTTCTTTGCCTTTTCCATGTAAAATACTACATAGTTTTACTTCTTCGTGACGAAAAATCGAACACACTTCATGTCTGAAGACACAGAAAACACGTGTTGTGTACATGCAGGGACACGGTGACAAAGATGTTCTTGTGTGACAGAGATGGTCCGTCCTTGGTTCCTTTCTCCTCTGCTGTAGACAATGACATCCCACTAGACACCAACTGTAGCTTATGTCCCAACTGTTCCTGCTTTTTTCCTTGCACATGGAAAAAGAGGGTAATCCACCCACTGTGTTTCATGTTTTCTGTCTTTACAAACTTGAGCTCTCCTACATTATGTAGAAGAAGATACATTTGTGTGTGATTGTGTGTGCCAAACAGAAGCAGCAGTTTGTGGATGTGGCCACTGGATCTCTGGGTCAGGGCCTGGGAGCTGCCTGTGGGATGGCGTACACCGGGAAGTACTTTGACAAGGCCAGGTAACGTACATACAAACACACGCACAAAAACACATACAAAGAAAAACAGCCTCCAACATGCACATGACACATATGCAGCAGCCCAGCTCGTATCTGCACATACTAAGGTGGACAACGTGAAATTATGCATGACAATGTACACTGCAATGCAGCGTGCTGACATGTGACATTTCAGCCTGGAGCTTTAGTGAAACAGTAAGTGACAGGCCTGGTCTGGGATGGCATTTAGGCAGCCAGTGTAGAGGAGCTAACCTCTGATCAGTTTTACCTACACATCAGCATGAATGAGGAAGGGATCTGCAATATACAGTCTGTTGTATCTACCATATATAGTCAATGGAATCTGCCATTTACAGTCAATGGTATCTGCTATATACAGGAATCTGCTCTGTAATCTGAGACTAAAGAAGAGATCTAATTCATTTTCTATCTATGCAAAGATTAAATCAATATAATTTGTTTATTCTGCTGCTATTTAATGTCCAAACACAGTTACATCAAATTATATTAAAGAGCCTGTAAAGCAGTTTTGAGCTGAATGTGAGCTGACAGTATTTGCTCTCACAGATCAGTCCACATGTGTCCCCTTTGTTCGCGTGTGGTCTAGAAAGAGCCATGTGGGTTCCAGTCAAACAATAGACACATGGAGTTGTGCGGCCGATACAAGCACACAACACATTCCTCTCACATTGTCACAGAAGGTCGATGTGATACAGAAGCATGCGGGCCGAACCTCGACTTTTCAGAGGCATGGTTTTCTCTTTCAATTTGCGCGGAACACACGGAGACGGTCTGAAAGGCAGTTTTGGTTTTGTACGGAGCAGACGCATTGAAACGGGGCGGTCAGCGAACGGCAGACTTGCAGTCTGTGATGGCGGCCCTTGATATCTAGCTCTCGCTCTCTCTGCATTCTGTGTGCACTCAATTGTTTCTGCTCCAATAATTACACATGCAAGAGCACAGTTCCTCCCTCGTCTCTCTGCCTCACCCTTTCACCTCATCTCCTCTCCCCCCCAAAAAACGAGGTTTATGCATACGCTGTGGATTTTACTGAATACACCGTGCACGCGATTGCATACGTTGCGTGTGATTGCGTGTGCATATAGAAACAACATAAATTGCCGGATCAACAACATATGATCTCTTTTGAGTAAAGCAGCAAATAAAACCACCTGCAAACATTAATATCGTAACATTTCATGTTCAAACTATAACAGCAAATCCCACAAACAAGCAGACAGACCTCTTCAGGGTCTGTGAGTGTGTGTTTTAATAAAGAAGCGATACATGGATGAACCTGTCATATGCACTTATCAGCATTGCAGAGATGAGGCTGAATAATTGATACTAGTCATTGTTTCATGCTTGTGTGACTCTGGTTCAATGCTCTGCTGTTGTATGAGATTATTGGATTAAACACAGGCAGGGGTGGTTTCCCCTCATGCTCCTTCACACTTTGCACCGACTCCAGGGGATAATACAACTTAACACAGAGTGTATCGAGTGGAAGTGCTTCGGCTCTGTGTTGGCAGAGTGGAATGGTGTGGGTGACACAATGAGACAGGGGGCGGGGGGGTGACCTCAAAAAATGTTGAATATCAAGATTCAAATTTTATGTCATAATCTGATAAAAGCATTCAGTGTGTGTGTGTGTGTAAGGGGTGGGGGGGTGGCTGTCATCACTTTACTTATCTGTAATTCTCACCTCAAGACAGATTAATATGACACACACACACACACACACACACACACACACAAAATCCTGGGGGATGACTTTACTCCTGAACTGGATTCCTCTCGCCCTCTATGTTCATATAATGAATGTAATAATAATAATAATAATAAGACTAATTATAGTAATTGTTGTAGTGGTTGTTGAGCAGTATCATGGGAGCAGTGTGGGGTATTTTACAATCACTTATGTGGACTCCAGAGGCAGAAACATCAACAACAGGAGGAGAGAAGAAGAAGCCGAGCTAGTAACATAATGAGATATGAATTTGTACAGATGGAGAGGGAAAGGAGGCGAGAGGAGCTCAGTGCATCATGGGAAGTCCCCCCGGCAGTGTCACCACATTCTGTCACACAAACAGCATAACTAGAGGATGGTTCAAGACAAACCTCCCAGACAGTGACTCTGCCTCCCAGTTTAGGATGGTTCCACAGGAGTGGAACCTTTTAGAGACGTTTGAAGACAATAATAAACTTGTGTACTTTTATACTGTGTCTGGTTGTAAATACTAACAACTATAGTTTTATTACAGTTTTCCAAATTTAAATTGTTTATTCTCTATTAAAGATTTTCTAAATTTTCTAAAGATCTGCAAAGTGCCATTTGAAATTGATAAAACCTGTAAAACAGGTATGATTGTGTTCTTTTTCTTCCCTCCAGTATCGACTCTCTTTCTCTTTTCCCTCCCTCTCTCCATCTCCACCTCTGTAGAATTCATCGCTTCTCTTTCTGGTTCTCTTCCTCTCTTTTCTGCGCTGTGTGTTTTCTCGTTGCACTCGGAGTTGGAATGCGTGCTTTAATTCGGCATGTCTCTGCCGATCTTCCAGCTTTAATGAGAATGTGTCTATTTGACTGGAAAGCTGTCAGAAGTCATTATGCCACGGGAGCATATAGCGAGGATGATCCGAGCATTGCAGGGGGGGGGGGGGGGGAGTGTGTGTCTTTGTTTGAGTGTAGGTGTGAGGGTCATCTGTCACATCGACCCCTATAGGTGGAAACTGCGAATGAGAAAACGTGTCAAGACGGAGAAAGGAGCTGAGACTTCTTATCGCCTCTATATATTCACTTCTTTCTTTCTGTCTGTTTGCAGCTATCGGGTGTTCTGCCTGCTGGGTGACGGAGAGCTGTCCGAGGGCTCAGTGTGGGAGGCCATGGCTTTCGCCTCCTTCTACCAGCTAGACAACCTGGTAGCCATCTTGGACATCAACCGCCTGGGTCAGAGTGAACCGACTCCGCTGCAGCACCATGTGGAGAAGTACCAGCGGCGCTGTGAGGCCTTTGGGTGAGCAGGGGGGAGTCAGAGGATGAGGGTGTGGACAGGATGGCTTGTGTTGTGCTCTTTATTGCTGAAATATATATAATACTTGTTCCAGTTGGTTATTTTAAGGATTTTCTTGTTTTATATTATTTGTTGAAAACGTCTCAGTTTTAAATTACTGTCAAACATAACAAGTCACGTGAAGACATCAGTTTTGTGTGTTTGAAACAGTCAGACTGCTTTTAAAGTCTGATCTCTGTGTTTTCCCAGGTGGCAAGCTGTCATCGTGGACGGCCACAGTGTGGAGGAGCTGTGTAAGGTGCTGAGTCAGCCCCGCCACCAGCCACTTGCCATCATCGCCAAGACCATCAAGGGCAAGGGCATGTCAGGTACAACTAGAATCACACTCAGTGGAGGGCAGACCTCCACCAAGGCCCAACAGTCCCCTTTAAATTCAAGCACAAAATTTTTTGCAAAGTGCCATTAATTATTCCCTGGGAAAATGTCGAAAAAAGTCTTATCTCGCACTGTCAAAATGAAATCCTGACTCCACTCCCTGATCGCGATCCACACAAAATGTAGTGGGTTCTTTCCTGGCAGGGGAAACATACCTTAGTGGAGGTAATAATGAGTTAGTGCAGTGCAGTGATATCCTGTAATGTGTTAAGTTTACATTAAGTACTAACATACAGTGCACCTAGTTTAAAAAGTGCTGTGCTTGATTAAATCATATAAGTATAAAAAGGGTGTGAGCTGGTTAGGTTTTTTAAATGTTTCATAATTTGTTATTGTGGGTCCAGACGACTTTCAAATTTAGATCTCAAACTCTCAGTAACATAACCTGTTTCATGAGAAGCCGCTTAAAGTACACACCATGTTTCATGACGTGACAACGAGTGTTTCACTCTAACCTGCTCCAAAAACGATGACTAGGTAAAATTGTGACGGCTGAATGGGAATAACGGCTCCGTCAGAAGTCTTCCTGACGGCCGCCGGGGGAATGTCGTCGGTGCAGAGAGGCGCTAAACTCGCTGTAATCCTGGAAGCGCTTTTGTGATTTAGCTGCCGCAGCTCGATAATCCCTCAGAATGTGTAGGATTCACTCTCCGCAACAGGCCATTGTGCTGGAGTTGTGATAAGAGTAAGGGGGAGTGTGTGTGACCAATGTTTGTGTGTGTGTGTGTGTGTGTCTGTGAAACACGCTTGTAACAGCAAGGTGTGTGTATAAGAGAGGAGTGAGTCTTTATTTATCTCGGATTCTATCAGAAGTGATGAAAGTAAAACTATCTCATGATTTTAACCTTTGACCTTTGAAGTCGCCTGTTGTGACCCACTGAGGTAGAAGATTGTTATGAGTGTGACAGACGACCATGGTTTATTTTATGTATGTTTTCACGTGCATGCACATACATGTGGAAGTATATGCTGTATATGCAGGATGACAGGAGGGATTTGGTTTATAGAGTATATGTACTTTTCAGGATGATACACGTGTCTAATTCTTCAGGATTATGTTAAATCAATTCAGTTGATTCATCATTTACTTGTCTGCTGCCTTTAAGAACTTATTGACTCTTCACTGTGTAAAAGTGTTTTATTGTCATCTTTCTTCATGAAACACAAATTAAGTAACAATACTTAAAACAATAAATAAAGGAATAAAAAAAATGTAAGCATGGCCGTCCATTACAATTTTGAAAACTAAAATTTAAACAGGGATTGTGAAACAACAAAAATAAATTTTAAGCTTTGATTTAAAGGAAGCCTCCGACGCAGCCTGTAGTATTTTGTCGCTCAGGATGTCCCGCAGCCTCTGAGCTCTTCTTTCAAAAGCTCTGTCCCACTTTGTCTTTAATCGAGAATCTGCATTAGTACTCAGATGTGTGTCTATGTGTGTGTTTCAGTGGCTGAGGATAAGATGGGCTGGCACGGCAAACCCCTGCCCAAAGACATGGCCGAGAGCATGATCAAGGAGCTGCAGGGCCGCATCATCAGCTGCAGCAAGCGCCTCTACCCTGCTCCGCCGATCGAGGACGCGTCGTCCGTCAGCCTCCGCAACATCCGCATGCCGAGCGCACCCAGCTACAAATCTGGAGAAAAGGTGTGATCAGAGGTGGCAGCCAACATAAGGCCACGGCCAAGTTGTGTAACCTGAGTGTTTAACAGCAGAAGTTCATTTGATGTGTTGATCCGTTTGTCCCTGTGTGACCAGATCGCTACGAGGAAGGCGTACGGCATGGCTCTGGCCAAGCTGGGTCGCTACAACGAGCATGTGGTGGCTCTGGACGGAGACACAAAGAACTCCACCTTCGCCGAGCTCTTCAAGAACGAACACCCCAACCGCTACGTGGAGTGTTACATCGCAGAGCAGAACATGGTGAGTGGAGAGGTTTCGAACCACAGCACAAACCAAGAAAATAAGACATGAAGTTCAAAAGGCACTAAAACAGTGAATATTGTAATTATAATACATTTAAAAAAGGTTTAGTGTAGTAATAGCTGTCCAGATGTTATTTTTCTGTAACTAGTAAAAGACAAAAAACATCCGGTTTTCTCCCAACCCCCCCTCTCCCTTTCCTCGCCTGCAGGTGAGCGTGGCGATGGGTTGTGCCGTGCGCGACCGTAACGTGGTGTTCGCCAGCACCTTCGCCACCTTCTTCTCTCGAGCCTACGACCAGCTGCGCATGGCCTCCATCTCTGAGAGCAACATCAACCTCTGCGGCTCCCACTGCGGCGTCTCCATTGGTCAGTGCCCACCTCTCTTTCTACCAATCGTGGCAATCTGATTGAAATGACCTGATATGGTGTTATATTGGAATTCATATGAGAAAAGGAAGATGAACATGACATTACTGGTTTCAAATTAGGGTCATGGACATTTTGTTTGCATTTAAATTGTGGAAGATGTTTTTGACCAAAGCAAGCATGGATTTATTATAATTTCCTCCACTTTCAATTTGACTCTTCTGTCCTTTCACTACACCTTTTTTCTTAAATTCAGTTTGGTGCACTTCTTCTTATTCAGTCCACTGAAGGATATAAAAATGGATTTTCCAAACAAATATCTTGGTCAAAGTAAATCCAACAGAGTCTATTGATTCCTGGTAATCCCGGTGACAAACAAATAAAGACATGATCTCCTTGGTGGAGGTTAAGAACATCAACCTGCACTCGTCTTTAAAACAAACTGTCCTTGGAAAATCCTTCATTCTTTGCTGTTTCATCAGTTTCACTGCAGTGGGTTGAACTTCTCCTACACTTTGTCTTGGTCTTAATTTCCCTGAATCCTAAACTCTTTTTATCCTCTCACATCTGGTATCAGCACTCCTCCCCTCCTCCCTCCATCCCACTCTCCATCTCTGTGTGTCATGAAGGTGACGACAGAGCGGCCTGATTCTCTTTTACCTCCTCCTCCTCCTTCTCCTCCCCTCTCTCCTTCTCCTCCACCTCGTCAGGTATATTGCATGCCCACGTTTGCAGATTGCATGCATGCCAGTCTACTTGAATTTATTTCCCAGCCTTTAGTGAACATTTTGGTTGTACTGTACCTGACTTCTGTCTGTTTGCTGCTGTGTGTGTTCAGGTGAAGACGGACCCTCTCAGATGGGTCTGGAGGATCTGGCCATGTTCAGAGCCATTCCCACTGCGACCGTCTTCTACCCGAGCGACGGTGTCTCCACTGAGAAGGCTGTGGAGCTCGCCGCCAACACAAAGGTTTTCATTGACACCTGTCATAAAAAATGGGGATTTATAATAAGTTAAAAATCAAATCCACTGTTTGTGCCAAAACTAAAGTGCAGATTCTTTCTGATTCTTTCTAGGGTTTGTGTTACATCCGAACAAGCCGCCCAGAGAACAACATTATCTATAATTGCAATGAAGACTTCCATGTTGGTCAGGCAAAGGTTTGTGTTGGCGCTTTCCATCCAATCGAATCATTCAAAAATCGGAATTAAACCTATGTATTTTTGTAACTTTTTTCTGTTTTCATCCATCATGATGGTTACCACATTCTGACTTTCTTTATGTCGACACACAAATATATCTTCTCTTCCTACTCAGGTTGTGTACAAAACCAACGATGATCATGTGACCGTGGTCGGCGCGGGAGTGACCCTTCATGAGGCTCTGGCTGCTGCTGAGATGCTGAAGAAAGGTACAGAGAAATAAATTATAAATAAAACTAACTCACAGTAAAATCCAGCATATTGTGTGTTATGGCTTCCATTTATCATTTGATATCTGAGGACTAAGTCGACTTTAATACTAAGCGTCAAATAGGCTAAATGTGCATCCTCCTCTCTCCTCCCTCAGAGAGAATCAACATCCGTGTGATCGACCCTTTCACCATCAAACCCCTGGACTCCAAGACCATCATTGACAACGCCAGGGCAACCAGAGGACGCATCATCACAGTGGAGGACCACTACTATGAAGGTGAGGAGGGGGACAACAGTGTAAAATTCATAAAATAAACTTCAAACAAAACAATTCAGGGAAACTACAATAGAGTTTTAGGGCCATGTTGACGGAAAAAAAAGAATTCGAGAATAAAGTTGTAATTGAGAAGAAACACATAATATTGTGAGAAAAAAGTCTGCGTGATTCTGTCAGAATAGACAGTTTCTTTCCCAATACTGTTGCTTATGTGACAAAAGATTAAATATTATCATACATATATTATTTTTGAAACTATGTCCTCTTTATTTTCAGGATAATACTACACGTGTGTACATGTGTCTAATTCCTCAGGTTTATTTTAAATCAATTCAGTTGATTCATCATTTAGTTGTCTGCTGCCTTTAAGAACTTATTGACTCTTCACATTCCTCATTTTGAAGCAGACAATATTTGTATTTATTAATTTATCGAATATTAACTTTACTATCTCATTTCCAAAGACGTTTAGTCTGTGGATGCAGAATGTTGTTTTATGAGACAATTTATATGTCACGTACTTTAAACTTCTGTAAGTTAATTTTTCAACAGCTCCACAATATATAGAGCCAACTCAAGTGCATTCATGCTTTAAATCCACTGAATTTTCTGATCATACACAATTATACTCAATCTCAAGAAGAAGACATTTTGAAGACATTTTGTGTATCATATGTATTCATGTTTATCACCTCATAAATAAAAAGCAACAAAGGACAAGGGTCCACCTGCCGACAGTCTGAGGTGTCGTACAAGAGGATGAAAGAAATACTACTAGGAGAATGCAGATGCGGTAGATGGCAGAGCATTGTGTTGAGTGTTGTGTGGGTGAAGAGAAGGATGGAAGATGCAGAAAAGGTGAAAAAACAAACACTATATGAAGGGGGAGGGTGGAGGAAGAGGAGGAGGAGGAGGAGCTGGGAGAGCCTGTCAGGGCTTCTTAATTTCAGCTGTGGCCTTTGGGCTCTCGCTGACCTACATTCAGTACCAGCATGACAAAAACGAGTGGCTCTGTCTCGTCCTCTCTTTCATTGGGTTTGTATGCGTTTTTGTTCTTTTACATGTAGTTACTTTCTCCATCCTTTGAGATTACCTCCATCTGCTTGACAAAATAGTCAAGAGAGAGCCAAGCAGTCTCACATGGTTTATAGATCTGGCTTCCCATTCAGTAAATATTACTGTACTGTTTTTTACCACTTTGCATCATTTCTTGAGTGATTCGCGGAAAATATTGAGAAATCACAGAATGTTAAAGTTAAAAAAATTTAATTCTGGGATCCGCCCTCTTAACCAAATCCGCTTTTTGGTTCTTTATGGCCCAAACCCTTCCTCAAAGTTTCAATAAAACCTGTTCAGTTATTTTTGCATGATCCTGCCTACATACAAATATACAATCAACAATAAGACATAACTTTTTCTTGGTGGAAGTCATGTATTCATTCAGTAATGTGTAATATATTCAAAACGTTGGCTGTTCGCAGCTTTTAAACACTGCTGCCAGTTTCTATTTTTAACTCTTCACACGCGGTTACATGTTTTCACAAGAAAATCCGCCTCTTCACACCTTTTATACTTTTCATATTTTTTATCAGCAGTGAGCAGCTGTTTCAAGTGTCCATCAACATCACACAACAACACATGTGGTTGCATGTTCAACTAATGAAGGACAAAGAACAAACCCATTCTTGGGCTTTCCTGCCTCACTCTCTCACTGGGAAATGTTTGGAGGGGGAAGTTAAAAACAAAGCGTGCCCGAAAGAAGGGAGAGGAGTGTTCTGGGAGGGAAGGTGAGACAGAAGAGCAGTGAGAAAGTGGAGAGAGGGCGGTGTCAGTCCTGTCAGTCCTCATCACATCGCTCCACAGCTCAGTCGTCTGTAGAGGTGTGAGAAACTTGATTTGACAGAAGGGTGGAGGAAAGGAAGACATTTGTTCCATTTCTTTGTGTGGAGACTAGAACATTTTAAGCCACAGTTGTGACGGTTTGATTTCCCGGATTCCTCAGGTGGTCTGGGTGAGGCTGTGTGCTCGGCTGTCGTCAACGAAACCGGCTTCACCGTCCACCGCCTGGCAGTTTCCCAGGTGCCACGCAGCGGTAAGCCCCAGGAGCTGCTCCGGATCTTTGGCATTGACCGTGATGCCATCGTTCAGGCGGTCCGTAAAATGCTCAGCACCTCCGCCAACGCCAAGTAAGAACACTGCGGACGGGGCAGCAGCTGCAACAACATGGTCGAGGACTCTGTGGTAAACTGGTGATTATCATGGAGGCAACAAACAAACAAGCCAACACAGGAGGAGAAGCTCTTGTGGCCCAGTTACGCTCTCCTCCCCCTAAAGCTATCTGAAGCATTTGTCTGAAAAATAAAAAAAAGATTCCATTGTTTTTTCTCTTTCTGTCTGTCATCGATGTGATTTGACAACCCCACCCCAGATTTTTGCCCCATCTTTGTGAGTTCAGTAAACACACCTCCGCCCCTTCACAGACATAGACATACACACACACACACACACACACACACACACACACACACACACACACACACACACACACACACACACACACACACACACACACACACACACGCACACAAACAACACACACTGTATATCCACACCTGCTCCCTCTAACCCTTCCTACCTCCCAGAGAGAGAGATCTGGTGCTGCTGTAGTGTCTCAGTAAAAGCAGTGAACGTGGTTTGGAGACTTTTTTTTATCATTTCTGTGGAACCCCTCTCACTTCTTAGGTGCAGCATTTCAAACGTCTGTGCCCAGTACGACTTTGTAAACCCCCCCCCCACTATAGCCAGCAGGGTGTGGAGAAACCCTGGTCTGGTCTGTTTGAGCACTGACTGTTTCTAACCCTTCTGACCCTGACTTGGATGGGACTGCTTCACACCAATAAAGGGATGGTTTCTTCACTATTCAACTGTGTCTGACATCTTTCTTTTGGGTTTAGGATCAGTGTTACACTGAAAGTAACAAGAGACGTTCTGTTAACTTTACATCAAAATTCGATTAGTTCACATCCTGTAAAACAGTGTCTATTTAAAGGTTGCATAGGGAGGCTGAAGACATAAGTCAGCAGAAGAAAACTACTTTATGTCTCTGCTACAATCATTATTGTTATTATTCATTAGCTATCATTGCTAAGTCCATGGCTGAAACCATATGAACAGCTATAGGGCTAAAGCTGCACTTTTTATTATTGTGGCTGCATAAACATGAGAAGCCCAATAGTTGCTAATGTTTGACCAAATTAAATCACAATATCATCCAGTTGGAAAAGATTTTAAATGAGGATGCAAAGTGAGGCCCTATACTCCCATCATGTGACCCTGTCTGGGAGTCTGAAATTGCAAAATATATGTTTTTACACAATGTCAACTCAAAATTATGTGAATTTATTTGTTAAGAGTTTATTTTCAAAGTTTGAATATTGTGGTTTGCAATTAACTAGATGACAGAGTTAAGCTCAACACAGTCATATTGCTAAGTAGTTTACAGGAAACTAGCCTATCTGGATGAAACGGTTGATGAAGACCTCTTAGGTTTTAGTCAAACTCCCAGCAAAGCTGTAGTGCTGCCAAAGACTGTCCACCAAATGTATCTCTAGTGATGATTTCAGCGTAGTTTTTAGCGCCACCTACAGGTAAACAGGTAAAGGAAAAAAACTAAATACATTTTAACTTGCTCAAAGCACATGAGATGCATCAAAAGGAAAAATGAAAGACAAATTTGCTTTCCCATTTAAAATAAATATAGGTCAGCAGATAAACGTGCTGCTGGTATGTTATTAGACTACAATAACTCAATATGTAAATGTGAGTGTATACCGTATATAATTACAATGAATTCAATTATGTAAATTATTAAACCTAAAACTGAAAAATAAAAGTATCTGAATAAATCATCCTACACTCATATTTGGAAAGTGGCTCAACCTGAGGAGTCATTTCACTCTTCAGTTGTGTGACTGCAGGGCTGCTAGTGTGGTGATACATGTCAAAAACATCAGGTTAAAAATAATGTTAGCCCTCAATTTCCCCTGATGGTCCATACTGTTTTTATAGGTTGAAATACGCTTTTCATCTCTTAGAGGAATAATTTGTTGATTTAAACTCTCCATCCTGTCCTACCCTAACCCAGAGGTTAATCCAAATTAGAATCCAATTAGATTAATGAATTCCATTAGAACTGTCTAATTATATAAAAATAGCTGATAAAATTATTCATTAAAAACTTTATCCGATACAATTATACGTTGCCTGAATGAATGCAAAGGCTAGAAACTCTCCGCTGGACTGAACTTCATAAAAAGTATTCTTTGAATTGCCGATATGCAGCGGTTGTTGCTTGGTTACAACATTTATCACTTCTTATAAACTAAAAAGCCAACAAGCTCAACTTGACCTTAAACAATGGGATTTCAGACATATTCTGAAAGTTTTTGAATTGTTTCTTTTGAAAACTATTTGAATCTGTAGAGGACAGACTGAATGCATTAGTATACAGTATGCCACTCTCATTTTATTACATAGTAGCTGATCAGTTGTAAATATCAAAACTGTGCATATATAATTTGGGTCTTGTAGGGGTTTTTGGGACTTTGTGCAGTTTAGTCTCGGGCAAACAGACCCCTTTAGTTCTGCCATCTCTCTATTGATAGGAGTAATCTGGGTATAGATTTACACTTGCTTATACACGACAATTGTCCAAAGAGAAATGTGATTTTGTGTAAATCTTTCCTAAATGCAGATAATGTATCCACAAGCACAAGCTTCAGTCATTGGTCGGCAGAGTTATATTAAAGATGTTTTGTGTAGGTTTAGGGTGGAACAGCCGAATGCAGCACGACAGTGAGCTTCTCTTTGTCTTTGTACCCAATGGCGTTGTCGCCTCTTTGTGCACCACACTGACAGACTGGACCCCAGAAGATTGGATTTGATATCTGGGCCGACCTTTGACCCCGCCCCTATAGCGCAGCAGGAGCCCGTCTGCTCTGTGAAGAGGACAGAGTGTGTCAGCTGTGGCTGTGTGTGTGTGTGAGGGAGAAAAGTAAAACGGAGTGACACATTGTGTGCGTGTATGTACAGTATGTGTGTATATGTTCATACTGTTCTCACACTGTATTGTGGGTGCTGGGAGCGGAGACAGGCGTCTATCTCTGAAGGCCGTCTAAGCATCTGTCTGCCTATCTGTCAATCTGTCGTATGGATTCTTCTCCACCAATGAACACACAACACCCTCCCTCCCCCTCTCTCTCTCTCTCTCTCTCTCTCTCTCTCTCTCTCACATATGAGCAAATGCGGAGCAGCTCACACACCTGTCAAATTAAATTGCTGCCGCTATAGCACCTTTAAAACATGCATACCGTACATGTCCCCAGCTCACACATAAATGAGTTAATTACATACAGCCTGAACCTAGCAAACACACACTAAGCAGTTATTATACACTCTCCAATACAAATGCACACAATCCAGACTGTCAGAGTCCATCACACACAGCGACACGTTTCAACCACTGAAGAGAATTTTATATAAAGACGGGATTGTTTCCGTTTCGTCTCTGTGCTTATATACATTATGAGACAGTGCTACAGGGTCCCCCACTCCCTTCCAATTCACTGAGCCCCTGCCCCCCCCCCCCCCCCCCACACACCCACACACACACACACACTGATGCGCACACATGCGTTAACAGTCGACCTAATGGCCAGCGTTTCAGACACAAAGGAATATCAATGTATAGTACACAATCAGAGTACATCATTTCAGAGGGTCAATGCATCTAAATATAAATACCTGGAATATAATAAATACTGTCGTTTTTTGGACCCTACTCTACAGACATTTTGGAAATATTGAGAGAATTGAAAGGTGATGGAATTTCTGATGCTCACCATATTGGAAAAATGACAATTAAAACATGAAATTAGTAAAAGCTAGAAGCTTCCTCTTTTTTTAGGAGTAAGACAATCCACTGATCTCCATGAACACTGCAAAAGTAGAATTTTGTGGGCGAATTTCCTTTGATGGATAAAAGCTAGATTAGAGTTTTGATTGTCATAATTCACAGATCATATCCGATTATGTTTCATAAACTATACATAAATGACTGACACACAGAACTTCCTCTTAATCCTCTGACTTAAAGACATTTGAACCTGTGTATATGCAGCTCAGTGAAAATGTAGTCATGCTTGAAATAGAAATTTCCATTAAAAAAGCACTTGAGTAGTGGAAGCATGAGCTGTAGGAGAGATGTGATCGATCTGTGGAACTGCATCAAATATTCAAAACAATGACAACTTAATGAGAAAAGACATAAATGTCGCAAAAGTAAACTAGAATGGAACTCAGTAGAAGGCAAACCTCCGCAAAAAACGTTTCCTTAAATTCAATTAAGCTGCACCACATTTACAATAGATATCAGTTCCCTAAATATGCCTGTTTTTCGAATCAAGAACCATGAATTAATCTGAGAGATTTGGGGAAATGTTGCAAAATGTCTTCTCTCACAATGTTAAAGAAAGTGACAAAAATAAATCATGCATCTGCTGCCTGATCTGCACCAGAATGTAATGGGTTCCTCTCTGATCTACACCACATCCTTCCAGCAAGTTAAATGGAAATCAGTTCAGTACTTTTTGCGTCATCGTGTGAATAAACAGACAAATAAACATCACTGAAAACACAACCTCCTTGCTGGAGGTAATTAACAAGAGGGACAAAAAGAGAATAATCAGAGTAACATTTTATTTTTTTCTACTATATGAGTCTCTTCTACATTCCTCCTCCTCCTCCTCCTCCTCCTCCTCCTCACCCCATCTGTCACATCCACTCAGCCTCACTCCCTCCTCCCCCTCTAGCTCCTGTCCTCCTCCCCACAGTGCTCAAGGAGCGCCACGGGCTCCCTGGAGCACCGTGTTACTGCATCAGTGGCGGCGAGCTCTTCCTCCATCAGCGTCAGGTCAGGGCTGCAGCTACTCAGACAGTACCAACACCCTACATTCCCCCCCGCCCACCCCATGGTGGTCCAGCACATAACGTGATGCCATGCTAGCCAGTGAACAGTCGGGTCTCTTGGCAACGGTAACCAAGGTGACAAGGATGTCCTGGAAAAAGGGTCCAACCACCCAAAGTGAGAGAGAGGCGATGAAGAGCTCCGACCTACAGTTGGGCTCCAAGAGTAGACCTCCAGCTGAGAGAGAACAGACGTGGAAGAAAAAGAGAGGGGAAAAAAGGAGGAGAGATACAAGCCGAAGAGTTTGAGGAGTCGGGGCTTCCCATCGCTTTTTCCCTCCTCTATCGCTTCGCTCACCCTCTTCCTCCGTTCCCATTATTCGTGCCACCTCTTCCTCCCACTTCTCCTCTCCCGGTCCTGTATTCCTCCCCCTGTGGTCTCTCCATCCCCCTGACTCCTTGCCTTCTCTCCATCCTCCCTGAAGATAGAGAAGAAGGGAAGAAGCGATAGGAGGAAGTGGGCAGAGATGGAGACCATGGAACAGAGGGGGGAGGAGAGAGGATGTGTCGTAGTGTCGACTGACTCCATCTTAGAAACCCACCATTTTACATCTTTCTGCCATAGGCGGACTGTGCTGCTCACATCATTAAACATGCTACAGCTTTGTAGCGGCTCCACAGGAGAGACGCTCACTTTATATAAGTGATGGAAAATGTGAGGCTGTAGTTTAATGTATCTCACCCTGTAGTCCTACCAGTGGAGGGGACCTCAGTGCAGAATGTGGAACCTGCAGCATCCTCGCCATCACCTGCACGCACGCACGCACGCACGCACGCACGCACGCACACACGCACACACGCACGCACACACACACACACACACACACACACACACACACACACACACACACTTAAAACAACATCGGTGGTTTCACTAACCTCTCATCAACACAAACACATCACCTGACAAAACAATATACGTGCATGTGTTTGTGAATCTGACAAACTAAATCATTCAACATGGAAAAAACATTGTTGTTCACTGTTGATTTACTATCATACTGTACATATAAATGCATCCTGTAAGCTGTGTGCACTAGCAAGATATTGTACAGATGTTTTTTTTCACTACAATCATATCCTAGTGCACATGAAAGCAAAACATGAAATCACTCGTGCTGTGAAATTGAAGCAAGAACTAAGGTGGAGTCAGACACTAACAAAGAGATCGTAAGTTCCATGTGGTTTTTCTTTTGTTCAGTAGATCAGTGAGGTGATGTCCTGGTTCCTTGGGAAGACAAACACTGCTCTCTACTGGATACAACTCGTCCCGCTGTTAAAAACATGGCAGACTGAGAGCGAGTGTCACCTTCGTCTTACCTCATTGGTCAGAAGCTCAACTTATGATGGTTTGGTCCTCGTCCAGAAACATTAATGATCGGCCTGCTGAGCTGGGACGGCATCTCCAAAAGATTTGGACTTCATCTGCAGATCAAACACATAGTTATACAAACAACAATAACAGATTACAAACATGTGAACTCTTATTTTTGTATCTTGCAACTAACCTACTCTAAACTAGTGCCAGAGGAATTTACGGGGTTTTTTTATGATGTTTGTTTACATTTTTTTAATGTTAAAAGTATTTTCTTAAATCACGTTCTATATACTTTTTGTTTTGTTTTTATTTATAGTTATTTAATATAAAGTTTAGGATTAAACTGTAAAATTTCAAGCCCCCTACATATCTTTGTCGCAGGAGAAGAGCTCTCTACACATTATTCCAGGGGAATGGTGTGACCATGTTTGATTCCATTCAAGTACTTTTTCCCCTCCAGAGGCCGAAACAACATCCCCACCCATTTATCACCAATCAATGAAAAATATACTAAAGGTCATCACGACAGCATCAGCAAACTCTTGTTTATTTTCTCAATAGAAATCAGCAGTTATTCAGCTTAATTGTACTGTAGCTGGTCGTACACAACATCACCACCATCCCCCTGCTCGATGGCTCTATGCCGTGAGACCTGTGTGTGTGTCTGTGTGTGTGTGTGTGTGTGTGTGTGAGAGAGAGAGAGTAGATCTTAATGTGTGTGTGTTGCATGTCTGTAGCTCTGTTACAAACACACACACTAACATTTGGAGGAAAAATCAATACCTGGACGGGACTGAGCTAACAGGAATATATAATGTGCATTATATTGGTTTTATCTTAATACAACTCAAATGATACAGTATGTTCTTAATAGGGCTGCAATTAACAATTATTTTCATTAATGAATAATCAATCTATTGATGAATTTTTCTATCTGTGTTTCTAAAGCCTCAACATGGCTCAAATGTCTTGTCCACAAACCAAAGATAATCACTTTACTTCTACATAAGAGGAGCAAAGAGAACTATTAATATTCACATTCACAAGGCTGAAATCAGACAATTTTTACTTTTTCATTAAAAACAATCAAACTGATTAATCATCCATCAAAATAGTTAATTTCAGTAGTTGATTACTGATGGATTAATTGTTGCAGCCATAGCTCCTGATGTACAGGGCTCACTACCGTAGCTGAGGTAAGACATTTTTAAAAACTAAGATAAGTAATGGTATTTATAAATGAAATGCATTTTTAGGGAAACCTACCACATTACAGATATACTTGTTTTGTGTACATCATAAAATATGCAGAGTCTTTGCTGTTTCTTGTTCTAAATGTCTTATTGTCTTCCTTGTAAATGTCACATACAGCAACTGTGGAACACTAGTCTAAAACATTACAGCAGCGCCCTCTTGTGTTTAAGGTAGAGAAGTCAGGCAAAGAAAATCAGTCAGCCACATCTTTACTGTATATGACTGACTGATGACTCTACAGACAAACAAGCTACACAACAATATATCGTGTTACGATTAAGAAACTTGGGAAATAGGTTTCTTAATTTGGGAAAAACGTCTAACTGTGCATTTATTTATTTAGAAGTGTTGATCCCACACTTGAGATGGAAACTGAGCAAACAGCAGGTGAAAATGTGCATGTGTGTGATAAAACTACTTTTCTGTCTCATAAATGTTTCTATGTTCAAATGTAAATTGTAGAGTAGCAGCCGGAGTCTTCGGCTTCTCTCCTGTGGAATCATGTTCCGGTTCCAGTTCGGGAAGCAGACATCCTCTCTACGTTTAAGAGTCGGCTTAAAACCTTCCTTTCTGATAGAGCTTAGAGTTAGAGCTGGTTCAGGTCTGCCTTGGACCTTCTCTTAGTTATGCTGCTGTAGACCTCGATTGTCGGGGGCATACGACAGATGGAGATTCTCTCTCCTCCTCTTCATCACATTAATGTCCCATCAATACAATCTTCCTCTGAGTCCTTGGGCATTATTGTTACAGATCCACGATCGCGGCCCCATTGGGATCGTGGTGGCAGCTGATCGAGGATTATGATTTCAACTAGATATGCTAAGATATAAAATCTGCCTATTACTACCATTACTAGCAATACTGCTATCATTACAACTGACATTAGTGCTCCTTCATCTCATTTCTTTTGTATAAATAATTCAAACATTTTCCGCCCCTCTTTTCTAATGAAAGGTGTAAACATTGTTATTTTGTTGACGTGCTCTGATACACGCGGCATCTATTACTCTTCTATCTTTTGTGAATATGGACTAAAATAAAAATCGATTGAAATGTGTCTGTGTTTAGGGAAGCTCCAGGAGGCAGCCTGCAGGTTTGAACACAACGATATTCTTCCAAGGTTAGTACAGAGAAAGACTGTTCATGTTTTTCCTTTATACAATATCAACATTGAAATCAGCTGCATCAGAAAAGTTGCTTTGTTAAACTTAGCTTTTCTGACAAGTTGCGCTAAAACCAACACACTATTTACCAGTTACCAACAAACAATATTTCTACAAAAGTCAAACTGGCTGACTCATGTCAACCCATGGGTCTGTTTGACCAGAAGTAACATCGCTATAACAATGCAAATTTCCCCTTTGTGTGACGAACAAAGGATTATCTTCATTATTTTAAGTAAGCTCCTCCCTGCTGGTTATCTGGCCCCTCCCACATAACACCCATCCCTTCTCTGCAAATCAAAAAACACCTGAACCTCAATCTAGAAAAGTATAAGGAAAGAAACCAAAGAATAAACAAGAATGAGGCACAGACACGTGATACATTAAAAATATTCTTTACTTCTCATTCCACACATGTATCTATTGGAAATTAGCATAGGCCTTAGCAAACAAATCGCTCCTGGCAACATAATGTGCAAGTTCTTTTCTTCTTATCACTCTGCCGGCAGCACTGCTGCCGCTGCTGCCGCCGCTGCCATCGGCACTGCCGCCGCCGCAGCTGCTGCTGCGGTTGTCTTCTTCTTCTTCCTCCTCTTCCTCTTCTTCTTGCCTGGTGTACTGTCAGTTTGTCCGCAGGGCATCGCGTCTGCTGCAGGTGTCTGTTCATCCTCTGACTGGGGATCTTCAGGTGTCATCATCGTCTTCCTCTTCTTGCCTGGTGTACTGTCAGTTTGTCCGCAGAGCGTCACGTCTGCTGCAGGTGTCTGTTCGTCCTCTGACTGGGAATCTTCAGGTGTCATCATCGTCTTCTTCTTCCTCTTCTTCTTCTTGCCTGGTGTACTGTCAGTTTGTCCGCAGGGCATCACGTCTGCTGCAGGTGTCTGTTCGTCCTCTGACTGGGGATCTTCAGGTTTCTCCTCGCAGGCATGTGGACTGTGTGTAGTTGTCGCCTCAGGGTCGCTGTGACAGAGCAGCAAAACACAAACTTACTAATAGACTATACAGCATCTGAGTGGCCATCAAGATAAACATTTCCATATCAGTCGATAAAAAAATATACATATTATAATTATCACGATAAATGTAAAATTATTATTTCTTTTAAGTTTGAAGATTGATTTTTGCTCTAAGTGAAGGTTGGGGTTTTAAAGAATTACAAACACAAAACGTTTTATAAATCTGAGGTCGATCAATTATGGGTTATACCTCCTCACTGTGCTTGCACAATGCATAAGTATTACATATTAGACTTTTTTAGGAACCATACACCAAAAATAAATAACTAGGTTGCAAAATAAATATCCATGTAAATTAAATTACTGATTACCCTTGGAAATACAAACCCCAGAGCATTTATAACATTATATAGGAAGGATATTACATGATACCTCAGTATTTACCTGATCTGAACAGCTTCCTGCTTCGTATTTACCGCCTCACTGTGTTTCTCCAGCATCGCCACGAAAAAGCCGTGTGTGCGGGTCGTGGCGGTGCTGGCGCGCAGACACTGAGTAAATGGCTCCAGGCCTCGTTCAGGCCACTGAGCCAGAAGAGGAACCAACCTGGAGGGAAAAAACCACACACACAAAAGCATTCAAGCTAGAGTGATGTTCCATATTCCAAGCTCTTACTGGTCTTCAGTGAAACACAGAAGTGAATAAACTAAATGTGCAAAGAACAAAACAACTACAGTATGTTGACCAGCGCTGCTCTGGGAAACCATCATTCTGGCAGTGGGTGACTCTGGCTGGCAGATCTGATAAAAGTACTAAAGGCAAATAACTGGCCAACATACAATATCTCCTGACTTTGACAATGAGAGACTTAAACATGTTCTGACAGCATTTGTCCCTTTCCAATTCCTGGACTTTGCATATAGTGACATATTGTGTAACGATCAGATACCAGCACATTCAAATATCTTATATAAAAACTATATAACATATTAATAGCTGTATGCTACTAACCCTGTATTCAGTCATAATTGCTGTTATTGATGTCTGACCTGGCTCAGGTTAAACCCTTTGGAAAAATTACTAAAAATACAACCAGAATGATGCCAGACAACATTTCTTATCTAGTTTATCTTGTCTAAAAATTCAAGTGACCAAAAAGTGAAGCTCTGACTTTGACCAAACTTTGGGAAAACGTGTGTCTGTGCAGTTACAAATAAAGCAGGAGTGTTTCTCTAACGCAGGGCGGACAGGCCCCTAACATGTCACACTGAAATACTCTCTAGAAAACAAACTCAATACAAATGGAGGGAATGATGCCAAGTCACATGACCTAGACAGCAAATATCGATGAGTAAATGGTCAAAAGTGAACAGCGGTATGACTATTTTAATTTGGATTGGGTGGTCCTACCTGAAGCCGGGGTTCTGCTGCAGACAGGCTCCTATGACGTCCTCATTCTCCTGGCTGTGGATGGAGCAGGTGGAGTAGACCAAGCGCTTCAGGCGGGGGAACCTGAGTGCGTGGTTCAGGCACCGCAGCTGAAAAGAGGCCAAGGAGGCCAGACGAGCCTGATCCTTCCCCTGGTCGGCAGAGGTGCTGTCCCGGAGGCACACCATACCTGCAGATTATATTGTCATTAATATTTCTATCTTAACACAATATGTCTTTTTGTTGTAGCTGTTAATAGGAAAATACAAAAATATGACTACACATTGTTAAAGTCACCATGAAGCCATTAATGGATGGAACCAATGGACTAACCTCTAACAATTGTATTTCATGAGTTTATTATGTGTTATTTGATTTTAGTAACTTGTTAATATATCTGTCAAGTATAGTCAAGCAAAGATCACAATATTTCCCTGTGAAATGTATTTGAGAACCCCCCAAAAAATGTACGCTAGTAAAATGTATGTACTTCCATCCACTTAAATCCACTTAGTTACTTTCAACCACTGGCATTAACATGTAAGCAGGTTTGGTGGTGGCGCTCTGCTCCTGTGATGCTCCAGAACAAACGGTTTAAAGCTCCACAGAGACCTGACCCAGTCTGGAATGATTCAGGATTTTATATATTAAATGTATCTAAAGTGCTCATGTGCTCAAGATAGTTTGTGATCATGTCTCTCATGTAACTGTAGTCACAGGTTCCGAAAACCAAAGTGTTTTTGTTTAGAGCACATCAACACCTGCGTCTTGATTTATCACCAAAAGCCCCTGAATCTTACTGCCTGTATGGCCCATTTTCGATTCTGAGATGTTCATATTCTTCCAGATTCTGACATTCTCCTGCTGTATTCTCCCATGAGCTCACGCGGACATTCTCTTGCCAGAGAGCAGCTTTCGATTCACTAGGATGTCAAAGACCTGTGAAGACAGGTGATCGGAAACCTGGGTCACACGGGGATAACAGATTACTGTACCTGATCCACTGCAGGAGGGATCCAGCAGGATGTACTCCACATCTTTATACTGCGCCCCGTCAGAGTCCACCTTCAGGAAGTCCTGGTGTGCCAGCTGATGACAGGTGACCCCGGCTCGGAGCAGGAGAGTCGACATGGTGGACAGTCGCTTGGCGTCCAAATCAAAAGCGAACAGCTTGCCCTTGTTCTTCATGATGGCGGCCAGGTGGCTGGTCTTGTTGCCGGGGGCAGCACAGGCATCTATGACATGGCAGCCAGGTGGAGGGTTGAGGAGATAGGCGGGGAGGCAGCTGGCTTTGTCCTGCAGGATGATGTGCCCGCCCTTGTACAGGAAGTGGTCATGGAAGTCAGTTTTAGGAGCGAGGACCAGCAGCTCTGGCAGGTGCATGTCCCTCACAAAGTGCTTCTCCTTCAAGGTGAGGTCCTCCAGCCTTGAGGCGTTTCCCTGGAAGGTGAAGCCATCCCTCTTCAGGTAGACCCCAACATCCTCCACGGTGGTCTTCAGGGTGTTCACACGCACATACCTGGGCAGGTGGTCCCCGGCGGGCTTCTGGACACCGGCCGGGAGCAGGTCTTCATTCCGGCTGACCTTCTGCTTCACCTTCATGCGGGCCAACGCCGCCTGCAGCCTGGAGCGGTGCTTCATCATCATCACCTTCCAGGAGCCTCCGCACTTCAGGCCCTGTCCGATCAGCAGGTCGTACACCAGCACCAGGGCCAGGTGCGGCCTCAGCCGGGTCTGTTTCAGCAGCTTGGTGGACTCGATGAGCTCCAGCAGGACGGAGGAGAACTTCTGGGTCTCACACACCAGAGCGAACAGCTGCTTGATGTTGGAGAACTTACTGTCGTACACCAGGGTCTTCAAAGCGCCCTGCTTCCTCTCCGCCTTCTCCAGGATATCTGCGGCTTTCACGTACAGAGCCATGGCCACAACCAACCAGCTGGCTAACCGGGTTAGCTGGTTACTTGCAGTCGGGCAGTTCCTGGTGTTTAACTAGTGACAGCTCTCTGACTCAGTCCTCAGCGATGGACACGTGGTTTACTTGTCTCCTTCAGGTTTCATAAACGCAGCTCCTCGCTTGTTTTTCCTGCGCACATGGCACAAGAGTGTCACTGCGGAAGTTTGCGCTGGCGCATTGTTTTAGACGTAGTTGGTCTGTTCAGCCAATCACTGACGACTACAGAATGACGTCAACAAATCATCACAGCTCTATAAAAACACGTTATTAGTAACATCTACTACAGTATACAATATGTACTATGCATTTTACTGTACTCTCACACCTATATTTACTTTTTACATAATTCATGTATTCATTATTTTATTTTTATACATGTTTTACTTTTTTTTGTTATATATGTTCAATACAATTTCCAATAAAAATGATTTGTGTGTATGTGATTCCATGTGTATGTGTATATCTCTGTCACTGCTTGCACAGTGAAAATTAAATAACAGGAAAAACACTTCGGTGAAGGAAGTGTCCTTTAGATAGATAGATGGTAAAATGTGGTGATTTTTTTTATTTTTATAAGAAACATACCTTATCTATATCTTTTGGCAAAAAAAAATTAAAAACATTTACTGAAAGAAGTTGAACATTATATTAATCTGATTTCTAAATCTAACAGCAAACAGGATATTTAAACCAATATGTATTTATTTTGAGTAACTGAGTAATAAACCTCTCGCTCTTCTGTATATCTTTTTCTGTTATGGTCTTTGTATACTTTGTATACCTTTAAGATGTTTTCTTCTCTATAATAAAGAATGAGGAAATTTAACAGCCACCATTTCTGGTCCAGCATCCAGTTCTTACAATACAAAAATACTTCTATATTACAATTATTTAATAATTATTGATTTAGAATTTATGAAATGTTCAAATGTGTATTTGCTTTACAGCATATTTCATCCAGATTTGGTTTCCTGGAGTCATAATGGTATTAAAATGTCTTTCTTAATAACTTGTCAGTCTTTACAGTCACTATTTCCAGCTGATTGCAGCATTAGTTTTATTCTTAGCCACATGGTGTTGTTATAAAAAAGAAAACTTCTCTGACATGAATGAAAACACTGAGCTGTAAAGAAACTGTAGAGAAAATGTCCTTAATATTTCATACACAAACATTCCCTGGGTACCAACAGGAAAAGATCCTCAGAAACAGGAGGAAATCCATTTGCATCTTGAGAAACATTCATTGCTGTACATCGAAAAGACGGCCAATAAAATGAAAGATATGAACAAACAAGACATTGCACTCTCATTCAGTGCATTGTCATGAGCCAACAAAGTACAACTAATAAAAACTTTTAAAAACATTAAATCATCAGCTGTCGACTGACCTGCTGAAGAGAGGAGAGAACATTTCTCCATCAAGAGAAAAAGGTTGATGTGTAGCAGTGTTCTTGCACATCTGATTTGAGCATCTTTAAAATTATTTTAATGGTTTTGTGGCAGATTTGTGTTTTTCTGTGGGAGACAGACAACTTCAGATTTTACACATCAGGATTCAGATTAATTAAAAATAATTCATCTCCTCCTTTGCCTGTGAAACAGAAGTGACGGCATGAGGTCTTCAGAAGACCTCATTTTAGTTTGAACTGAAAAAGCTGCAAAATGCAAATCCCTGGTCACTTCTCTGGCCTGAACCTTCTTTAGGCATGAATCAAACTTGGGAATACAGTTTCACAAGTCTATCCAATTCTGTTTTAACAATAAAGGTTAAGTACTCTCTGAAGGCAAAAATATGCTGCTTTTTACTTTCAATCATCTGAGCTCTGACAGTAGGCCACTGGTTTTACACCTTGTTTTTTTTCAGACTTTTCCATGTGCACTTTTCAATTTCAGTTTATTGCTGTTGCCAACAACAACAAAGTTGAAATTACACTCAGGTTAATTTAATGTTAGGAGAGATTGTGGATGTGCAAGCACCATTTACAGTTTAGCAGATGCTGAGTTTTTGTTTAATGGGATGTGACTCGCATAAAACAAAAAGTATGGAGAACAGATCAACCAGAGCCATTAATGACTGGATCCATCAGTGTTTACTGGCCCCATTGTGCTTTTTAACAGTCTTTGTGGAGTCCTTATATAGAAGCAGTCTCTCTGTGGTGTGATGTGGAAGGTGGTTACTCTTGGCTCTTACAATACATTGCAGCCATTGGAAAGAGTCTGTCAAAGCCGCCTGAGGTGGCCGGTACTGCCAGCAGCTTCTTGGCGATGTCCTGGAGCATGGGAAACCGATCAGCAGATTTCCAAAACAGTAGACTGGAGTTCCCCTCCCACAGTGGTTCAGCCAGGTACATATCAAGCTCCGACTCAGACTTCATGGTCTTTGCAGGCAGTAAGAGGAAGTTGAAGATGGACTTGCGCTTGAGTTCATTTCCACTGACTCCATCGTTTTCTTCTTTGCAGGCAACAGATGCCTCCATTAGTGTGTTGGTCTGGTTCTCCTCTTGGTCATCCGGCTCTTGTTTAAACTCCTTCTTGATCTGGTATTTATTTGCTTCCACAGAGGGACATGCTGAGGCCCCCATGCTTTCTAATGTGGCTTCCATGATGGTGTGAGCATGGTGCTTTGTTGGAGGAGACAGGAAAACTGTCTTGTAATCCAGTTTGACATCAGCAAACGGCTGAAAAATAAAATATATGCAAGACAGAGCGAGATATTTTAATTGATGCACTCCATATAAACAACACAGAGCTAAATATATAAACAAATATACTGAGATTTAAATCAAAATTAAGATGCCACGCAAAATTGCATTTTGAAGCATTCAGTTCAGCAGCTCTCTCGATAGGAAATAGTTGTGACAGAACAGTCAGAGCTCCCTGCTGATTCAGTACCTGCATTTTGATCCTAGGGTTAAGCACAGCAGCGAGTATCATGTCCTTCTGGTAAATTAGGGATTGGAATTGTGTGTGGAGGCCTGTGCGCAGAGCCTTGTTGAAGTGGATGTAGTTGGTGACACTGCTTTCCAAGGTTTTATCCAGTCCAACGAGGGAGGGTATGATGAAAGATATGGTCACACCATTTCCTTGTAGGACCTTAGTTGTAAGAGGCAAAAGGGAAATGTTCACACATGCTCTTCTACAAACAATACCTCTCTAACAAATACTTCTTTGAATGTATTTGTATTTAGGGGTTCACAAGGAAAAAGATAGGTCTTATCCTTGAACTAAAGCTCAATGTACAACTGACAAACTAAGACATGCAGTGTTTCCTCTAGGATATTTTTAGCAGCTAACGGCTAAAGTGCTTCAGTATAAGATTAGATTAGATAGATCTTTATTGATCCACACATCTGGGAAATTCACTTGTTACAGCAGCAGGCAGGTCAAAATGAGGTAGACAAGAGAATAAAGAAAAATTTAAAAGAATTAAAAGTCAATTTAAAAACATATAACTAGCCGTTGTGCAACAGTTGTGCATCCCTAGATGCACACAGTCGGCCAAAACCACTGTCAATGAAAACACGTAAAAAAGTACAGACACAAAAACACCGAAAAGAGGTCAGAGCTACTGTAACTAGCTGCCACTCGTACGGTGCCATCTTAAATCACTCAATGTCAGTCACATTCACATTTCTTCTTTAAAAAGGTCCAGTGTGTAGGACTGAGGGGATTAATCAGCAGAATTTGTAAAATAATGATCATAATTATATTTCAATTAGTTTATCACCTGAAACAAATTTTGGGTGTTTTTGTTCTTTGTTCTCTACATTGAGAGTGGGTCCTCTTCCACAGAGGCCACTATGTTGAACAGAGAAACCAAACACAGGATCTAGAGAGGTGTCTTTTGAGTTTTAGTTATCTTAAGGCCACCCCTACATGCTCGGAAGGGGGGAGCGAGAAGCAAGTGTTAATCTATCTGTTGTAAAATGGTTGGTTGTAAAATGCAACTTCACCACCAGATGGCACTAAATCCGACACACTGAATCTTTGCTTAATTAAGCCCCACAAATAGATCCCAAAAGTGTGAGGATTAACATTCTCTTTTACCTGTAAGGCCTCCTCAAAGGGCTCAAGGAGACTCAGGATGTCCGAAACCTGCTCCCTCTTGACCATGATCAAAGGAGGGGCGCTGGCTGTGTCGCTGGCCTCTATGCGGGCCAGGGCAAGGACTTTTAAAATGGCGCTCCAGGCAGACTCCTGTACCATGCAGCGTAAAGACAGCATCATGGAGTTCCAGCGACAACTACTCGAAGAAGGGCACAGAGACACGTTGCACTCCCTCAACAAAACCTAAATAAACGAAATGACACAAAATGGTGAGGTTAAAACAAATCAAGAAATAAACATCTTACCTTTTCGAATCACTGTTGCCATAAAGATTTATGATAACATGTGCCCAACATAAGTAATAAATTAGCACAGAAAGACAGTTATGACACTGAATGAGACATAACAAGATGTTTGTAAATAGACCAGTCCATTGTACAACCCTCCTCTGACCCAGTGTCGGCTGGGATTGGTTGCAGCCCCCCCGCAACCCTCAGTTTTAAGTCATATAGATATAGGATAGAGTATAACCATTTATTTGACAGTTAAAGAAAATGCATTTTACAATAGAAACTACCAGTAAGTCTGATGTCTGAGTGATTTATAAAAACGTAATTAAAAGCCCAACACAGCCTAGTGCCAACTCTTTGGATGTGAAATCTAATAATCTGTAACATAAAAAATACTTTGACAGGGAGTATTTGCCTTGTCAAGAAAAATGTAAAACAGAGTAAAATAAATATGCTTGTCTATTTCTCCTACCTCACTCCAGTAGGCGCTTCTCCTAAAGAAAGTCACTATGTTGTTGACCTGTAAGAGCAGGTTCTCCACCACTCTGGAATTCTTCAGTGCCTCCTTGATGACTAGCTGCAGTGTTCTGGCCACACAGGTGATCCTTTTCCCGATCTGCAGCTCTGAAAAAGGGGACTCGGTTTCTGGCATCTGGTTGGACAAAAATTTCACTGTCTCCTTCCCATTTGGTTCTCCCTTGTTGGCGGAGCAGATGATTTTGTAGTCGCAGAACAACTTGTTCTCTGACAAGGTTTCTTTGGCCTGGTTGGTGAGGATGTAGCCGATGCTGCGAGGAAATATGCCGTAGCTGAGCAGCACGTCTTCGAGCTCTCTGGCCACAGCCGCACTGAGGTTTTCGTGGCGTAGATGTCGGAAAGCCACGATGGGACGGCGGATCTGCCAGGAATCACAGACAAAGTGGAGTTGCACGACGACGATGGGCTCCTCCACTGGTTGGGACTCATTCCCAGCCCAAAGGTCAAACGTGACATGAATGGTGTTCTCACCATCTTTGGTGCTTGCAAGGCAGGCTTTAAAGTCACGGATCAGCTGAGGCTTGATTGTTCTTTCCACATCATTGTAAAGCTGCAGGCCCATGGCACGCTGGGATAGCCTGTTGTATTCAGGGCTAATGGAACTGACAAAATTCCTAAAGCCTGCGCCTTCCAAAAAACTGTGTGGAACAAAGATACATTAATGTGGTGGGTGTGTGAGGAGGTGATAAAGACTGGTGATCAGATTTCTACATCAACACTTGGCAGACATTCGGATAACTAGCCTTTCTGCTTTAGTGCAGTAATTCAATAAACACAACATAGTTGCTTGAAAGACAAGGAACACACAAGACATCGACCAAGGAACACACACTCATTAAGTAATTTCTTTAACTTGCAAATGAACAAACTGGGGTATTTTGACAACTACCCCACAGGGACAAATAAACAGCAACGAGCACCGAAGGTTACCTGAATGGCAGCATGTCTTCAGCGATCATCCTCAGTGCTGCATCAACAAACTTTTTCTGGTCCACCGCCGTGGCTGCTGGTGGAGCACCTGAGTTGGAACTGGGACTGGAACTCGTGCTGGGGGACAAGGGGGGACTCGGAGAGGAGACCTGTCCCCATGAGGCCAAAGCTTCTGGAGGTGGAACAGCCGCCTCCTGTTCGGAGTTCTGCCTGACCTGCAGAAAAGCAATAAGTAGGAGAATTAGATCAAGTCGGCCAGCTGGGAATATCTTGGAGATAAATATAAAAAAACATTTAGAAATTTTTTGTTAGGCATCCAAAACCAGCTCTTAAAGATTTGCCAGGGAAGAAATCACGACAGGACTTCCTGGTTCAGCGTCTAACAAAACGTCACACTTAAAGTCCACCTGTACCGCAACATCTAATGATAATCCAGAATACTCTCAGGGCAGAAATACCTTATAATTTTATTCATAGTCTGATCAGCAACCCACAGATGACCAAAACACTGATATGATATGAAAAAGTGGAAATGAGAAGCAATGAGCCATACAAAGAACATGCAAATTTCTCTCAAAATACCTTTCCTTCCGCAAACGGTTGAGTATCAAGGGAAATGCTTTCAGCAGCATATTTAAACAAGCCCAGATCCACCTTATGTTTCAAGTTGAAGTTCCAGTGATTGTTCACAGACGTGTTTGTCCTTCAAGAGAAATAAAAAGTGTGCATTAAAATCACTGTCATGCCTGATAAAAATAGCCTGCAACGACCACGTGACTGCTTTACATCAACCTCGTCAAATTTCACCACAAACAAACCCACCTCCCAGGGAGCAGCTTGGCAATCTCAGCCCACTTGTTCCCTAGAACGGATTGGGCTTTGTAGAGGATTAGGTCTTCCTCATTGGTCCAGGGGTTCTTATTGAGCAGTGGGTCAAGGTGGTTGTGCCAGCGCAAACGACAATCTCTCCCCAACCGCCCTTTTAAGCACTTGGCAATAAAAGACCACTGTCTGGTGCCGTACATGCCCACCATCTCTGCTATCTGTCCAAAGCAAATACACGTGCAAATGCAGAAGTACAAAGTGAAATGGGACAATATTCAGTAAAAAACTCTAAGTAAAGTCTGTATCTGATTTTCTGTGTCATTTTTCAACCTTTTCATCTTCCTCTTTGGTCCAGTTGTCTTTCACTATATCAGGATTCAGACGATAATGCCAGCGGCGCCTACACTGGATTTCTGTCCGCCCCTGTCATGGCAAGAGGAAAAGAACCCTTTTTTTAAATATTAAAGCAGGTTGTTGCTTTAGTCAAGGTTTAAATATTTCCCGTAGGACATTGGTTAGCATTCAGAGATTTAATATATATATTTTTTTATTATAGATACACAGCTCCAACCTCTCTGGGTTTTCACCCATCCCATTAAGCTTTATTTCACATTGCTGATTCATTAATTCTCTTTCTCAGCCGATTTTGTTTCTGAATACTTACAGGTAAAACAGAGGCGATGGTTCTCCAATCGTCCTCAAATTTGCTGAACAGAATTTTGAGATTTTCATCCTGAACAGAGGAAGAAATCATTTCAGATGCACAATAATTTAATGCTAACAGGTACAGGTTATCAGGAACTCATTACAATAACATGGGTAAATTAGGGACACTTCACAGAGCCATGTAGTTTTTAAATGAATTTATAGTTATATTTAACATTAGCTAACAAATAAATGTGGCATTTTCTTAAGCATAATCCGTCCTCCTACTAGCATGCAGCATCACATATAAGTGGCTAAATGTAATAAAGTATTGAAAATATAGTGAGTAGCTCCAGATAACATCAACTGTCCAAAATATGAATGTCAGAGTGTTGAAAGGACAAAATATGTTTTAATGTCTTCCTTTCACTCACCTCTTCCTGACTCCATTTGACTCTCAACTTGGGAGCATCAGTCTTCTCGGTTGTGTCCGAGTCAGTGTCGATGTATAGATTACTGTCCCTGGTTTCTTCCATGCTGCAAACCCAGTTAGAAGCAATATTTAGGGTTTTCAAGATATAGAAATTACTAAGAGTGAGAAAACACATTGGAAATAAACATCAGACATCTCAGCTAAATGTAGACAATGTACAGTATGAGATCAACACATTATAAGGTTGATATGAATACTGCTGTTATTTTTGACCGCATGTTTAGCCATCACATTAAATAACCCTTACCCGTTAAAACATCAGCAAATATTTCACTCTGTTTGGAGGGAGTGTGTTAAATGATACAATTAAAAGTCTGTGTGATGTGCCCAAAGAGCGATGTAAAATAAGATCAACACTGCCCAGGCCTATGAAGAACAAGATGCTACAACTGTTTTATACAGTAGAATTAAACCGTAGAATTGGCCCTTTATATTTAAACACTTAATATTTACATCCGCAGAGGGTCCTCTCAACGGAGGCCGACAGTAGCCCAGAAACCTTTTGAGTTTTTATGACAACTGAAGGCTACCATAGGTTCTCGCTCATGTTTGGAAGGGGGGGGGGGGGGGGCCCTAAATTCTACATGCTGAACCTTTAACTTGACTATTCATATATAAGTACTCATCCAGTTTCCATGAGTATGTACTATTTCACTATCCTGTCCCACAACCTCAGAAATATGTTGTTGTGTATTTAGTCAACTGAGTCTGTGATGTTTTACTTTAAATACGAGGCAGACTCCGTGGGAATAAACCAAGCATGCACATTGTGCTCAATGACTTTGTATAAACTTTACAGTTACTGGTTGTGCCTCACAGCAGGAAGCCAACACAGGGAAGTTGAAATAGCTTAGCAGCTAATTTTAGCACATTACATTTAGCTGACATGAGTGTAAGACGTTCTGCAAAATATCTAAACAGAAAACGGTGCAAGTATCAAAACTAAGTTACGTCAGTTATTTATATATTTTTAGAGAATAAATGACAAAGTACAATATTTACCTTCTCCATTAGGCTGTAACTTTAACAAACGATAACTTGGCTAACTCTTGTACACGATGAAGATAACGTTTATTGACAAACACCGCAAACCTTATTATAAACCATTATTGAAGGCGAAAATAAAGAAATTCCTGCATTGATGTGCTGCTTCCGGGAAACTATCTGGTTCCACTTTTTCGTTCTCATACGATCTCTACAGCAAAGAGACCTCTTCTTTCAAAACTACACCGACTTTGGACAGTCAACATTACAGCTGGGAGACATGTCCATCCCGGTCAGGCACGCGCGCACGCACGCGCCCGCACACACGCACACACGTACACACAAACACACACACACACACACACACACACGCGCGCGCACACACACGCACACGCGCACACACACGCACACACACTTTCTCAAACAGCAGGAAGTTGAGTAGCACGTTCCCTCACTTACCCGCTGTGTTGTCCCGGGTCTCTGCCTCCTCCACACTTCTGCTGCTGCACAGTCAACTTCTTCCTAAACAAACACGTAAGGTGCCGCCACACACTCTTGATGAAAACGCGTGTTACTACAACACAGAATCCGGAAGTGGGGGCGCCGTGTGAGTGTGGAGGGGTGTGTTCAAGAACACCATGGCAGCTCAACTGGTTCCGGAGATGAACAGAAGGCGGAGGCGGTTGGCGACGACTGGGCTGTGAATGGTCAGGAGATGGCCGAGGGAAGTGACGGATCAGGAAGTGAGATGGGAATTGAAGGCGATGGCGGGAGAGGTGATATTTGGTGTAGTGTCGAAGACCCAAAGGTCCAAAAGTAAACCAAAACGTAAAAAGAAATGTAACGAAATCGTCTGTGAAAGTTCTCAAAAATTCTCAAAAATGTATAGATTTGTAAATGTGTAGAAAAAACATGTACATGCACATGTAAAACTTTTGATAATAATTTGTGTGTAGTTAAATTTACACAGGAGTCAGTTCTTAGTTCTTACTTGAAAATGTGACATTGACGTTACAAGCTACAAGCAAACGCAACTTTTCCATCTGAGCTGACGAGCCAATCAGCACTGACTTCCACCAACTTACGAAAATTGTCTGTCTTTAGGCATTTTTTTGTTTCTGACTGAGGGAAAGTGGTAAAAATCCTACATACACATGTAGGCTGTTCTACGTGGTGTCATTTCATTTCTTCATCTCCATTCACTGAGTCTCCCCTGAAACAGTTTGGAGCCACAAAGGTGTGTGTGTGTGTGTGTGTGTGTGTGTGTGTGTGTGTGTGTGTGTGTGTGTGTGTGTGTGTGTGTGTGTGTGTGTGTGTGTGTGTGTGTGTGTGTGTGTGTGTGTGTGTGTGTGTGTGTGTTGAGGTTAAGTAAATTGCACAGCCTTGTTCACTTTGTCAGTGTTGCCAAGCAACTGTCGGTTCCTCACAGTTACTACGGTAACTTGAACCAGTTGGTCTCTAACAAAATGTACACGTTTATCTTCAGACCATAAATTGAATGTGTATCACTAACACAGCCTATGAACCTTAATGTCAGAGAACGCTGTCACCTTCATGTCACTCACACAATGATTGTGGTGAAAATCGGGGAAATTAAATCTGTTAAATGCAGTTTTGCACGGGCGTGTATCACATAACCTTGGCTTGTTGTATTTCACTTGTTTACCACTAAGTGGGGCAATTTTACAGTAATGTAGATTGTGAGCTGCTTTTAAAGTTCCATCTTTTCATCTGACTATATTGTACTGTTACTTTACATATGTACTATTTATATACATTTTTCCAGTTATAAGGATAATTTTATTTGATATGAGCGATCTTGAGTTTGTAGTTTTAAAAAAAAACATTATATGCACTCGGGGATGTTTCACTGATGACAAGTCACTCAGACAGTTGCACATGTTCACGCCTGGATGCGGCCAGTACAACCACAGCAGGGGTTTGGGCATTGAACTAGCGACAAAAGTCCACTTCATCCACCACTGCCTCCGGGACGTGACGTGTCATTGGGTTGAGTGACGTTTTCTGTAATGCAGTTGTGTTTTGACCCTCAGAAATGAGGTGTGCTTTTAAGGTAAGGAGAAAAATATCTGAAAAGACGTACTGATTTCACATGGAATAAAAACACATACAAAATGGTGTACAAGCTGTACATGACAGTGAAACAAAATTAACAATGCTATTATCTACATAGTGTTTCATTTTTGTATTGTGGGTTCAGTTATTCCACTGGGATCTGTTTGTAGTGTTCACAGATGAAAACAGTTTACTCACACCCTTGGAAACACACACACTCTGTATACCCAACCATCAGTACTTCACGGTTGGGATACCACTGTGCTACAGGAGGTAAGAGGAGCTCCTGTGATTCTTGCCAACAGAGCTGCTGTAATGTTATCACATACTCAAGTGGTCTGACAGGTTTGAGTCCAGAAACACACAGTATCTGAAGTCCAAGATTTAAAATCATGTGTAAATTCAAGTATTATCAGCAGAATGTGCTTTAAGTAACAAAAGTCAAAGTACTTTACTCAAGTACACTTTACTATATAGGATTAGTATTGTTAAAGCAGTGATGCACTGCCACATACTGTTGGACTGCTGGACATTTATAACTGAGTTAATTTGCAATGCTGTATGAATATTCAGCTTATTGAATAAATGTTCTAGAAATGTGTAGAAACTATTTCACAAGAACTCAGTTTTTCCTGAAAGATGCCTTCTGTTTAAGAAGCTCTTCGGGTTTCAAATAACTTTATTATAATAACAGCTGCCTTATACACCTATATCTAAATATGAAATGGAGAAACTCAAAATAAATCAAAGTATTGCAACATTGAACAATTGCATGCTGGTTAATTATCCAAAACATTGTTTCTATTATGCACACGTCATGTGTAAAGGTTCATTCAAAAGAACATGTCAATGTTTGGACATCTGTTTGATTTATTAACATGTTTATTATGCACACACCCACACACATATGGATTTTTGTTCTGCAGTCATCAGCCCATAATGCTGCTGCTGCTGGCAGCGTGACAGCTCTGTGTTTACAGGATCAGTCGGGAGTGACAGCTTCTCACGCTGGGTTACATTTTTAGAAGGCAAACAGTGAACAAGGAGAATCAGAAGCATTTGTCTCCTGTCCCAACATTTCATTCATTCATTCATTCACTCATTCATTCAATTAAAGCCGTTTTCTGAGGAAATACATTGTGATTTCCCTGTTAGTGTATTTAGTTTCATAGAAAAGCATCTGATCCAGTGTTCTGAGAAATTAAAACTTTCGAGGGGGTAAATAGTAACAGGCTTCTTCTGGAATTGCTGCTTCTTTAATATCAGATGCATAAACAACACTGCATGTTTATATGAAAGAGAACAAAAATGAAACTCAAGGACATCACATGTACATTTTCAGCTGCCACTGCCAACATCCAACTCCATCCATCTCTAATAAGGCAGAGAGGCACTTCATGGTTTACACTGATAAAATCCCATGGCTGCAGAACATAATCCTATTGCTACTGTATATTTACAGATGTTAGATACAGTATTTTCATAACAACATGAACATGTTTTAGCCCATAGACTGGACTTAAAGATGGATGACATGACAGCTCCCCAAAAGTGAAGCCAAAGATTCATAAATCCTGCCTCCCTCTCCAATGTTATTGGAGCAAAGGTAAAAAGTCAAAATACACATAAAATAAAAATATCTCAAATATGGTTTCTGTCTGTGTTCCTTTTTCCAGCAGCATGCAATGCAAAATATGGCAGCATTTGTATTTGGGATATTGGGAGGAAGTGGAGAAACGTCATCCATCTTTATATATAATCTAAGTTGTAGCCTGTTACATATTATGAAATAAAACTAATTCATATCACTGTCTATAATAATGTCCAGACAAACAAATATGAAACATTTCCTCATTTTCAGCATTGAAATAAAAGCACAATTCACATAAACCAAATAAACATCATTTACATCATGTACTGGTTTTTTTTCCACCTCCTTTGTTTCTTTGATCAAATATTTTCTTTAGGGTTTTTAAGGAGGAAGAAAACCCCAGTTGAATCCATTTTTTCATCACTTGCTTCTTAACATTGTACTTTTTCTGTTTTATGTTGTAAGAAAAACAAATGAACAGGAAGCATGGGAAGATTGTGCTGCACAATAATCTGTCCTTGTGTCACAGAGTGAAGCAGCAGTTTCCCTGAGAAATCCAATCCTGCACAACAGTGTCAAATCAGGTCAAAGCCAATAGAGTCTTGAACAATCTGGCAAAAACATCACACTGATATCTGATGTTAAAAAACGATTTAAAAAAGGTACATTTGTACAGACTGTCTCCAGATCTTTTTTTTTTTTTTTTTGTTGTTTTTATGTAATTCATTTCTTTAGGTTTTCTGGATCTAAATCTCTTAGAGCACACTGGAAGACAAGGGTTGTGTTTTTACACCCCCTCTACACAGATGTGTACAAACAACTTTTTACATGTTCTTCATTCCTTTGCAAATGATTGTAAAGTTGCTCCCACATCTTATGAGCCCTGTGTATTTGGTAAGATCCCCCACAACCTTCTCTAAGGGCAGGCCAGGGATATATCCTGGTAATAAACACGCAGACGGGCGATGAATTAAAGGAAAACCCTGAAAAACTAGTAGAGAAAGAGAACGACAAGTTTTCCTATATGGAGCACAGGCATGAAAATTATCTGAATCAGATGCTGTGTCACCTGGTCTCATCCTGACTGAACAGAAATGTGAGATTTTAGACAGCTCTCTCCACCATCAACATCCGAACCAAATGAGGGAATGTATTTTAGAAAAATAGTGACTCGTAGAATCAACTGGCACCAAAACTTGTTCTGGCGGCTCATGGTAACCCAACAAATTACCAAGACAATTTATATTGATTTTTCCTTTAATTTGTCCACCGTCTGACTTTGAACCTTAAAAAATACCTCGTTTTTTGGCTTTTGGTTTTATACGAGGCCCCTTTTTTTCTACACCCTCAAGAGGAACTATTTGGAAATTGGCACAGAGGTCAAACATGACAAATACACAGTAGGTAGCACAGTATGTGAGGAGCTCTTGTTTCCACGAGACCATAACCCAAACGTCTCACAGAAAGCTGTCGTCGCTGCCGACAAAGGAGAAGCCGTTGAAGGCGTTGTTGCAGCTGGTGCTGGCGTTGAACTCCGGTGTCCGACTCACCGAGCCGGGAACCATCTCTCTGGTGAACTCTGGATCAATATGTTGAGTGTCAGCTGGACCTCTCTGAAACATGAGATCATCAGGTAATGAGGGGAAGTTTCTTCCTTACATCATCATTGTTGTTACTATGGTTACATGCGGGTTCCCACACAGATTTTTGTCTTGTTTCTGGCTTTTAAATCAATCTCTTAAAGACACATATGAAAGATGTGCTTTCTCTGGGACTTGGGGTCTGAATTCACCTTAAACATTTTATTTTTATTTATTAATTTTCTTTAAATCTAGCTCTGATCTAACCAGCTGTTTTAATAATTTTATAACGTTTATAACTAGGATGGTAGGCAAGAAGTCTGAGAGTAAAAAGTGCCACAGAGAGAGAGAGAGGAGTATCTCTTCTCATTTGTAACATTTTCATTCTATTATTTGCAAATGTTTTTCAATGCTCCATTTTCTTTTCACTCAATTCTTCAGTTTTAACTTGTAAAGCACCTTGTTACTTTGTTGTGAAAGGTGATGGTTTTAAGCTAATTATAATAATAATGTTTTCAGTAATTGATATTAATAAGTATAATAATCTATATCTTTTTGATATATGAAGATGAAATGATTAACTAATTGTCAGTTACAATTAAAAAAATGTAACTGACTAAAATTCTTAAGAGAAAAATAATGTTGCCATCTATTGGACCAATTTGACAAATATGATGAGGTGATGAAACAAAAATAAAAATAAAAACACACACAAAATGTGACCACGAGTGACGAGAGTCAAACTCTAACCGAGACTGGACTGACGTCTATAACAGAGGATTAAGGGATTTGAGGAAATATGTGCAGTGGATCAGCTTTCGAGAAGACTACAAGAGGGGGTATTGTCGGCGGATCTCACTGAAAAATGGAGGTTAAGTAAAAGATTGTGCAGGAGATATGTGAGAAGGCACCAGAGTGTCTACAGGGACACACACACACACACAGCTGACTGAAGACAGAGAGCAGAACAGACTCACCACATTGGGGTTGTAGGGAGGAGTGATTCTCTTGTGGTAGAGGTCGTCCCAGTTGATTGGAGAGAAGAAGGTGTGGTTCTTTATTTCTAACTATGAATAAAAGAAAGAAACGTACTGAATATGAATATACCATCATTTTAAGAACTTCCTATTAAGATTTCAGATTCAAGATTGTCATATATGAGAGAGAAATGCTGAAGCTTTGACCTTGAAAAAAGTCCAAACCCTTAAAATATTGTCTTCAATTTTCATGAAGGGCTAAGACTAGTCCACGGTTAAAGCTAAATTTAATGTAGTTGCCCTTTGAAGTTATCCTTTGTCTCAGACTAAGCTTATGACCCGTCTGGGAAACCATCTGTTTTATTGTGCAGCTACAGTTGAGAATTCTTTTGATCACACTCACAAAGTCAGCGATGGCCCCGATGCGTCGGTGCTGGTCCTTCTGCAGGAGACCCACCAGCAGAGAGCACACGGCCTCAGACTTCCCCTGAGGCAGAGGCAGCGTCTTGTGGAGGATCCCATCATACATTTCATTGACGTCACGGCTGTAGAACGGAGGCTGAAGCAAAGGGACGAGCGCAGAAGTCATTAGCGTCACGCAATACAATTTAGCAAATTTGCCAAGATACAGTACATTCACTCCTAAGGAAACCGAAATTTCATGAGGGATATATACGTTTTGTCTTATACCAGCTGTGTGTAAGGGAGATGAAGATGAATACATTTATACGAATAAAAAACATGCTGAAGCATCAAGTTTGACCTTTGACACCTTAACTTGTACATATGGACTGAATGTAAAGTAGTTACTAGTTGCCTAAACTTTAACCCTTAACTCTAACTTTGACCTAACTTTAACCTAAGTCTTAACTTAACCGAAACCTAACTCATAATGTTTTAACCTTAAGCTCTATTGATTTTAGTTATGGTGACTTTTTACCAAAAAGGAAGACAAGTCCTCATAGTGGGACTATATAAATGGATTTAGGTCCCCACAACATGGTAATACCTGTACACACACACACACACACACCAGACTGTAGATCATCTCATAGAGAACTGCTCCCAGACACCACCAGTCCACTGTCCTGTCGTACGGTTCCTTACGAAGAACCTCTGGAGCCAAGTACTGCAGACGGAGGGATGGTCAGAAAGGAGGGAAAGAGAGAAAACACGATTAAGGGAAGGGAAGACAAGATTTACTGCACATGACCTTTATAATCTCTGAAGTCAGTAACTTTGAATCGACTGGTGTCAGTTTGGTGAAAACTGTCCTCACTACACTTCAAATGTCCAGAGGACATGGATGATGCATGTATGTAATATGAGAGATTTGTGGTATGATCGTCTCATGTCCGTATATTTTTCACTCACTTCTGGAGTCCCACAGAAAGTCGAGGTCGTTCCCTCGGGCTCCACACCTTCTTTACACAGCCCAAAATCTGTCAGTACCACATGGCCCTGCACACACAGACATGAGCAGGCCTTCTTCACTCAGAGCAATTATATATATATATATATATATATATATATACACACACAGTATTTACAATAGTGACAAATACAGATGAAGGGGTTTCTGACTTGCCTGAGAGTCAAGAAGAATATTCTCTGGTTTCAGATCTCTACAGTGAACATGAACAAGCAGATCATCATTATAAATTAAAAAGATCATATGTGAATTTAGCTCATATTTTAAGAAATATGTGACCGTGAATGTGCGAGTCTGTCGGACCTGTAAACGATGTTGAGAGAATGAAGGTAGCCGATGGCGCTCGCTACTTCCGCGGCGTAGAACCTCGATCTGGGCTCAGAGAAACATCTCTCTCTCTGCAGGTGGAAGAACAACTGCAGGGGCAGGAAGAGAGGGAGGAAGAAAAAGAGGGAAAATGACAGTAAGTGAGCCAGTATGGAGAACCCAAACACATATATCATGCAAAGCCAATATTAATTTGAACAGATAACAGTTTACTTTCTTTCATGGTGTGGGGTAAAACACCAGCTCATCAGCATAGAAGGTGATTTCATTTCATAAAATGAAATAGAGGTCCATTTATCACAACATGGTTACTGTGAGGCCTGCAAATGTCAGCTGAACAAAAATGTACAGTCCAGCAGGCGACTGGACGTCAAACCAGGTCAAACTCCAGTTTATTCACAGTCTAACTGTTTTAATTTCTTTCTCTGGCTTAGGGTTAAAACAAAAAAAAAACATGATTTTGAAGAAATAAACAGTTGTTATTGTTAAATGTTTGAATGATTTAGCTCCTAACCCTAACCGTCGCCCTCGACAGACCTTACATTTAATCTATTCAGTCTAAAAAACGTACCTCTCCCCCGTTTACATAGTCGAGGACAAAGTAAAGTTTCTCAGCTGTCTGGAAGGAGTAGTGGAGCCGAACCAGAAACGGATGTTGGAGACTCTTCAGCAGCACGTTTCTCTCGGCCATGATGTTCTTTTGCTGAAGAGAGAGAAGAGAAAGAGGTGAGACAGAAGGTAGAGAGGGAGAAGAGGCGTTTCAGAGCCATCCTTTTACGTCTGTAGCGCTGTGTGGCATCGATTGTTTTCCTTTGGCCTGACCTACTTTAAATATGGCCTGTGTTTTTATTATCGTCCTCCTTTGAGAAGCTCACTGTCAGTTGTGTTTTTTTCTGTTAAGCTGTAAATCATTTCCTGATCTATCTGTTTTCATCCTCTCTTTTTAGTTACACGTTTTCAAATTTGGATCTTTTTCTTATTCCCCTTCATCCCTTGAATTTCTGGGGACATAACACCGGCCTTGCTATGTTATCTCTAAATACATTTAGATCATGGACCACACAAGAGGAAATAAATGACACCACCTGTAAATCACTGAGCTGTTTTAGTGCCTCTGTATATGATAAATACATGATACGAGTTGTTCCTGCTTCCTTTCTGCTGAACACGGTTTACAACATGCTCCAAGAGAACTTAAAGTCCTACTGACTGTAAATGACAGCACACTGGTGAAAGTACCTTTGGGTTCTTTGATGATACAAATAGAAAAAAGTGTTTTCTTTTGTTTCTTTAGCCTGAAGTTACAGTGCACACACTTTGGACAAAAACAGCATGTGAATGAGTTATTTTTATGCTAAAAATTTTAGCCTCCTATGATACACAGGGTACCCCCCCCCTCCATTTTTCTCTCTCCTTTTCTTTTCTTTCATATTATATATTTATTGGGTTTTTTTTTAAAACAGGTACACATGCGTATTACTAATCTATACTACCACTAATACTCAGTAATACTAATACATTTATTTTGCTAATGTTATTAATTCCTACATTTCCTACTCTATCTGTAATGATTTCACTATGTGCAGGGGAGGGTGGGAATGAGGATTTAAGGGCATGGCTGATTGTATCTAATGACGCTATATTTTTGTTCTCACACTGCCCAAAATAATAAAGAGATTATAAAGTAAAAAGATGGAGGATGGTAGGTGAGAAGTCTGAGAGCAAAAAGTGCATCGGCGAGAGAGTGGAGTCACAAGGGGGATGTGAGGAGGGGGAGTAGAATCACGAGGGAGAGGAGTATGAGGGGAAGAAGAGGAGATAACGCAGTGTTTAACCCAGAAGGAAGTGTTTCTCCTCATATTGGCACCACCTCCAGGCAGAGTGAGAGGAACCACAGGACTGATGTGGCCAGTTAGAAGAAGTCAGAGTGAGAATTACATGTTTCTCAACACACAGGCTGTATACTGAAGTGTATTTAAGCTGCTAGTTTGGGGTACATGGACACGTTTTTAGAGAAACAGAGCAATAAATAAACAAGAAATCATGTTTCTTGATTTTCTTACTGGCAGTGAACCATTTAGTATTTCAGCTGTGAAATGCAGCAGATATTCTCAGTTGTTAAATGTGGAACTTAGTGTTAAATCTAAATTAAAAGTGTTTTAATTTAGGTTTTAGAAACGCGGACGACTTGTCTTTGTTCTAAAAACAACACAACAAAGTGTTTGAAGCAGATAATCTCAGAGAGTTGTCGGACAAACAGTCTGTTTGTCGCACTGTTTATTTTCTAGGAGTCATAAAAATTGTCCTTTGTACAGAACAAGCCGTAGATTAGATAAGATTCAGATTGTGTTGCTGGGTCAAAACTCTGTTTACTAATAACACTCAAAGATACTTGTGTACACACACACACACACACACACACACACACACACACACACACACACACACACACACACACACACACACACACACACACACACACACACACACACACACACACACACACACACACACACACACACACACACACAGATTTGTCCTCTTGGCTCATGTTGAGATATTTTCCACCTTCACCTGCTTCAGCCAGCAGTTCAAGCTTCAGATTGAGGGCTTGTATCAGTTCCTATGATTATTGTTGTGTGTATGTGTATTTTTTGTTTTAGTCTTTATGTGCTTTTGTCTATATATTATTTTACTGATCATTGTACTTTTGTGCCTTCTATGTACCTTTCTCCATATTTTCATATAATCTATCATACGATTCTGTCAGTGATTTATTAACTATTTGTGCCTAAGTGTGGGTGAATGTACTTCTGCATGTTATTTGTATGTTGTTTAATATCATCAAGCAGATAAAAAACTAGCCTATATGGCTAAATCTGGCACAATTACATGTTGGACTTTAGCATGCCTGTTAATTAATTTGCAATGTCCCATTTAAATATATCAGCAGTATGTTAGCATTTATTTTTTAAGTGTTGTGTTCTGATGGACTTTAAATAAAGACTTGATTTTTGTAGGCCTGATCACAAGGTAAAAAATTATGTTTCTATAAAATCAAAACTCTCCTTTATCGAGCTGAGGACCTGAGCATTAGAACTAAAGTGCTATAACGTGGCATCTGGGTTCAGAATTAACTTTCTAGATGAAAATGATGACTTCAGAAAGAAGCAGCCGTGATCAGAAATGTCCACGACAGCAGCGACCCACCTCTTTTTTCTTCAGGATGACCTTCTTCTGCAGCACTTTGACGGCGTAGAATTTGCTGTCGGCTTTGAGCTTGGCGAGCAGCACCTGCATGAGGGGTTTGTTTGTTAGTGCTTTGTTTGGTAAACAGTCGGCACCACCATCGCCACAGATCGCTGTCAGGACACTGCATTAATCCTCCGTGAGATCAGCACACACACAACACAGATGCGGGATCTGTGGAAACAGATGATCCTGAGAAACCTGAGCGGTGTTTCATGCAAAAAGGAGAAGGCATCTCCATCCTATGAAGAGAATTAACACTATTCATGTGTTGAAATTCAAAGCTGTTGACAAGACAAAGTATTGGTATTAAGAGTGCGTTGTATAGTTTATGTGAAACCCTTCTCTGCTGCTGTCTGACACTACCATTGACTGGCTGATGTTTGAGCCTCAGTGGACTGTACAGTTAATCATTCGTGAAGCTGGCAGCACATTGTGATCAGACAGGGGTGAGCTGGTCCACTCTCTGACCCTGTGAGTGACTGTCCGCAACAATTAAACTGAACCCACAGAGAACTACTGTTAATCTATATGACTCACCATTAATACCTGCACCACCGATTATTATTTCATGTCCTCAGTGCAAGGTCACAACACAGAAGCCTCGTCTGCTTTAAATCACTTTCACTGACGAGTCTCTGCTGGAAAACGTGTGACCGGAACGAGTCGCAACGAGGAAACATTTTCAAACTCATGGATCATGACTCATCGGACTCAGACTCATAAATAAGTAATGGTTGGAGTGTTACCTTTCCAAAGGTCCCCTTGCCAATGACAGCCAAGAAGTCAAAGTCAGTGGGCCTGGCACTGGAACAACACACAGAGTAATGTATTAAATGCATCATACATGATTGCACAATAACCCCTGAAGAGCTCCATCTGTAAGAGCTGGAAAAGTCACCTGAAAATGATTCTCTCAAAAAAGTGGCCGTTATAACGTCCATCATGTTTTCATCCCTGTCCATTTGCTGGTTTGTTAGTTGAGAGCATTACACAAAGATAACTAGTAAATAGACTAAATGAAAGTCAGGTGGAAGGACGTGGTATGGGTCAGGGAAGAACCTGTTGCATTTTGATGCAGATCCGAATCAGGGGGAGGACCCAGGAATGTATTTTCCTTTTCTTTAACATTGCCTCAATTCTCAGATAATAATTCATGAGTGTGTGAAGTGTGGTGCAGCTTGATTGAATTCAAAAGGGACTGTTGGGCCTTGGTGGAGGTAAAACAGAACACGTTACACAAACCATTAAATATGCTCTTTGTAGGATTTTTTACTGATTTGGGTCACAAAATATAAAACAATAATCTGATCCAGAAGAAGGGATACTATCACATGGTGACAGCTTGTTACCTTCATCAAGGAGGTTGTTTTCCATCCTGTGCTGTTGTTAGTTTGTTTGTTTGTCAGTGGGATTATGCATAAACTGCAGAACAGAAGAGAGTGGACATGGGCAAAGAAAGAATATCCTACATATTGATGGTGATCCGAACAAATTGGTGGATCCAGGATTTTATCCCTTTCTTTAACATTATTTTGGAGATTGTCGCTTTTTAATTTCACAGGGAATAATTCATGGATCTTGATTTAAAACATTGGACGCATTAAGGGGACTCTATGAGTGTGGGTAATTTGGTGCGGTCAAAGAAGAATTTGGTTTTCCTGGATTTGGAGCTGTAATGAACAATCCTCGGTGTGTTAAAGTAAAGAGAGCGATATAGCTGGAAAGTGACAGCAGAGCTACTGACTGTGGGTTCGCTGAAGGTCCCAGGTTGACATCTTCTTGAGAGGAGGAGGATGGTGACCGCATCTGGAGAATGAAAATAAAAATAAATACAATTCAACACACTGAGGATTGAAAACTACACTTTGCAATAATTTGTCTAAACAAAAGATATGAAAACCACAAACAATAACTTATCACTTATTGTTTGTGGGGGGGGGGGTAACTTTTAACTTTGTGAAAAGCAGAACTTTGCAGTGTGGAAACGTTTTAAAGAAAAGTATGGAGTTTCAAATTTAGGTGGCTTCATGTGAACATCCGTTGGTGAGAGTGGTTTAATAATAGAATTGTCTTCACAAACTGGGAAACACAGTAACAGGCAACAAAAGCAAAGAATATTGTTCCTGGAGGTAAGACCATGAAGGTTTGGAGACACCCTGAGATGACATGTGCTTATATAATGTGACATGAAATGGAATCACATCAGAGCGAATACACATCAGAAGCAGGTGCAGACATTTTTCTATTTTTAAATAGACCACCTTATAATAAGTAGAGTTAAAACAGACCAAGACTCAAACATAAAAAAAAACACAAATACTTAAATGTACTCACATTACAGTCTGCCATTCCACTCCCACTGCAAAGTCAGCATCATGAGAGGAGAGGAGAGGAGAGGAGAGGAGAGGAGAGGAGGAGAGGAGAGGAGAGGAGAAAAAACTGTGATGAACAATTTGTTATTCAAATCAACTTTTATCCTTTCAACTTTGAGACGCTCAGAAAAACTCATAACCCACCTTTTCCATTATGTCTGGGGAGTGTGCGCGTGTGTGTGTGTGTGTGTGTGTGTGTGTGTGTGTGTGTGTGTGTGTGTGTGTGTGTGTGTGATACCACAAGGATGTGGAGCGGATGGTAATTTGGGTTTGTAAGAAACAAGACACACAATGAAGGACATTGTGAATATATTCTGTGTGTGTGTGTGTGTGTGTGTGTGTGTGTGTGTGTGTGTGTGTGTGTGTGTGTGTGTGTGTGTGTGTGTGTGTGTGTATATGGACTGTATCATTGAACATGTTTACATCATAAATATTGCCGTTTCAGTTTAATTTGTCAAAAAATACGGGATCACCAGGGCCTCTCTCTCACCCAAACACACACAAAATAAAAGTTGCAATTATTCTCTTCATTTCTTCAACATCTATTTAAAGGCATAAAGAAAAAAAGAGAGGTGACAGGTCACACTTGATATTTAACTGTTTAAAAAAGACAAATACTGAACTCTAAATCTATAAGGTTGATGAAGACACACAAAAACGACCCAAACTTCATACACCCTGACACACCATACAAGAAAACAAGACTATATGGCAACAGACAAAAGGCATCTAAAGTTTACATTTGGGAGCAGGACAGATGTACACTGGGTACATCCAGTTTGTATTCATTCTCCTGATGCAAAGTCCTCTGTATGTTATCTGAGAGAGAACTGAAGAATTCCACACACTGTCCAATCACATCTATCACTTTCTTTTCAACAAGAGACTTTCTGATCTTCTGCACGTGTCATTAAGACTTTTTAAAAATTACACGACTAACTTTTGCCAAGTTGTTCTCACGTTGGTGGCAGATCTACCTGCACAAACCACCGTGTTGACATATTGAATACGGTGACAGGACATGAGCTGGTGTTCATTTCTACGTAGCTCAAAAAGCTGAATATATATAAAATGAAAAATAATAAAAGTGATTTTCTTCTTTGCAGTTTGGACAAACCCTGATGAATGTAACGCATGATTCAGAAGGATTGTCAAGAAATAAGAGCAAAAACAAGAGGGATTTAACAATAAGACGGCATGTCAGCAGGTCCAATTGATCTCAGGAATGAATGAAGATAAATGTCCTTTTAATAACAACCATCATCCACAGGCAAGTTAATCTATTTTCTGCAAATAACGCTAAACAACAAACAGCTGCCGTGTGTCCAAAGGTTTACTTCACAGAGCCGAGCAGCAGACTGTGGATCACTGAATCAACACTAAACTAAAAATCAAAAACATCCGCCACCGTAGAACAGACAAGAGACGTTTTCCTGCCCAGTGTTGAGACCCCGACTCAACATTTACATAATCCTTCAGACACTTTCCCAAAAATAATTGGAATCTCTTTAGGTACCCTTATAGAGCCTTCTTTAGAATGTATCATCATAGACTTTTATTTAAAGATACAAGAAGAAGTGAATCTACAAGTCTCCTGGTTAAGAGCACAGACCTGTGAAAACCTGTGATTTTCTTATCACAGCCTGAACTCTGCCTAGGCTGATAGTGATATCACAGGGAGATCAATGACCTGATGTGACTATAAACCTGATAAGTATCTAGACACCATCGTCTTGGATCACACTTCTCCAAAAACACCACTAATGAGGAGACAAGGGAGAATCTACAGATACGTTGCAGAAAACAGTGTCTGTGCTGTAGGATCGAACCCCAGGTCAGCAATGTGAAATCAGGAGTTCGCTCACCTGTGTGCAGACACTTGTTCAGGTTCAGGATTGAGGCTGATCTCAGGTCGGATCTCTAACACAGTCAGTCAGTATGAAGACGCTTCACTTCAACAGAGTGAATCATTGATGGACACTTTCTGAGTTTAAAACACCCGAGAGGCTGTTTACACGGGCGGAGCTAGTATGCGTGTGCAACGTCCTAACAAGGATAGAGGTGTAACCTTGTGTGTCTGGTCCACACGTCAAAGTAAAGTTACTTCCGGACGCTGCATTCCTTTCAAAGTAAGACAAGTAGCAAGAGAGCTCTATTTATCTTTTTGAATTATTTCATGTTTTTATGTAACTTTGCTCTTATCGCTGAGCTGACCCGTTCTTCTCAACATTCATTATTGTACCGTTGACCCTGCTTTAATAAACATATGACAGCTAAAACTTGTGTTTGCATACACACACACATTTAAATGGACATACTGTAGTTACTTAAACTTGATTTATGAAAAACCTTCTTTTCAACAAACGCATATTAAAACTGCATTCTAGTGTCAAACCCTGGACACGCATCCCTCTGCAAAGTAGAGCTCAACATTCAAGTGACGTCACAATGAGCAAAACACATCTTAAGAAAGTGTGACTTTAAAACCCTCCAGCACTCCTCCAATCCTGCTGATAAGCATGCTTTTATTTTGAAAGCACCAGCCTCCGGTCTTCTTGGCCTCCTCCCTCCAAAGGATACAGGTCCTGCTCACATGCTGAACCCTCCTGTATGAAACATTCACCATCCAGCAGTTAGCTGATGGTTGAGTTTTGCTGTGTCACCAGCGACGCCTGTTTTTCAGGCCTCTGCAGCGGAACATGAAGGAGATAAGCAGCAAGAGCAGAAAGGGCGTGAGAGGAGTTGTCACCACCACAGACAAGTGTTGCTGACAATATGGTGGATGGGGGGGATGTGATGCAAGCAAAATAAGTTTATAGTCAATAGTGGAACGCACAGAACACACCTGCACAAGCACAGGAAACGCAGTGTGTGTGTGTGTGTGAAATGCATCATATAAAAGAAGAAGCAGAGACTATGAATCAGACAAGACAGCTTTGGACGTTTATTAATTCATATGGATTGAATGGCATTTGTGACCCGAGATTATCTTCACTCGCACACACACACACTCTCTCTCTCACACACACACACACACACACACGTAAATCCCACCAGAGAGACACACAAAGAAGTCATACTCCAGGAGCCCTTAAAACTTTCCAGTAAAATAACTTTCATCTAACAATATCAAATCCATACTTTTTTTTTAAAACCGATTCTGACATAAAATGTAAACATTTGAAAGAACAAACATCTGAACAGTAAGCAGCTCCACTGGCTCCATATCAAATCCATGTTTATAGTGCTAACATGTGGATTTTTGCACTCTCTAGTGACCAAGTGTGAGAACATCATTGTGTAAAAATCCACCTGGGTTTCACAGTTGTGCTAACATGCCAATGCAAAGTGTCCTTTTTATCTATTAAGATTTGTAAAGAAAATCACAATTTTTTTTTTTTGCAAAAGTAAAAACATTGTTGTTTCGGACTCTAGATTGGAGGGTATGATTTTAAATGAGAGCTCTGGTTATCCCTTCAGCGTTCACAGTAACGATGCAGCGAGAGAAAACAATGTGGGGAATTTGGAGGCAGAAAAAACAAATGACGAGCTCACGGTTTTCTCTCATCTGCCACAACACTACACCTTTCGCTGATACTCTGAACAAAGTAGCTTATTTAATTAACTTCCATCGTATTCTATTAGAATTAGTCTGATAACAAAGGAGCAGCAATATGAAGTGTTGCTTTATACAGTACATCTGTCCATTTTTTTTATATTGCACAAAACGTGAAGCTTGTAGCAGCTTCACTGACCAGCCTCAGCAGCTGCATTAAACTGGCCACATGTCCCTCGGCCCATAGTCCTATCTTTTAAACAACATTTATATTTTCCTTAATTCTTATTAGTACATCTGGAATTTCAGTTTCTTCCACCAATGCTTTTGTCCAAATAGGCAGCAGTTTTTTTATGAAAATGAGGTCTTGTGTAAAGTTCTTTTTTTCTCTGGCTCCTCACCTGGTCTGAGTACAGTTCCAACTGACCCGTGTAACAGCTTGAATTAAAAAGGAACCGTACTCATTCAGGTAGTAAACATATTAAATCAGTTTCTGAGAAGCTCCAGTTCGGCCATGAGTTGCAGCATGACGCTTCTGCAGAAGAGCGACCAGAAGCAGGTGCCACGACAGCTGTATATTCAAAACAAGTGATGTTCGGTAGTTTGGTAAAAATTTAACTGTGAGACTGAACCAAACTCATCAATTGTAAAACCACCAAACTATAAAAAAATGTCTGTTGGTGCCCCTCATCTGCCTCTGCCGCCTTTTAGCCACCCTTCACAGTTTGTCCATCATCTTCATGACATTCCTCCATTACTCCCCAAAAAATATATATGCATTGCCTTGTCCCCCCTCCCCCCCTCCCCCCCTCCCCCCCCCTCTCTGATGGGTACAGGACACCAAACACATGAAAAAAGGGGTCAGGGTCTTTGTCCCTGCAATATAATGAATTTGGCACATAATGATTAGTGGTCCCACCCCCCACGCCCACCCCCCAATGAGCGGGGGGGGGATCACTTGAGTCCCTCGTCTGTGCTCTTGAACATGAGGATGGCGTTGGAGATCTTGAGGGCGGGGCCAAGCTTGATGCTCATGATCTTCACAATGTCGGTCTGAGTGAGCAGCAGGAAGGCCTCCCCGTCAATCATCTGCAGAGAGGCAACAGTGGAGATGTCAGTGGTCATACTCACAGAGGGGTCAACAAAATAAAAGAAATATCTTTTCAGCACCTATTAAGCCCTGAAAATGAGAGCCTGCGGTTAAGTATTTTCCCTACACAAGTGTCTACAGTGCAACATGACAGTTAATTATGATGATGTTTTATTCACGAGCACTCAGTGGTCTCACCTCGTCTTTAAACAGACGAGCTTGTTCTTCACAGCCGATTAGATTCTGGACAAAACTGGAGACCTGCAGCGTAGAGTAGAAATAATCAAAACAGTCAGAGATATCAGACACACTAGAGAAAATAATAACAATAAATAAATAAAAAAGAAAGTAAGCAATGATACTCACTGACCTCTTCAACATTCCATGCTGCTACCTGGCTCGCGTGAATGCCCTGAACGCCAGGCAGCAGTTTACAGTGCTGCTCCCAGCACAGAGACAGAGTCCTGTCTGACTGGCCGCTCAGCGCCGACATGAACAGTGAAGGATACACTTCTGAGGACATGTCTTAGGGCAAACATACACATAAAAACCTGTCAATATATGAATACTTCAGATTTTGACACATCATAACAGTACAAACAAAGTAGTAATCTTGCTTACAAACAAAAAAATCAACAAAAAACGGAGGTAACTAGAGTGTGTGTATCTAGTGGATAAAGTAAATGTAGTGGAAGATGATAGAGGAGCAAACACGTTGCTGTCCATATCCCCTATGTTAATAAAGTTCAGTAAAAGAAGGATCAGCAGAAAACTCACTCTGGTAGTCTCTCTGCTGGTTCTTCCTGTATTTGGGAGGACGGCCGATCCTGAAAACAGAGAAAAACATACACGTGGGAAAATCAAACCTACACATGCAAGTATGCACATGCTTACACACATGCTTACCTGCCACGGTAATGGGTCTTCTTGGTCCTCTGGCCAAAGAAGAGGTTCCTCTTGCACTCCGAGTCTGACAGCTCAGCCTTCAGCCTGCCCTGGTTACGCTCAGCCAGCGGGCAGCCAGATATGCAGTGATGAGCAGTGAAACGGCCAGTCACATGGCCTGAACCGTCACAACCTGGAGTCGGACACTTCCTGTTTAAATGACAGATGATCACCATCAAATGGAAATCTGGCCTCAGTAAAATTTCAAGGTAGGGTTGGTAAGTTGTTTCTGAAACACTTTTTATCTTATTTGCTGAAATCCTCTTCACGTCCTTGGGACCCTCAATAAATAAAGTGGCCTGGAAAAACCAAAACATATGTCAGTGGCCCTCGCAGGACTGTAATAAACCAGTCCTTTCATCCAGAGGAGACTTCATTCAGGGAGAAATACACTCTGCAGGAGCAGAGACAATAGCCAGAGGTTAGTGAGCCAGTCACAGAAAAGTCGGCTTCCAGCAGATGTCAGTGCACCTCCATGTGTTTTGGGGCCGTAACTTTGACGAGAGGGCTGATGGGAGGGGGTGGATTGTATCGGTTGCATTAATTTCCAAAATGCACCCAGCTCTTGCCTTTTATAGGATTACCAACCCTAACTTTAAGAAGATCAACAATCACACCATTATTTCAAAGTTTGAAAACACTTTCAATGTCTTCATCTCAGGTACTGATGAGAACCTGTTGTGGAAGCTGTACTTGTTGGATCTGGGGTGGCTGATGGGTTTGCAGGGAACAGAGGACGGGTAGACAGACTGACCGATAGCAGGAGGCTCCCTCACACCTACAAACACACAAATAAAATCAGATGAGGCCTCACATGTGCACACAGAGCAGGACGTTCAACAAACCCTCATCCCATGCTGCTCGGTGTGGCGTTATTTCTGTTATGAACTAACAAGCAGTGCAGATTTCTACAGGCTAGATACAGTTGACTGATCAGAGTAGGAAAAGACAAACCAAAACACTGGTTCTAGCAGAGAGGACCTTACAGGTTTTTGTTTGAAGGCTGCCACAGTTTCTACTGGAAGGGTGGAGCAAAGAGTATTCAGTTGTACTTTGCAACTTTACCCCTAGATCCCACTAAATCATAAACACTAAACCTTTTGGGAGTTTAAAGTATTGTAGTTGCTACCGTGTGGCTCCTGTGTTTTGGAGTCCCTTGGAGGAATCTTCAGTGGGTGACCGGTTGCTTCACACCAGCCTGCTGGATGTATGTCTGGGTGATCTGAGTCCATCCACTCATCATAGACGTGACTCCAGCCGTCATAGTGGACCTGAAGGTAGGAACAGTCCAGACCATAAGCACCAAAGCCCAAGCTGACAAGTACACACAGTTAGAGCTATACTAGACCTGAGGAAGAAACGTGTTAAACAATATCGTACATATTCAAGATCATAAAATTCATAACCTCAGACATTTTGTATTTAAATGTCCAGGACACACACACATATACACACACACACACACACACACACACATACCCACAGAGCATTACCTTAATGCGGTGAGTCTCGACCTCCTCCACTGTGGCTACTCTGATCAGACCAGGACTTCGCTTGTCCACAGCCTCCAGTTTCATCTGAGGTTGGAAGCTGTGGGCCACACGCTGGAGAAGATGAGGGAAGAACAATTTCCTTTCAATAAAGCATTGGCTTCGCTTGCACCATTCTTAGATCGAGTCAAGAGATTGATACTGTGAATGACGTTCAAAACAGTTCTTTGCTCTCACCACTTTAAAGGCATCAGCAGCCACAGCCTTAGCACCAGTCTCCTCCAGGTAGTGAGACCAGGAGAACAGGGCCTGGTCTGGGTAATCTGAAGCAGCAAAAAAGAGAAAAAAATCATTCAGCTCATACGTATCGCCTCACACATTTTCACCAAGCTCCTTCACTGGTTGCCCATTCATTTCTTATATGTACATGTACAGTACATTACACATATTTATTTGATACACTTACATGTATACATTCTGTGTTTTCTGTTTACATTTGCAAAGTTTAAAAGGGCAATGTTGAGGACATGGAGGAGAACTGGAGAGGCTTTTTTTTAAGTAAATGACAGTCGAATATGAATATGTAAAATCAAGAATTAACAAGAAACACAATGGTCACCTTGTGGTGGGGTTAGGGGCAGGTTCCTCTCCTGGCACCAACCAATCGGATGAATGTACGGACTGCTAGCATCACACCTGTGTGTTTTGACAGTCAACAACAACAACAACATTAGGTTTTCTCGAAAAAAGTTTTCCAGAAACGTTGGTGTATGAAATGACAATGAAGAAGCAATGCTGCAGTTAATTGTAAAGGGAAACAACCTGATTAATTAAATTAGGAGGCTGCACAAAAAGAGCGGCCGACCTGATGCTTTGTGACACGTTTACTAACCGGTTTAGTTTCATGAACGCCAAATCCTGCAGCACCAGGGAGCTGTTTTGAGTACGTGTATGTAATATGTGGGAATTTTGTTTTATATTTTATTTTAATTTTATTGTTGGTCCATTCTTTGGAAAAGGAAAAAAAAAAAAATTATGCTCTGAAAATCATTTGAGGTACATGGATGCCAAATGCTGGCAGGAAAGAGCAACCTCAACTGAATGAGAGCTGCTAATGAGATGCGATTATCCTGTTGTATCTTTTACAGATGCTGGTATAAATAAACCCAGAGTCATTCTCTCTCTCTCTCTCTCTCTCTCTCTCTCTCTCTCTCTCTCTCTCTCTCTCTCTCTCTCTCTCTCTCTCTCTCTCTCTCTCTCTCTCTCTCTCTCTCTCTCTCTCTCTCTCTCTCTCTATATATATATATATATATATATATATATATATATATACATACAATAAATGTGTAAGACAGACAAAGTTAGCAGCTCATAAAGAAGGTGAAGGGGTTAGTTGAGACCAAATCAGAGCATAAAGGAGAACACCAATTCAAAATTCGATAAAGTTTCTCTTTGTCTGCTGGATGTATAACGAGACAATTTCTTGCTATCACTTTAGCCAAAGCCACTTCATATGGTGATTATATGTCAGGGGTGTTGGGCATTTTGTCTGCAAGAAGTTCTGTCCCTTAGTGGCCAGGTTTAGATGAATGCAGGCCCAGCACAACTGAAGTGGAAGTTGTGCAGCTCTACAGCTCCAGCAGCTGTTTGAGAGGAACAAAGGTGCATGGGTGCTTTAGGATAAACACATAAAATGTTAGTTAACTGAGAAACCTCAGTTTGCAACAGTGAGATGCCTTAACAACACTTTTCTCCTGATGAAGGGAAACTGCACAACACAGGACTGTTCTCAGTGTGCTTTCAACAATTTCCCCATAGCATATCCCGGGTCTCAGTTTCTCCATAGCTGCTCAGTATCATAGTAATTTGATCATTTCCCAAATCAAATGAGTTCAGAAAGACCCACCAGTAGTCATATGTGTCATCCCAGTTGTCAAAATGAACCAGGAAACGATAGTCCACCATGTCAGTGACAGTTGCTACACAGATGAGGGAGGGGTTCATGCGGTCGACAGCCTCCAGCTTCATTCCTATCTCGAAGCTGCACTTCACGTCAATCTGAGCAGAAAGCACAAACATTAGAAACCTCAACTAAAAACGTATCATCCCACCTGAATCCATGCTTGTAGATGTTACATTACATATTATATACAACATATTATACTGTATAGCAGCAGTTACCCTGCCAGGACTGGCAAACAACTCTTTGGGAGCCACTTGTGCTTTAGTCATTCTCAGGTAGTTGGTCCAGGTAAACTCCTCCTCTTTACAGCCTGCAGAGACAGAAAAACACAAGATTAACTCGATTCATTGTCTGGAAAAGCAGCAAAACATTAAAACTATGTGGAGGAATAATTCAAGACAAAGCACTCACTCGCTTTCGTGCGTGTGAGTTAGATGAGAGGACTGATGCCACTCTCATCTCTACAGGACACAGGAGGAAACAGTTTGCCTGATTCTGTCCAGAGGTAAAAACAACCCCACCTGCGAACATCTCACAAATTCTCTTAAGATGCTTTCAGACATCCACCGAACTCAAGATAATCTCCTTACATTCTCCGCAGGGGCTGTACGTGAGAACCCAAATGTCCAAGTGAGAGGCTAAGCACATTCTCCAGAGTTTCAATTACCAGCCCTCTACTAAAAACTCTGAGGGAAAGTCTGAATGAGCCCATGTGAGAAAACAGCAAGAAATTCTCCAGAGGATTCGCTGCAAGCGAGTGGGCACGTTGATGATGTTTCTAACATGCGAGAGATGCAAAACCGAAAAAAACGTAAAGATTAAAATATCTCAGGATGAAAACGCAGTGCCATTCTCAAAGCAGACACAGAAAAAGATGACAGGAAAGCCTTTGGTGATGAGGCCAGATGCTGGTGTTGATGTGCTGTAAACAAAAACATGATCTGCACCAGCCCTCCCCTGCACCACCAGAGATTTCTGTGTTGTTGTAAATGTTTCTCATGCTGCATTGATCTAATACTTCAGAGAAAGTCCAGACCCCAATGAACAGACATTTTCCAGAGTTCATGTCTGATATCTTATTATATTTGTGTGGGTTAAATGAATGAGATACAAAATGTTAATGACAGTTTTAATGCTGTTTCTAATGCTTCATATTTACCGTATAGACATGAGAGTGGTATCAACCTTCTCATCTAACTCTCGGCCAGAACGTGAACGAGTGTATTTCCCAGAGTTTCAAACTATTCTTTTAAAGGATAAGCTTCATCCTCTGAAAGGGTAAACATAGTCTTTGGTCTGTTTACACTTTGTTGTCACCTCTGACCTTTGGGAGTGTGCAGTTTGTGTCCTGTGCTCTCACACCAGCCTGCAGGGTGGATGTCGGGAGAGTTTGCATTCACCCAGAAGTCGTGACAGTCGGAGTAGCCATCAAAATGGAGCCGCAACCGGTAACCACAGACCTGGACAATGACATGCCACGTTAGAGAAAAACAAAGCCAGGCTGAAGGAGGTGACACCTGGCTGGACTCCTCCTGCATGCAAAGCAGCCTGCGAAGTGACTGAAAGGGGATTTTTAATTCTAAATAATCCCCCTGGTCATTAAGATCCATCGACCGTGTTAATGTACGTGTGGCTCACCTCGGCCACAGTGAGGACAAAGTACATGGACGGATGCTGTGGGTCGATGCCTTCAAGCTTCATCCCCTGTTTAAAGCCGTTCTTCACTGTCGGCACTCTCTGAGACTGGACACGCAGGATAAAATATTTCAGTACAGAACAGACACTAAGATAAATTAAGTGAAATAAAAAACATACTTGTGGGGAAATTGATTCAGGGCAAAGGACAGAGGAAAGATAAGAACACAGCAAATTGACGAGCAGATATTACAGAAATGTTCTCATAGTGGATTTTGACTTGATTTTCAAAACGGTTAGATAGTTACAGGAATACATTTCTTTAAAATAGAACCACTCCAAGAACACTCTCGACCATACACTCAGTAACAAAATAAAATGCAAGTCTTTGGCTGCATGCTTCACTTTCTCCAAGCTAAATTTACATTTCTCATCTCCTCCCTTGACAATGATGTACAATGCCAACTGGGTCTCCCCTGTCCTATAAAGATAGCAGTGGTCGTAAAAGAGGCAGTCATAAAAACCATGGGTATACTGGGAGAAGCTGTGCGTAGGTAGCATGAGCTCAGGCTGAAGCTACATTCTGAATATTAAAGTCTAACATACCTCTTGGAAAAGCTTGTTGGGAGAAAAAACTGCTTTGGTTTCCTCCAGATACAGAGCCCACGTCCACTGCTCGGTCTTAGTGTCTCCAGCTTCACCAAAAACACAAATGAATTAATTAACGTGCACGACAACAAGATATTAGTCCAACCCAAGGAACTAAAAGAATTCAATAGTGGAACAGATGACAGACAAAAGGTCAGACTGGGAAAGAAAAAGATTCTTCAGCAGCTAATGTTGCAAGATTGCTGCTTCTGTAATATTTCAGACAACTTCTCAAAAGAAATTTCATCTAAAAGTAGAATATTAAAAACAACAACTACAACTTTAGGTTGAAATAACTGTCTCACAATTTCTTTTACTGAAGATGCATTATAATAAATAAAACACATCTTTCAATAGCATCAGAATTTGTTTTCAACTTTTAACTTGAAGGTCATTTTAGAGTCCTCATTTATTGCTGTTTGATGGGATTGCATTATATCATCAGAGATATGTAATCGTTATTAAACTTGTTAAGATGTCGCCTGCTTAAGTGAAAGAAATTAACAAAAATTCTAGAAAAGATGAAATGAGACCAACAGAACGACATGTAAAGAATTATAATTCCTACCTGCTCTGATATGTCGACTGTCTGCTTTAGAGTCATCCATTTTCTCATCCTAAAAAACATGTAAGAAAACTTGCGTAAGTGTAAAGCCTCAGACACAGTCACTGAATTAAAGCTGATGTTTGATTCGGAAACAAAAATCTTGTGTTATTGTGTTATTTGCAAGGACTATTCAGTCAGATTTTCCCGCCATGTCACTCACAATACTTTCAGTCATGAAATGCCATAGTCATGCACATTGGAATAAACTCTTAAGATACCACAACATCTCGCTAATCCTAACCCAGATGTTAAGGGGAGGTAAAAATGACTGTCCCACCGTGCCCTCCATGTCGGAGTCTTCCTCAGAGGGACTAAGGTACTCCTTCCTCTTCCTCTTCCTCATGGGTTTCAGGTGATCAGGGTTAAGGGAGGAAACCCTCCCACCTGCCGGCACTTTCTCCACGCCAACGCTCCTCCTAAGGTGCAGAGAGCACAGATACTGTTCCTCAGGTCTAAACACATCACAACACTCTAAACAGTTTTCTCATTTTTTGTAATCATGAAGTTTATTTCTACCTTGCACACTCAGCTGGTTGCCTGTTTATCAAATTTCTATATCCCACTAAATTTGACACTGCGCTTTCCTGGGCCAAAAACCACACACAAGCCCAGTGTGAAGCCGATGAGATGAACAGTTTGCAAGTTACGAGTTCCACAGACAGACAGACTTATTATACAGGAGAAGCAGCCACTGTGAACACACCTGTCAGTGATGGGCTCTCTTCGTAGCTCCTCTGTGTATGGCCTCTGCACTCTGGGATCATGGTTAAGTTGTCCCGGTCCGACCTGACCTTCAGGTTTGACGGAAACCAACCTGCCCGGCTCCACAGCTGCACCTCGCACGGGGCCTATAGGGGCTGACACATCTGTCACATCAGGAACAGGCGTTCAATTAATTACATTTAGGATTTAAAAAATGACTTCTATTCCGTTCATTGGGCCACACACTTCTCGTTACTTTGTCTGTGATTGGCACTGGCTGCGTGAGTCTAACGGCTGATCCGTGGATCTGCTGCGTGTCACATATGTCTGTTTTTCACACAGGTAGCATGTCTGCTGTGTGTCTGTAGCGGAGCGGCAATGAGAGGTTTCTGGTATGATCACTGTATTTCCTTGAATAAAAGTACAGCTTTATACTAATTGCGACGATACTACGCTATGAAACCATACATGTTCCGGTCCTGCAATAACACTAAATATCTTGTTAAAACAAAACCTTGTTTGAACAGCAGAATCGCTGTAGTGCTTTTACTTTGAAAGGGGTACAGGAAATGTTGTGACATATTAAACAGATAAACATTAAAACTGTGGTGATAGGTCATTTTCACTGTCTATTCCGCTGTGAACCATGCCGTACGTGGAGATAATAGGCGAGACCTTGATTCAAAAGATGGATGTTTTAAAAACACATGGAAAAAGCTGAGCAAAGGGTCTATTACTGAAAGGCTACTGAATATTTCATGCATGAATTTATGTTACATATTTTAAATTGTAAAGATTTACTTTATTTAGTGGAACACATTGTTTTTTAATGTCTGCATCCAAGCCACTCCTGAAACAACACCATGTGCCTATATTTGTGCTCTTCACCTGTTTATCTTACGACTGGTTTAGAAGATGTTTATTATATGGTATAGACTTTTTTTGTCTAATTTATTGGAATAGTATTTCTATTTTTGAATGTGCGCTTCTTTATATCTTACGTTAATTAGGTTCAAATTTAAAAGTTAAATTTCAGTTTGTTTTGGAAATTGAGTGCATGTGCACAAGTTTTTTGATGATGTTTAAGAGCAAACTGTGCTTAACAGCATGTATTTTGGCATTTGCCTAGTTTTGAATTAATTACAATAAATGCACTTTACATTACTTTTTTATTAGATAATCTTTTTACTCTTACTCAAGTACTTATTTTTATGTGTGCATTTACTTCTACTTGAGTCATTACAATTATTAAGTAACAATACTTTTACTTGAGTACTGTTTCTGTTACTCTACCCACCACTGCTTCTGACTAAACTTATTGATTACTTGTACCCACTTTTCAGCTGAATTTAGTTTCTCCAAACATCTTATATTGATATTTTGAACACGAACCTGCAGCTGCATTATCTTCACTTGTCAAGAGGAGTTCTGCTGCATCTGATGTAATTATTGCTCATTTCAGCTTCAAGCACATTAGTCATTGTTGAAAAGGGCATGCTGCGATATATGGAAAGCAGCAGTCCTTAATTATCATAACACCTGCAACATTAGTATTTTTTATTCTGATAATACAAAATCTTTATTTATCAGATATGTAATGTTATATATGAGATAAACATGTGGTCCCTTTAAAAACAAAAAACTGTATTTCTTGATATTTTTTTGTCAGGCATTGAAATTGGCAGCTACTACCTCAATCTAAAATGTAGTATTTCTTGCTTAGTCCCTGATGATAAAACAACCTTATGCAACTATGAGTCTACCTGGCTTGTCTGCTGGAGCCCCTTCTGCATCAGCGGATCTCCCAGAAGTCCCCGCTGCTAATTCAGCTGTGCTGCTGGTCGTCCCTGGGGTGATCAGTGTGCTCAGCGTTCCTACGTCACTCACACAGAACTACAACACACACACACGCATCAATGAGTCCATCTGTCAAAATGTGTCCTGAGGTTTAATCAACAATTTATCAGACATTTATTAAATGTGTACTGTGGCAGGTTGTGTCCAGTTGGGACTCTGATCAGAGCAAGGACAAATAAATGTGATCATTTTTAATGAGTCAGGATTTTAATAAGCTATTATCATTCTGATGACCTCTCCCTCTTTTTAATGTGAGAAACGATGCATCATATCTAGTTCTTCTGGCTGATTGGCTTTGTTACTGTGTTTGCTTTCATACTGACCCAGTGAAACGAGTTCCAGTGCTGAATAGTTAACGATTTTAATCAGTTTACTCATTACACATTTACTGCAGATACAGGATCACTGTGTTCAAAGGTAAGTGGCAAAAGCCTCCCTGAGCCACTGAGAAAGGAGCAGATGTGTGATGAGCCTCTCTGATCTTATGAAACACTGTCTGATCAGAAACCAATCCCCCACCTTGCACGTGGTGCGAGATCGTCCAACGAGTACACAGGGACGGGACTATCAGGGATCAGCCCTTAAGCTTTAATAGTTTTTTTTTTACTGTTGGTATTTTTGCCTTCTTTTAAAGCCAAGAAATAAAAGCTATTGTAATTTGTAGCCTGACCTATTTATTGGTTGCCAAATTAAAACCAGCCAATATGAGCCTTTCCCAATAGTATGGGGAGATATGAAAGCTTATATTTTGTAGAATATACAATGCAGAAAAGTGCTCTGGTTTTGGAAATGTCTGTTTCCTTTCCTTGTGTTTAGTGTCCTCCTCTCTGGCTGCAGCTGATCTTGTGAACAGGAGTTGGTGATGTGTGATAATCTAATTGCTGTGGGAATAAGATCAATGAGACACCATGAAGTGAGCCACAATCTATAAAGCTCTTAAAGAAACAAACAAGCAGGTGAGAAAAAGCTTGAAATCCTCTCTGAAATAGATGCTGTGAGGAGTGAGGGATTTTTGTGTAGCAGAACAAATATATTTATATATGTATATTTTTCACATCACTCACCTTGAGGTTGCTGCTAGGCAGGATCGCCATCCCCTCCTTCCATTCCAGAACATGGACGATGCTACAAGCCCCACCCACTTGTGCTGTAAGGGTGGGCACAGCCGTCTGATTGGCCCTGACTCCTTTACCTAGGTCTCCCACAGCAACAGTTGGAGTCACCTCCACCTTCTGATGACTAAGAGCAGGAGCTGAGAAGAGATGCGTTCAGATTCATGAACTCTCTGTCTGAGTTCACCCAAGAGAATACAACTCAATCAACACACTGTGTTTTTATTTGATCGCATCACTTTTCTGTTCAATTTTTTTCAAGAAAAAGTAATTTCGTTTTTGTGGCACAAGGGGGAAAAGAAAATCAATGAAATTATCATAAATAAAACTCCATTTATTGAGCTTTTTATAATAATGGTCAAAAGTGACAACAACAAAAGGGAACATTTCAAAATAAACCTTTTGTTTAGAATTAGTTTCCTCATATTTTATTAGAATTATTGTTGTATTTGCATCTTTGCTGTAAAGAGCACTGACTTTGTCTTGTCTTTGACTGGTGCTTAATGCTGATGTCTGCGGACAGAATATCTCTGAGATGTTCTCTGTCTTATTATATCAAAATACAATTGTTACTATCGATTTTAATATGCTGATGATTATTTTTTTAGATAAATCAATTACTTTTTGGGTCTGACAAATGTCAAAAATGTGACAAATGCAAATCACAACTTTGCAAAATCATCTTCAACTGTCCAAAACACAAAGATTCTGTTTACTGTCAGCTTAGTAAAATAAGATGATTGTTTTTTTTTTCTTGAGACGACTGAATTTCTTCTCTAATGACAAGGACTTTTACTGATGCCAAAGGCAGCGTCACAAGGGACCAGCGGGTCGCGTCACATCCTTGTTAAACACTTTATAATCTCAAAGGAAATTAAAGAAACTAGCCAAACACCACTTGACTTATTTAACGTAATGTGATCATCGTAAATGAGTGATTGTGAGAATCCTTGGTGAAGAATATAATCCCAGTAAAACACTGTGGGTGTGGTTATTGATAAGGAATTTAAGAATAAAAGCTTATCTTTACAAATTGACATTTCCGCCCAATTTGTAATGTGTGTGTGTAAATAACGTTGGTCACATAAAGGTTATATTATGTTTGAATGTACTTTGGCAGACTGTATATGTACACAGGCATCAGTTTGTTAAAGGATGGTCTCGCCAACACAGTCAGACCTGTGCTCACCTGGAAGGAGTAGAGCTGTGGTGGTGTGGGGCTGAGGCTGAGGCTGAGGCTGAGGCTGAGGCTGAGGCTGGGGCTGGGGCTGGGTCTGAGGCTGGGGCTGGGGCTGGGGCTGGGGCTGCGGCTGCGGCTGGGTCTGGGTCTGAGGCTGGGGCTGGGGCTGCGGCTGCGGCTGGGTCTGGGCCTGGGTCTGGGCCTTGGTCTGCAGATGGGTCTGGGTCTGGGCCTTGGTCTGCAGATGGGGCTGGGTCTGGGTCTGGGTCTGGGGCTGGGGCTGGGGCTGGGGCTGGGGCTGGGGCCGGGCCTTCTTAGCCACACCATCATTCCCACAGATGAGAACGGTCTCATTGGGAGACGAGGAGGACGGATCCACAGATCTGTGCTCTTCTTTGTTTTGAGCCTCCATGTTCACTTTGGCACTCATGACCCTGTCCCTTACTCCGGAGCGCTTAAAATCAAAGAGTATGAGGAACAGTGTAACGCATAGGACTGACAGGGTGACAAGTTTACAGCTTTATCAGGGTGTGGTTTTGTGGTTTGGGTCCTGTATAAAAACATCCTGGAAAAATCATTCCTGTTGAGGTGAAATTTTTTTGTGATTTTTGGGTCACATGTTTATTCGTCCAAATCAAGGGTCAAGAGGATGCTGTATGTTGAAAATCACTCTGGGTACATAGTGATTTTGGTTTATCTGACTTGACTTGGTAAGAAATCTTAATTTATAGTTATGTTATATCTATGGACTTATCTGCATCATTTTTTACTACTCACTATCAATTACAAACTTTGCAGCTATGAACAAACAAACCTATAGAGGGAATTGTATAACCACAAAGGCACTGATACACGTTGTGTCTATTTGTACAGTCACCAAAGTGCTGCTCATTGTGGGAACTGTTGGGTTTCTCAAATCATTTTAAGGTCTTGACCTTATTATGTTATGATTTGGCCTTTAAAATTCAACTGAATACCTTTTATTTTAGTTGATTCATTTTTTGCGAGGCACTTTGTAACCTTGTTTAGATAAGTGCTCTACAAATAAAGTTATTATGATAGTTGTTATTTACTGACTCACATTTTCATTTTTTTCCCATTATGATTATATAACCTTTTGCTGACCATTAATATGGTTACTGGCTACATTAGTACCTATGCACAACATGCACAATTTCTTCACTTAGTTTACAATTTACTAGAAGTAGTAAATGCACTCAAGTTTAGTATTTTTGCACGAAATGATAATTTTACACTGTCCATCTCATATGACATTGACTATTGGAACAGCCTCCTAGACACATACATCTATGCTTCGGTAATTCTTGAGTGCTTTTCTTGTTCAGTATGTGCTATTTTTAAACTACTGGATGCCTTAATTTCCTTTGGTATCTATCTATGTATCTCTATTCATTCAAATCAAGTGTCAAGAAGATGCCATCTTTTAAAAATCACTCTGAGGCACATTGTCATTTTTGACAAATTAAACTGACACGACCCGATAAGAAATCTTAGTCATTATAGCTCTTATTTACATCAGTGAATTTATCTGCATTCTTTTGTTGTAAATACTCCATTATTGTGATATTCATATTAATAATTCACAGGGGGACATCGACAGGAAGGGGAAATAATTTAAGATCTAAGCACACTTACGTGCTGTGAACAAATAAAATAATGTCGTTTTTATCTCCATGTGTATTTACTGCCTGCCACTTCCCCTAAAATGGCTCCTGGATGTACAGAACCATTAAAAGACAACGTTAAAACTACATGAGAAATATTTTCCTGGAGATTTCTCCTAACTTAGACAAGATAAGACAAACAATAAAAACAATGAAGAGCAGTGTTTTGGACAGAAATGGCAGAACAGAGACGGGTCCCCCCATCAACAGCCATGATGACCCCGTGTGACTTTTTAACAGGCGTGAATAATAAAGACCTTCAAATGTAAAACTACTGTATTTACGCGCAGGCATCAAACTCCACACACGTCAAAATACAGCATTTTAGTTAAAATGGCGGAGGACGTGAAAGCCTTCAGCCAAAAACAAAAATGAAATGTGTAAAAATCCGTGTCTCAAATCCACAGTGAAAATCCCATTTAGTGAAAAATGAACCCTGTCACCCATTCCGCCAACATCTCCACCTCACGGCGGCGTTAGCATGTCACATCTGACTCGGACCCCAGCGCCATTTCTTCATGTTCAAATGTGTTATCACTCGATTAGCTTCATTAGACGCGCGCTGTTATATATTTTAACATGAACAGCTTTGAGCTTTAAATCCTTATCGTCGAACACGCGTCACATTCAGGTGAAAGCCCACCGACACGCGCCCTCTTTTAAAACCTGTTCGGTTTAAAGACGCTTCAATGAGGAGAAAATGATCAAATGTGGAATTAAACGGGATAAATTGCGAAGTGAAATTTGTCTCACCAGCTCTGATCTCCTGCGGCTCCGGGGCTCACACTGCGCATGCGCGAGCCCACAGCACAGTCACTGCCCGCTGCCTTAGAATAAAACCGCTTCGCTTTCAGTAACGATCGATATGTGACAATATTATCGATTACAGCGGAGACCGATCAACGTCAGCTTCTTACTTCAAAATATAATGAACCGCTTCTGCGAACCACAGAGGCTGTCCCCCCCCCACCCACCCCCCACAGTACCATGCCTTACTTAGGGAGCATTCATTATATAATTAGCAGGATATAGGTCATGTCAATACTGATGTCAAACAAATAAGTAACATCACACAAATATTTTTTCATTAAGATCTTTAATTGAACATACAATAAAAAAAGGACATTTTCTGTTAGATCTCATTTGAATGGAGAAAAATACAAATCTATTCCACAACCTGGAGAGGGGGGGCAGCATTCTGCAAAGCTGCTTTCAGACATGCACTGAACGGTATGTTAACACAAAAGTATGAGTGAGAGGCTCCAGACTTTGATCAGCCAACCCTAGTAAAAACTCCTGAGAAAGTCCAAATTATTCCATGTGAGAAAACAGCAGGCCATATTCTGGAGAATCCATTCCACTGATGACGTTTCTAATGCAACAAATGCGAAACTGGGGGTGTCAATGTCAGAAACGCATGATTTTCGCAGCAGTTGTTAATGCATCTGAGCGGAGATCTGCTGAGTTGTTCACTCCAGCTCCAGCAGTAGCTGTACACTTTAAATAAGCAGAGGCCGAACAAAACCCTTAACCCAGAAGAAAGCCTGAAAAAACTAAACAAATTAAAACTAATTCATCAAGGCTGCAATCAGAACTGAGGAAAGCCAAGAAAAATGTGACGCTGTATTTGACGCCTTGAAACTTGCCAAACTGAAAACCATCAAGTCAAACAAAGTGGTCTTCCACAGACTACCTGGTCTTGGTTACAAAAAAGGAATATATCTGTTTGATGCAAGATCTATGTACAAGAGGTTAAAAAGAGGTCATAACAATCCACCTACAACACAAGCTGTTCAAACGCGAAATTCAAACCCTTATCATTTTCCTGCAAATATGAAGTTACAAGTTCTTGCATCCAGTTGAGCATTTTAAAGTCCCGCAAGACAACACAAAGATTTTTTGGAAAGCAATTAAGAGACGGCAGATCAAAAGAGAACTTTCTCCAATGCTGTGGCCATATGCTACTTTTCTCCCACCGTGTATGAAACAGAAAGGATCCTGATGCATCCTGATGGATGATGCATTTATTAGCTAAGATCTGTTGCAAACTGAGATGATTTAAGTCCAATAAAGAAACCTTTATTTTTGCTAAGCTATTACAGCTTCAAAAATATTGACTGGTGTAACAGGGTGAGATGTTTGAGACAAAGTGACCTTATCTTAAGACTATATACTAGCACTTTATTATCTGAAAATAAATCTGGGAGGCAGATGATTCAGAGACTCAAGGTAGCCTGGTCACTGTGGTGCATCCTCTAATAAAACTGCACTTAAAACGTGTTAAAGACAAGTGCACACTTGCAGGAGAAAAGTAGACAAGTCAGAGAGCATAAGCCTGTATGACAACACTGCTCGTTATGTACAGCACAGGGATGGAGCTCAACAATTAGATGAATTACCCCCATCTCCAATCCCACTAATCCTGAGAAGCTGATCTAGACCGTGAGCGAGATCTTGAGCGGGACTTTGAGCGGGAGACTGAGCGCTTCTCCATAGACTTGGATCGGCGGTCATCCTCCCGAGGGGATGGGGAGTGGGAGGCAGATTTGGCAGCACGCTCCTCCTTCCCGTTCTCTACTGGGGAAACTGATCGACTGCGGGACTTCTTGTCAACGGTCATCTCCTTTGAGCGACTGCGAGAATCACGCTCTGACTTTGCCTTGGAACGGCTCTTAGAACGAGACTTGGATTTCCGGTCAACTGAATGGGAGCGGGACTTGCCGGAGCGTGAATGAGATTTGGATTTGCGGGAACGAGAGTGTGACCTGCGATTGCGAGAATGTGATTTGCTTTCTCCTGACTTGGAGCGAGACTTCCTTCCAGATCTGGAGTCAGATTGATTCCTCTTGTTAGGGGAACGAGACCTGTAAGCAATAAAAGACAGGTTTTATCTTTTGCTTCGTGATTTGAAGTTCAGATTAAACAAATTTTAATTAACACAAGAGCCAATACACAGTTTCCACACTACACTCTTATCTGTCAGTGCAATAAATAGTCATCCTTTATCCGTTTTCTTTTGCTTTCTAGATTAGGGTGATCCTCACCTCGAGTGGGATCTGGAGCGACTCCTGGAGCTCCTGCTCCTGTGGCTTCTGCGGCTCCTACTACGGGAGCGGCGGCGACTGCGAGATCTGAGGATGAGTTAAGGAAGAGAGTTAAAAGATGCACAATTCTACATGCAACAAACTGTGTGTTGCAAGTGTGCCAGCCAACACAGTTTACAGCACAGCCTAGTGTGTCTCCAGATAGACAAATTATTGTGTTGTATTGATCCTACCTGGAGCGACTGCCAGAGCAGGATCTTCGTTTACGGGGTCGTTCCTCCACAAGACGAATCTTCCGCCCGTTGATGTCTGTTCCGTCCAGCTTGTCCAGTGCCCTCTTCATGTCCGATTGAGAGCGGAACTCGATCACTCCCTCATTGGTTCGTTCTTTGTGGGCGTCTGCGTAGGTCACTTCCCCCGCCTGGCGCATGAAGTCCTGGAGGACAGAGACATTTTTAGTAAAGGAAAAACATATATACACCAACAGTCTGATGTGAATCACCTTAACCGAACTAAAGTGAAAACAAACTGTGACCAATCGTATACCTTTAGGTCTTGCCAACTGCAGCGGCTAGACAAGTTCTCCACGACGAGACGGTACTCAGTACGGACTGGGGGTCCATACTTCTCCCTGCCAGTGTGGGTCCGGCTGCTGTAACCACTACCTTTAAAAACAACAGCACATAAAAAAAATTAAGAACCAACAAAAATGGCCATGTCACAGAACTACTGGCCTGGGTTATCAAATGAACACAAGGCAGTGACTTGAAACGATTTAAGACCAAGGGGGTACAAATTTGAACTTAAAGAAAGGAGTAACTCTGATCCCACTATTGTTCAGTATAATGAAGTTGCACTCTGCTGCAAAGAACACCACTGCATCCATTTCAGGCTATACAAAGCCTGTCTTACTTCGATGCATCACACTGTGATGCTTTAGTTGCATAAACAAATGGACAGTGATGTTCTTTCAAGACCTCTGAACCCTGTAACAAACAAAGGAGGCACCCACATAGGTTACGGTCGAGGACACGGTTCAATCAAATTAAGGGAGAACAGTGTAGTGAAACACGTACACCAATCTTTTGATATAGTCGCTAGACTAAATGTCAGTCTGAAAATATTTTCCACTCACAGCATTTCTTTTGTTTGTAAGTTCTTTACCAGAGCCGGTCCACTTATGTTTGCTGTCAACATAGAAACCAATGGCAATTCTCACCATCGCCCCTGGTCTATTGGCAAAAGGCTGCTGTCGTCATGGCTTCCGGTTAGGTCAGCCAAGGATCAAGGGGGGCAAAGGTCACACACACATTGTAAGGTGAAAGCCAAGGCCAAACGGGACAGGCAGTCATCTTAGCCAGTCATCTTTAGCCTCAATGGACTCTCAGCCTCAGCCCGCAACTGGACTCTTTCAAATTGAAACATCAAGGACGTTTGTTAATGTTGAATCTGAAAATATATATGTATATATATATTATATATATACACCAAAGTTAGAAATACACATTTCACAAGAAAATGTTAGTCTAGTTCGATCGTTCAAGCTAAAACTACACTAGCTATGTTCGTGATCAATTGTGATGGCTTCTCTTCTGTGTTGCAAACAAATTTTGGAAAGTCAAGCCTTTAAGGCTCACCATCACCCAAGAGAAGTTTGCGAACCATAGCTTGACTTTATTTATATAGTAACAACACCTTGTTTTCAAATTACTTTAACTCCATATTTGCAGTCTAAGTAAGAGTTCTGCTTTTGGGGGCTCCAACTTGCAGCTTTTTGTTTATACCCAATAATGAACCACAGACCAATTGCGTGTGGCTCATCCGGGAGGAGCAAAAGTCTGCAGGTCACCAACCCTGGATAGTCAAAACTAAGAACAACTTTTCCCCAGGATGAGATTGGGGGGGAAAGTAAAGATTCCCTGAGTGACAAAAGCAGATCAGTCCTGATTTCATTAGACATTCTCACCGTAGTCAGGTTTTACACATCAAATAAATGGGATCATTCTAGAGCATTGGGTCACTACTGGTGTAACTGTGCATGCAATCTGAACAGTAACCGTAGTAGTAATTTAAACTTGGGATTCAATGTTGGGTTGGTTATAAACCGTGACAGTGTAACCTGGCAACTATATGAAAAGATTAAACATCTGCAAACTTGAGCTACGGGTCTGCACAACAGCGCCAGTGAATCCCCTAAACAGCTGTGTGCGCAGGCCACATCCGACACCCTCGCCCCGAGGGGAAGGGGAGAGGGGGGTATCTTGTAATAGACTCCACTTACTGCGCCCGCCGCCACCACCACCGCCGCCGCCGCCGCCTCCGCCGCCGTAACCCCCACTCTGGCCGTCTCTGTCTCGCCGCGGCCCGCGGGCATGTTCGACGATCACCCGCTCCCCGCACAGCTCCTTCCCGTTCAGCTCATACACGGCATCGTCGGCGTCCCGGTTATCTTCAAACTCCACGAATCCATAGCTAGAGGGGAAAAAATATAGTGTTTAAACATGGAGTAAGAATAAATTAAGTCAAAATCAACAGGTTCAATCCCAGTGTTAGATCAGCCCGCTCTGGTGTGGCTAGCTAGGTATGGTTAGCATGGCCCGCTAGCTCCGCGCTCTAGCAAACACAAAGACGACATGTTGGCCATGCGACATTTGCCACACGGGTGAGAACAATGTCGAGGACGTGAAGCACATTGAAACTCAAAAGAAGAAAAACAGAGCAAATCGAACACACGGAGAGACATCGAAAGCTAACACGAATATTAAACCAAAAATACATTTACTTAATATCGTTAGATTGTTTTTACTCCGGCTGCACAGTCGTCGTTAGCATGAGAGGCTAGCAAACGTTAGCTAACCTCCGAAAAACTCACCCGTTCTTTAGATCGACTTCCATGAGTTTCCCATATCCGCTGAAAAATCGCTGGATGTCTTTTTCGCGGACATTATAGCTCAGTCGCCCGATGTACACCCGAGGCATGATCTTCCGCGTTTAGTTGGTGTAGTTTCGGACAGTTGTTCCTCACAGGTCGTTGTGGAAAGGGCCGATGCCGCCGTGCAGAGTGAGATTAGCAGTTAGCGTCTCCGCTAACATATTGTCTGCGACGGCACAGGACCAGCCAATCAGCGTCAGGCTAGAGGTGACGAGTTTCCGGGACGGAGTATCAAATTAAAAGCTCCAGTATAGTCATTGTAGATCATTCATAGATAAAGCAAAGAGCAAAAGATGAATTGCAAAAGGTGACAAAAGAGACAAGCGTGCAAAATTGCAGCAGTAATAAAGTTATAAATATGAGTAGAAGATGTGCAAAACATAAATTCACAGTTGTTGCAGGAGTAATCAGAGCGTTTTAGTGTGGACAGAAACTATAGGGCTCATGGTTTTGAGGGTTCACCTTTTGACAGAGGTGAGGAGTTGTACAGTCTTATTGTTGTGAGCAGGAAGGATTTCCTGTATCTGTCCTTGCGGCAGCGGGGCTGAACCAGTCCGTTGGAGAAAGTGATCCTCTGTCTGTCCACTAGGTGGTGGAAAGGGTGCTCGTGGTTGTCCATGATGGATGACAACTTTTTCAATGCCCTCCTCTCCATCACCACTTCAGAAGAGTCCGGTTTGCAGCCAATGACGGAACCAGCCTTCTTAATTAGTTTGTTAAGTCTGTTGCTGTCACCGGCTCCGATGCTGCTCCCCTAGCAGACCACAGCAAAGTACAGTGATACTGTGTATGCTACAACATACCGATAGAAGATTTCCAACATCTTGCTGCACATGTTGAAAGATCTCAGCATCCTCAGCTCATCCCTTTCTTGTACACAGCGTCCGTGTTGGTTTTCCACTTCAGTTCTGTATCGACGTGGACGCCCGGGCATCCTCCACTGTGCCAACATCCTCACCCACAATACTCAGTGACTATGACACCGTCCTCTTCCTCCTGAAGTCGATCACCATCTCCCTGGTCTTGGCCACAATCAGAAGCAGACGATTTCTAGCAGCCCACTTCACAAAACCGTCCACCAGCACTCTGTACTCACCCTCCCATCACTTATACACCCAACCACTGCAGAGTCATCAGAGAACTTCTGCAAGAGGCATGACTCAGAGTTGTACTGGAAGTCAGAGGTGTACAGCTTCTCCCTCATAAGCACTGGCAGGATGGTGTGGAACACACTGGAAAAATCAAAGAATGTGATTCTCACAGTGCGCGTCTGATCCAGATGTGAGTGGGCTCACTGCACCAGGTAGATAATTGCATCATCCACTCCCAGATGAGGCTGGTTGGCGAACTGTAGAGGGTCCAGCGATGATTTCACCTGTGGTTTGAGGTGGGCCAGCCTCTCCAGGACCTTCATCACATGAGATGTGAGGGCAACGGGTCGATAGTCATTGAGGCCAGATGGAGTCGTCTTCTTGAGGACTGGAACCAGGCAGGACGTCTTCCACGGCACCGGTGTCTTCTCCTGATAAAGGCTCAGACTGAAGAGATGCTGAAGAACAGCAGTTAGCTGGCGGGCACAGGTCCTCAGAACCCTGGAGCTGATACCATCTGGTTCAGGGGCCTGCGTTGATAAAGCTTCTGCAGATGTTTCCACGATTTGTTTCCATAATTTATTCACACAGGCAAGAAATGCATAAAAAATAACAAACTAAATAATAGGGTATGTAAAATAGTAAAAAAGTAGTTAATAGTAGGAGTAATATCTTACTCATTTGTTTTTAAAAATGTAAAACAACTTTTTAAAAGCATTGGGCGAACCTATTTTTTCCATTATGTCTAATAACATTTTATGTAGTGATTTTCAAGATAATCAGATATACACATGCAGAAGTTTCATAATTTCCCCTGGAACCCAAAACTCTTCAATTAAATAGATGACTGACATGAAATGAATGAGTAACAAATTTGATATTTAATCATTTATTCAAGTAATTTGTTTAAGCCCAAATCTCAGCTGGAGCTAGCTTCTCAAATGGGATTTGCTATTTATGCTACTGTTGTGGTTTTTGACTGTTGATTAGATAATGAAAGGACCAGTAATGGTTGTACTTGGTACTTGCAAATTTGCAACCAATTTGTGGTTAATAAAATGATGTACAGCACATTGATATTGATTAAACCCCTGGGGCGGCCCTTGTACATCTGTCATATGGAATTGAAAAAAGTTAAAATTTCTTTTATTCTCTGCACAAGAACTTTCAAACTGAATGAAATGTATTTAACTAAACTTTTATAATACATTACACCATGAACGCTGGAAGTAGTGGTTCCAATAGGTGAAGGGCTGTAACTTTTCATTTTCTACAGTAACATTGAGGAGCATCAGAATCATAATCAGCTTAATTGGCCAAGTATGTGTTCACATTTAGAGTATCTGACTCTGGTTTAGCATTTCTCCCTATGTACTCCCATAGTAGTAGACCTGACATTTTTTTTAATTTTTAAACATTAAAAATATTTCTATATAATTCATTGTGTATTTTCTGTGTAGCCAATCTGATTCATAAAACATGAAGTAGGTTGTAAATGTATGTTAAGCCCAAACCTAGAGGATCACAGGTTTTAGCGATGATAGTTGGTTAAGATATATCTAAAAACAATATCAGTTGTTTAATTGCACCGTCAATAGTTTGCTACCTACTGTGGTGTAAAATGCTGTTGCCCATTCAAATTAAGACAATGTATTTGATGACAGGATTCACCAGTTGTGTTCTGTACATAAGAATCTGTAGTGTGGATGTTAAGTACAGAGAAAGCAGTAATGGAGAGAGAGAATACGATTTTATTTTTGTAAAAACCAGGTTTTAAAAGGATTCCAGTCAGACCATATCCACTTTTTTCCAAACAAGAAGAGAAGCAGTATCGTTGGTCTGAAACTCTTCATATACTTGCTAGCCTGTGTTGAGAATTTCTTGATTCACACTTGAAAATTATGACCCGTGTTCGTTTTCAGAGGCCGTCATTAGCTCAAGAAATCTGCTCTTCTTGAAAAAAAATGTCACATCTTTCTAATCAAATCTTTAGAGTTTGACAAATTGTGTTATCCTAAACTTTTGAAGTCAAAGAAATGATCAAGTACACAGCTGTTCATCAATGATTCAAAAGCACTCAAACACACTTTATAATGACTCTTTCTGGCTCACATACGTCTCTCTAAGTCTTCCGTGAGAAGGCGCTCTCGCTATCATCCACCCCTGCAAGTTTTACCTTGTAATTTTCTCCTGTAAAACAACCGGTGACACAGCCTTCTGTATGTACTCCAGCCTGATGACTTTGATTTTTATCTTTGATAAACTACAGCAAAAAAAGAAATCAACTCTGGAGTGGCAGTTTTGTGATTCAGGGCCAGACCAGGCACAGAAACACAACTTTCAGTTTAACCAATGTTGAGCTCAAGCATAAAAAAGTGAACTGTTGTTGCAGAAATTACAATTTGGCTGGTTAGATGGAGACATGTATTCATGTGTGTTTTATGCAAGGTAGGAGAAGAATGAATGCGGAAGAATCAGGGTTTTCTTGCAGGAATCAAGAATCACAGCAAATGGGAAGAAAATAAACCTTGGGAGGTGGAGGGTTTATCAGCCAGATAACAAATCAAATCCAACAGTGTATGTGGAAAAACATCATCTGCCTACAACACCTGAACCCCATGCATCAACTTCAGATACTCTCTCACTCCCTGCCTGCCTGCCTGGTCAGGCCATGACACAGCTAACAGACAGCCAAACCCTCCCGCAGTTCGATTCAGAGAGTCCTTTTAGCAAATCAAGGGGCGTCCCGTCCCAGCTCCCGCCCTTCTGACGAGGAAAGGGGAGGCAGAGAGAGGAGCGGGGGGCCCTGTTTTGTTGGCCTTTAGTTGGCTTTGGCGCGGAGCTGCGCCCTCTTGCCTGTCACAGCCTGGAAACCGGTCTTGATGCTGGCGACTGAGCAGCGGGAGTGGCAGGTCTCACACTGCAAGAAATAGAGGCGAGTGTCTTTCTGCAGGATGGTCTCTGGGGAGCGGCAGGTGTGACACGTCACGTATTCCTCTGCAGGTGAGAACACAGTTATTAGCACTGCAGGAAAGTTCCCAATGCTTTTATTGGGGGAAAAAACACTCAAGGAACATTTCATTGACTGTTGCCCCATATAATTTCATTGTAGCTACTACTGCTGCTGTGTCGCAGCTGCTGGTGGAGACAATCTACTGGAACGGTTTCAAAAGTTATGTTAGCACCATTCATGTTCTAAAACATTTACATACAAAAGGACGAATACCTGTATTCCCCTCTTTGAATATTCTGAACGGGGACCCAGAGTTGTGATGAATGATCACGAATAAATGAATCAATCCTATTTATACGTTTATCATATAGATGAGTTACATTTACATCTTAGACGTAGTTTAATGTGAAATTAGAAACATACCATCCAGATGAACCTTGTAGGAGTTCAAGTTGTAATTATAGTTTAATGATTGAATGTACGTCGCCAATTTGAACAATTTCATTAAAGAAATTTACTCAAAATAAAAAATATTTAATATCGGAGTGTATTATTTAAACATAACATTCATGGACCTGAAGCTGAAATCATGTGGATGGTGGATAAAACTTTTTTCATGCACAAAACCAAAACATCTGTTAGGAAATCTGAACATGTTTACTGCAAATAAAAAGTTAAATTCCCACTTACTGATATATCTTCTCAACACGTTTTCTATCTGTTTCTGTTGAAATCGGCCTTTAATCACAAGCTGGTTATTTCCGTCTATAGAACCACTGTTGACAGAAACAGATCAAACGTTCAGGGCAGTGCACACATGGGTTTGCTGTCACTTGAGAAGTCTACAGAGTAAATACAAAGACATACCTTGTTCCAAGCTCAGCCAACAGGAAGGCGAGGAGATGTTTAGGTTGACGATGCAACCTGTGATGAAATGCATGAACGCTCAGTTTATAGATAGCAACACAAGTCATGGATCAGCTGAATTAGTTTTAGTCAAACTTTACAGGAGCATCAAAGTGAAGTGAGATCCACAGTAAGAGTGAGGGAGGTCTGTGTGTACGAGGGGAGAGAGACTCACAGTTTGCAGATGTCTGTGAAGTTGACGAAGGAGGTTTTCTTGGTTCCCACTCGCACCACCTGAGGAGGCTTCATAACAAACTTCCTCTTCTCTCCGGCCACCATGTCTGGGTTCTTCTCCCTCATAATGTTGAAGACTCGGTTCAGGAGCTGAACACAGAGATGTCGCAAGAGTTACGCCGACTGTAGCCGACAGTATTTACACCAGGACCTTTCATGACACTTGTTGACCAAAGGTTTTTAGGACACATGTGGGGGTCAGTGTTCTAGAAATATTTGGACCATGTTGATGAGACGAACTGAGCCTTGGGCTACATCCATACAACTTTGTGTTAGTATTAAAACACCTCATTGTTGTGATTCACGTCTAATGTCCACACTTCTCTGGAGCTGAAACTGACTGTTTGGAAAAGCTGTTGACCCTCTTTTAGTTTGAAAACTCTGGGTCTGTGTTGTAGTATGGACGGTTATTATTTCTTTAGGCTCTGTTTGGTGAATTGCCATGTTTTCAGTTTTTATTATTTGGAAACTTTGGAGGATGTAAACAAGAAATATTATGTTGTCATGGAGCCAGTTAGGTTATCTAACTAATTGACTTGAATAGGAAATTTGCTCCATGAAAGGTATGCAAAATGAGCTATTAGCAGTACTTGTAAAACTGCCCCTGATTACTTAGGCACTAAAGAAATCGTCAAATGTGATGCATCTCTTTCTATGATATTTAAGCTTACATATGAGAATCACACTCATTGTGAAAACATGTGCATCATGTCTGAGTAAATACACAGTTTAACTGGTAACAACAAAAAGACAGACTTCTATTTTGGGGGGAAAAAATGAAGAAAATGTTGGACTTGTGCTTTACTTTGTGATCAGGAAGTCAGACAGAAAACATATCAAATAACTTACAGACTTGTTCCATTCTATTCTTACCCTATGATGGTAAGAATTGAGATAACTTCCTCTGGTCTCACCTAACTTCATTCTTTGAGGCAACTTTATTTCCATTGATAAATGAACAAGCGAGAATGACGCACGAGTGGATGAGAAGACTTTAAATCTTCATCACTGCATTTTCAGAACCGCGATCTTATAGTTTCGCCGAACTCAAAAAAAGCTGTCCATCATGTTGGTTTGGTTGCCGGTTGATAACGGAATCTTGGTTGTGTGTTGTGATAGTTCACAGGTGCCCTACCTCATCATAAGTGTAGTCTCTTTCTGTGCCGGCCCAAGCTGGTCCCATGCAGGAGCTGAAGGAGACACCATCGTTGTTCTTTCCATCGTCATCGTCCAGAGCTACAAACACATCATACAAACATTATCACTCAGGTTTCTTTCTTCCCTTTAATCTCTACATGAAAAAAGGGGGAGGTGGCTTATTCTCACCATCGTCCTTCTCCAGTAGTTCTCCCTCGTCAAAATCTACTTTCTTGGGTTTTTTCTTTTTGGTCGGAAGCATCAAGTCCAGGTTGTCCTCTTCTGGCACCTCAGTCTGCTCTCCTTCAATTTTCAGCTCCTGAATAAGACCAAGTAAAAATGAAATTCAGCAACGAGATGACGAAGACTACGTGTGAATGTGGTTACCACATTAAAGTGGAGTGAGGAGAAAGCTACAGTAAAGGTGCAACAGGAGGTACTGATGCAAAATGATTAGAGACACACACAAGTGATGAGGAGAGAAGAAAGAAGGATTGGAAACGTTCCAGTTTAGCGGTGACTGACCTTTAATCCCTCGTCAACTTCATTTTCAAATAATTTTTTGGGCTTCTTCTTCTTTTTCTTCTGGTTGAAGAAGTTCAGGTCGTTCAGATCATCGGATGGCTCTAGAGAAGATGCAACTCATTAGATTAGATCCACCTTAATGCAGAGTGACATTTAAATGTATGATGTAACATCCCACTACAGCATCAAGGCCTATAGATGAGCTTTCAGTGAGAACCATCTTTGTTTTCATTCAAACCTTTCTTCCTGCATTCATCTTCATCCAGATCCATCTCCTTGTCATCTCCGGCCTCTGGTTCCATCTCCTTCGCCTCCACCTCTTTAGCCTCTTCTCCACCCCCGCCCTCTCCTCCTTCCTCATCCAGCATGAAGGGCTTCTTCTTCTTCTTCTTCTTCTTGGTCATGTTGGGATCGAAAATCATCTGAAGTGAAGAAAAATAAGAAAGAAATGAAGTTTTACGACCCCATTAGCAAGAAGACCAAATGACAGCAAACAAGGTTCAGCTGTGCCATAATGGTTTTCCCATGTTAGAAATTATTTTTTTATTTTTAAAATTTAACTAACTTTGACCTTCTGACGCCATTAGAGTTCAGCATGGTCGGCAAATTTTTCTTCTTTATCTAATGTTCCCCCTTTCCAGCTTCCGCTTTCATGTGATTACTACAGGTTACAGGGCAATAAAGCTGTTGTTTCCGGGAGTAAAATGCCATTCATTTTCTGAATACTCTAATACTATTTTGGTTGTCAGCCATAGTATTGTAACCATCCAATGTAGAAGTTCCACAAGCTACGAGACTGTGAAACATTATGCACATAATGTTTCCTGCAGAAGCCACAGGTCTTAATGACGTCAACTGTGTTTTAAGAAAAACGTTTTTGTCTGCAATCTTAAGGAGAGATACTAGAATACCCACAATCCTTGGGGGAATAGCAACATGCAACACATCACCTGCTGTGTGAAATGTCTTTCCAGTCATTTTAACCCATTGTTACGTTCACAGAAGCGATAACATTAAATTAAACAGTAGTACTGTTGTTATAACTCACTGTAGTTTCACATATTATTACCGTTTTTACACCCTAAATGAAAATACTGAAACAAACTAAGCATGAAACCCTCATTCCATTGACTAGGTTTATTTGATGGTGAACAAAATAAGATTCTTATGATGGTTAATTGAATAGCTCATTATCTTGAACTTTATCCAGTGATTATAAAGTGATGGAACAGAAACATCATGGATTCATCGATGAGCCTTAAAGCACAAACAACAGCCAGTCATTCAGAACTAGTATTAAATGTACTAAAGGCTGAGATCTAACGTTAAATTGTCTGATAGTATGAAAAGCACCTAAATGTAATAAAACCACACAATGAGTTATAATAATGATGAACAGTCGTACAGTTGTCTTGTCGGCGCTGTGTTCTATAGAAGAGCCAGTTCAGTATAATATAAATTTAACATCGTTAGCTCCCCGGCTCCTGATTGGGAAAAATCAACTGCTAGCGCAGCAGCTTATTGAACAGTAAGCTAACTATGCTAACTAGCTAGCTCCAGCCCCTCGGTGCGAGTTCCACCGCGGCCATGACAAGGCGGATTGAAGAGCCACACTACTATTGATAATCTACTCGATGATCCCGATGGCGTGGATCGTGTTACAGTGGTGCATCGGGGGGGGTGGGGGGGTTCTCGTAGTTTGTGACCGGGCCGGGCCGCTGTTAGCTCGGCTGCTGCCATGTGAGAGCTGCGGCGCACAGGGAGGGGAGCAGCAGCGGCGAGGCCCAAAGTCATCCTCCACATCCATCTGAGCCGAGAACCCCGACACATTTACCCAGCGAGAGCGCACGGTGACGCGGGCCGCGCGGCGGACAACCCCCGGAGACTCACCTCGTCTCCTGACATGTTTGCGGGATGAAAAGAGTCTGAAATCCGGTCAGTTTTTTGTCCTCCTCGATCAGACCCACACCGCTGCGCCGAAAATGTCTTGCATCAGCGCCGGAGCCGCAGTGCGCAAGCGTGACGTTGACGCAAACTGACGTGATCAGCGCGCGACGGCTCGTCTCAGTGGAGCTGCGTTCAAGAGCAACTCCGCACATCCAGAACTGTTGCTAAACAGCTACTGTGAGTTAGAGGAGGTCCGTTTTAGCACGGTCCTGAAAACAGACACTTTAATGGTTCATGTCTTATGTTTGTTAGCGGAATACTCTCAATTGTACTGCTTCTTCCTGCTGGTGTTGTGGCTTTCTTACTAATAAACTGAATATGGAAAATAAATAAATAATAGTTCGCTTTCCTCTTATAATAATAATAGTACTACTAATAATGATAGAAATAAAAAGCCCAGTACATATCATTCTGAGCGCACCTGAACTGTTTTAACACACTTGTTACCATTTACAGAACAAACAAAACTGACATGAATTAAATCAGGGAGTTTGCCTGTTCTATGTATATTATAACTTGTGTTGCTTTATACAGAGGCTTAAATAAAAGTATAATTTATATTTTGTATTTTTATATAAAGGTGTTTCTAGTCATATGTCGCAAGATTTTTTTAAATAAAGTTTCACTGTCCAAAATGTTCACACACTCACTGTGTTGATCTTTGGTCATTTAAATTACAACTGAAATCATTTACCAATAACTTGATTAGTCAATCAGCAAAAAAAATCTATTGGCTATTTCGGGTGATAATCTAATTCAGTTTTCAAACTAAAATGCCAGACCTGCTCTGATACTGAGTGATTTGCTGTTTGTCTTCTTTGATCATTTTTAAGTGCTGGTCAGGCAAAAGATTCAACATGAAAGCTTTACCTAGGGCTAGGAAAACTTCAACTTCAAAAGTTCAACTGATCAATCAAGAAGGCAATTGCGAGATAAATTGACAGTGACAGCATTTCTGTGAGCCTGAAGTGCCTGTAAAGCAACAGGTCACAAACTACACTAAATACACTGATATCACACGATGACAAAAATCCAGTACAATAAAATAATTTGAAAACTTTTAATGATTTTCAAAATCATCTGGATAAATTAACACTGAAATGCAAACATGCTTCTTCATCCGTCATTGTGTTATGTTTTTCAATTTTTTTATGTAAAAAATGTACATCATGACTTGAAAAACTAAAGGAATAAACTCTTTCAACTCCAAAATGCTGATGTTGTAGACATTGTATTATCATTAATATTATTATATTATTGTAATATTATTATTGTTTACATTATACAATTTGAAATAGAAACCTTTATGAGATGACAGAGACAGACAGAGCAGGAGGAAAGTTGTAGGTTCAACATCTCTCTCTAGCTGTGCATTGTGATGTGTGTTGTGACTTCCCACTGTTGCATGCTTCAGTTTACACAACCTCAACAGAACCTCTTGGTGACAGCAAAAATACAGTATATAAAAAGAGATACATTTGGGATATTTACAACAAATAACCAGAACCATTGGTGAGAATGTCTCTGTGGGGTGGGGGCATTGAAATGACAACAAAAGTAGGAAGGGGAGGGCAAAGCACACAACCTAATACAAAAGAAGAGGTTCAGATTCGGGCAAACACACACAGCCTCTAGCTTCTTCACCCAGCGCATGCTCAGCTGCTCTCCCTTTTTCAGTGCAGTTAACAAATAAATTAAGATAAAACAACAGGGAGTTAAATTATTTTTGTCAATAAGGGAAAAAAAAAGAATGAAACATCAAGTGGATTTTACCCCACAAACACAGGTAAATATGTCAGTCAGACACAGATAAATAAAGATTAATCTTGATTCAAATTTCCCCGTCATCCAGTGACGTTCACAACGCTCCATTACTTCACCACTGAGCTCATAACAATAATAGCACACTTCAATATGAGCTCGGAAGGACCAGGAAATGCTAGTGTTGTACTGAAATCAAGGGCATGGAAATTGCCATGGTAAAGTGACAGAGCTTCAATATAAAAGCTGCCGAGTGGCTCATATTCATTTAACAGGAGTGCAGGGGATGGAAAAAGAGACACTACAGCATTATTTGCTTCTTTTTTTTTGTGTTACATAAAATAGACGCTATCTCTCTGCAGACACACGAAGAACACTCATCACAACATCCTATCAGTCCATTCATTTCCCCATTGTTCTTTCATCTTTCCTCTCTGATGCAGGTATGATGTGGCAGGTGCTGCGTTTACATGGCTTCCATCGCCCAGCGCTGCAGGTCCTCAAGTTCGTCCTTGTCCTCCTCTTTCTTGGCTTTAGGGGTGAAAAGACAGAAATAATGTTATGTTATGTTTTAGTTGATAGCTGTTGGATTTTAGACCCAGGAATCAACATAATGACAAAACCAAAGCTGCTTTCAGACGAGCACTGAACAGATTCTGATTCTCCAGAGTGAGGGGCTCTGGACTTTTTTCTGGAATTTCTGCTGCCAGCCCCCTAGTAAAATCTCCAAGTAAGCCCAGGATGAAAAATAGGAGCTGTACACATAGAAAACGCAGACAAAATGTCTACTTGGAAAGACAATAAGCTTCAAGAGCTTTTGGTGATAAGGGCTGGTGTTTATGTGCTGTAAACCAAAACACAGTCCTGTTACAGCGCTGTATGCTTGCAGCGCCACCCCTCACCTGAACGCTCCAGAGAGTTCTGTGTTGTTTTGAACACGCCTGAGTGGAAAATATCCTGCTGTGTTGTTCATGTGCAAAATGCCAACTCTGGAGAAAGTCCTGACCCCATTGTATGGATATTCTCTGCAGATCATGTCATAAAACAGCTAGAACTGCATTTTATTTAATAGTGTGTTCTCAAACTTCCCACCCAACTCTAAACAAGACTAAACCAAACCATTCTTTTCACTGATAGAAAAGATTTAGCAGTCAGGGTTGTGGAATAAAGATTTTTTTAAAGTGTCTCACCAGGTCTGGAAGGTAATGAAGTAGAAGGCACGTTTGGGAGAGGGACGTTCTCTGCTCCCCCGATCTCCAGCAGGTTATTGTCCAGCTGCTCCTGTTCCAGCTCATCCAGCTCCGCCAGCAGTTCATCCTGAGAAACACAAACACGGCAACACTGCAGATGAGGAAAAACATAAAGTCGATGATCCTAATAAAGAAAAGAGATAATTAAATTTTACTTTCACTAGGGTTAGTTGGTATAATCTTTTGTGTGTCAGTAAACTTGGTGAGTTAAATGTTTCACTGAGAGTTATATTAAAATACTTAAAGTCAGTTGACTGAGAAATTAAGAAAGAACGTATTCATTATTTTCTCCCAAATCGTCCCAGGAGGACTGGACACTGTGGTGAGGTCGAGCTATGAATAAGACCATTCAAAATGAAGTCTACAGCCTCAGTGAGTAAAGAAACACAGAGGTCAGTCAGCGGTGTTGAGCCTGAGATGGCAGTGTTAAGGATGATGCTGAAAAAATCCATCCTGCAATAACAGGACAAGAAGAATCATGACCTTTGCTGGTGAATATAATGTTTCTAGGTTTGTAATGTCAGATTGTCCTGAAGCCAAATATGACACATCAGCAGGAATTAGTTCAGAATAACAAACTGAATTTAGAATAAACCACAAAACTAGAATCTAAGTTCTGTAGTTGTATGCCTCCTCCGCCAGCCAGTGCAGTTACAGTCTACATACATTTTGTTTACCAGACTCATATGAGGTCACTGTGATATTTTAACCTTTGAAATCTAATCTAATCTTTGATTCCAAGTGACAACATTTGAAGAAATTCCCTACAGACAGACTTGAGATGTCATGTTCAAGAGGACACAAACATGTTTTGTGAGAACACCGTGATCTTGACTTTTGACCACCAAAATCTGATCCATCTATGAGTCCAAATGAACATTTATGCCAACTTTGAAAGCGTATTCCCAAGGCATTCTTAAAAATATGTATTTATAACGCCTAAAAAGGGTTTTGCGAGGTCATCCTCGAATCCAAGCAAATGTTTGTGCCAGATGTAAAGAAGTTCCTCATGAGTGTTTCTGATACATTATGTTCACAAGAACATGAGGTCACAGTGACTTGACCTTTGACCACCAAATTCTTCTCAGTTCATTCTTGAGTCAAACTGAACATTTTTACCAAATTTATAGAAATTTCCTCAAGGTGTTCATGAAATATCGTGTTCACAAGAACAAAAAACACGTCTCTGACCTCATCAAACTCCTCCCCAAAGCCGACAGGTTTAGAGATGGTGTCAGATATTTCCTGGGCCAGCTCCTGCTGCTCCGTGATGTTCTGCATCAGGTCGTCCACTTTGTCAATGTCCCTGAAACATTAACAAACAGGAGAGGACCAAAATCTGAGTAAAGCAGAAAACACTGGACTCCCTTGCAAATGTTAAGTAACAGCAGATGCAGATGGGTTTGGCTGAAGGAAGAAATATGTGCATATGGGTAAAATCCTCTTTATTTTCCAATGAGTAAAACATATTCCTCATAATCCTTCTATTGTAAGTAAAGACTAAATTGTTTCCTCTTCCCCTGAATTCCCATGAAGGCAGTTAAGTCAATATTTTTTTTTACAATATTTCTTTAAACCAGCTCCGCTTCCGTCTGATTGATCGATCAGGGAAGTTGCGAGGAATCTGATCATTGACAGCGTGTTGGCTCTTACATGTTTTCATGGGCAGACTTGATAGCCTTTGCAGCGAAGCCCATGTTCTTGAGAACTTCAGTGTTGGTGTTGGCGTTCTCCAGAGCCTCCCTCTGAAACTCGATGGTCGACAGCGTGCCGTCGATCTGAGCGAGCTGCTTCTCGTACCTCTTCTTTTTTTTCAAAGCCTGCAGGGCCGCTGAGGAGCAAGAGAGACAGAGGGGAGGTGAGAGGAGAACGAGTCACGAGGAGTAGAGACAGGTTGACAACATAAATGTGAAGTTAAACTGTGAATCATGAGGATTGTTTTGTGCTTCAACAGAAGAGTACTGTCATGGGAGCGGGTTGTTAAACGTCTGCTGCGTTAGTCAGCACCATGCTTAACGCTCTGTGACATCATAGTGTTCCACCGCTGACGGGAAACATTAACAACATACTTACACATTAATCTGACATGTTAGTCACAGCACGGACAACGGGCAGGACAATTAAATACAGATATGATGGGCATTTGAGAGATGAGGTGGAAAAGACTGAAATGTAGAAATTATTTTGCCACAGGGGAGAGCGGGTCAACCATTCACCAGAATGTCAGTCCCCCCCCCATTCCGTGTGCCGAAGTGTCCTTGGGCAAGTTACTGAACCACACACAGCCCATGATGGCTGTGTGTGAGTGATGTGTGATAAGGACAGTGCTGCACATAGATGCACTGTATGAATGTGTGTGTGAATGGGTGAATGGCAAAACTGCGCTGAGCCCGCTCACACATACACAAATGTATCAGTGACGAACCTTCGCCTCCCATTCACTTTCAATCTGTGTGAGAGAGGACGTGAATAAAACATTTGCTTCCTGTGGTGAGGAAAATCGCAGCGTGGCTTTGCATGGCGTTCAACTGTAGTGAAATCTGACCCACGATATATTTCCCTTCACACTCCTGAATGTGTGACGGAGCCCTTTTAAAGTGCTGTTGAACAGTCATCAAGTCCATTTATCTTTTACAGTGTCAGAGAGCATCATGCAGGGCTGACTTACTCTCATCATGGAGGTAGTAAATAAAGGGAATGTACCTTAAGGAATCAAAGTACAGGAAGGATTACCAATGTTGACTGTGGGGACACTTTGATTTGTTTTGAACCTTCAGGTCAAATTTCTACCCTTAATCAACACGTTCCTGCATGACAAGGTGTCTTCAAAACTACTGTCCATACACTTTGGATAATATACTGACAGTCCGAGATAATTGATCTTACTGTTTTTGACTTTGTGATCATTAATACAGTCAGGCCTCAATGTCCACTTATAATAGTGGTACATTTAAGGGTCGCAACACTGATTATTAATCGACCACTTAATTCATCACCAACTATTTTGATAATCAATTAACTGGTTTGAGTATTTTTTAATGACAAAAAAAAAAAATCTAATTTCTCTGATTTCAGCTTCTTAAATTTGATTCTTTTTTTGTAAATATCTTTTGGTTAGTGACATTTTAGGACCAGAAAACGAATCCATCGATCAAGAAAATAATCAACAGATTACTCAATAATGAAATAATCATTAATTGCAGACTTAATAAATGTGATAGTCAAACTGTAATTCAACACTTTTATTTCAGACTCTGAGAGCGTTCCTTCCATATCACTCTACTATATACACTGCAATCTATGTTATCTTAATATTGTTTTGTATTCATTGGCAGCCTTGTACACATCATAATTGAAATGACTCTTCCTCTAACCTTTGCTTCCTGTTACATGTTGATTAATGTCTTTGTATTTTAAAAGTTAAGCTTCATGAGTGGTTGTAAATGTGTTCTGACAGTATGGAGTCACAGTGAGCTGTGGGACCTGCTTCACTACAGACTTCTAACCAAGGCACAAACACGCCCACCTCCCCGTCAGTGACTATTAAGACTCCAGTACTCAACCCGTGTCCCCGTCCCTGTCAGTCTCTTTATGGCCTGTCTCTCTGCAGTAGGACACCTGTCCACAGTCATGTCCACACCATTAATCCAGTGTTTTGATTGGGTTTAATGGCCACTGATCTATCACACGAAGACGCTGATGTGCAGAGACACGTTGGAAACAGAAGATTCCTGACTGAAGAAGCCGATGCGATCTAATCTCACACACAACGATCAACAGTGTTTACAGTGACTGTGACGACGATCACACGTCACTTAGCTAGCATGCTAACACTTAGCTTCGGGTTATTGACCAGACATTTTTTGATGCCCCGAAGCAGAAACCAGGTGAAAACCACACGCTGCTGACCCACCTCGTTTGTTTTTCGTGCCGTTCTTCTTGGCGATCTGCACCTCCTGCTCGATCTTCTTCTCCAGGAATTCCTGCCTCTTCGTTAGCATCTCCTCCGTCTCTCGGAGCTTCTGGATCGCCTCCTGCGGGCTCGGTCCCTTTCCCCCTTTTCCTCCTGCCCCGAATATCTTAGTCAACAACGACATATCCGCGACGTTCAAACTAGTTGTTGTCGAGGCTTCGAAGCGTGTGTCGAGTAATTCAGGAGGATGTTTATGAAGCGCGTATCGAGGCTTGTGTTGATGACGTATGTGGTGACGTTCAAAGCCTCGCGAGAATGGCCGTACCACGTGACTGAGTCGGGAAACCGCCTGAAACCCAGCACTGTGGAAAAGTTGTAATTTTTAAATAAAAATGAATAAAATGTCCATATTTCACGTGTTACATGTTGTCCCTAGTAACACAAGCACAGTCCTCTGCCCAATTTGTTTCCACCTTCCCTTTTGACCCCGCCATTGTATCATAAAGACAGACACAATATTAATGAGTTCATAATTTATGTATTGGCATCACAAACATCATTCATTCATTTATTCAATTCAAAGCCACGGTGTCATTATAATCACTCTGCCTGTTTCACATTTATTGTCCACTTGATGGCGCAGTAGAGCACATGAAGCGCCATGAAGCTTCGGCCCATGAGTGAACCAATTGGATGGAAAGCTTCAATGCCTCATGAGGCTTCATGTCGCCATCACTGGTTCAAACACACTGTTTATTAATAATGAAACTAACAAATGTGCGTAATGCCGGAGAGGACGAGGCTCGGCGGCTGGACCACACTGACACTTGTCTCAGTCCGAACCTGCAGGATTGTTGATGTGTTTCTACTTCCTGGATAAGGACCAATGACGTAACGAGCACTGACAGCAAGTGGGCGGTGCTTGTTGCGCTTACACTGTCTCCACCTGCTGGGGAAGTTTTTAAGTAATAATAATAATAATAATAATAATAATAATAATAATAATAATAATAATAATAATATTGATTAAAACAACGACAATAATAATTATTATTTTATGATGGTGATTATTATAATAATGATTATTAATACTTTTTTGTTTGATAACAATTAGGATAATTATTTCAGAATCAGAATCAAAATTCTTTCATTGACTAAGTATATTTTCACATACAGGAAATTGACTTGGTGTGGTTGGTGCATCGGACATAAAAACAACAATATATATATATATATATATATATATATATATATAAGTAGAAACAATATATATAAGTAGAAAACAATATACATAAGTATGTATATGTGCCACCACCCACAGACGTATCCAGGACATAGGCTACAGCTGTCGCATTCCTCGTGTCAAGCCACTCCTGAACCAGAGACAACATCAGAAGCGTGTTACCTGGGCTAAGGAGAAAAAGGACTGGACTGTTGCTCAGTGGCCCAAAGTCCTCTTTTCAGATGAAAGTAAATTTTGCATTCCATTTGGAAATCAAGGTCCCAGAGTCTGGAAGAAGAGTGGAGAGGCACAGAATCCAAGTTGCTTGAAGTCCAGTGTGAAGTTTCCACAGTCAGTGATGATTTGGGGAGCCATGTCATCTGCTGGTGTTCCACTGTGTTTTATCAAGTCCAAAGTCAACGCAGCCGGCTACCAGGACATTTTAGAGCACTTCATGCTTCATTCCGCTGACAAGGTTTATGGAGATGCTGATTTCCTTTTCCAGCAGGACTTGGCACCTGCCCACACTGCCAAAAGTAACAATACCTGGTTTAATGACCATGGTATCACTGTGCTTGATTGGCCAGCAAACTCGCCTGACCTGAACCCCATAGAGAATCAATGATGGCTGTGTAGAACTCGACCATCACTTTCTGCGGCATGTTGAATTTCTGCCGCAGGAAGAACATCCTCTGCTGGGCCTTATTGATGGTAGGAGGTGATGTTCTCCGCCCACCTTAGGTCCTGTGCAATTATTGTCCCCAGGAATCTGAACGACTCCACTGTGTTAACTGGGGAGTCGCACATGGTGAGGGGGACGGTTTGGGCTGGGCTCCTCCTGAAGTCTGCTACCATCTCTACAGTTTTCAGGGCATTCAGCTCCGCTGTAGTTCTGGCTGCACCAGGAAGCCAGGCTGTCAACTTCCTCCCTGTAGGCGGCCTCGTCCCCATTGGAGATTAATCCAATGAGGGTTGTGTCGTCAGCAAATTTCAGGAGTTTGACAGAGGGGTGGCTGGAGGTGCAGTTGTTTGTGTAGAGGGAGAAGAGCAGAGGGGAGAGCACACAGCCTTGTGGGGCTCCAGTGCTAATGGTCCGGGGCTCAGAGACAACCTTGCCCAGCCTCACGCGCTGCTTCCTGTCTGTCAGGAAGTCAGTGATCCACCTGCAGGTGGGCTCAGGCAAGCTCAGCATGGATCAAATTCCAAGTTAATCCATAATAAAAATAGCCATTAGATGCAGTTAATGTTGGATATATTTCTCTGTTTACTTTATGAATATCCATAGCTTTTGTTTAGATTCAAAGAGTATAGACAGGTTTATAAACCTTAATGAAACTCTGGTCATGAATTAGTTTATTCTCTAAACTCATCAGACATTAGTTTGAGGTACAACTGTGGTGTGGAATCTAAAAAGAAAACCTGCGACACAAATTATTATCCAAATCACTAACTAGTACTGCATCTCCTCAAACATGCCTGGAAGGGATCATTGGGTCTTAATGTGGTACCTCGGCAGTTTTGAACCAGACTGGAAGTTGGGTGACTTGCAACAGAGATTTGAGAGAAGTAAGGCAGCAGAGGAGAGAGATTTTGACCTCTGCTTCCTAGTGTGGATCAAGACCTCATAAACACTGGATCATGTTGTTCCCACAGTGCAACCAATGTCCTCTCATGTTAAGACCAACCAGGAGACCCTGTCTGTTTATAAAACATGTTCTCAAAGCACTTCAGCTTGACGAAATGATCATGAAAAGCTGTGAGTAAATGAATCTGTAAAACCTGTAAGGTGGCCACTTAATGTTATCAGCTTTGTGCAATTCAGATGCATTTATTGGCTTTTCTATCAAACTTTTTTTCACACTCACACACAGTCCAACTCACATGAGGAAAAAAAACTAAGTTTTCACAGAAAGAGACAGTTGGGGATTTATGTATTTTAATTCATTATGATGCTACATGATCCATGGTGGTTGTTTACTCATTTTCTTCCTTTACTACAGTATGTTAATAACGTTGCCAGTTATCTTTTGAAGTCTTCTTTATTTTTATGTACATACAAAAGAGTATCCAATTACTGTGTGATTACATTGACTGTATCTCTGCATGTGTAGTCTGAAGCATAGATGCCTTTTTTTAATTTTCTTTAATGTAGTGTGTATTCACAGGTCAGTCCTCCTCCCAGCCGCCCACATTTCTGCTCCCCGAGCTCCCTCACGCAACGAAAAATACACATATACAACAACCAATTTTGCTGAGGTGGCCACGTGATAACCGAGATAATACAGCTGTGTTGTCTCTGTTATCTCACAACCTCCGTCCTTGTCTCCAACAGAAATAAAATGACTGAAATGAAAGAAAACACACACAAGCCGATAACCCAGACTCAAGATGGTCCCTTTTTCTTGAAAGACAGCTATTTTTTTGTTTGGCTAATATGATTTCAACACTCAAAATAATAATAATCATAATAAACCCAGGTCATTTCATGCAAACTGCAGAGAGGACACTTTAATATAGTGCATTTGAATATTATAAACAACAGAAGCTTCGTGGCTACATAATAATGTAAGGGAGAAAGAATGCAAACAAACCAATGTGATACACTAGAGGATACACAACACTCCATGGGTGAAATCAAACAATGTGACTAACTGCTGAAGATGTAGAGTTGGTTTTACTTGATATGTTCACTGGTTTCAGAGGGAAATTAGGTATTTTTTCCCACTCTCTGGCAACCTGAGGCAGTAAAATTATCTGGGAACTGTAACGTTAACTTTAACATGGAAAAATCGGACGCCTTAAACTTCATTACAGCTCTGTTTTTGAATTAGATCACTGCAGCAGAAATTTTGGATCATTATTTAGATTTTACAGACCCACCATTTTAAAAAGGGCCTGAGAATAGATTGTTGAATTGTTACTCCTGGTCTGGTTAGGAACTAAAATCAAAAGTTTGATCAACCCCATTTTTCTGTGTACAGGGAATCTGTTCAGATGACAGGTATTTTTTCACCACCTTTCTTCCTTTGTTCTAAAACAGCATGTGATTTTACCGTTTGTGGCCTCCTCATACAAACATCCCCACGCAGTCACATGAGCCCTCCTGCAGGAGGCAAAACCATAAGACACACACACACACACACATGCATGGCCTCTACCGGCTCACATTTTAACCACCTACTGTTTAGAAGAAGATACACAGTCTGAGTCAAGGAAATAAAGTCTTTCACCGATTACTTGTTTTCACTTTTTGCAGATCATCAGTATTAAGTGGAAGAGAGATTATCAGAGGAGTGTTAGAGCTTTCTTAGAGACGATGTGAGTGAGGAAGTCGGAGACTAATGAATCTATGACGAATAAATCAAAGACTTCAGACATTCAGCCAGCGTGAAGCTACTTCCACACACCTGTGCAAGTTGTGGAGGATCATTTAGGAAAGAGGGGTGGACGGAAAGAACAGATCAGAGATCATTTCACAAAACAAAGGAAAAGGCAAGACCTGTGACAAAAACGTTTGCAATCATGGTTTAACTTGGGATCACCTTCCTTCGTTTTCTTTTCATACATTAAATTATTTTCCATCCAGACAAACCATCATGATATTGCCTTAAATGTAAAAAAAAAGAAAAGAAAGAGAAATCAACATAAACCCAGAAGACATCCCTGTTGCCGTCATTGACGCGTGTTCGTCCAAGCACGCCGCCCGTCCGTCCCTGTGCTCTGTCCATCTGTGTCTCTACAGGGCCAGCTTGCCAATGATGACTCCAATGACAAAGAGCAGCACGCAGAGTGCCAGGACACGGGTGCTTAGGCCTTCGTCCCACACAGCCGAGGTTGCCATGCCGGAGGAGTGAGAAGCGGCCACTGACGTCACCTTTCTCTTCCGCAGCCCGTCATCCTCCTGCAATGAAGAGAGGAGTCAGATATACGTTCAATCAAAGCTATTCACCTTGTAATTTGACTCCAGATGATCTGGAACTTTCTTTTCAAACCACAAATATTTTAATGTCAAAAAGTAAAAAATTTAAATGACGAGTTGGAAGTGTTACTAAAGCTTAAGGAGTTGCAACTTTTTGTATTCACCACTGTCCCCAAGTTAAGACTGATGAGACCCAATCAGGCTGCATCACTGTTTCCAAAAGTTTCCATTTCTGCCTGTTGGTACCAAAATGCAATACTGAAGTTTTCAATATATTTGTGTGGACGAAGCCGAGGACAGATTGTCCCATTTAGACTGGATGCAGCATATGTTTATATACCCTAATCACCCGGTGTGGGTATGTGTACTTCTCCCTTTAGAGCCGGATGAGACATGTGCATCTCATTTACAATGTCCTGTGACTGAAATACTTAAATGATAAAATATACTATTGGAAATGTAGTTTTTTTGTTGGCATTCTTAGCCAAAAAATACGTTTTTACAGTAGCGTTTCAGACAATGGTTTGATTTAAGCGAAGGCAGAGATATTGAAGCAGATGACAGAAGCTTCATTGACAAAAACAGAGATGAAAATAACAATTAAGAAGATTCAGACCCAGACAATGTGACCGACCGACCTGCTGACCCATGCTCAGTCGGTAAGAGACATGTTTGAGGAGGAGGAAGAAGGGGGATCACGCTGAGTTTCCAGATTTATTGCTTCTTTTTTTTTAAGTTTAGGTAAACTACAATGATTTACAATGAAAGGCACAAGTTTAAGTTATCAAATGTAGCTCTTCAGAAACCTTCTGGTTTTAGTGGGTCCTGTTCAATGCTTTAATCAACTAATGTTTTGCTTTAACAGTTAAGGTCTTAATGAGTTCATTTCATCTTGTGCGTCTCACCCTGATCTGTTTGTTTTCTTCCCGTAGCCTTTGCACCTCCATCTGCAGCCGCTTGCACTCCTCCATGATCTTCTTCCCCTCTCCATCATCCAGCGAGGCGCTGGCTGACTTGGGCAGCACGGAGTGCTCAGTCTTAACAGAGGAGGTAGAGGAAGAGATAGTTTGGTTGCTTTCACTCTCATGCTGTGGAAAGAGTCAGGGTGTGGGTGGACAACGGGGTGAGAGCAGAGGGAGAGGAGGGGAAGGGGATGAAGAGACATGCAGAGACATGGCAAGGAGTGAGATGAAAGTACAGACAAAAAAATCATAAATGAATAAATAAAACATGTAATGGGTGATACACAGTGATGTACTGCTGATGGGTAGGAGATTGAGAAAATAACTGAGGACACATGCTATTGCGAGTGTCTTGATTTTCTTCAGTAAGATCTTATCCAATGGACCTAAATTGCTTCAGTTATTAATTTCAAATTTCAAATACAAAATGCAACATTTCTAAGTTTGTAGATCAGATGGGGATGTGAGAAAATCTTTTGCGCATCTAAACCTCACACTTGTTTTTGCTCTATGTAGTTGTAGTGAGCAGGTACGATAGAAGAAGTGTGTAACTGACTGGTAGTTGCAGCTTAAATAGTCAGAATCAGGCTCAGCAAGTTAATGAGTAATGCCGAACTGTAGATCAGTTAAAAACACATCCATGTCATTAAATACTAGCATTAACGCCAATATTTAATGAGACAACTGTGTATTTGTGATGATGGCAGCTCTTCTGGTTCAGGAAGCCAGGGATTATGGGTATTAGCCATGGTTCAGTAGGCACAGTCAGGGCTGTGGTCGAGACATTGATAGACTCTACATGAAAACCACTTAATCGCGTGGACAGAGCACAACAGAATGAACCACTGTGTAGTTGTGTATGGCTTCAGAGGGCGCTGTTGCTCAGTATATCCTATGTTGTGTTGCTTCAATGCATGAGTGCTCTTTAATAGGAAAAATTGCCAGAGTGCCCTGTGGTAGAAATTAAGACTTAATTAAGACTTACAGTTTTGTCATTTTCTAGAGGCATCTCAAAAGCACATCTCAACTTTGAATCCATCAGCTCTTCAGGCTTCGCCTCCTTCCACTGTGAATGACAAAAATCAAGAGTGAACAACAGACAGAAAAGTCTGTGAATATTCATACGGATATTCTTTAGCCTCAGGTCTTTCTATCTTTCAAGAATAGCTTCTACACAAAGAGACAGACGGATATAATTTGTAAACAATATTCCGGAGTTCGGCTGGAGGTACTGTGTGATTGTGATGTCTCCAGTGTGATCAAGTAAAAATTCATGGTCAGTAAATCAGTACATACTCAAAGATATATCCTTTGTTTTGTGCAAAATAATTTGCCAAATCAGATTTAATGCTGTAATACTCACAACTCCTTCCATGTCGGTCATGTCGTATGGAGCCAGCAGGGACTGCACCATGAATTTGTGTTTACTCTTTTCATTGGGGTCGTAGTCAAAAGGCTGTAGCATAACTGTGGAAAAACACAATGGAAAAATGGAGAGCCAGAACATTAAGGAAAGACCAACTTCCTGTATTGCCCAATAACAACTATTACGCAACCCGTGAATGAAATGACATTGGTCAGGTTTATGATCCGAGTTGCAGCATGACATTCTTACTCCTTGAGAACTGACTGTATTTCCTGAAATTAGCATTTTTATGCTTGAATGATCAATGTAGTCTGTGGAGATTTGAATGATTCTGGTTTTGATCAATGTAAGAGGTTCAGTTTTCACTGAAATGAAAACAGAAGAATGTTACTTTAATCCAAACACAGATATAAGAGAGCTGGGAATAAATAACAACTCTTTTGTATCTTATTTTCTTTTGTATCTTCAAACTCACTTGTTAACGTTTCCACCAGAAATAACTAATAAATGTCAATGTTACCAGGAGACTGCAGGGCAGCACGGTCAAAATAATTATGACAATTATAAAAGACATTTTAGTTTTATACAAAGGTTATTAACACACAAAAAAGATGATTCTACAAGCTGAATATTATGGTATATTTTCAATAACATTTCACACTTAACTACAGCGTTGTATTTCCATCATCTTTTATTCATCAAATATTATAAACAAAGTGCTCAAACCTCAAGTGGCTAAATTACTTATCAGTAGAATGACTAAAGAAGTATCATGTAGTCAATACCGGCTTTGTGGACATGTACAGTTTGTGTGTTTTTTTTAACATGCTGACTTAGCTGCTTGGTGATGGAATTGTTCTTGGTTAAGGTGAAAATGATTGTTATGGGCGTTTAGCCGAACTTCTATCCATTCTAAAGAGGTATAGCACGTCGATAATTATAAAGTTTTATTATATATATGTACATGGTCTGTGTCTGTAACATAAACCCACTGGGTCGCTGGGGACAAGGCAAAAGTAATTTTAAAAATCTGATTTCCTATTTGATTGATAGGATAATTGATCAAAAACTTGAGTACTAAAATAATTAATAGCTGCAGCCCTACACATGGGACTAAGTATTTAGATGATAGCTTGACTGTCGCTGTGGCATAAAATGATCAATATCTCTCTCCTTCTGCCATTAGATCCAGAATAGTTGTGACTTTTCCCCCTTGAATAATGAATACTTATTCTAAATCTATTCGTACTGTCTAAAACCAGTGTTAAAGATCACCTCATAACCGTGTGTCCATATCACACAGCTGTCCAAATGAAATGTGAATACCACATTGTGGGTTTTAACTGTATCACCTGTGTTGCCAGAGGATGCAAAAAATTGTTACGAACCAGAAACATTGATGGAGGTCCCAGCGTCAATGATGCCGCTGTTTGGGCGCACGCAGTATCTGCGAGGTGCAGTTGTCTTGACTTTGAAACACACATTTCTATCTGTGGGGTTGGTGAGCTTCAGAGTGGCAGTGACCACATCTGTGAACGGGCCTGAGGGGGAGACAGAGAGAAAGAGCACAGTGACAATGGAGAAGATGAGTGAACGCGCAGACTTGTCTTGTAGTTTGCAGGCTGCATTTGTGAGTATGACTTGTGTTACCTCAATCAATCAATAAAAATCTAAACGGAGGGAGCACTCAAAGGTTTCATCGAGGCTTGTTTCCTAAAGCGCAGACACATCGTGTGTCTGCAAGGACGTATATGTGAGTGTTGTTTGTGAGGGAATCCAGTCTGCCATAAACATTGCACATTAAAACATTAAAACAGTGGAAAGAGCAGCAAAGTGCACACAGATTTATTATTTTATTTATGCCCCGCCCTCAGCCATAAAGCAGATGCTGTGGAAACCAGAGGTGCATTTTGAGACACATGAGCATGACTCTGGACGTGAATGTTCAACTTGATTCAATGACTAAACCTTGGTTGTGGAAATTTGTGTCGGGCAAACAACCCCAATGAGCTTTCTGCACTCATCACCTACAGTGTGTGGGTGTACAGGATGGATCCTCCCCTAATAATCAATCAGTGAACAGCCTACCACTGACTGATCCTTAGGCCATCACTTGACCCATTTCTCCAGCTCTATCACACCCAAAGGCAGTTCTACACACAAAACAGCATTGATCCCTGGAATTACAACAGCTCAGCCTGCATTCTCAGTCATTCTACCCGGATATAGAAAATCTGTAAAGGAATTCAGGTTGCACAGTTTGAGTGGAGTGTAAAGCTCCTACTGGCAGCTTGCTAGCTTATAAAATTGTGAAATATAGTGATAAGGCTAAGCAATGACACCCCGGTCCTAGCATATGCAAGAATACTCCCTGTTTGACAGCCGGGTAATGGTGACAGCACCGATCACACGGTGCATGGCAGGAATCTGACCACATTTCTGTGTCGTTTCACCTGCTGTCAGTGGATAAAAGACAGAGGCAGGGACCATAGGAGTCCGAACTAGAGAAATGGGACGGTGGGCCTGCCCTGACGCTGCAATGACAGCTAGCAGTTTCACTTGCTAGTAGCTAGGTTAGCTGAATGCTAGCTGGTTAGCATCGTCGCGCACAGTGTCGGTTCACCTGTTTCAACGCATAGTGCGGCTAGCTAGGTGTGTCTAAGTTGACGAGAAAGCAACAACAAATAAAGACACCGGTACAAAGTTGAGTGGTTAACGCGGAAATCCACGCACTAGCTGTCATTGAGGGCTTCTAGGTTAGCTAGCTAGCCCCCGGCCGGGACCCGGCCCTCTGCTCCAGCGTTACCTCTGAATTTCAGTTCGTGTTGTGGCTCTAGCACCAAGATTTGTTCTGGTCTGGCCATGTCCCAGGGCTTCTTCCTGTCGTGACGGGGAGGACGACAACGTTGTACTGCAGGTGGCCCGGAGAGGTGAAGCAGCTGGCTTCCGAGGTAACGACCCAGCCGTTCACAGTTTTTTTTCCTTCGGGAGGGAGGAGGATTACAGACGCACCACGGCTCGGGCTGACTGCAGTAAGGGTAACTCGAATCGTGGCAGCGGTAGCTCGTAGAGGCACTTCCGGTGTCAACAGATACTGCCACTGATATGTAAGGCAGCTGCTGCCTTCGATGCCAAACTGTTTCGAGGCAGCTGCCTTTGTCGTCACACCGTTTGAAGCAACTGCCTTTGATGCCACACTGTTTGGAGTCATCTGTATCTGATGCCACACTGTTTGGAGTCATCTGTATTTGATGCCACACTGTTTGGAGTCATCTGTATTTGATGCCACACTGTTTGGAGTCATCTGTATTTGATGCCACACTGTTTGGAGTCATCTGTATTTGATGCCACACTGTTTGGAGTCATCTGTATTTGATGCCACACTGTTTGGAGTCATCTGTATTTGATGCCACACTGTTTGGAGTCATCTGTATTTGATGCCACACTGTTTGGAGTCATCTGTATTTGATGCCACACTGTTTGAAGGCAGCTGTCACAGTTGCCACAAGTGCTTGGGGGCAGTTGTCAATGAGATAGATACATATTGGTTCATGAAAGTTTATTAGCTAGCTTGTTAGCTCTCGGGAGGCTAGACTCAAAATGAATCAAGAAAAGATTAGGAAACTCTCCAATGGAACTGCTAGTTCAGATCATAAAAATCAAAAAAAAGAGAAACCTACATAGCAGCAGATAAATATGCCCGTAGGCTAAATGTGTAAATACAATGAGGACGAGTGGATTCACACTTTACAAAGATGAGCCATAATAAAAACAAACCTTTAACAGCTTCTTCAATTGTCCAGGTTCTACATTTAGAATATGATCAAACATCCCATAACACCAATGGTCTGTAAATCAAACCAAAGTGTAGTGTCATTTATTTATTTATTATGATTTACTTTATTGGTCATTTTATCAGTAGTCTGTTCAATGACTCTTGTTCAGTGATTTCATGGACACGTTCACTTCATCCACACAATCAGTTTGTTTCACCTCCATCTCACATGTGGAAAAGAAAAGAACAAATAATCAGCTCATTGATTATGATCAGGATCAATACAGTTTATACCAGAGAACCTTATTTCTACATTGATTTAGAAAACAAAAGAAACATTAGTTCTTTCAAACACATTCATGTCAGTGTACTTATAGATTTCCGTCTTTACAAAGTGAGAACTAAATATCTGTGATAAAGGAAGATCACTGTTTGATTGACAGCTGATCTCTGTGCATCACGACGACTTTGAGCAACAAACATGGAGACAAAAGAAGTTAAAGATTTAAACACAAAATATAAATCACTGCTTTTAATGACTCAAGTCTATTTGAGTTCATAGAGCTCTGTGCATCCATCATAATAATAATAAACCCTAACACCAGCATAGAGAGGCTGAGTGAATCTGGTGTAGACTTTCAGAGACGCTGTAGAAGGACAGAACACCTGCACTGTGATCCAGGTACACTCCTACTCTGGAGGACTGAGGACCTGACACTGGAGTCTTGATGTTGTTGTGACAAAACTTATAACGGTTTCCAGCACAATATAACGACCAAGATTTCTCATTAGATCCAAATATACATTCATGTGACCTCCCTGCTCTGCTGATATTCTTGTATGCGACTGCTACATGAACTATTCCTCCTCCTCTCCTCTTCCACCTCCCAGTAACAACGTCCAGTCAGACTCTCTCTACTCAGGGCCTGAGACCTATCAGTTAATCTGTCTGGGTGATTAGAATAAGACTGTTTTTCACTCATGAATGTTGCTTTTCTGTTTCCCTCAGATAATAACAGATGTTTGTTTGCTGTGTTTGGATTCAGTTTGATTTCCTGTGAATACTTTAAGAAGTCACTCTGGTCTTGGGCTCTGGTTGTGACAGTAAAACATCCACTTGAGACACAATCTGTAAAATCTTTGTCTCTGTCTCACTCAGAATGTCCTGTAGTCGACCTCTGACCTGTGACACAGCTGCTGGCACGTCCTCAAAGTACCTCAGAGGACGGATACTGATGCTGGATGAGTGTGTAGATTCACTGAGGAGTGGCAGTGAGGGGTAGTTGTGCAGAAACTGGTTGTGATCCTCTGTGTGTGAGAGCTGCTTCAGTTCATCGTCTTTCTTCTTCAGCTCCGTGATCTCCTGCTCCAGTCTCTCCTGAAGCTCTTTGACTGGACTCACTTCAGTTTCCTGCTGAGATCTGATCTGCTGCTTCACATCAGAGCTTCTTTTCTCCACCACACGGATCAGCTCAGTGAAGATCTTCTCACTGTCCTCCACTGCTTTATCAGCAGAGCCATTGACGGCCTCCACCTCCTGTTGAAGCAGCTTCACATCTTTCTCTCTGTCCTGGACTCTCTGCTGGATTGTTTGTCTCCTCAGCCCGAGCTCGCTCTGCCTCTCAGTCCTTTCTGCTGCAGATTTATGTTCATCCACAGGGCAGAGATAACAGATACACTGCTGATCAGTGTGGTGGAACGTCTTCATCACCTCATTGTGACGAGAGCAGATGTTCTGGAGCTTCACGGAGGGCTCCACCAGCTTGTGCTTCTTAAATGGAGGTGATTGAAAATGAGTCTGGAGGTGTTTTTCACAATAAGAGGCCAAACAAACCAAACAGGACTTGAGAGCTTTTAGTTTTCTCCCAGTGCAGAAATCACAGGCCACATCTTTAGGTCCAGCACAGCAGTGATCAGCAGGAGCAGCTTGGAGTCCAGTCTTCTCCAGCTCCTCCAGTAAATCAGCTAACATGGTGTTTTTCACCAGGACAGACCTCCGTGTGAAGGTCTGTCTACACTGAGGGCAGCTGTAGATTCCTCTTCCATACAGTAGCTGTGTCCACAGCCAATTGTCACCGGATCCTTCAGTCGATCCAGACAGATCGAACAGCAGAATTTTTCTCTGTCCAGTTGATTTTCTTGATGCGCCATTTGACCTGGTGCCAGTGACTGTAGAATAGTTTCACCACCTCTGAACAGAAACATATCTCTGCTCCTTCTGCTCTCGTTGACTTCCTCTTTTTACCACGTTTGTTAGCGGGGGGTTGGATTCAAAATGAATCAAGAAAAGCTCCACATCTATCAGATCCATATGCATGATCCTGGTGTCTATGGATAGGTAAAAACTCAAAGACTGTATTCCCAGTATCAGTTACAGTGTGACTGATACTGTGTCTGAGTAAACTGGGATAAACCAAAGGAGAAATGCACATTTTTATCCTTAATTTTAACTTGGCCTTAAATTCTACATAAGATGGTGAATAACTCCATGATAGCAATGATGCACAGAGATGCCACTGCTCATGAAGCAATTGATTGACTACAACTGTTCCAAAGAAGATTGAAATACCTCAAAGGATCAAAGTTTTTGTAAAGGTAGGACCAGTCACACTCTCCATTTATAATTATCTTATACTTCTTGTTTAATTTCATATTGGCTACACGTTTTCACTGTTGAAACCTCCAGCAGTCAAGGGGGGTGGATTAACCATGTTGCCTAAGTGCAGTGTAGTGTGGTATAAGTCAACGGTTAACAGGCTAATATCTACATTTATTTAAATACACAGTCAGCTGTGGTTTGTTACCCTGCAGGGATTTTTATTTTGCTTTCAGGTCATAGTTCGCCTCCACGCTCAAAACTTCCATCCACATACACTTTAATTTCTCTTATATATAAAAAGTATTGTTGCCCATTTTTTATCATCATACTCCACTTCTCTTTCGGTGCATCTTTGCCTTGAGGCCTGTTCCATCATATTATACCAGAGGCAACAATAAAAGCAACATTTAATCTCTACTCTCCTCCAATCAGCTAAAACTTAATAGAAGTTGGTAAATTTGGGGTTATTAGATGCACTGTGGCTATAAAACACTGGTCTGGGGTAAATGTGAGACTGCAGGATAGCATGTGTTAGCCCTGTGAAAAGATGACAAGTAAAATTAAATACCTAGTGAGACAGAACTACAGGGGATAACTTTCTGTCGTTGTTTGGTGACCCAGACGTAAGCCTTCTATTTGGTTTGAGAAAACTTTCTATTTTTGGATAAAACAATTCTTTTAAAGTTACCTTAACTTTTCTCTCAAAGTGGCTTCAAGACTGGGAATATTAAGCTGCTCCACATCAGCAGTATAATATCAAGATAGTTTATCAGTGTGTTCCAGCTCTACAATGAAGATGTGGACATTGTTTACGACAGCACCAGTCAGCCAAGACGTCTAGTGCCGCTTTTTATACATATTTGTCCCCAAAACAGAGGAAAAACATCTATCAGGAGTTGTATTTTATAGAATAAGGCTGGACATTCAAAACCTGTTGAGTTCCTGAAATAACTTCCACCCTGAATTTCCACATTTTCAACCATCAAGACAATGTGCAGTGAGGCAGTAGAACATTCAATCCATCATGGTGGTGCCGATAAATACAAGCTCTGTATATATGAAGAGGAAATGGCTGGTAAACGGACAGGAAACTCCACTTCCTCTAGCGTAGATGTGTTAGCTTTGTGTTTGACTGTTGTGACAGACCTGTTACTAAAACAACAACTTTATTTACTCCCCTTCAGAAAGTAGCGACCCATATCTGATGTACACAGTAAATGAAGACAAGGGCACTGAAATGATTGAGATGCTAGTACTGTACCTCTGCTGTGCAAGGCTACAGCGGAGGACCCTCCTTTTCCCCTCGTCAGAAAATAAACTGAAATTTCTAATTATTTCCTCTAAAGTTTTGGCCTTTTCTAGCAAAAGAATGCGGATTTTGTAGAAACGAGCAACGGTTTCCATCGGTCTTCTTTGAACCCTTTTAAATGTCTTTAAGTTGTTATGGGAAGAAAACAAAAGAAACCTGAACACAACTTCAGTTGAAAGGATTTAAGTTATAGCAATACGCACACTATCAAGTGTACAATTTGTCAAGGTTCATTTGATTCTAATAAAATACTTTTTTTTTTTTAAAACCCATATACATTTCATATATTTATCTTTTTGGGGTATATGGATCCAAAAATAGACATTTAAATCATAAAGAGAATGGGAGGATAGGGGAAGAGAAAGAAAACTACAAAAGCTACGAATGGTGGTCCTCCGTCCCAGAGGAGAGAGTGACGGAGGACAGAGGGGAGAGAGAGAGAGAGAGAGAGAGAGAGTGGGATAAAGAAAGAGAGAAAAGGAAGTGACGAGGGAGGCAGGGAGTTAGAAGGGGGATTGGCCAAGCTATACAGCGCAGTATGACACCCACTTTAGCTCATTACACACGTACAGTCGTGATCAAGGCACAGGGATCTTCTAAAAGTCATTTTTTCAATAAAGTTGTACAAAATAATACATTTTACAGTCTGTACAAGAATAATAATTCAGCAGTAAAGTAAAGACAGACATACAAAGGAGCAAGCTGTCGGGGAGGAAGGAGGAAAGATGGATGAATGGCAGGGAGGTGCGAGCACGTTGTTGTACAAAATCAAACATTAGTGTCCCATTTGTTGTTGTTTGTCTTGTTTTTTTATACTCCAGGATTATTATATTTTATTTTGTCGTAAAACAAAAAGAGCAATGAAAAGAGAGGTGAAAAGGAGGGGCGGAAGAGGGAGTCGGGAAAGATGTGAAAATGGAGAGGAGAGTGAAGTCCTCAGAGGTGAAAGAGCAGAGGTTGAAAAGAAGGAGAGAATGACAGACAGAAAGCTTAAAGAGAAAGAAAGAGCGCACAGGGCACAATGGCACAAAAGTCTACACAGACAAAAACAGCTGTGGAGACAGTAAAACAGGGTCAATCATGACGAGATGAGAGTTCTTTTTAACTTATATGGTATTGTACTGTAGAAGGATGATTTTCGCCCTCCGTTTGTCAAGTTCCACAAAAGATGGTTATTTTTTCTTTTTAGTTTTCAACTCAATACATCCTCCTCACGTTTTGCTCCACTAGCAACAAGGCAGAGTCAGGTGGCTAAACAATGCTGTGGAGAAGTCGAGGGACCGCCATCGCCTTCGACCGTGTCCAGACTCCATCAAAGTAATTCACAATGGAGTCAGCCGTCTGTCCCTTGCGCCTCCTGCAGCCTGACTGATCACAAGTCGAGACACAGGTCGAGGAGGCTGCCGCTCGTCAGCAGGGATCAGTACTGTTTCCGGATTGACGGCGATTGTGCATTCCGATAAAAGCAAATGCGATGAGTTTCTGTGTGCAAGCAGATCCTGTGGTTCAATTCATGGATAGGAACGATTGGTGTACACGGTCAAGTCCTGAGCACAGTGCTTGTGTTTTCTGTTAGACACAGTGTTCAGCTGATCTTTTGTGACATGTTAATTCTCTATTTTTGTAGTAATTCCAACAGTTTTCTCTTTCACAGTTGCACCGAAGCAGTAGCTCTCTCAGTTTTCATGCCGGCTCGAAGTACAGCCTCAACTGCAGCTCAAACTCTCCTCACTGCAGGAAATACAATCCAGACTGGGCCAGTCAGGGTGTTTGGACAGGTGAAGGTAACAGGGGCGATACATGATGTCGAGAGGATAGGAGCTGGGAGTATGGCTGAACGTGGACATCCAAGTTCCTTTATGCTTCAGCCCCTCAAACCCCTTCATCAAAATAACTCCGTCTATTGCAGGTGGGGAGTTTTCATAAGGGGAAGTTCTGTGTTCAGGGTGTGTTTGTGTGTAAATATGTGTATGTTTGTGTGGGTGTGTTTTGGCCCCTGTTCCTTCACAAGAGCTCACACACACTTCTATGGAAGAGGAGAGTTCAGAGACTCAGGGTTTCTCATAGTCCGATCTTTTTTGTTTGTTTCTGGTCGAACCCTTTTCCTCTCCCATCACAAGAGCTCGTACTGCCGCAGGTGCATCCGCTGGATGATGTCTCGACAGTCGTTGAAGACGCGGCGGATGTTTTCTGTGTCGACGGCGCAGGTAAAGTGAGGATAACAGTAGTGCCGCCCGTCCCCGCTCGCTGTGCTGATCCTCTGTAGATGGAAGAATAGAACATGTGAGGAAATGGTTTCACTAGAAATATTATGAACTCTGTCTACATCCATACTACTATGTTTTCATTTGAGAATGGTATTTTTAAACTTAAACGATCTCTGTCCTCACAAGCGTTTTGGCTCTGAATAAGTTTTAATCCCCCTCCATTTAAGCACATGTCTGAAAACACATATCACATTGCCACTCATGTACACTGATCAAGCGTGTGCCAGTGTACACAGGAGGCATTGGGTTGAGGTGTTGCAGATTGTTTGAATAACAGCTCGTCTCCAACACAATTGTATCATTGTAAATTGCAGAATTTAACTAAACAGCTGTAAGCAAAGACAACAGGGTCAGCAACCCTTGTAAATAATTATCCATGTTGTGTTTTACGCTAGTGGCCAAGGCTGATTCCGGTTGTTTTGTTCCAAAAGGGGGACATGGGACAGGATCCTGACAAATCAGCGAAGGTTACCTCATGACCTAAAAGACCCAATCAGCAATCAGTTTTAACCCGTTCAGACTAAATTGCAGTCCCGGAGTTTTCAAACTGAAACTAGATCAGCAGTGTTTCCAAACCTCTCCATTTTAGCAGCTCTGAAACTCTAGACAAGTGTGGACACTGGGAGTATCTGCAGAGTTGATGGATTTCTATTTTTAACTTAAAAAATGCTTAATACATTCTTTGTCATACCATATTTAGCTAATTAAAAGATTCATGAAAAGACCAAAACATCGCTGGAGGCTCTCAGCTGAGAGTTTTTTTTTTTTTAAACATTTCAAAAACAACTCCCTAATATATTGATACACGTCAGTAGGATCAGTTCATTCTTGGTTTTGGTCTTATCAGGGGATTTATTGAAAATAAGAACAGTAGAGACTATTGTAAAACTTTTTTAAGACTTACCCTTTAAATTTACATAAAGCACAAAAACAGGCTTATGCACTTACCAGGAATTCATCTCTTATGAAGTACTTTGCCCTTGTAACACGTGGATCTTCTCCAGGCTCTGGTGTTGCTGAGAGAAGAGAACAAGACTAGTGAGAACTAATCTCTTTTCAGGTGGGGACCGATCAAACATGAAAATTTGCTTTTTAGTTATCAGGGATACATTTGTTTAATGACTCATTTCCACGTTACTGTGGATGAGTGTGTGTGATCAAAATGACCTCACAGGTGTGTATCAACGATGACCTCTTGTGGTCAATGACACTGAATGCACTGCCTCTCACAGATGATGTTTTCTGGAGCCAGTCAAAAATTGTGCAGGTCACATTAATATTGCCTCCTAGTAGAAAGAATGCTAAAAACACACGTTTCTTAATACATCCCTAAGAAAGCACAGAGATGTTTCTGCGGGCACAGAAAACTATCAAATTGATAAGAAAAAAATATGATGACTTAAGAATTAGTTTGAGGTGTCTGGACAAGTAGCGACCTCACACAACACCAAATGACTAAAGCTAAATGGTCGATGTGTGGCTGCATTTCACGAGAAAGGATCCCAACGCCGGGACATGGAGTGTTTGAAAACAATTCTGTGTGTGTGTGTGTGTGTGTGTGTGTGTGTGTAGTGTTAAATCATTGTAGATGGGTTAGGTTTTATTTAGTATGCGATTTTGTTATGTAAATTTGTTTTGTACCTATTATATCTGAATATTTCTGTTAAGTGGACCCTACTTTAAACTCACTACAGGAAATATGTGAATTAGCAATAGTTTATATGTCAAACAGCAATGAAAAAACTATATTCAATTGATTTTAAAATGATAGATTTGGCACGTCAAGTCGATACCCAACCCTAAAATATGTCAGTTATATTTGTACAGATAGTATCATGGACAATGTTGATTTGAATTGACAAAAAAACAAAAAATGTAAATGGAATAAAAATGGATTAAACCGAAGCACGGCTGCTCACCGTCATCAGGTGTGGTGTAGCGAGCGAACTCAGGAAAGTATTCCTCGATTTTGGACTTCCCTGCCAGCACCTTCTCTGCTAGCAGGTCCTGTTTATTTAGGAACAAGATGACAGAAATGGTCCGCAGCCACCTGTACAGAACAAATGTGAGTGTGATGTGAGATATGAGAGAGAATCACTGACTGGAAATACACAATGGGTCAATTTTTTCTAGTGAAAGATGAATATCACAAGGTACGCGTCCTAATGGATTCAAACATTTCCACTCAAACCTATCAAACCTCACAAGTACATTTTGAGCATCGAGACTCTGTCCACGTACCAAGCCTGCAGCTAAGCTGCCAAAGATCTTAGTAAATTTAAACCATTCTGAAACTTTTATTAGCGTGGAACTTAACCCCTAACCCTGTAAAAAGTACATGATCTAACCTTGCTGTGTGTGTGTGTGTGTGTGTGTGTGTGTGTGTGTTGCTAAGGAACCCCCACACTTGGTTATGCAATCATTCAGGAGAAAAAGCAGGCAAGTTCATCAAATGTTTATCAGCCTTGACACTTGGCTTGGTTTTGTCATTAACGATTATGCGTCTGTAGTTGGAAAAGCCAAAAAATAACAAAACAACAAAATCCCCAATAATCTACGCGTTCAAATTAAAAATAGTTTTGAATCACTTTGAAACTGGGGATCCAAGATTGTTTCTTGTGTGTTTCCTATAGAAAACAACAGGCTAGTGTCTGCCCCTCTTCACCTGTTGTTCCAGATGTTCTTGAAGAGGTTGAGTGCCTCCTGTAATCGGTTGGTCTGATTGTCTTCTCTGATCACCATGTTGTAACTGCTACTTGCCACCACGAAGATGATGGCTGTTACATCTGATGGAGACGAGAGAGGGAAAGAGATGATTGAGCCACGGAGAGGAAGAGAGACATGAGACGAGTGGAAGCTGAAATAAACTTAAGTTACCGTTAAAGCATTGAATCCATTTCCGGCGTTCGTCTCTTTGACCCCCGACATCGAACATACTGTATAAATCAAATGAGACATTAATGTTAGCAGGTCAAATACCGCCATCATGTGGAAAAACCATCACACACTAGGGCTTCCTCCTAAACATTGAATATTCAAATCATCAGTCGGAGGCTCCTTGATTGACAGAGATGTTGTCTGCTTGGTAAAAGGTATCTGTGACATGTAGAGGCAGCTGTGGACCAACTTAATACGATATAGTCTCCTGGAATTTGTTTGCTATCTAAATGTTGCAGCACATTTTCGATCTGTTTTAAGTGTAGTTAGCATGCATTAGCACGGAGGGCTAACTTGGCTTGTTTAATCTATTACTTCAACCCTGTTTTAAATGCTTGCAGTTCTGAAAAGTGTTGAAAAAGAACTGAATTAAGTAGACGTATTATTTAGGTACAGCCATAATGTACACTATTATTTCATGGTCCTTTTCTTTATGTATTTTACTTACTGGAAATTAACTTTGTCCACTTGGAATCTTGTCTCAAAGATCCCTGAAGTCAGAACTCTGCAACGCAGCAAATCCTGGCGCAAATAAGAAAAATTATCAGAAAACAGAAGCTAATCATTAAGGCAATGTTGTTTTATTGTAAACAAATCCACAACACACATGGTTGCATGCAATTAAATGTCAAAATATTGAATTTCCTCTATTCGAAAAGTAGATATACATTTATAATGAGCAGTAAATTATTTTGACTTTGAGGTGGCAGAATTTCACCCACCTGATCTGTTGGAGTGTAGTCGTTCTGCTTCACAATGTCAATCTTTTCTAGAAAGCTGAAGAGAGAAAAGGAAAACGGAACAATTTAGAGACTGTTACAAAATCCCTGATCAAACATTTCCTTTATATTGTTGAGGATGTGCTCCACACTCGGTAACAATCCCCCCCCCCCCGAAAAGCTAAAGTTTGAGCTCTAAACATAACAGTGCACTTCTCAGCAAGGAGACATACTGACTGAGTATCATGTGTGAGCCGGCAGATTTTCTGCAGTTAGCTGCTTAGTTGCAGGATATATCACCAACCAGGAACAGCAACGGCAAAAAGTAAGACACGGGACTTGGACTGACGATGAGGTGGAACTTTTACTGAAGGTTAGCAAAGCCAGTGTACATATGTTATCAATGTTGTTATAACCACGGGTAGTCAAGTCATGGTTGATATGACCCAGTTAGGAAGCAAACTAATCTGTGTCGTTTCAGAAAAGTTTCTGACTGTCTAGACTAAAATGCATCCCAGGAGGTTTCAAAGTAAAATGGCCCACGCAGAATTTCAAAAAAGTTACAGGGTCTTAAAAACTCTGGAGTATAGTATGGAGGTCAGGTGTAAATGTAGCAAAAGTTTTGTTTTGAAACAAATATACAATAAAACGACTTAAACACGTGTATTGCGTGTTCAAATCGATTCGACAATGCACTTTCCTGGGCCACTAAGAACACACATGCCAAGTGTGAAGCTGATTTGATGAACGGTTCACGAGATAAGCATGTACAGAAAGACAGACAGATGCTCGTGGAATTAGTAGGACACTGCTATCATGGCAAAAATATTTTTTCATTCGATTAATTGATTAGATTGAAAAAACTGCAAGCAATACATAATATTGTGAGAGGAAAAATCTATGTGCAGAGCAAGTGCACGTGCTGAGACGAGAGTGCACGTGGAGTGAAAATGAAGGAGGTGAAGAAAGAGGAAGAGAAGACAGCGACTGTGAGAAAGTGAGAGAGAGAGAGAATGAAAGTATAGTGGCATCTGTCTGACATTACAGAGCAGATTTCAAAAATAGCTCCCCAGCGCCCTGGCCCACAGCGAGGTTACCATGGAGACCCAACCACAGAAGCTATTAATAGTCTATCAGCTCCCAATCTAATGCGGCTGGAGTAGCTCCAGAGAGAAGACAGACAGACGGGGATGGAGAAAAGGAAGAAAGCAGAGGAGAAGAAGAAAGTGAGAGCAGGATGAGTTTGTGTTTTTGTGCTAGATGTCTGCAAGCAGGAAGAGGGAGGGAACAAGACACTGGACTGTACCATCTCGACCACCTGAGGGAGGATAGGGTGGAGAGTTTCTCCTCCTACAAACACCTAAACCAAACGTGTATGCTTAATTAAATATGTGTCATATTCTCTAAGGAGGGATTTACCAGTAGAAAGCAGCTGAGGCTCATAGTCTAGAGCTGAGGAGAGACAGTATCCTCCTGAAAACAGTACCCCCCCCCCATCCTCTAAACATCCAGTGATCTGCAGATGACTCAGCCTCCGCCATGTTTGCTCCCAAACACAGAAAACTGCTTTTGTTTTATGAAAACTAGTTCCCTACATTTTTTTCCCTTTACTATATTTTGAACAGCATTTGCTTCTGAAATGACAAGTGGACATCAGTTTGTTAGTTAACGGTAAATCTGAGCCATTAAAACAAGCCGTGTTTCCAGTTCATCTACTAGGACAGCTCGATGCTCACACAGGTTTCCACTGACAGAGGGCACAGTGTTTAGCCACCGACATGGAGCAGCAAAGTTGTATCAGGAGAAGCAAAGATGTTGGTTACTTAATAGGGACAAAACTTGTAGAGGTGTACAATGGCTGGCATGTAGATGTTTCTCCTGGGCCACACTGGGGTAACACAGTGCGTGACAGCTGTGTCGCTCATTTACCGCGCCTGTTGTTCACACACATATTTGACTGTACATGAATTGTTTAGTACTAGCACTTGACCTTGTTAGATATAGGACACAGTGCAGTACAGCAGTAATGGAAAATGCACTGTATTTATATAGCCCTTTTTCTAGTCTTACCAACCACTCAAAGCGCTTTACCCTACAAGTCACATTCACACTGACATTCATACCTCGCTTCTATGCACAGTGCTTTTTCTCTCACACAGTATTCGTACCATGGTCAATACATTTTTCAAAGTTTACAGCAGCAAGTTGTTTGAGAAAGAGGGAAGAATGACACTGATGATGCCATTATAGCATTTAGGAAAAAAATTACTGAAGTATCTGTTTACTTGTGATCGAGCAGTGTGATCCACACAAACCAAATTATAACTGTATATTTTTAACAATAATGAAACAAATGAATGTGAGGAAACTTAAGTTATTGATGTTCTTCACATAGAGAAAAAGTTAAATTTTCCACCTTAAAAATGTTAAATGATGAAAAACAACTTAAGTGAAAGCTATGGTTAAAAGGCCCAAAGAGTCCACAGAGTTTGGTCTCTCGTAGTCCCGTGCCACAAGAATCCTAAAATCTTCTTACTGCTTTCGACTTGTATATGGCCATTCGGCTATTTAATCACAGAGGGCTTTAATAAACCATGTTTACCATTTTTTTTTTACTATTTCTGCCATTTTACAGACAAAACAATACACTGATTGAGAAAATAACAAGCAGATTCATTGATATAGTAAATAATCAATTGCACCCCTGAATCCAAAATTATACCACCACCAACTACAAGAGCTGAATCAAAGTGCATAGAACTAATAGTCATTTTCTTTTGTGACACTGTTGTAACATTTGACATTTCATCAAACCACACAAGTTTTCCTAATAAATTCACAGCTCAGTGTAAACACCAAGTCACAATGGAGCAGGTAGTTACTTACTACTGTGCACAGTCGATTAGCTGGTACTCGTTGGATCTCTCAAAGCACGCCCTGACCCCCTCATCCTGCCACAGTGTCTTGGCATGATCGTAAAACTCCTGCAGAGAGACAGGAAAACAAAGGAATACGTTAGTGAGAGGTAACAGAAAGTGGGTTTGAAAAACAGATGGAGAATTAGATACGTTTTTTCCTTCTTGGGATTTTTACTGTTGTTTGTGTGTCTTCACAAAGCTGATGCACGGGTCAGAAACTTGTTTAAGATGAAATCCCAAAACACACACACTCAGTTCTGTTTCATGGAAGGCGGTGGATCTGTTGTACTTTAAGGCTGTGATCTTTACTTGATAAAACAGTCAGCTGAATCAAAGAGGGGAAATGTTACTACAAGCAGCAGATGTTCTGCATTATTTACAGTGCATTTTACACCGAATATGACAGCTACGACGGACGTAAGAAAAAGGCCAGTGATGTCAGTCGACCGTGGTGCATGTCTGAGGGCACAGGGCACTTTTGTTGACACCACATGCGACGCCTGTATATGTCCGTAAAGGTAAATAGTGGTGGGGTGAGAGAGGCGCAACTCGCTGTGCACAGTCACTACAGACAGACTCAACGACACACTGGAACTGAACAGTGGGTGTTCACTGATTACGTTTTTTTTTTTTTTTTTTTTTTAAATGCGACAGACGCAAAACTGGATTTAATTTTTTTTAATGGAAATTTAAAAAAAGAATACAAAAAAAAAAAAAAGGACAAAAAAGAAGTTGCATAAATGTAGAACACACTGGAATACGGCTTTAATGGAAAAGTCGCCGCCCCCATTAGGGACAGAAATTGTCATCTACACACTATCTACAAAAATATATATCTTTTCATCGTGCAGGTTTCCATGACAACAAACTTATGTTTGCAAACAGAGCAGTCTTAATAAATCAGTCATGTGCTTTAAGAAAAAAAACTCTTTCTTTCTTGATGTAATGCTTCCTCTATCCCTCCTTTCCTTCATCTCTTTCTATTACAGTCTCTCTTTGTTCTCTCTCTCTTCCTCCAGTAACTGTCACTTTACAACAGTGAACCACTTGAAACAATTTCATTAAGCTGCACCAAATTTTACCCACTAGTAAATATCAGTTCCCAAAACATGCCTACATTTTTTTATTTTTTTTAAAAATCAAGATCCATGAGTTATTCTCTGAGAAATCAACGGAAATGTTTAAAAACCTCCTATCTGGCATTGTAAAAAAAAAGAGTCCACCCCCTGACCCGAATCCGCACAAAAATTGAATAGTCCCCCCCCCCGACCAATTCTGCATCCCTCCATGTTAATCCATGTAGTTTGTGCATAATCCTAGTAAATATCAAACAAACAAACACAGATTAAACATTACCTCTTTAGCTGAGCTAATAAATGACTCCAAAAGTTGATTTTCATACTACACTGAAATCAAAGGTTGTCAGGAGTTTAACTAAAACAAAAATTTGACTTCAGAAAAAAACTGTTTTTTGATAAATGGGCTGAACTTTTAAACTGAAATAGCATTTTCAGGGGAAAACATTTTTTATTTTCTAAGTAATGAGCAAATCTAAGCATCAACTGTTTCAAATGTTCAATTATGTACTGAATGAAATGGACCTGTGGGTGTTGTAATATAAGTTTTTATCATGTATTGTAATTTGAAGGGTTAGGGTTGGGGCAGCTGACAGCTGCCTCCATAACATGAATAGCATGGTGACAGCACATTGAAACGAAATGAATTCACATAGCAAGAAAAGTAACTTCTAAAGTCAAACATGCGACTGAGTATATTGAAAAGTGAATTAAGGTGGGCCTCACAGGTGGCTGTGGATACACATTTAGACTCTGAGGTTTGGTCTCTTGGCCTTGACAATTAGTTAATGAGAAAGTCCCTTAAGGGAATACTAAACCCCACACAGACTTTACTAATGAGGTCATTAGTAAACCTCAGTGTCAGCGACCCGTGTCATGGGATTAACAATTGGGATAATTAACAACTACCATCCACTGAAACACAAGCAGCAGGGGAAACCTGCACCTGTGTGTTGTACACAGACCACAGTTTAAAAAAGGTCCAGTGTGTAAGATTTAGGTGAAAGGGATCTATTGGCAGAAATTTTAAATATAAAATAATCCTAGTGATGTTTTCACTAGTGTGTTTCATCTAAATTGTACAAATTGTTGTTTTCTTTACCCTAGAAAGAGCATTTTATATTAACATCTGGAGCGAGTCCTCTAGACATAGGCTGCCATGTCTTTTACAGTAGCCAAGACTGGACAAAATAAACACCTTTGATGATAACTGAAGGCTTCCACAGGTTCTTTCATGTTTGGAAGGAGAGGCTGAGGTGAGGGGTATTCAGCTGCAACATGCAACTTCACCACTAGATGTCGCTAAATTTGACACACTGGACCTTTAACAACTAGTAAATGTGCAGTAGATCAAAACTGATGGCTGTTAACAATGTCGTCGGTGCAGAAACCACTGTCATCATAGCAACAGGTATAAAAAACTAAACTGCAAAAACAGCTGTAAACACTGTAAAACATCCTTTAAGCTGTTGTGAAGATGATTATATTTCTCAGGTGGTGTGTGTCAAAGTTTGTGTGCCATCTGATTTTGTGCTACTCACAGATGGAAACTCAAAGTCCTTCTGGTTGACAAGATTGAGGATGTATTCGATCCGGTACCGGTTCTCTGGGCAGGCCAACTGCACAGGTGGCGTCAGGTTGCTCATAGCTGTTACTATGGTCTGTCACAAACACACAAAATCATTTAAGACAATTTTTCAACATTAAATGACAGCACAACAGCTCGACTTAGCAAAGAAATGACACCAACACAGCCACTTACCTCTATGGCCTCTTTAATATTATTCTTGATGTCCTGAATTTTCTGCTTTTTCTCTCTGAAACAGACAGAAAGGTTAATGTTAGGTATTATTGTTGTACAGCAGCAACATACACAAGTAAGAGTGTCGTCAGAATAAATGGTGAGAAAGTCTTAGATCCACACAACCTTTATTGGGATACATATCCATCGCAGACCATGATAGTGGCTCCTGATACACATTTAATTGATTATTATAAACCTAGATTAGTTAATATCAGCCTCAAGTGATGGGCTCAAAAGAGACAGATTTTCCATAAGGCAAGTCAATGCAGCCAAATTGTCCAACTGCCCTGACATGTAGTTACACACAGGACAAAATATATCAATAGAAAAAATATGCACCAAGTCTGAGAGATTAAAATAAATTCCTGTTCATTGGGAGTGTGAATAATAATCATTGCAGTAGGAAATATAAACACATTTCACTACATAATTTAAGTCAAAAATGATTACTGGATATTATAACGTTAACAGGAACTTTCCATTAAATGTTGTCATTCTAAATCCGGATTGTAATGCATAATCAAGGATCCTGCACCTAGATTTTCATTATTGTTTCTCTTCTCCTGAACACAAAACAGTTTTATTTAGCTATCAAGTATTGTTTTAGTCAGGTTTTTTAAAAACCGTACAGGGAGGAAGTTCCATGTTACTGAGTCACTGTGCACTACAGTGACCTGCATGAAGTTTGTTTTTGATGCGGGAAGGGTAAACAGACCTTCATTGGCTCACATGCTAGAGAAATTATGTCTGTCTACTGTGGAGGAGAGCTGTTTGTACAAAACATTTGGACTCTATGTGACATAAATGTTTCTAATGAAGGCAACCGGAGGACCAGTTAGTTTATCTTTCACCTTGAGCCTGTCAAGAAAACAGTGCACTGTGTTTACAATAGTTCTATGTCAGTAACAAAGGGTGAGATGGGCCTCTTTGCTCTGTGCCAGTTTTACATTTTCACCTCTGTTTTATACAACTCATGTTGTACTGTTCCAAACCCTTGCAAAAATGGGGTGCAACGTAGGGCTGCATGATGCACAATGTATTTTAGAAGTAAAGCCCCAGAGTTTTAGTGGATTCTAACTCAAATCACCAATATACTCGCTTACATTTGGGATTGATTGTCCACAGGAGGGGCATTGCTATATTAAATCAGACCAAGTCTACTAATGCCAATATCAAATACAAGGAAAGTAATAGCAATAGCAGCTTAGACATGCAGATATTCCTTTGTTGCCACCTACTGGCAAACAAAATATCTGAGTCAGAGGCTCTGGACATTCGCTGTAGTTTCTCCTGCCAGCTCCCCAGTAAAACCTCTGGATAATGTCAGAATGACCAAAACAGTATGAGATCCTCCGGAGGACTCACTGCGAGCAATTGGTGCGGTGATAACACATGATGCAAATGAAAAAGCGATATCACACACGTAGAAGACACAGAAGAGAGCTTTTGGTGATAAGGGCTGACGCCAGTGTTAATGTGCTGTAAACAAAAACGGGTATATATATATATATATATATATTGTCATTTAAAAACAAAATCACATGGTTGTGTGTGTGTGGGCATTCTCCAGACTAGAGCATATGAGCGCATGCCTGTGTGTGGTTAGATAGAGGTGAAGGAGACAAGACGACATGACACAACAAACTTATACTGACAAAGTCTGGAGATACATTAAGGTGAATAAAGCAGACAATTATCAATTTAGAGAAGATGAGTGGGAGTTACAGTATGAGCTCATGTAACATTTTTGTCATGTCGTGTCACGGTATGGATTGTATCTTTAGGAAAAAGCTAAATACTGAGGCTGTGAAGAGCAAATTAAAATGACAATTATAGCTGCTTTAAGGAGCAATGGGTCAGGGCTGGGCATGTTGAGGAAGTATAGGAGGAAGAGGAAAATTAGCTTTTCGTGATGCTTTTAAAGCTGAAAAGACATAAGCAGAGTTATTGTGCTTCAGCCAGGGTTTGAACTCAACCTTCGACAGGCAAGTTATGATCTTGATGAGCTACCTGCCAGATGACATCACTTCACTCATGATGCAACTTTGACACTATAACTTAAGGCAGTCTGCAGGTCTGCTGACTATTACCACTGTAAAAAATCCAGTTATCAAGATAGAATTTTGATAATTTCTGTACTTCATCTTGGCAGTATAGAGATGCCTTTGATTTATATTCACAATGTTAGATTATGAGTGAGAAACGGTGTATGATGTTTAAAGATAATGCATTTCCATTGACTGCAACAGGTGATATGATGATAGTTATTGAGATCAGAATTAAAACATTTTTCACATTGCATCTACCAAGACATGAGAATTTTGATAATGATTTTTGTGAACATTGGGAATGTATATAGCAAGAATTTCCAGTATATGATTAAAGTAAGACATTTTGATGCACTTTGGGCAAAATTTTTGATCAATCAAAAATCTGTCTGGAATGTTGGTGGAGACAGTGTGAGGATGCAGTGTAGCAGGATTGGTGTCAATTGATCCAAATTGTGGGAGGAGACAGGTTTAATTAGTTTAACATTACAGTATTTGAGTATTGGACTTCATAATTGCTGCCAACTCATGTGAATACAAGTCAATTACGCCTATAATCTGGTGAAAATTCCAAAGTTCTAGCAATTACGGTTGATTTGCTATGAATTTTGCATGTTGATGTAACGCCACCATCAGGACTATTGGCCCACAAAGCCAGCTGAGGACTATTGGCATAGGACTGGACGTATGTGCTAAATTTGGTTATTTTCATGCACAGGCAGGTGGATTTCCTTGGAATAATAATAATGATGATAATAATAATAACAACAACAACACTGAGAAAAACAAGAGGTACCGGCAGCCCAGCCCATAATAATGCCCCACAAGACTGCAGCGATACTCAACTTCACTCCCTTCAAAATAATCTGTTGTAGACCCTGTTTACATTGCAGTTTAATTCTGGATTTTACAATAATACATATGATTTTTACTCCTTGCCATTGCTGCTTCTAATTTATAATCTAGCTCTTTCTGTAAATGACAACCAAATGCTTCCTGTGTACACGTGCACACACATGCCCAGTGTACGTAAATGGTCACGTGATGTGCATTTTAAGGCGTGTTGGTATGGACAGGGACTAGAAAAGATAGAAAGCCACTCTTGTAGAGCTTTTGCATAATCGTTTGGTTTTGTCTGTTTTTTCGAACAACTCCAGCTGTTGACCACTTAAAGACTCTAGTAACAAAGCTGGCAGTAACATGCCTTGTCTAAGGCCAGCTCATAGGCTCACACACAGGTGACGGAGAGAGCTGAGTAGACCTCTGTAGACAGGGTTAACCTCTGTGCTACATGAAAGGAGTCAAAGGAGCCATACCGTAAGAAGGAAAATCTAGAGAATCAAAGCAATGTCACAGATCACACTAGGAGTGATGCTGTATGCGTTTCTCGTTAATAAAGACACTCACCAACCAGTGCAGACACGTATACAGAAAACAATAGTCACACACACATAGTCATTGGTGACTTTTGGGGACATTACATGGACTCGGATGAATTTCCTGACTAAAGGCTCATTTATGCTGCCTTTACATATATAGAAAAAAAGATAGGTAAATTTCAAATTATGTAATGTCATTGCCAACTGATTACACCATGATCAGGTTGAAAAGGATTGAAACTATGATGGTAAATTATAACAATCAAACAACTTGTCCACACCATGTAGTCCTGAGAAGAGATCTAATCAGAAATTTCAGAAAGGAAGTTTGTCCCCACTGGTAGCCTATGACACGCGCACACATACACACAGTTCAGTGTTATGCAGTCACGCGCTGGGTCATATGCTCTTGTCAGCCTTAGGTGCTGATTTTCTCATCTAAACTTGCAAAGATGCTTCCAATCCTCATCAAAACCACCAGACCAACACATGCCACTTCACCGACATACAGAAACACACACACAACAACGTTTAAGTTCTCCTGTTGAAACCAACACAACTCAAATATACCTTGTGGCAAAATGCAAGGAAAAGAGAGCGGCATTATTGCATTTTCTTTCACAAGAGATTGAGAGTTGTGTGTCTACAGTCTATCTATATTAAAGAACTGAAAAATACCAAAAATGGACAAATCAATGCAGCAAAAGCAGAGGGATATCTATTTATGACATTGAGGGGTATAACCTATATGTCTTAACTACATGGGGGGGGGGGGGGGTTCACTGTTTGGGTCACCAGAACAGTGTTGAAACAATATGGTCTAGAAAGGTTTGTCAAACACATAGAAGCGGTTCAAAAAGCTTAGTTCCACCGCTCTTCCTGACTGGCCCCTGTGACAGTGTATTATTGAACAAATAATGTTCAGACATGACAAGCTTATTGGAAGATATTGTTACTGACGCAATAAAGTTAGAAAACTATTATTTGAATGGTACATGGACAGCAGTTATGTGCACTTTTCTAGTGTTAGCGACCACTCAAAGCACTTTACACTAGAAGTCACATTCACCAATTCGAGTGCTACTATATGCTGCATTTTTCCTTTCACACATTCACACTCTGATAGCACATTGGGGGCAATTTAAGTGTTCAGTGTCTTGCCACATGGACACTTCTAGCATGGAGGGCCCTGGAACCGAACCACCAACTTTCTGGTTAATGGACAACCCTTTCTACCTAAACCACAGGCCATCTACTGTGCTCAGTCACACAAGCTAAGAGAACATATCGCTTAATGTCACTTTTAGCCTTAACAATCAAGCACCCATCATCTCTGTTGACCTGCCAATATCAATAACTAGAATGGCATTCAAAAGAGCACAGTTCCAACGGTTTAACATTTAATTCAATCAAGCTCCACGAAATTCTACACACTCATAAATCTCACTACCTTAAATATGCCCGATAATTTTTCATCTAGATCTTTGCATTATTCCCTCAGAAATAAAAAAATAAAAAAAATCACCCCATTTCACAACATTAAGGAAAGTGAAAAAGAAGTTCCTAGATCCGACCCCTGATCCGAATCTGCAACAACATTTAATGGGTTCCTACCTGATGCATATTACATCCTCCAAACAAGTTTCATGGTAATCCATTCTGTTGTTTTTGTGTAATGCTGCTAACTGACAGGCAAACAAAGCCAATGAAAACATACCCTCCTTGGCAGAGTAATAAGTTATGTCAAATACATAAATTCAATTCTACAGACTTGACTTTGCAAATGGTTAAACAACCATTTTCTGCACGACAGTCTGACAAGGCTATCAAATTGTAGTTTCAAAAGAAAAGCACTGAACTGATTTATGACATTCTTCTCCAGAAGCAGCCCTTCGGACCAAGTCAAAACTGGTGCTTCCTTTGTGAACATCAATATCACTTGATCCATTGCATGCAGGCTAATTGTTGTCAGGTGGTCATCAGTCACTGGTGAATATGTAAAATGCAAAAAGATATTTGAAGATTGGAGGTCTTCCAGATAAAATAGAGGTCCTATTAATGTGTCTACATCAGCATTATGTTGTTAAAACCTTTTATGAAATAATACATGACGAAACTTGTACCTATTTGTCACTTGTATTGAGCATTTGACAGATATGTCAGGGCAGTCGCAATTAGATAAACTTGTCAATGCCAGAGTTTTGCCAAATACACCCAGTGCTCCAGGCTGCAGCCAAAATGGTCACATATGCAACCACTATTTAAGAAATGTCCTGGTTAAAAATATCATGTGGTCACATTCGTGTGAGTGCATGATGATCATGAGGCTGTTTTGGTGCCCCTTCGGCATGGTTACTATGGTAGCCATTGTGGTTCAAAGCACTATTCCTTTACTGGCTCAGTCACTTTCTCCCAACCTGCACTTTCATCATCAGTACATGTGCACCGACGATGAAATATGCAAAACAATTCATGCCATGTTCCAAAGATGAAGTAGAGTATAACTGATTATCTAAAAAAAACCTGTAGAGAGAAGGAGCCAGATGTTGAGGAAGAGCCAATGACAGGTCCTGCCTCAGATAACTGATGAGTGCAGGATGCAGGGAAAGTACAGGTACAGGCAGGGAGAGACCGACTGAGCCAGTGAAGAACGCAGATCAGATTAAAATATTTTGAAAATACCATCTCACATTTAACTGTCAATCTTTACAACTGTTCTTCAGCACGTAGAGTCACTGATAAGTACCACGTCGTACCAAAAAATAAAGCAGTGACAAAAATCATTTGCTGGTGCGAACATTTGAAAAAGATTGTAGCGTCAGAGCTACCACTGGAAAAGTCACTCTGGATCCCTGACACCATTACTTTGGGTTTGGTGAGACGGTGCAGATTTAGCCTTGCCAAAGGGATCTTCTGGTGCACTCAGCAGAAGCTGCCTAAACCTTACTTTTCACATATATACACTTACTCTGCATTGAAGCCGTTGACATGAAGGATCCTCATCTGTTTCACTATGGTGCTCTTTCCTGACTCTCCAGCTCCTGAGGGAGAGAGAGAAAAGAAAATGTGGATGTGTTTACATGTGAAACAGGACCACATACAGTTGGATGCTCATAACCGGTCATGGCTGTGACATACCATGCTCTACAGGAAATTTGCAACTGACAAACATTTTTTTCACAGAAAACTATGGCTAGAGGAAAATACAACACTGGCCGCTGCATGTAAATGATAAACTCCACTCAATAGTGTGATCAAAAACTACATTTTTAAACGTGTTTACATGTTTAAACATGATTGTGGCAGATTATTAGATTATTCCATGAAAAGCAAGGTTGAAGATTTCCATTTAAAAGTGGGTCCTATTGTGTTAATTGTAAAAGAGTTTGATGTGCAGTATACTCTTCGACTACTACCAATAGAAATTGAGTTTCGCCTATGAGACGAGCCACAATTGAAGACAAGTTAATATCAATGGTTTTGATACCTGGTGAATGTTCTGTTTTATATCATTTGACATATTATTAATTATGTGCTGTAAATCCCTGGATGGTTTGTGAGTATCTGCTTAAAGAATGAAACTCCCAGCTCTTGCACTGTAACGTCAAACCTTCAGTATGTGAAGGTCCATGAGTAAACATCGTTTACAAGCCGAAGCTCTTTCACACTTGTCTGATGCTTCTCCTATCTCAGGCCAACTGAAGTGAGGATCAGAATTGACAATGACTCAATTACTTTCACCTCGGGCAAAAACATTCAAATATTTCGCAGGGGAAAAAATGTCTTAATTTAAATGGTCCTCGTACCATACACGTCTGAATGTGAAGCTTAGATGTCCACCATTGAATATTTACAAGACATTTAAGTTACTGAGTCTCTTAAACAAGACGACAAAGAAACTAACTTTTCTTAACCAACAATAATAGGCTGCTCAGCAAGCTACAGCGCATGCCATGAACTCATAACATCATGTTCTCAAATCTGACTGATGACCTCAAGCAACGCAAAGTCAGCGCTCCCATTTCTCTCCCATCTCACAGAGTGCATTGTCTGACGAAACGCTGTAACATCTTGAAAAGTAATGGTGTTAAATAGTAAAGTAAAGTACAGCGGTGTATTGGTGATTTGGGGGAGTGTACTTCTTGTATGCTAGAAACCATTTGTGGTTGCATGTTTCAAAACAGACTCAATAGAGTTTGGCACCAAACATAAAATCTTATGGGGACCAAAAGATTTGTGTTCATAATACAAAGCATTGAAAAGAGTTTAGTAAAAAGTATTAGTATCAAATCATTGTGCATTTTAAATGCTGTTTATATGGGTTTATTAATACTAAGCTGTGAGGTGTTTAACTGCATTTGAGAAGTGTGAAATGCCTAATTGAGGTTCTGCCCATTAGTGATGTGTCCAACAGGAAATATTCCCAGTCTACATCCTGCAGAAACTTATAAAACAAGTGTTAAAGTTTTAAAAACTTTATCACATCTCCAAAATAACTATGATACCAATGTGTTTGTATAGAGAAATAACCTGCACTCAAGGTGGGTGACCTCTTCTAGCACGCAACACCAGAATCATCAAAACAGTGCATCTGTCTTTAGGTGAGATCAGACCAGATACGGAGTTAGAGTAAGTTAGAGATCATACTTTAATATACCAGTATTCTCAGGGGAAGCCTGTATTTAATTGAAAATGTTGTTTCATCCCCTTAAGAAGTTATAAGATAACCCATTTAACTTGTGTGTTACTATGTTAACATAGCTGCAAGTGGGTCTGGTCTGCTCTGAAGGATATGTAACCTTAACCCATAATGGCAAATGCCCTCATAATATCAGTAATAAATCCAGCTATTAAGAATCTATGATATAGAAATACACACACAAATGTTTTCCACTGCAACAGAGACAAAAGTTGACTTGCCACAAACTCTGATCTTGATCACTGGGGCAAGATTCAACAGTATATATTTAATATTTACTGCAGTTTAATAACACGTAGGAGGTAGGATGTTACCGTTTTAACAAACATCTGCAGAGCTTTGTGCGAAGAGGATTGTCTCTTTGAATCGCAAATATTTTGTTGATATTGCATTAGAATTATGTCAACTCAGTTACTTTGCCATGAAGCTCACTTTAACTTCAAAATGTCAAAATACATTCATCTCTGATCATAAAAAATATATATGAACTGTTTTTTTTTTAAATACAAAACAGCTCAAATGCAAATATGGTTCCTGAAGCGCTTCACATTGTCATTATCATGCCCATTTTTGGCAAGATTTGGTATGTTGGTATTGATATTTGGTATAGAAACATCACTTGTTGGATAAATGTTAGTGTAAGTCTGTTTAGTTTATGTAATAATTGGCTACTCATCCTAATCTTTCATAGAGATTCATAAAGTTGAGGTAAATTACTTGTTTTAGTCAAAGTCAAACTTTATATTCATAAGTGGAGATCAATATAACAATTTTGGTGAAAATAATGTTGCCTGAAGATCATTATATATGCAGTTTAAGAGGGTCTTATCTGTGAAAGTGCTGTTTTGTGAAAAGTAGATCAATATCTGCACAATGTCATAACTCTTTTTGTGAACCAGTCTGTTAACATGGCCCACAAAGCCCTTAAGACTTCAATTCGGTGATCTACTTAATCCAGTGACCTGTGTAGTTCATTTACAGGTTACAATCATACTGAGCAACATAATCCAGTGATCAACAAGACATGCTTCAAGTTTTGTTCTGTAAATAAATGGTCACACGGTTCACGTCACGGTTCACTTACACTTACTGGCTGCAACTTTCATTGCTGGCTTATTTATGGTAAGAATATGCTTTGTACTATTTCAAATACTATCTTCTCTCAACATGGATACAAACCAAGCAATGGGTCCTTTGCATACATTCTTTTTCAGCTGCACTGAGAGTGACCCTTTTATGGTTCATTCGGCTTTGTTCACTGTTTCGCCTTATCATCCGAAAATATGCAGAATTGCAAATAAGACCCTGCAGGTCTGCAAGTGTGTGAAAAAGTCAAACTAGTAGATTATATAATTGAAAGGCAGCTAATTTGGTGGCTGACATCTTTGTTAAAGTATTCATGTGGGTCCTGTCCTTCTGCTTTCCTAAAGTCACCACAACTTCCTCCTCAACATAAATACCACCATGTCATACAATACACACCCTTGCTGGCATTTCTGTAATTAAATAACGTGTTGGTTTTTTTACTCCAAAGAACACTATGACTTCCTGGAAGTGATAACAAGCATGTAAACAGACATTCGAGGAGGGTACAGAAGAGAAAGACCGGCAGGGAAAGTTAGACTCTCTTATTTGTCTCTTATGTAATGTAGAGACCCAGCCCACCTCCAGTTCACTCTCTGACACACACACACACACACACACTTCTTCATTAAGTAGGTTTTAGTTGCTTAAAGTCACATTATCTTAAAGACGTTTAGGCTACACACCGACAAACTGCCGTGTAATGACACACTAGTGTTAATTCAGCCAACTTCCAGGCTTACACGCATGTTTAGGACTATACTGAGTTGTCTCCACTGCAGTGTGCTACATGATCCCAAACTGATGCTGAACAAGTTATGCGCAATTAAAAAGAATGGATAAATTAACAATAAATAACAATAGATTGTATTTGATTGGTGCATGTGGTTGTTTATGTTACAATGGCCACTGACAGCAGTTGAACCACCATATGAATTTACCTCCACATCACCGTATACTCCCATATCAACCTATGGACTCTGCTGCAGCTTGTTTTGGTGGTTTTGGAAAGCAACATGCTTGAAAAAACCCAGCACGGGGCTGTATTTCCAGCCTTATGCAATGGCAAGTCACACTGTTGACAATGTTTCCCACAACAACATCCCAGAAGGTTATACAGAGAGGAAGCAAGAGCCCAACTGTGCACACCGGGGCCTCTGCCTGTAGAAGCCAGCGAGCAGGGGCCGCAACATGGACAGAAACGTTACCAACTCACCTAGAAGTAGTAGTCTGTGTGTTGCTCTGTAGATCTGTTTGTCTTTTTGGAGCTGCTTCTCTATCTTTTTGTTTGCTTCTCTTTGTGCCTTCTCCTCATTTCTCTGGTCTTCGGTCTTACTGTTGCCCAAACAACCCATCTTCCCTCAAGGATAAAAAAAAGGGAGGAAAGGGGTCCAGGGAAGGAGGAGGAGGAGGGGGTGGTGGAGGAGGAAGAACAAGAAGAAGTAGTGGTGGAGGTGGAGAGGAGAAGGTATGTGCTGAGAGAAAAAATAAATAGATAAACTAGTCCCAGATCCCGCGTTTGACCCGTGGATTTGGCAGCAATGTCACCCACATTCACACCGGCCTGCTCCGGGGACAGCACAGTGCAGCACGGGGGGGAACTACGAGTCCATAACGCCTCTTTCTGCTGTCAGAGAAGGCGCAGGATACTGTTGCTGACGACACCGAGGCCGCCTTCTCAGTTTGCTGAATCCTCATTCACATGCACTGTAGTTTAGCTTCAGTTTCCCCAACCCCACACACACACATACATACATACATACATACATACATACATACATACATACACACACACACACATACATACATACACACGCACGCACACACACACTCTCTCTCTCTCTCTCTCTCTCTCTCTCTCTCTCTCTCTCTCTCTCTCACTCACTCACACTCACACACTCCCCTCTGCGTAACGTTAACAACTATAATCCACAGCACCGCAAGAAAAAACGGGGCTTCTCCTCGTACGGAGGCAGCAGAAACAGCCCAATGTGCATCTCCGGGAAAAAAAGCCCGGGTCTTGCGTCTCACTGCTGCCCGCGACGGGGAGCCCCGCTCGGCGTGTCCGAAAGGCTCGCCCGTGCTGCGGCGCGGCTCGTTTCCACGTCTCCTCCCGTGACAAACATTTCCAGAGGCGTGTGTGCCTTGTGCTCGCTGCTGGCGGGTCTTCTCCGTGGTGGGAGGCCTTGCAGGACAGGAGGAGGGGAGGCAGATAGGATATTTACACCCAAAGCCGAGCTACATGTGAGGCGTCCTCGCTGCTTCCGTCGCCATCCGGCTCCTTCTCGTTCACTGCACCGAATCGGCCACAAACAGCTCCGGGACTCGCTCGGTCTCCTCGGCCGGTCTGGGATCCGATATCTCCCCTGATTGATCCTCCTTGTTATTCGTGATGGCTGCTTGGTGTGTTTTCTCCTCCACGGGGCCTTCTCTCGCTCTCTCGCTCTCTCTCTCTCTCTCTCGCTCTCTCTCGCTCTCTCTCTCTCTCTCTCTCTCTCTCGCTCACTCTCTCCCTCTCCTTCTCTATTCCTCCCTCGCTCTCTCTTTTGTTGCTGAACTGTGTTATCAGCCCCTCACATCACCAGCGAGCCTCCAAAAACTGCGCACCCGTACACTTCTGTGAAAATGGGCTCCGATGATCCTCTTCGAGTGGAAGAAATACACAACAAAAAAAGATGTAGGAAGAAGAAGAAGGAATGAAAACGTGACCAAGATGAGACAACAAAAAAAACCCCCGAAATGTATCCACGTTTGTTGCAGGTGAATAAAAAAACAAAAAGCCCCAGCCGCTGTCAGGCTTCAGCTTGTGGAGCACACGGCCTGTGAGTGTGTGCACGCTCCCATGCAAACATACATATTCCTCTTGGATCCGAGGTGGAGGCTACATGTGCATTAACATTCACAGAAAACAGGACACGGGCTGGTTGTAGCAGCACATTCCCGGCGCGTAGGCCGCTCCCCTCCTGGCCGCTGCTCGCGGAAGGTGACAGACAGGAATAACCAATTCTTGGAGGTTATTATTTTCTCCCTCTCTCGCTCTCTCCGAGAATAGTAGCTCACATAGAGGAGATACACAGCAGCGCCGAGGAGAGACGGGGTGGGGCCACACGGCGCTCACTGAACCATGGGAAGGAAAAAGAGCGAGAGGAGGAGAGAGGAGAGGCCGCTTCGCCCCGTCACGTGGCCCGGGCCCGGGCGCGGGGCAGCGGCGTCGGCGGCGCTGCGGAGAAAACGGCGCCCTCTTCAAAGAAATACCACCGCGCACGGTTTATTAAGGGAAGGTGGGGGGGGGGCACTCTGGTGCTCAAGTAAATGTAACACGGCAGAGGAGGTCATGTTTTCACCTGTGTTTGTTTGTTTTTGTTTGTCAGCAGGCTGATGCAAAAACGTCTCATCGTGTGAAGGAGTGGACCCATTCAATGTTGGTGTAGATCCGGATCCCAACATGTTTGATCAATTTGTGCAATTTGGGGCAGATCCAAATAAATATCCGGATCTAGTGAATTTAAACTTAGTTTCATGAAGTGAATGTTGGACCTTGGTGGAGGTACGTACTCGACTCAGTGCCATTGTAGTCGCTGATATTTTGCATTTATAAATGTAAATCAATGAAGTAACCAGGATGCAGATTAATCAAACATATAAATGTACAGTGTTTCATATTTAAATGTAAAAGTATAGAGTGTGCTACAATAGAAATGCTCAAAATGTAGAACAATACAGAATAATGACAATATTCATAAATAACTACATATATGTTTGACTTTTACAAACTAAATTAGCTTAAGTTGCTCTTTTGTAGCTAAATTGCTCACGGGACAAATGGGTCAAAACCCTGAGGCCTTAAATAACATGCCAATGACCAACCATCTATTTTTCTTGTCTCCATCCATCCCAGAATATTTTGGGTGAGATGCAACGCTCACCCTAGACACCATCTACCTCAGGTCACCGACTGACAAACACATTCCCGCCTATAGGTGCGTGTGCTCCAAAAGTAAACAGGTCATCTGAGCCTCATGTCTTCAGATTGTGGGAGGAAACAGAAGCACCTGGAAGAAATTCACATCTATAGTGAAAACCTGAACCCAGGCGCTTTAAAAACAAAGCCACTGTGCCTCTGCCATTAAAGGGTTGAACAAATGTAGTTGAGTTGTTACAGTTTTGTGAAGTTATTTTTTGTGAAGTTATTTAATCAATAATAGCATAGTGGTTTATATGACAGGATGAGCACTGCACTTGCTGGGTGGTACATTCAACAGATGTGACCGGACATTTTTTACCTGTCTACGATTCCACCCGTTACCTGAATTTGGGCACGGTCGTACATATGTTAATGTGAAGCCAATATCGGGAGTCATATTCACCAAAGATGAACTTCTCATGAAGCCATGTTACAATTTACTTTTCCACAGGAAGCAAATGTTGTACTTGTTCCTACAGATTGGAAGTGAACAGAGGGCAAAGGTTCACCACTGAAACGTTTGTATGTGTGTGACCCGGCCCTTTGCCTCCCTCACCTGATCTTCAGCACTGTAGCCATGCTCCATTGAACCCAGGATTCCTCCAACCCTGAACAGCAATGCCTTTATGCACTTCTTTAACGATACAATTCTAACTATTTGAAATAAAATCCACCATCTCCTGACCTCAACTGATGTGCATAGATCATCAAGCAAAGAAATCTCAGGAGCAACTGAGAAAATCCTTTATTATCTCATCGTCTAAACCCTAAACTTGTATCTTAGATCCCATTCCAACAAAGTTACTTCAAGAAATTCTGCCCTTAATAAATAGTACTTTACTGAATACAATCAATCTATTTTCAAAGCTCTCGCCCAAGGGGGTGCAGTAGCATCGCTAGTTCCGGTAGCATTGCTGCATAGCTACAGTTACTGCTGAGATCGCTGATCTCGTCACAAGCCCCTTGGACGAGAGCATAGAGGCGCAAGCTTGTGCAGTGTGTGCACACAAACATGAACGCGGCTCCAGGCAGGAGTTTTTTTTTACGTTTGAAGAAGTGGTCACCAGTTACTTAAATTGTATTGGATTTGGCTGCAATGCTGTTTACCCCTGAAACTCAACAGGTTTTGTGTAGACTCAAACACTTCACCCACCCTTCCATCTGCATAGTGGTGAGTAGATAATGACTGAATTTTCATTTGTGGGTGAACTATTCCCTTAATGTCTCATCAATACATGTTTCAGACTTGACTTGTTCCTCGCAGTCCTTATGCTGTATGTTGTTTGTAGATCTAAGATCGCTGCTCCGGCCACAACGTGGAGCGTGATGGTGGCTCGTAGATTGTGATCTTGGACCGTAGATCATGACGGTGGATCACGAATCAGAGATTGTGATGGTGGATCGTGATCATGGTGGCAGCAGATCCTGGATTGCAATGGTGGATTGTGGATCCTGATGGTGGTAGCAGCTGGTCATGGACTATGATAACAACAAGACTGCTTGATATACAATATGCCTCCTCACATATTCTACCATTACCGGCAATAACGCCTCCATTTCAATTGTCATTGTTGCTCCCTTCATCTCTACCAGACATTTTCACATGTATAAATACTTTTAACATTGACACACCTTTCCATTATGTTAAAAACTTTCTTTTAATCAATGTTGTAAATATTGTAATTTTGTTGATGTGTTTAGCTACACATCTGTCCTGGGCGAGGGATTCCTCACATGTGTTCTCTAATAATTAATTTAGCTTCTGAATAATAGGTTTATTATGTTTACAGGAGCAGGGGTACACACCTACATTGCGGTTAGGTCTTTTTAACACTAGGTGGCAGCAGTCTTAAATCTGGGAGGCAGGCTCATGGTTAATTTATGAGCTGTAAAACTGTAATTCTCATTCCACAATCTATACGATTTATTTAATTCATCAAAATTAAATTTCTGAAGGGACTTGTCACTTCATGTTCTGGGCTGACTTTAAAACCTTAAAACAAACAGGAACTGGAAATAGGTCTAAATAAAAAATAATTTCACCTATAGACAAATTTGTTTGTTGAGGCAAACAATTGTTAATTTTCTGGATCCTCCACCCAGATCCTCCACTACATAGGCACAGCAAACAGAACAAAACACCACCTGACACTCTCATGGTTTATCTCACATAAAAAGTGAAAAGCATCCTTGAGTGGACTAAAAGCTGTGCCAAGCTCTGTATTTAAAACCCTCCCTGGCTTGTCCTCTGGGTTTTGTGGTGGGCTTCAGATTAAAGTGTTGTGCTGATCTGGTGCTCTCCGGAGCATGAGGCCAAATCTCTGAGGAGCAGCCTCCCATCTGTTAGACTAACATGAGTAACATTACAGCCACACCTTTTTTCTGCAGCTCGCCTTTCCCCCCCAACATACAATCTGTAACTGTTTCTGTTTCTATCAACTGAATTAAGTAACAGATGGAAAGAAGATGCACATTGACCTTTCTCTACATGCTCCTGATTCTGAACAGTCATGAGTTCATGCTACAAATCTGCCATTGATTATACACTCTATAACATTCCTTTACCCCATGTGTTTTGTAAACATATAACTTCAGTGTGTTTACACACAGTCAATGGTCTGTGTCAACCCATTGTAGGACTTGATTGCTGTTTGTTGTGGTACACACACACACTTTAATAATAACACTTTCATGAAACATTATGACCAAAAAAATCCATTGAGCTGACTAAACATGCATATCAATACTGCACATACTACAATTTGCATAGAGTATTAGCGGAAGTGATTTGAGACTGTTAACAGCAACAGATCATTATCAACAAAAAATCTGGGCATATATATATTGCTTCCTAGTATATATACTATATATATATATATATATATATATATATATATAGTATATATATATAAAACCGAGGCTACATCCATATTTCTTTTTATGTTTGTAATTGTATCAATTCTGCTACAGATACGACTGGCGCTGCTACAACAATGGAGTTTGGGTACGCTACTGCGCGATGTTTTAGTTTGTAAACTCTGGGGTTGAGTTTCAGTGTGGACGAACCGAACAGTGTCACTGGGCCTTAAGCCTCGACTACCAGTGTAGAATGTAAGCGTTGCTGACCCTGTTGTCTTTGCTAACAGCTGTTGAGCAGTTAATTTCTGCATTTAACAATTAGCAATGCTAAACCTGGACTGGCAAGTGCATTTCCAGTGTGTGATCACATGATACTTGTTTTTTAGCGTTTTAGTAGGTAGCCAAAACGCTCATGCACACAGAGATAGTTTTAGTTAGAAAATGGCGTTTTAAATCAGGTCTCCAGAGTAATGTGTGAAGTGTGACAAAAAAATGTTCATTGGTCGCATCAGTTCGCCAAACATTAAGCTAGTGTGTCTCTGTGTTCGATCAAGTCGCGTTGCTTCCTCATTTCATCTCCTCTGAGGAATTCACACTCACACACGAGCCCCCGGCTGGCCCTAGCTGCCCCTGATTACTCACACATTGACACACGGACAGTGAAGCAGAGATGACAGATGTTTAACATTGGTGACAAAAAGTGTGAATACAGGATTTCCACAACGGACTGCTGCCACCAAACGATTAGCGCCACTGCTTCAAGATCCGAGCAGAAGCAGTGCTTGGTTTGTACAGTGTCAGAGTCTCCTCCCTCACTCCTGCTGATCTGCGCTCACTTTACACTTTAACAATAAACACCAGCACCAATCACAAGTTATTAGGACCTTAACAGAACTGAAGTTTAAGTTGTGTTTGTTTGCTTCACTCCATGGTTTATGAGACACGTATTTAGGAGCAATTTTTTAGAGAGTCAATTGTATCTATTGTTTTGGTTGTGTGTGGTTTCATTTTGTATTTCTTGTATATTCTTTAGACTTAAGTTCATTGCTCTTTGTAAGGGTGTACTTGCATGATTATGCTATAATATTATATCAGTGGTTTAAAATTGTTTCCAATGACAATAATATCCTTTATTGCAACAAAATTTGTTATTGTTACAGGCCTACCTTAAAACCTTTTTAATAATGCACCAAGTTAGAGGTTTTCTATCACAGTTTACAGCTTTGGTTCTCTGATAATTATTTTCATATCGAGACAAGATTGGTTCTGCACAATGAAATGTCCTTAACTGAATCAATATTTATTCGAATAAAAAATCAAATAGAATTAAGACCTTGTGAATCGGAATTGAATCGATACTCAGCCCTCAAGAAATTACCAATATAAATGCGAACTGTCAAGATATAATAGGTGTATCATTGTGCTGCTAAAAGGTGCAGTGAAACATTTTTGGGTGCACCTAAATTATGTGTAAAACCAATGTAAAAAAGTTAGTCTGGAGCCCTGAGCCTAAAAACAAGCTTTGACTATGATCCCCACAGCTGAAGAGAGAACTTCAGTTGTTTTTATTATGTTTTTTTTCTATCCCTGGCACACACATTCACACACACACATGCTTTCCTCCCACATCACCCTTTTACAGCACGTCCACTCCAAGCTCTTTTTAACTGCACTGTCATGAAATGTTAGCTGCCTACTCAGCACTCATTCTCATCATAATCAATTCAGATCTACTGCTGAGCAGTAATTGAGTATGTGTGTTTTTATCCTCTCATTGAGTCAGGAGGTTTATCTGCCCACAGAGGGGCATCATCTGCAATAATCTACAAAGGAATTTATTACTTTAGTTTGTCCTTAGTTAACAAGATTTGGAAATTACCTGTAGTTATTTGACGATTAAGTAGGGATCAAAATATTAGTGATTGTGTTCATATTTTGAGCATTTTGTAAAACAGGAAAAAGCTTCCTCTTCCTTTTCCTCTTGTCTGATTTTCCTTGTTGATGTGAGTTGTGTTAAGTTATTTATTTTCAACACAACTGTTTTTTGTGAAATACAGACACTGCAGGACAGACTAACACATTGAATTAAAAAAATAATCACTTTGTATGTTTTACATAATGACTCTAAACACAGCTGAAGACCCAGAGGTCAAATACCTGAAACCTCCAACTATTTAGATAGAAATGAGGAAGCCCTGTGGACGAGAGGGGAAATGTCTTCAACAAACACAAACAAGTCCAGTTGCTTATGTACACAAAGTAATTCATGCTTAAAGCCAAGGAATCTGCACCCGAAAAACTGAACTGCACTGATTATATGTGGCACCTGTTTCCTTTATCCTCGACTGTAAATGATCCTGCTCAGCTCTCTCTCAAAACGTCAATGAAGAATGTGGAGATCTCAGGACACTACTGGCAATACACACTAGGACACACTATTTGTTAACTTATTTCTTTTTAATGATGTACACAAGTGTTTCCTGTGTTTTCTTTTTTTGGCTCTGTTGCCCCAGATTCTGTAAATGACACAAAACAAAACAAAGAAATAATGATGATCTCTTAATTCAAAAGGTGAATACACTTTACAATGTTTACATTCTCTGTTTGAAACAGCTGTTAATTAACTTATTACACTCTTGCTCAAACGTCTGTCACTGGTAATAAAACAGCAAGTAACCACTTCCCCTCACAAACACTCTTAAACAGACACAGCTGCTATATTAGCAGATTTGTGTTGTTGGTTGATGTTTTTCCAACAATGTCAGTTGACTCACAAATATATCACATTCAATTTTTTCCTCATATCTTGGAATAAACTTGATGTATTTGCTCATCTCAGTCCTTGCATTGCTCATTCCACTGTAGTCACACCAGCTCTTAATGGCCTCAAAGCCATGAATATTAGATACACTTCCCTTCACCCCACAGTGCAAATGTGATGAACCAGCCTGATGTGGCTGTGAGGATACAAACACAATCCTGCACGAGTATCTGTCTGGGTTTCAGACAGACAAAGACTGTGGTTTCAACACAATGTGTGAAAAAGTCCTGTAAGCACATGAAAAAAACAACTTTTCAGCACAATGACAGGAGAGGCAATGATGATATTTTGCACAATATTATGTGTCAGTGTTTCTCTCAGTTGTTGCTGTTTGTTAGTCAGGCTTTTATGTTTTAGTAGAGGCATGTTTTTCAGTCATGTAATGATTGCGGATATTCTCCTGAGTGAGATTAGCCCCAATATGAGCATAGTAACACAGTTGATGGGTCACAACCCATTATGTCTGGGAGAGACACAGAGAGAGAGAGAGAGTGAGAGTTGAGGGAGGGAAAGGAGGGTGTGACGGAGACACAAGCAAAGAGCAGAGGGAGTCATCCTCTCGGTTTTAAGTTAAGATCTTCAGCTCCCTCTCCTCTCTTTTTCATCACGGTGCTGATCGTCGCTGGACCAGCACATCTATCTTGTTGTTTGACTGTGTTTTCACTGCTGTATTGGAGGATGCTTTGACTGCATCTGCACAAGTTCTTCTTCAGAGACATGTGTGGGCAAGTTGGAGTTTCCCTCCACACTGCTGAGACATTCCCAGATTTGTGCACACATCTGGAGGACAATAGTATCTGAAGGAGCTGCGTGGGTGTCTCTGACACAGAAGAGGAGACATGGCAGGGGACCTTGTGGTTGGGATGCTCTATAACTTGTTACTGCCACTGCTCCTGCTGACTGGTGAGTTATAGTGTGATTATTTTATCCATGCTTTGCTGACAGGAATGACATTTCTGGTGCATCGCTCACCAGAGATCAATGGATTATATTAATCTTAGTTTAAATATACAAACAGTATTTCTGCAGCTGATTCAGATATTATTGTGCCTGAGATCAGATCAGATCTGAGTACGACTAATCATTAAGTATACTGTAAACTGCTGTACATAGAAAAATCGTATTAAACTATATAATTTGCATTGCACTTTCTGTGTATAGAACCATTAAGTGTTTTACAAAGAGCTAAAGTTCTCAGGATCATGTAAAAACATAATAGCAGAAAAACACATTTGTTCATCAGCTTTTTTTCTTGTTGCCGATAAGTTGACCTTATCTCTCTTCCATTTCATATATTTGAGAAAATGCCTGACATTACATGTTACTTTCCCACACATTGGAATGAATTATATCATGATGAAGACACAATAATAAAGGTATATTACCTCCTGTTATTGAAGGCGCTGTATCAAAGACTCAGTTATTGTAGTACATGTGGGCTTACTGTTGCACACAGTTCTCCTATGGCTGAACACCAATTCAGTCTTATAGAGGGATTTAGCTTTCTGTTGGGTGCATTGAGTTGGGTCTGTTATTGAGAAGCAGTGTGTTCTGACTGAGATGGATCATGCTGACTGCAGAAGATTATACTCAACATTATCACTGCTTTTAATGTAATGATGTTGTATCGAATGGTAAAATGTGTCCCTTTCCTCTTCTGTTACAAAAAACAATTAGTTTAAACTTACACAGACTTAATTTAAATTCTAATTAAGTTGGGTTTTCTCTGGGCGTATGGTCACACAGGTTGAGTTTATTGGACACACTAAATGGTCCGTAGGTGTGAATCTAGTAGGAATGGTTGTTTGTCTGTGTATCGGACCCTGTGATAGAATGGCCTGTCCAGGGTGTAACCCGCCTCTCCCTCCAAAATATTTCAATAAATAGGCTGATTAATGGAGAAAATATTAAATATCAAGCAATGTAGACATGAGGACATCAATTGTTTTCCATTAAATTTTAGGGTGCACTTACAAAAAACTCAAACAAATCTCCTGAATTAAAATTACAATCAAATTTCATTACACATATAGAAGCTGTTTGTAATATAGCTGGAAAACTGCAGTTTAAGGTAAATGTACATGGACTCTTATGTCCACTAATTTAACCTGATGGCTGGTATTAAAATAAAACACAAAATGACAACGTCAGAGATTAATGTAACTATCTACATTTCAGCTCAAGACAACCTGGCGTAGGTTTCTATTTTCCTTGTTTTCAGTTTTAGTGCTAAGTCTCAGCACTCTGTGGTTTATATATAGTGTGATGAAATAATTTTAGAATTTGTTGATCTGCATTAATTTACAAACATTCAAAATCAGGCAGGAAGCAGGTTACACTCTACACAGGATATTGACTTGTTTTCTCTGTTTCATTTTTTGTTTGTTTATTCTCAGAAAAATAAGTAGTAAGTTATGTTACTGTTGATTAAAATATTTCTATCAAAATCTTTCTTCTGCACCTCAGCCTCCTCGTTCCGCTACAATGGTCTGTCAGTGGTGTATTTCCTGTTCCTGCTCGTCTTACCGCTGATGCCAAATCCTAGCCTGGTCACCATGAAAGGTGAGAGTGGCTCCAAAGACAAAACATATCATTTGTATGATTTGACATTTTTTTATTTGACCCAGTTTCCAAAATGTGTGGTTTTGCAGATTATAGAATTACAAGTTAAAAAAAACTGTCACAAACTCCTACACTAAAATGCTGGGTTTGCTTGAAAGTCATTTATATGTTCTTCCCCCAGTTTCTGTCACAGTAATCTTCCTCATTATTACCAAACGTGTTAAGGCTGTTAAGTATTTACTATTATGTACATTTAACATTTCAAGCAACAATCCATTGTTAAATCTAAGTTGTATATATATTTTACAGCATTGTACTGTACGAAAAACGAATGTGAACATAATTGGGCAGAAGCAATATCAAATGAATCAAAAATGATCTCAGTAGTTTGTTGTGCTATATCTTTGCACTTATTTTCTATTATTACACACTAACATTTCCATGTGTCTACATATGTGGTTACATATAGAAACTACCTGTAGATAAACACAACATAATACAAAACGCCAAAATGCATTCCCTGTATGTCATCTGACTCTCCCTTTATTACTTCCTAGTGAACTTTTACTTTTAATTGCTGATTAAAGTTTCATGTGATTGTGACAAAGCACAATATATGATATATATGCAATATATATTGAGTAAAATAGAAAAAGTGTGTGCGTATGTGTTTGTCTGCTTCATGTGTGTGTGTGTGTGTGTGTGTGTGTGTGTGTGCCTTCTCTATATTGATCACTGCATTCTGATGAATTAAAGTATCTTCACCCCTCCCTCAAAGTACTTTGTAAAGGGGGATGTGGTCGGAGCAGTCGAATCAATTATACATAGCCTGGTAATTACAGCTAGGAATTAAAAGATGTGATGTCAGCATTTTGACAGCATCCTCTCTTTATTTCTTTCTTTCTCCTCCCATCCCTCCATTTAAAAACAGTTTGCTTTATCGCTGGTCTTTGAAAGCTTCACAGATCCCACAGTTATCTAAATCTCCCAAACGTGGGCTTGCTGTCTTTGGGCTAAGTGGTCGAGTGTGTGTACATCCTGTGTGTGTGTGTTTGCGTGTGTGTCTCTTATTGGGAAGCAGAGAGGTTTAAGTGAAAAATTGCTTTTAGTAAAAAATCCTGAACATCAATAGCAGATATGCTGGCTCAGCTGACTATCAATGCTTTCGGATCTCCATTCTTTTTATTACTAGTATTGAGGTGAAGTCTGAGATTATTGAGAGTATTTTTTTGTTTTTTAAGTCGTCAGTAATTTTAGGATCCTATTCTTATCTTTAATGAAATCTAATTAATTTGGCACAGAAGGAAAATGCTACTTAGTATTTGCCTTTGCTCAAGAACACAGGCTCCAAACCAGCCCTTGATCTGCCTTGGTAAAAAAGAGGTAAGAGACTCGAGTCTGGATCTGATTTCACTTGATTCCAAAGTCCTTTTTTTTTTACTCATGTCAACACTGTGTAGTGTTGAGTACAATTAAAAATGGTGGATATTAAATATGATTCACGTCTACTTGGGTTTGGTTCGTATCAGGTTAGAAAACTGCTCAAAACACAGAAGTGGATTGCCATGTGACGTCAACTGTCCCATTCAAAGACTGACAAAGGATCTCTCCGGTCTAATACATAAATTAGAGTTTGTACTACCAGATGAATACAAACAAATGAAATCTGAAACTGTGACAACCACTACAGTTCAGAGATAAATAAATATAACATGAACTGCTTTTAGCTCAGTACATTGTCAAGATACACAATTGGTCTGAATAGCTTTACTGTGAAATGTATTTGTTCACTTTCACTTTTGTCTCCTCTTGGCTCTCTGTCACTGTGTGCTGCTCTGTTTAGGTAAAACAGGGCAGTTTCTGCTGATTATCATCTATACCAGTCTGATCTTCCTGGCCCTGCAGTGCTTCATGCAGATCCCCTTCACCTACATCCCTCCACATGGTAAAAGCAAAAATTGTGTCACATCTTAGAATTTGTGAGAGTTTTTGTTCAAATAAAATGTCACCAGTCCTGTGAGCAGACTTGAAAACTAGCAATGTTGTCGAAGTTCAATGAAAGAGCTGCAAAAAATTACTATTGTCACATAGAAATTCAAATCTTTGTGTTTTCTTTAACAGTTAGCGGCCACTTGGATGATTTCCTCTACAACGTGGGCATTGTAAGGTATGGGTGCACATTTTTGCTGACACAAAATAAATTGTCTATTGAGATAAATGACCCATCCTAAGCAAGTCTCAGCAAACAGATCTTCATGTATGTGGCATTAACTGAGAACAGTGAAAGCTATGGTCATGGTTGTGTGTTTCCAGATTCAGCTCAGTGGATCCAGGGAACATTGTACGTCTCCTGGCCCCAGACATGGTCCTCTTCGTTTCTTCCCTTTTCATACTGAGACTCTGTAAAAAACTCCTGCGACCCGTTCCCCAAATCAGTCTCCATGAAAACGGAATACCCCCGTCTGACCCTGAGGTAACCACAGGCACACTCATCGACTGCTATGACATTATTCTAAAACCTGACAGTGATATGAATTGGATAATTTCACCCGTCTGGCAGGAAGTGGAGACGTCTGAAGCAGAGTCTGATGGAGACAGTGACTCAGAGGGCTCCTCCTTTGACAGCTCAGATGAGACCACGGTGCCGGTTCAGGCGAGTCCGCCCCAGTTTGTCCAGAAGCTGATAGTGTTTGCAGCCGGACTCAGGCTGCTGCTGTCAGCAATCATGAACACAGCAGGGAAAGTGGTGGTGACCTTACTGCTGGGGTTGGCAGGTACATGACAATCGTAATTACAATGCTCATACATCTTTGTCTATTTTGCTTTAAGAAAAATCTCTTGCCTTATCACACTTTATTGTTGTTGTGTATGTGTGTGTGTGTGTGTGTGTGTGTGTGTGTACAGGTATCACGCTGCCTTCCCTCACCTCAGGTTTGTATTTTGGGGTATTTCTTGGACTAGTGTGGTGGTGGGTGTTCAGCCGCTCCATCAGCCTGCTCCTTTTCAGCTCCCTGTGTGTGATGCTGGCCATCTTCAGCGGGGGACACCTGCTGGCTCTGTACCTCTACCAGCTGCCCCTGTCCCAGCAGATTGTCCCACCAGAAGACGTCTTTGCCAGGTACAGAAGTGATTGGAGATTAGACAAACATTGTGGACTCATCTGGCGTTTGAATTAAATATACGATATTAGCAATGTTGATTTTAGTCTAATGTAACCTTAACACAAATAAAAGTTACAAGCCTTTGTTATTTGAATGCAAGGACAAACATTTCAATACAAGGTACATCTTCTACTCAATGAAAAAGGAAAAAGATAGATAGGTAGGTGGGTAGGTAGAAATAATACAGAAATATAAGGTGCAGTTTAAAAACAATGTCTAAATTTAAATAAAAATACAAGGCAAGTAATGTGATCATCTTGGTGCAAAGTATAAATGTTTACAGGACTGAGAACTGATTCATTTAGTCCAATTCAGTCAGTGTTGTCAGGCCTGGCAGAGGTAGATGAATTGATGTACCGTTCCCTGACACAGCGAGGTAGAATGAGTCTGTGGCTGAAGGTGCTCTTTTGGTTGCCCAGTGTTTTGGGAAGGGGGCGTGTGGCAATATACATGATCGTACTGTATGTAGATTTGCCACCATTCTGTCCTCAGCCACTTTCTCAAGAGCGGCGAGTTAAGACCTATTCACAGACCTGGCCTTTTAAGTCAGTTTGTTTAGTCTATTTTTCTTCAATTACCTCAAATACAATGTAGAGCTCAGAAAGTACTTTTGCCAGGAGAAAAGTGTTTTGAAGTGTTTTATGCCTCATGCACATCCCTTATTGAACTGCAAACAACCTCTTCACTCTATCGTAACTCTCTCTTCCCCCTGTCCCCAGACTGTTCGGTATGACAGGTATAATCAGAACCAACAGCTCAGACCGTAACTCTCTTGGTCTGCACCCAAACGTCAGCTGGCCTGACTTCATCAACCCTTTGGTTCTGCTGCTGCTGTACTACACACTGGTGGCTCTGCTGCACAAATGGGTCCATATAACTGAAGAGGTTTGTTTGGTTTGGGTTTTTTGTGAGTATTAATACGAGTGTTGCTGGAAATTGTACTATCACTACTGCGCAACCGCAGCTCCTGCTGGTGCCACTCTGCTACCAACAACCTCTGCTCAGGTTATAGTGGGTGTCAGTTATAGAATAAGTTAAAAACTCCAGATGCTACTTTCCATTACTCTACTTGGTAATAGGTGACTATGGCTCAGAGCGGGTCATCCACTAAGGGTTGGTAGTTCAAACCCAGTCTACCCCATTTCACGTGCCATAGTGTCCTCTAGCAAGATACTGAACGCCAAATTGTCCCTGCTGTGCTGTGCCAGTAGTGTATGAGTGATGTATGATAGGGAAAGTGCTTCACATAGATTCATTGTATGAATGTATCAATGGCAAAACTGGCCATTTACTATTTAATGCTGACAAGTCCGACTGCCAATGTGACTTAAAAATCTGCAGCCACTATGGCTGCTACAACTCTCACTATCATTAGTTCTACAAAAAACACAGTCACTACTATCAATAGTGACTGCTGCTTCCTCTAATGACAAATGTCTTTTTGTGTTTGTGCTATTTTTTTAATCACTATAATTCACGTTCATTAACTTCACATATTATTCAGATGGTGTTAACTTACATGGCAGGCTCTTCACAGCTACTGTGCTTCTCAGGATGCTGTTGATGGTGAGGAACCTGAGAGTCCAGTGGAAAGTCCAGACATTCCTCCAAGCTTCTCCAGAGTCATCTACGTCTCAGGAGACAAGCAGGAGGTAATCTACAAACACAGATGTTTGGCTTCTTAATTACATTTTTGGGTCACAGGAATAATGTTTATGTATTTAGCTCTGAACAAAGTATTGATTCTCTAAGTCTGTGATGGTTAGTTTGCCTCAGATAACAATAGCATCGGACACATGCTGAAAAAACAAATGACACATCATAGTTTTAATGCAGTTTCACTGCTGCAAATGTCAGAAGACACAACAAACCAAAGATTTCATTTTTTCAGCTGTTGAGCAGCACAGATGATGAAACCTATCTACCTGATGAGGTAAGCTGGTTTATTGCCCAATGTTGTTTTTCAGATGTAGCAGTAATAAACAAAAAAATGGGAGGCGTGTGGACTCATTTAAAAAGTACTAGTGGCTCTCTCGCTGTTTTTGGCATCATGAACTTGTTCGACCTAAACTTACAGCATAATACACTCTTTGCTTCTTCAGCCAATGATCTTAATGACAAGCAGCTCCTGGCAAGATGTCCACAGAAATGAACTGGGATCTCTGTTAGGAGCGGCCGGATACACAAACTGTCATCCTCCGCCACAGTATGAAGACAAAGACTCAGCATCTAATGGTAAACACACTAACATCTCTGAATAAAGACCTCAGTGCAGTGTCCTCAAACCTCATGAACGAATGTTAAATCCCTGGGAAGGATTCTGTCAAATCATCAGATATTAATGAACTGTACTTGATTTGCCCACTAAATTTTGTGGTCTAATTCCATTTGCTCTGTTTACTGAAGTCTTTCATGAGACCTTTTCCTTTGTCTGTACCTGGTGGTAGGGGCAGAAAGCGAGGAAGAAATGGAGGAGAAGACTGAGGAGGACACGAACAGTCCGGCAGAGACGTTGGCTCCTCCCTCAGGTCCAAGTGGTCTGGTCGTCTTTGGACAGCTGGTGCAAAAACACAGTTATGTCAGTGCCCTGATCATCATGATGGTAAAGTAAACTGATTATTGATGGTTTTCAGTTTGTGTGACAAGTCGTATAACAACCATTACTTGTACCATCATAGAAAAGAGACATCTGATCTAGAAAATATGCTTCTGGTGTATCTGTAGCATGGGTCAGCTCAATCCAAATACAGTGTATGACAAAATTATATATTTTTTTCTTAAATGAACTGATTAGAGTTGAGAAATATAAAGACTGCTTAGGTAACAGGTTAGGTTTTATTAACGGCAGGCTAAGTTAATATTAGCAAACTATGCTAGCATTAGGTGTAACATAGGTTAGCTCAGTCCAAGTACAGTGAATTATAAATCATCGTTGCATCTATAGGTTAAAAAAACATATTTCGTTTAGTTAGGCAAAATTTACATTAGCTCACTGCTTAGCTGCTAGCTGATTGAGTAAATTTGAAAACAAAGTGATTGTTACATTGACTAAACAAATATATCAGAAAATAAAAGGTTTAAAACACAGCAGTTAGTGTTTTCATTTAGCATGTTTACATTTGTGTTTTTTCATATACATTCTATGTTAGTGCCGTTCAATGGAGGAAAAACCAAGACTAGCATCAATGCATTTAAAATAATGTGTCTAGGTTTGGAGCATCACCTACAACAACTGGCTAACCTTCGCCCTGCTGGTGTGGTCGTGTATCATCTGGATGATGCGAGATCGCCGGCGCTATGCCATGATGTCAGCCCCATTCCTTGCCATTTACGGCACCGTGCTGCTGGTGCTGGGCTTCCTGAGTGGCTTGCGCCTGAGCCGGGCCGAGCTCTACCCGGGTCTGCCCCCGGCCGTCATAGTGGACTTCGACCTGAACAGCTACCACCCTGTGCCCTGTGTCCACCTGGGAGCAAAGGTCAGTGGCTAGTAAACTCACGTGAAAATTAGTTTCGGATGAAAAAAGTTCATTAGCCACGCTAATGGCAAAGTTAATGTTACTGCTAAGAACTTTGTTCATAGAGTCATGTGTATTGAATAAAGCTGCCAACGTTTTAACATTAAAAATATACTTTTTAACATTAAACACCTGTGACAAGTTGAATGAGAAACAATACAGAAATTACAAAATATTCTTATGGTAGTTAAATTCAGCACTGTATTGTTAAAATCTGATGTGCCTTTGTCAAGGAACACATTTTAACATGTTAGAGAGAGTAGTCTGACTATGTAGATGTCAGAAAATGTGATATAACATGACTACATAATGCAAATTAAATCAGAATACTACATGTCTTAATTTCACTGTTGCTGAGTATGAACTTATTTGGGTTAATGTAACCAGAACATGATGATGTGATAAGAACTACCTAAAATGAAAGAGACCATGTTTGAGAAAGAATAATTTAATGTGTACTTTAACTTTTTAGTTTGGCTCATGTCCCATTTGTTAACATTGAGGAGGTGGGATTTATGACGTATGTTCAGAACCTAACTATGTCTACCATTGCAGAGTAAAGCTGCACATGTACACTACATATGTTTTACTTACAATAAACTGTGTTTGCTGCAGGTCTTCTACAGCTTCAGCTTTTGGTTGATGTTTCGTCAGCAGCTGAAGGAGAGACAGGAGGAGCAGAGCTTAAAGGACGAGTCTCTAGATGAAGTCAAAGTCGTGTCACGTAATTTATTTTGGGATTTTCTTTGTAAAGATTATGGTTGATGTCTCAGAGAAAGAAATATGTGGTTTGGAGCAATGGAAGACATACTCATCCTGGCTCTGTTTCCTGCTCTTTTTGTCATCTATTTTCCTTCTGTCTTTCAACTTTTTCCCATCTTTTCTTCTCCTTCTCCTTCCTCATCCTCCTTTTCTCTGTTTTCTCCATGTCAGTGGAAGAAAATCAGCCCTCAGCTCTCATAGCGATGCTGATCTCAGGAGTTAAAGGGACACTGGTGAAATACTGGATACTCTTCTGCTGCTCCATGTTCTTTGTCATCAGCTTCTCTGGAAAGGTATATTTTGACACACTTAAAAACTAAGTGCTGGAGAGATCAATGTTCATGACATATTCCTAGCTCTGCCACTTAATCTCTGGAATTATCAATTGAAGAAAGCTCATAGCAGAAACTTGGTTTCGATCTGAAGTCCGGAAACTGGTGGATTTCAATGATTGTAAACTGCATGAGAGGGGGGTCACTGGGTTCAGGGCTGGGTTTGCTGGGTTTGTTTTCATTTAATTGAGAAAATGTATCTAACTGAGGAGAAAATGTATTTCTGATCAAATTAGTTTAGAATATTTATTCAATCAATAATATTTATTTACTTTTAAGCATTGATTTACTTTGGATACTATATAGTCCCACTACATTTATGTTTTTGCAGCTATCTAGAAGTCCAGGATAGCTTTATTAGATGTATTGGCTGTCTAGCAAAGAAAAAGTAACTGCAGATATTATACTATATATAAATAATATTTGATCCACTGAAATCGACCTTATCTTTCTTTACCATGTTCTACTTTTTTAGGTGGTCGTCTATAAGATCCTCTACATTGTCCTCTTCCTCTTCTGTGTTGTCCTCTATCAGGTTCGTGATTTTAGAGACGTGTCTGGTAAGAGACAAATAATATTTAGTCTAAAGGACTAATGTAGTTTTTTAGCCAGTGAAGCAGTGACTGATCGGAAATCCTGCATAATGTACATTAATAACATTTTTTTTATTTATACTTGCATTTATTTTCAGACTATGCAGCCTACTGTACACATTAGTAGATGATGGATTAAAATGTTGTGCTGCGCTGGCTGGGGTCAGTAAATGGAAAGGAATAGAAAGCTTATATACTTTCACAGTCACTATGTTACTCCTAATTGATCATCCCTGAATCATTCAAATGTTCAGAACAGTTGTAGCTTGTGTAGCTAAACTGTGTACGCTCACACAAACACCGCCTGGGCCTCATCAATGCTGCTTTACAGTTACAACCATATTGATTATGTCTCATAAACACTCAGCCATGGTTTTTTGCTGTTTTCCTTTTTTTTCTTCACTGTCTTATGTTTCTGCTGACCTTAAAGAAACGGTGGGCACTTACAGGAAGGTCTAATGGCTGTGGAGGTGACGTAACACAAGAGAGCAGGGTCTGTCTGACCACCTGCAGCAGACAGCTGTTTTACATGCTTTAGTGTGTGATGGGAGGAGTAAGGGCAAAACTGTTATTTATGATGATGTAGCTGCTTATTTTCAGAGACACACAACATTCCGATTTAACTGTGTCATCGCAGGAGGTCTAACTAATGAGTAATCCTGGCACCTCCAATTCTGATTAAGATAAAAAAGTACTGTACTGTAAATTGTGTCCCATTCGTTCCCCCTCAGATCCGTTATGACGTGTGGCGGCGGGTCCTGAAGACATTCTGGGCCGTGGTGGTCGGTTACTCCATGGTGGTGCTGATAGCCATTTACATGTACCAGTTCAGAAGTGTGTCTGGGCTGTTTAGACAGATCATGGGCATGTCGGAGGACGGGTAAATATTTTCTGTTTGCTCGTATCGAAAAAAGATAATGAATTTATTTATTTGACCATTTTAATTATATTGGGTTTCCTGTTTGATTCTCTAGTCTTCGTGACCTGGGTTTGGAACGGTACGACACAGTGGAGCTGTTTGCGCGTATTCTCCTTCCTGCTGCGTTTCTATTGGCCTGTATTCTCCAGCTGCATTACTTCAATTCAGACTTCCTGACGCTCACTGACCTCGACAACGTACCTGTGAGACAGGCTTCCAGGTGAGACAAAGAGCATCCTATTCAAATACAGATACGTTCACCTGCCATAAAATCACCTTTTTTAGAGAGAGTCACTAAAGTACTAAAACACCAGAAATGACTGTTAACCTACTAACCAAAGACTGGTCTTCAACTAACCAGAAGGTTGGTGGTTCGATCCCGGTCTCCCTCATTCCGCTGATCCTCAAATTGCCCTTGAAAACTGTGATGGCAGTGTGTGTGTGATATGTGATAAAGTGCTGCACATAGATGAACTGTATGAATGTGTGTGTAAATGGGTGAATGTGTACTTGTACTGTGGCTTCTAGTGCCTGAGTTGTCATCAAGACTAGAAAAGCTTCTATATAAATACAGATCATTTACCATTTACTACTCTGTATAACAGACCCCTAGTTAAATCTGGTCACTTTTCAAGAGCCAATATAACAAAATGTCTACATGTGAATGATAGAAGAATAAATACGTTTGTATTTTAGAAAGAGAAATTAAAAAATTTAAAATTAAAAATTGTAAAGTTTCCTTCAATAAAACTAGTTGAAAGTTGTATTTTTTCTAGAATATTTCAAGAATGTACTGTGTACAGTATTTATAAGTTCTGGCTGACTGGTAAATATACTGCACTATATATATATATATATATATGTTTGTTTCATGTGTCCTTCTCTTCACACAGAGAGGCAGAACTCAGGGGTTCAGTAAATGTGATATCTGAGATGTAAGTGATGCATTTATTTCTCCATAAATGTTTTGTTGCACTCACATTTCAGAGACTTGTAAACTAATCACAATTTACTTCATCTTACACAATTTATCATCACAGTAACATTATATTTAGTTAACTTTTGTAAAGTTCACAAATTTGTCGTTAATCTAATTTCCAGCATTAAAGAAAACATTGAAAAGCTCCAGAAAAGGTAAGAGCCTTGTTTTGACTATTGATTATTGTTGTTTAATGACTCATTATGCTTACTTGGAAGATCTATATTTAAAAATCTTTTTTATTGTCATCCAAAAATTATTCTTTACCTATTTACATATTCTCATTATTACTCTCATGTTTTACATATATATATATATATATATCACAATAATATCACAATAATATCACAATAATAATAATAATAAGGACAAAGTAGGAAAATGTAATCAATTAAATAAAATTTTATTTAAAAAAGAAATACATTTAGTACAAGTACCTATGTAAATTTTTAGAACATTTTAGTTAAGACAACCTTTGTTTCCTTCAAATGACAATAGTAAAGAAAAATGTGTGTTTTAGAAAACTGTGAAATGTTCACTCTTGTCCTGCAGACTTGTGAAGGAGGAGATGGGAAATGGGAAAAGTCAGGAGACTCTGGACGACATCGGACAGCAAGCGTCGTTTGAGAGAGGAGCTGAGGAGCAAGAGGAGACGACAGGAGAGGGTAACTACAGCTCAGAACCAAAAATGGCTCTTCAGTCTCATTTACTGACTGACAACAAGAATAATATGTGAATATATAATTAATATTGTGGTATCATGCATTACTTGGTAAAACTTTACATTGCATTACTTGGAAAATAAAAACAGTATCAATGTTCAAACTATTTACATAAAAATAAAATAAAATTACACGATACAAACAACAACACAGTTATGTTAGGTTTATATCAGTTTATCCTAGAAGATTTCCTTTCTGTAAATCATTGAGCTGTAGAGCTGCAGCAGAGTTGTGTTTAATTTTCAGATTATGTCTGATGCTTTGCTCCTTCCCTCGCTATGGATCCTAACTTCTCTCTTGCTCTCAGGAAGTGACCCCAGCAGCCAGGACGACAAGTGGATTGTGATCGTGGACCGTGCCTGCCTGCTGATCCTTCAGGCTCTGTCTGGATTCCACAGGCTCCAGGAGCTGAGCTGGAGACTGCTGGAGCTCCACAGCCTCAAAATTGTTTCCACGGGCATCATTTGGGTGTCACTGCAGGAGGTGGGATGTTTGATGTGTGCGTGTGTGAAAAAGTATGTATATGTTTTTTTTCTCCTATCTTTATTCAAGAGCGTGGTCTTTCAGTTTGAGAGGAAGGACTTATTGATTTGAAGTTCCGATTTTGAATGCTTGCACTTAAATAGCCCCTGAATTTCCTGCTTTCCAGCTTCAGCTCTTCTCCACGTGCTCCTCACAGAGGCAGGGTGAGCACGTGGAGAAAAGCTGAGGCTGGAGGGCAGGAAAATTAAAGCATAAGCAGAGGCAATCTGAGTGCGAGCGCAGGGTTTTGAGTGAAAGCCATACAAGAACTGAATGTGAAATCAATAAGTCCTGTTTTCAGACTGAAACACCATGCTCTTGAATGAAGAGAGGAAAAAACTCTCATATGTAGTGGAGGTAAAAACAACATGAAAGACATTGGTTTATATTCAAGGAGAGAATCACTGTAGCTTGTGTGTAGGAATTCAATTATCAGTCCTGAATTCTTTGGGGGAAAAAAGATTTCTGCTTTCCATTTCTTCAGGTTTCTTTGATGAACTTGGTCTTCCTGGTCCTGTGGGTGTTTGCGCTCCCGTTCCCACGATTACGACCTTTGGCGAGCAGCATCTCTGCTGTGTGGGCCTGCGTCATGGTGGTGTGTAAGATGTTTTACCAGCTCAAAGTGATCAAACCCCTGGATTACTCCTCCAACTGCACCGCTGTGAGTATGCATAACTGTGTGTTGTATGGATAATTAAAACCCTAGGAACGTTGTTTTTTGTTGTTTGCTCTGGGCATCACCCCTCCTCATTTTTAGTCACATGCAACTGTTGAAAATGACTCTCACCTTCCTGCTTACACATAGTTGTGTTGTGTTTCTCAGGGCCTGGTGCCGTCCAACAGCTCAAGCCTGGATGATGAATTCGGGCTGAGGAGGAACATGGTGGAGCTGCTTGGAAGATCTATTCTCTACATCGAGCCTGTAGACCCTGTCTACTGGTGTGGAGCGCTGCGCAAGTGTGAGGGCAGGATTCTCCCCTGTCTCAGGGTACGGTGATATTTGACTGTATAGTTTGGAAAAACTTGAAAACAAAACTGGTTTTGCATTTCTATTATAAGACATGAAATACACTGAACCAGGTTTAAATTGTGACATCATGGCCCATGCAGCATTATATCCATACAAACCATTTTTAACCTAACAATCACATTATTAATTTTCCTTATCATTTTAACCATTATATTAGAACATTATGTACTTTTTTTTTTTTTACCAAAAAATGTTTTGTGTTGTAGAACCATCTGATGGTTCTTGGGCTGCTGGTGTTCGAGGCGACTGTCCATCGCCACCAGCGCTACTTCCGTCTCCACAACGACCTGAAGACCCCGCCCTTTAGCATCATCTTCCAGGGAATCACGAGGCAGCACCTGGACAACGGTGTCCTGCCCTGCATCAAGTACTTAATCAACTTCTGCTACTACAAATTTGGACTGGAGGTACACTTTAAGGCCCGTGTGTCTGTATGTTTGTCAGATCTGATCACATGTTTCTGAGCTGTGTAATGTGTCTGACATTGACTTCTTTCTCACACATGCACATCTTCTTAGATCAGTTTGATTGTAGCGGTCAATGTGATCGGTCAAAGGATGGATTTCTACGCCCTGCTCCATTCTTGCGCCTTATTGGCAGTCCTGTCAAGGCGACGCAGGAAGGCTATCGGGGAGGTGTGGCCTAAATACTGCTGCTTTACCGCAGGGCTAATGGTGCTGCAGTATGTGCTCTGCATCGGCATCCCCCCCGCCTTCTGTGCTGGTATGAAAGATTTAAATACAAGATTTCTGTATAAACTATTATTTATATTCAGTTCCTGAAAAAAAGTGATGCTTTTTAAATATCTATATAGTTTTGCTTTGAAAAACTGATGAGGAACTGCAAAGCAAGAAAATATATATGTAATAGACATAATAGATATGTGTAACAGTCCAAAAACAGTCCAAAAACATCACAGATGTCCACACACATCAAGGAAAACTCCAGATGAACACCTGCAGGGCAACAGCTATCAACTACTTCGTTATCAAATTAATCTGTCAACTTTTTTGAAATCATGTAAAACAGAGATTAGCTGCAAAGGAGTGAATATTTGGCAAAAATGACTTTTTGCACTTCAGTGTACTTTGCACGTTACTTGAAATTACATCTTTAGAACATATACCAATTATATTATATTATTCCATATATATTTCCATATATATATTTCCTGTAGTGAAAAGTTGTTTATGCTATCCATATCTCTGTATTTTTATTTAAATTTATTTTCTATTTTATTGCCAATTTTAATCTATTTTTGTACTTTCACGTGATCTCTTGTCTACCTAATTCTGACTATCTGCTGCTGTAACAAGTGCATTTTCCTTACTTCAAATTAACCTTATCTACTTGATTGGTGATATGTTTTCTGTTGATGGAATCATCAGTTAATTGACCAATTCCAACATTATTTCACAGATAAAGTTCTCAGTCCATGCTCTTCTTTTCTACTCTGTTGTATATTCTACTATTGTACTTGTCAGATTACCCCTGGAGAACTGCACTTCAACCTTTGACTTCTAATGTCATCAAGTGGTTTTACCTGCCTGACTTCGCCATGAGACCCAATCCTTTATTCATATTCTGTGAGTCTATCTTCCTTTCCCTCCTTTGTTCCTCCTCTTTTCTCTTATTCCTCTGTTCCACTGTTCCCCCTGTCATTCCTCGTGTCAGATTGTTTGTGTCTCTCCTGCTCTCTGCAGACGACCACCTCCTGTTGCTGGGTTCGTCTCTGCAGTGGCATGTTTTTGAGGAGGAGAACCGTGCGGCGGTGCGACTGCTGGCCGGAGACAATGTTGAGATCAGCCGCAGTCTGGATCCTTGTTCCTTCAACCAGTTCATACCTGTCAATAACTTCCTTCACTGCAGGTCAGAAATATTGGAGTTGAGTCTTTGTCCCATTTCAGTTGATCTAAATGTTCATTTTAAAGGGCTATCTACACTATCAAAAATATATGTGACTTATGGTTGGATTTATTTTCTAATCACGATGCACACGACTCAAATCTAAATTTATGGACTCTGAATAGCCTTGACTCCATAATCGAGCACTTAGTTAATCTCTTAAAACAGCTTCCTGGTCTGCAGGTTAAACTGCAGGTGGACAACCGGGACTCCATCACTCTGGTTTGCGGTTGTTTTAGATGCATTAATGGGTTGAGTTATATCATTCATTTATGTCCATTGTCAAACTCGTGAAAGCTGTTCTGGTAAACTGAAAATGCTGGATAAGCACTCACGGACGTTTCGCATTTCCATGATAGATCAGGGCCTTTGCTTTTGGATTTCATTTCACTTTCTGCTGCAGGTCATCATCAGATTTCTCGCTGTTGACAGAATATATTTCAGTAAAACTAAACTCAACCAAAACCCAAACCTTCCACCGAGGACATATTCATGGACAATGCATTGATGTTTAAGATGTTGTGTTGTTTATTAATCAACCCCAAATTATTTGTTTTCAGCCCTCAGCCCTCAGTGCTACATCCCTCAGATTTGTAATCTGAATACATTTTTATATGAAATTGGGCTTTTGATTTTTTTATATTGTATTGCACTACCACAAAATCAATTCAATTAAAGCTATAAATTGATTGACAAAAATAAACATCATCCAACATTGCTTTCTATCCTATAACTACACTAAAACAGTAAAAGGAATCAAAAATATATTTATGATAAATCTGAAGCTACAGCGAGAGAATGGTTATCTTAGGTTAGCTTAGCATAAAGACTGAAAACAGATAGCTAGGCTGCCTTGGCAAACCATATCAAGTTTGGTTTAAGAAATGACTTCATGTTGTGAAACGTCCATCTCTGTCTGGTATTCAGGTGCTACCTTGACATGGTGAAGGTGTTTGTGTTCAGCTATTTCTTCTGGCTGGTGCTCTGCCTCATATTCATCACCGGAACCACTCGGATCAACATCTTCTGTCTTGGCTACTTGGTGGCCTGTTTCTACTTCATGTTGTTTGGCGGCAGCGTGCTGATGCAGCCTGTCAGATACATCCTGCGTCTGTGGGACTGGCTCATTGGCTACACCTGCTTTGTGATCGCCATGAAGAACCTACTGTCTGTGAGTTTCCACACAGTGATCAAGTGCAGCATTTGTCTGCATCATTTCAGACATGTGTTGATTTATTGTTTAGCTTTTTCCGCCCTTTTAACCTCTACTGATGACAGCCACTTTCTGCCATCTTTCCCTGTTCTGTGCTCAGCTTGGTTCTTGTGCGTACCTGGACAGCCTGCTGAAGAATGGCTGCTGGTTAATTCAGGCCTTCAGTATGTTCTGCACCATCAAAGGCTACGATTTCCGTAAGTGTCTGTAATGACAATCACTGACACCTTCCATGTGTATGATCAGAGCACGTTTTTATTTATTTAATATTACATGAATACTGCTGCTGTCACTTTCATGCAGTATACGTCACAAACTTGGTCATACTTAATTTTACAGTGTGCTAATAAGACTTAACTAGAAATAATGTCTTTTAATTAGACAGGAAACAAACACAGTTTTACTTTATATCAGATTAGACAAAACAAGAAATATTTTTTGTTTTGTTTAACTTGATAACTTACTTTACATATCTTCAGATAAAAAAGAGAACACTGAAAACTTATAATTTGGTACCAGAGTGGAAAAGGAAACAATTAATACACAATATGCTGCATTTATTTACTGCAAATGCTGTATGATAATGGTAGAGTAGGGCAGAACAAGCCAACACATAGAGTACAAACCAATGACAAACTGTATCATATTATAGGTAATAATAATAATTCATTATTATAGTTATGTACTATATCAAATAATAGTGAACAATAGTGAAATATGAGCAACAACCTATGATTGGATATCTACTTTGTATCTTTGTAAAATAAGAATTACATTTTCACCTGTGCTATATACTTTATTTATTACTGATAAGATATCTAATTGGATGGGAAATAATGATTCTTGACACTTGTTAAGATGATCAATAATCCCATGGTGGAAGGCAATTGATGAGAAACCATGTTTTGCAATTTACCAAAACCTGTATTACATAAGCATATAGTACAGAAAGCATTGTTACATTGTTCTCTATCACATGAGTATTGTGATTTTCTCCTTGTTTTTAATTTCTAGTTCCACTTTGTTTCAAAGTTAAATTCACAAAACAGTTTGTATTTAGTCGACTGAAATGTGCCACTTGACAGTCTGATGGGAATTTAACTATAATGTGTGTAGCAGCTTTATACATTTGTAACATTTAATCTTACAGTGCACATATACAATATATATATATATATATTTCTTCTCTCCTGTGTGGCAGCTGATCCTGATGATGAGTGTGAGCTGCCGGAGGGCGAGGCCGGCATCGTCTGGGATGCGATCTGTTTCACTGTCCTCCTCGCACAGAGGAGGGTTTTCCTCAGCTACTACTTCCTCTATGTGGTGTCGGACCTCAAGTCTTCTAAGATATTGGCCTCCAGGTCTGGGCTCTACAAATGCTCCTCCAACTCCTGTTTACAGATAGTGGGGGTACAAATATGCTGAGGGTATAAACATGAAAGTGAGAAGTAAATTGCAATTTTAAATTCATTTCCCAGAGTTCCAAACAAGCTTATTTATATTCACTTTATAAAAGAAGGGACATGGTCGACAAAGACAAGTCTAACTTTGCTTAGATCAAGAAACATCCTCTCACAGCTGTTTAAGAGAGTTTTTGCAATCTGCCATTTTACAGGTTTTGGATTATCAATGATAATTTCCAAATAATGCACTGAAAAGAGTGCAATTGAAACCCAACTCATTTAGCCTACATATGTATTCATTGTTCAGTTATTATCTGAAATTTGATGCTAATTCTCTGTTAATTGTTTTAGATTTTTGCTTCAGTTCAACTGACCTGTTTCGTCCTAATTAGAAGACTCAGGGTTATGCCACACATGCCAGCAGTTAGTTGTAAATAATTCATTGGACATTTTCCTATTGATCACGGCTACTGTCCATGCAATACTATCTACTATCAATTTATGTAGTTCTGAGTCTTTTCCCTTTTATTTCCATTATTGCATTTAAAATTGAACATGTATGCAGCTGATGTGTGTGAATTTAGTGGATCCTACTGTCTAATTGTACCTTTATCTGAACGGATGTTTTGTTCCTCTTCTTCTCTCTGTCTCAAAGGGGTGCTGAGCTGTTTGAGGCCAAGGTGAAGAAGCTGGTGGCAGCCAGACTGGAGATGGAGAAGAAATCCGTGGAGACGCTGAAGAAACAGTAAGACATATGCAGCTAAACTGACTCTTAATTTTCATTGACTCACAATGAAAATTCAATGAAGGTTTTTTTAATACAAACTAAAAAGCAAAGTCTGACTCTAAGAAAGAGTAAACTAGCAAACCAAGGATTCCTGGTCCAACAGAGTTCAATTGTTCTTGAGTGCATTAGTGTGACACTGTTCAGACCTGGTATTAACATCTGTCCCGAGTGATCTGATCAGAGGTCAGCTCTAGCTGAACGCACTGAAAGGCATCCTGAATGTGTCCTGAGATCCTGCTACAGTTAAAACTTATTTTCCCACCTCTCTTTGTTAACACTTACCACCACATAATGATTGATACTTTTCTCAAATTGGTCAAATCCTTCTTCATAGCTGCAGTGCATGTATTCATTCAGACACAGATTCCTCTCGCACTCACTCCCTCTCTCTCTAACTCGTGCAGGACATTACATTAACTAACATCTATTTCCCATGGACTTACTCTAACCTTAACCATACTTGCCTTAACCTTAACCTAACCTTAACCCAACCTTAAAACAATGTTTACGAAAAGTGAACCGCTGACATGTCCACCCTCTTCCTGTAGGATGGAAAAGATCAAATCGAAACAGAAGCCCCCATCAGCGAACAAAGCAGGACCTCCTGCTGATCAGGAGCAGGCGACACTGGGTAACACAAGTGAATCTATTTTCTGTTTCTACTGTTAATAACCCATCAAAGCATGAGCAGGCTTTCACAACTGTATGAAGAGTGTCCGTGGAAAATATGTTTGGTACAAAATCTGTTTCATGTGCATAAAATGTCTTATCAAAGCATATTTGTACATATTTGATATAGATCCAGATACAGTGAAAAGTTTGAAGTTTGTTTTTATGCTGTGGGATCAGTTAGGTTCAGTCCAGCTTTAAACATGTATTTGTCTCTGACTCATATAAATGTGTAAAATCCACGGAGCTCATCAACCTCAACACCAAAGGAAAACCAAAAGAAATGTCATTTTGAACACATAATGAACTGTGTTTCTCAGATGATGATGAGAAGGCAAAGAAAGATGCAGGAAAATGGTGGAAGCCTTGGGTCTCTCAGCCTGGAGGTGAGCAACAACACGCACACATGTTTTAAAATCACATACAGAATATTATGTGGAAGGATGAAGACTGGCCACTGCAGCAGCTTTAGATCAGGTGCCTGTTCAAAGGCTGAGATGTTTTGACACTGCTCTGTTTAACGCAGTGGAAAACAACTGTGGCTACCACCTGTTTGAGAGCGACACGGAGGAGGAGGAGGAAGAGGTTGTCGAGAACAAAGAGGAGGAGGAAGCACCAAAGAAGAAATCCGCTTTCCAGGTAAGAGCCAGAAAAATACCTGAGACAAGAACTACATATAAATGAAAGGGATACATTCCATGTTTTCCATACACTGAATGATAATAGTGGCCTTTGTGACTCGCAGCAAATGTTCACTTCAGCTCATGGATGAACTGATTACATTTTGATGTATATTCCAGCTGGCCTATGACGCCTGGGTGACCAGCTCTAAGACGGCGCTGAAGGACCTGAAGAAGGATAAGAAGAAAAGAAAGAAAGAAGAGAAGAAGAGAGCAAAGAGAGAGCTGCAGAGACAGCAGGGTGAGAGAGCACCCTGTGGTGTTTACTGTGTGTAACAGCGTTTAATCCCACTCCAAATCTGCAGACATTAAATCTTATCTGTTTAGTGGATTAAAGAGTAGAAGAGAAAAGTAGAAGAAGATACAGTATATTGTTTACAAAGTTTTCTCTTGCCCAGAGTGCCTAAATTTAAAGCACCATTTATTAAAAACTTTGATTCAATCTGTCTATTAGATATGAATATTGCCTAAAGGTGAACATTATGGCACCAGGGGATTTATCGGGTCACAGAAGCTTGAGGATACATTCGGAAGTTTATATAATATTATGAATTGTTTGTCCTGGAACTTGATGTCACAAGGTCACGGAATCTGTATAATCCTCCGGAGACCATGAATTTGACACTGATCTGGCCGAAGGTGGTTGAGACTTCCTGCTGTTGTTCGGACACCAGGTCGTCACCAGCTGCAAAAAAGTTATTCAACATTAAAACCTCTTTGCAGGCATTGATAGAGCGGACTCCAGTGAACTGGAGGAAAGCACAGTGGAGGAGGAGGTGGAAGAGGAGGAAAAAGGTAAACACACATGAATGACTTCATAACACAAAAGCACTGGATTCTACCACCAGTGTTCGAGTGGTGACAGACTTTTGTATTTGTCCTCTCCTGACAGAAAACATCCTGCAGCGTGTCATCAGCACCCTGAAGTTCAGCTGGGCGTTCGTTCAGTCGCTTCTCGACGACCTGACAGAGAGTCTCAACTCGTTCTGTAAGGACAACCTGGACATTTCCAAAGTGCTGCGCTTTGAGCGAGCGTTACTCAACCAGCAGCAAAAGAAGGTGGGATGAAAGGATATAAGACTGACAATTGTAAATGTAATCTTCAGACTTTCAGTTTCATATTTAACATGTTGAGTATGGACACAAATAAATAGATTACCAGTAAACATTCAATTCGTATTATATAAGCTTTATTGTATTTTAGTAAAAAAAAATAATGTCAGCAAATATGTAACAATTGTAAAAAGATCCTTTTACCCTTTGTTTGATGTATTCTAAACAGTACATATTGTACAGTAGATACTTCCCACACACACTGCGTTATGTGTGAGCTACAGCCTCAGTTTCTCTCCTTCTGACAGTGTCAGCGTTGTGTTTCTCACTCCTCAGGGCAAAGAGGTGAGCCAGGAGAGTGTGAAGCAGTTTTATGAGAACTGGCTGTCCCGTCAGAACACACAGTCGTCTCAGGACTACCTGGACGACTCCTCGCCTCCTCCATCCTCACCAGTCATCATCTCTTCACACCACACATATGCCAAGCTGAGGAACCAAGCGTCTAAAGTGTCCTGGGGCAGCAGCGTTTCCAGGTAGGACGCTGAGTTAGTCACATAATTATCTCTTCTCATGTTGTCTCTCTTCTCCCGGAATCGGCTGTGTTTCTTCCTCTGGGTCCAGACATGTACTGCCAATAATTGTAGCAGGTCGGCTTAATTGGCTTTTCTGAAGTCACAAATGCCAACTAATCCCCCCAAAAAAATCCAGTAAGGTTATCAGGGCAAGTTCATTTTGCACATTTATGTAATGTTATGTAATGCAATGTAAAGAGCTTTACATAAAATATAAAAGGTATCATGACAAATTTTGAAGCAACTTAAGACAATACAAATATGTAGGACTTAACAAGAAATGAAAAGTTACATAGAGAATGAAAAATACAGAAATATATTGAGAAATATAAGAGTAACAGTGCTATGTAAAAAAATATATATTTTATACTATATATATATATATACTATACTATTCAGAGTCTACTTCTCTCAACCCATCTGCATGCTCTCTCCCTCCTCCACCTTCAGCTGTATGACGGATGAGACGATGCTGGGCTCCCGGCAGCCGACCCAGGAGGAGCTGGACGAGTTGCCCGCTGCCGACCAGCTCAGACGGAGGCTCCTGAAGACGACCAACATCGACCTAAACTCCTTTGAGATTGACGAACTCTCACCAAGGTGAAGGAGAAATCTTCAGTGTTCACACACAGATTTGCGAAAGGTTTTTGTAGATAATAAATTCATAACTCAACACTCAGTAGACACTTTATTAGGTGGACCTGCGAAATCTAATGCCATCCAATATGACAGCTAAGCTATAAGTTCTTCCTTTACAAAATGAATAATGTTCAGAGATGTGTTGACTATGTGTATCTGTATGTTGACAATTGAAGTTGCAGTTTGCAGTGGTTTTGAATTGTACTGTTCTATATTAAGAGATGTTAACGATTATTTTCTTGATTAATCGATTAGTTGGGTCCGTAAAATGTCAGAAAATAGTGAAAGCATTATATTGATCTAAGTTTCCTAAAAGCCAAAAGGGCCTCCTCAAATTTGCTTGTTTTGTCTATGAACCAGATATTCACTATATAAGATTTTTTTTTTTTAATTCAGTCAAACTGATTAATTTATTTATCACAATGGCATATCTATGGTATGATATTGCACTAAATTGTAATAGGTGTACCTAATAAAGTGGCCAGTATCAATTTCCCCCACATAATTAGTGCAGTTTTATCCTTTAAATGTGGGAAGAAGACATTGCAGAGTTTAACCATTTATTTATATAACCAGACATGGGAAAGAGCATCTAAATGAAACAGATCGGAATGCTATAAGTGTCCCCTCCAGTGGATTTACTCTAGAGGCCCAGTCCATCATGCAAATGTGGGCAGAATGTTCTGTGTGGGAATCGATCACCATCAATTAGTGCAAATTAAATGGAAGCCATCATGTTGCTTTTGTCTGAGATGTTTTTTTCTACCATTCCAGACTGTTTTGAAATAAAGAATAAATCTTGAGATTGATTAATTTCCTTACATCTCACTTCGCTTTTCCAGTTGATCGTTTTATAGCTTTTTCTTAAATTTGTTGCGCAAAACACAACATTTGCACTCTACATGCGTTGTGTAAATTTCCTTTATTTGTGAAGATAAAATATCTGTTTTCCATCTTATCCTCAAAAGCTGTGAAGATGGCGCCCTTCAAAAGGAAGATCCCAAACAGGAAGAGGAGGAGGAGGAGGACCCAGAAGATGAGAAGAAACCTGAGCAAGAAGAGACGGACGAACTGCATGAAGAGGATTGTGAGATTGAGAGAGAGATCGAGCTGGACGAGGAACAGCCGCAGAAAGAAGAAGATGAGTGTAATGTATATCCAGAATGCACCTTGGTGGGTTTCAGGGAGAGTGATGGAGAGAAAAGTCTGGACCTCACGGAGTCACCCAGGCCTCTGAGTGAGGATACGAGGAACCTCACTGCCAGCGAGCTGCTGCTCAACAAGTCAGTTGATTCTAGAAATGTGTTACTTTTAAACAAGATTAGAGCATCTTTAAAAAAAAGTTGCCAATCTCCATCTCTTTCTCTGTCTTTCCCTCACTTCCCTCCATCCTTTCTGCAGCATGTTTGAAAACGATGAGATCTCTGCCTCCGACAAGTATTTTGTGACGTTGCCGAGGCCACTGAAGCTTCTCTTCGCCCTCTACAACACCATGGTGTCCAAATCAGAGATGCTTTGCTATTTCGTCATCATCCTCAACCACATCGTGTCGGCCTCGTTCCTCTCACTCATCCTGCCCATTCTCATCTTCCTCTGGGCCATGCTGTCTGTGCCTCGGCCGTCCAAACGCTTCTGGATGACAGCCATCATCTACACAGAGGTAGGCTGTTTATCACCAGAGCTACAGTCATAAAAAAAATGTACTTCTTGTTGGTGGTATAGTAAAAATGTCTGGACCAAAGATGGATATAAAAGAAGGGAGGTTTATTTCAGGTCGTTGTTTTAAATGCCATTAATGCTCTGCTTGCACAGTAACATAAAGATGGCCTTCATCAATTTTGCATACTGTATGTTCGACCTTTACCTGGCAGCAGAAATAGTCATGTGCTCATATTTTTCATGATGCTGCACCAGATAAATATATAATACAGTAATTCAATACTATCACAAGCTTCTCAACACAGAGAGACCCAGGTCGAACCGGGATTCGAACCAGGAACCTTCTTTCTGTGAGGAGAAAGTGTTAACCACTGCAGAGCATCTTTTACAGAACAAATAAATTGAAATCCACAAAGGTGCTTGTGGATCCATTACTGTCAAAACACAAAATGGGCAATTGAGGGGCGACATCATGAGAAGACGTCTGGTGTTATTTACTTATTTAATTGTTTTAGATATTCTGTTGGTCACAGGTGCTTTATATCAAGATAATATGGCCACTCAATTATAAGATCTGTTTTTCTCTCATTCAATTTCAAATGATTTAAACTGGTGTTTCATATAGAGTGACACAAAAATTTCAACAGAATTCATCTTTCTGAATTCATATTTTTGGTGCATTAGTTCTATATCTGAACATCAACTAGAGAGACATATTCAAATGAAGAACTCTGGTGTTATTATCTAATGTTTGTCATTATATCTGTTGAGGAAGCATTAAAGTTACTGTTCTTGTTTGGTCATAACTATTCATTGTTTCATTTGATGCTCAATCCAGGACTTTCTCCTCTGTTTCTCTCAGCTGACTGTTGTGGTGAAGTACTTCTTCCAGTTTGGTTTCTTCCCCTGGACCACGTCTGCCTACAGAGGCATCAATGCAGAGCGGCCCTTTGCCCTGCCCAACATCATCGGGGTGGAGAAGAAAGATGGCTACGTCCTCATGGATCTCATCCAGCTGCTCGCTCTGTTCTTCCACCGCTCTATTCTCAAGGTTGTCATGAAAAATAACAGTTCAGATACATCTGCTCGTTCTAATATACCCACGTGCTGCAGTATCTCTTTTACAGGAATTCCAGCACAGTTTCCGTGCAGCTATGTTAAATTAACTTTTGTGTCCGTGACTGCACAGTGCCATGGGCTTTGGGACAACAAGGAGGTGGAGATGCCCGATTTCTTCAAGAAGCTGAAGAAGAAAGTGGACAAGACGAAGATGACGGGTGGAGATAAGATGGGCAGCAAAGGGAAAGCTTCACGTCGGCTGAAGTTCCTCCCGCTCCAGGCCTCCACCACCTCCATTTTCTGTAGACGAAAGAGAGACGACTCTGGAGGATCTCAGGATGGTGAATATACAGATAAAACAAGTTTTTATGATAGTTCTATTTCTCCTCTCTTTTCTGTTGTCTTTCCTTCTTAATTTTTAGTTTAAAAAAGTTACCTAGGAGATAATGTTTTAATCTGCACTTGTTTGTTCGTTATTTAGCAGGATTGTGCAAAATCTAGTGAATTTAAATGTGGTTTCATAAGGGGACTGTTGGGACTTGGTGGAGGTATGAGCTCTACATACTAGTTGCTTGATGAAATTAATCTCCAGACATGACTGACATGACTCCATTTGATTATTTTCACTGGAGAGGTGAAGCCCAAGAAGCAGCACAGCAAGAAGAAGAGACGGCAGCAAAACAAGGCGCCACTGACCCGGAAGCAGAGGATCAGACAGCAGATCAGAGAGAGGATGCTACAGGCCAAAGCTGCCATCATAGAAGTGTACAATGTTTTCTTGTCTTTAGTTTTTGCTTCACATATGACACGTACAATGAGCTAAATCTCTTCTGGAAGAACAATTGCATATAATCTTTTTTTTTTTCACTAACAATATAAAATGTTTTGTTTGTGTCTGATGTCTGAGAAAATATTGCACCTGTAGAGAAGTTTTCCAGCTTCTGTGGGTTTCTGATTTCTGTACTTTCGTCTCTTTTTCTCTAGTGCCCTTCACATCTACTTACCCATAAGGCAGTTTTTCTACGACATCATCCACCCAGACTATAGTCCTGTGTGTGACGTCTATGCCCTCATGTTTCTCATTGACGTCGTCAATTTCATCGTCACTATATATGGATATTGGGCTTTTGGGGTTAGAATCTTTTGTGTATCTCGTCAAACTCAGAATACACATCTATATGAATGTTACTTAACAACATACATTCACACTTAAATGTATATTGTGTTCAATATGAAAACATCTGTGTCATATTTGTGCAGAAATACTCCGCAGCAGCCGACATCACAGAGTCCCTGTCGGAGGACCAGGTTCCAGAGGCTTTCCTGGTCATGCTGCTCATGCAGTTTGGCACCATGATAGTGGACCGGGCTCTCTACCTGAAAAAGTCCCTGCTGGGAAAGTGTGTTTTCCAGGTGGTGCTGGTGTTTGGCATACATTTCTGGATGTTCTTCATCCTCCCCGGGGTCACTGAGAGGTCAGAGTTCATCACCTTCATTTGTTTCTGGTCACTCAGCTGTTGAATTCACTACATTGACACTGAGCCCTTGTTTAGTGTACACAAACACACATACAACCACACGCACACACACACAAAAGCAAAAGGGGTGATGCATACCCTGCAAGTGCATTGTATACATCCCTGCAGTGTTTCCCTTAATGACCTAGCCTGTGGTGGCCCACTATAGTTTCATAGTGATTCTCTCCCAGCCCTGATCTGTGAGAGGATACCGTGTGTCCCACACTGTAAAAGGGTAAAGGGTAAAAAAGAAAACACTTTCAAATAGCATATTATTAAATATGATGGGGCTCTGAGTAGATCTGCAGTCTGGTTGGTCTCATAATAAACTATAAAGAGCAGAAATAGCTCCACTTCTTTAAGAAAAAACATCCATTTATTTTCCTCATTGATATCTTCTTCTTCTATTGTGTCATTTATATCTCTGCAGGCGGTTCAACAGGAATCCTGTCGCTCAGCTCTGGTACTTTGTAAAGTGCATCTACTTCGGCCTGTCTGCCTACCAGATCAAGTGTGGCTACCCAAACCGCATCCTGGGAAACTTCCTCACCAAGAACTACAACTACCTGAACCTTTTCCTCTTCCAGGGGTATGAAATAGTTACAAGGATTAATATCAATCAGGATAGACTTCAAATGACAAATGAACTAAAGTTATAGCCATGCACAATGAATGAATGAATGAGACCCCTTCAACCTGGGTGACCCCCTGCTGGTGGTTCATGGGATTGAGTAAATGGTCAGGGTCGGATAAGATGTGTGGACTCAGTTGGATTTGACCAGGACACTGGAAATAGAGACAGGACGTAACTGGGAAAATAACAGTGAATCAATGAAATTATATCTAACAGTGACTTAGAGGACACCAAATTTGACAGCAGCGACATGACTGGCTGATTGAGCTCATGGCGAGATCAGATTGGATCACCGTAAAACACCCAACATACAGCCGATTAGAAGAGGCGGGGAGAGTGAGAGAGAACATTTTACAAAATGAACTGAATCTGAGTCTCCTCTCCTCTTTCAGGTTCCGCTTGGTTCCCTTCCTGACAGAGCTGAGAGCAGTGATGGATTGGGTTTGGACCGACACCACTCTCTCTCTGTCCAGCTGGATTTGTGTTGAAGACATCTATGCGAACATATTCATCCTCAAGTGCTGGAGAGAATCTGAGAAAGTAAGTGGGACATTGATGTACTGCTGCATCATCACCATGCAGCACACACTCAACTTAGAAACAATATTAATGTGGCGTACAAAAGACAAGAGCATTTATATCTTCAGTTTCGTAATTATGGCAAGTTGTTTCTTCCAGAAATACCCCCACACTCCAGGGCAGAAGAAGAAGAAGGTGGTGAAATATGGGATGGGCGGATTCATCATCTTCGCTCTCATCAGCATCATCTGGTTCCCACTCCTCTTCATGTCACTGGTCCAGTCAGCAGCCGGGGTGACCAATCGGCCGGTGGACGTCTCCATCCAGCTCAGCATTGCAGGATACGAGGTCAGGATGTATATGAGTGTGTTGAACTTATATTTCAATCTGGAGAGACTTCGATTTAGAGGTGGAACAAACATTTTTTATTGCCGTACACTACAAAGAAAGTGATGGTATATGACAAGCCTTTTGGTGTTTAGACCCTGTTGTACCCTGTTTTTTCTCACTCTCTCTCCTCACAGATGCACGTGATGAGCGTGATTACGTGGGGGGGGATTTAAAGGATTTAAGAGTCTCTCTCTCTGTCTCTCTCTGCCATCTGAATGCCAGCAGTGTTAATTGTTTGGGTTTCCTTTTGAGTTGGGGGGTCCGGTAGTCCTCTTTAGATATTGTTTCTTAGGTAGACAGAAGGGAAAGTATCTGGATCCAATGGCCCATTGCATGGTTGGACCAGATCTTCCCATTTTTTATATTCTTCTTGGTCAGGCCTCCACACTTAATTAGTTTAACATTTGTTTATTCTTTGGTTTTGTGAATAAATTCTTTGTTTAACCGTGACGCTTTATATGTTGGTTGAGCCAAATTAAATGTATCTTGTTGTGGCCGTAATAGAACCCATTGTGATGTCGTTGGGACTAGAAAAGGGTGAAGAAGGTGTGAGGACATGTATTTTACTCTCTGGTCTGACTGCTTGTGTTTTCACAGCCTCTATTCACCATGAGCGCCCAGGAGCAGAACCTGGTTCCATACACAGAAGCTGGATGGAACCGGCTCACTAAAATCTACGCTACTCATCCAGTAAGCACCGCTTTATTTTACTATGTGTGAGACCAAAGACGAAACCGTTCACTCCAGCACTTGATCTCAAGTTAGAGGAACAAGATATTCGTGAAACATAAAAATGGTCTCTTTTGTGTGTTTTAGGATTTAATAGTAAACATCTATTAAATGTTCTCTCTCTCTCTCAGTCTGCCATGCAGTTCATAATGAACTACTATGCTGAGGACATTATTGTTGCTAAGATCAAGAGTGATGCCAGTCTGCTGTGGAGCATCAGCCCGGCCAGTCGAGAGGCCATGATACAGGAGCTCAGCAACTCCTCTCACATATACATGACCCTAGGCTGGACGCTGCTACGGTCAGCTATGTGTTTCATAATCTCTGATATAGAACAATGTGTTTGTGTTTGTGGTCATGTCGATTCACTGCTAACGCATAAAGTCATAGGAACATGTGTAGCTACACACTGATTTGCTGATACATGCATTTTTCTAAAAGTGCTTAAATATATTTTCATACTTATTATTTAGTTTTTTTCTCGACTTATTCTGTTTTGTATTTTGATCACTAGTTGACAATCCGGATTAATAGTTCATGTGTGAATGGGTGTGAACAGTTGCACATGACAGGTGACATCACACGTGACATGACTGTCAGTATCATAGATGAATGTGATAACCATGACACCAGTTATATTTTGTCAGATTAATTTCTTTGGGATTCAGACCTTTTTAATCCTGCTTGTACTGTATGAGTCAGGTGGTGATGATGGTCCATTTTACTATTTACATAACCACAGATTATTTTTACTATGCTAAAATGCTTCATGCATTTCTTGTGGCTGCATTTTGCACAGATGTACAAAGCTCTGCATAAACTTTGGCACCTGTGCCACTTCACACTCCTCAGGAATGCGTCCATATCGATGAACGCAGAGACGGTGGGAGAACACACTGTGAAGTTTGAGGACAAGAACTTGAGGGAAGGGATCGTCCACATGCTCAAAGGCAACAGCAGCAACTCTGTGTGAGTCTCTGTCAACGTGCACAAACAGCTGCTTTTGGCTGTTTTATCTTCTGCAGGTTTCCTTTAGAGATGCTAATGCAAAAAAAGAACAGCTTCACGAAATCCGACAAGTAAACCTCGTACCTACGAATGTAATGCGAATGAAAGTTGAAGAACTGTATGTTATCAACTATTTCTCAACACTTTCACAGCCCAGACATTCATCTGCGTCATCACATACACTATATTTTGTTATGTTGTGTTGTTCTGCTCTGCAGGATCATTAACTCTCTGCTACCAAAGTTCATCAGGGGTCCCAAAGGACCTGAATCCAAAATGGCGACCAGGATGAAAGTAGGTTAGTTACAGTTTATTTTACATTTAAAAAATACTGCACATATTCTTTGGCAAATTATAATTGCATGGTACTAATGTAAAGGAATGTAGTCATGCATTTGTTTGTAATTTAGCTCTTTTTGCTTTCTTTGTATGTGGGATTGAATTCTTTGTATATCTATGAGGTCTGGACTCCAGAGAGGATCCGCTGATCAGAGTGATCTGTCCTGCAGTTTGATTTGACCCCAGGTTTTCCATTTCCCCCAGAGCTCTCAGACCGCCCAGACCTGCAGGCGCTCGCTTTCTTCAGGCCCATGTCGGTGAAACTTCAGCAGGTCAACAGGACGTCAGAGAAGGACACAGACCAGTGGTGGATGGTGGAGGAGTGCTCGCCTGTTCTCACCTCCTCTGAGCTCAAGTGTGAGAGTATAGAGATCGTGGTGTTCAGTGATAAAGTCAGCCCCTCCAGTCTGGGATTTTTGGCTGGACACGGGTAGGTGACAAGACAAATTTGATCTGTCAGGAAATCAGTATTATGATTGTGGCTGGACTAGATTCCCCCTCTTCTCTGGTTTTAAAGAGACATTACAATGTGCAATGCAGTAAAACTTTCCTTGTTTCAAAACTGTTATTTTTGCTGAGCTTTGAAAACTCTGTCCCTGCTGCAGCTCAGTGGTTCTCAGAGTGCTTGAAATTTAGATTTATTTTTGGGGGATAATCCACACACCTCATTTCTTACATTCTCATACATCAGCCTCTTCCATTTTCACAGTGGTGGGATGTTACAAACTACACTTCCTCAGTTATTGTACTTAAGTACATTTTGTAATATTAGATCCCGCCTCCTGCAGCGGCAGCATCACTGATGAAGAGGAAACATCTAAAATGAATGCCGAAGAGGCCACTGTTGAGTCATTAACTAATATAACAAAGCCAAGTGTTTTTAGTAGCATCATCTGCAACATTCTTTATTAATATGACAGAGTCTGTACTTTTACTTTCAATACTTTAAGTACTTACTTACTAGATTTTGGGAGAACTGTCCCTTTAATTTCACATCTGCACAGGTCAAGTGATCTAATATAAACTTTGATATTGTTAAAACGTCAATGGGTTTTTGAAATTAGTCTCACACACAGACTCACCTTAAACCCCCTCACTCTCTGCTCCTCATCACAGCATCGTGGGCCTGTACATGTCCGTGGTGCTGGTCATCGGAAAGTTCGTCAGGGAGTTCTTCAACGGGATCTCCAGGTCCATAATGTTTGAGGAGCTGCCGTGCGTGGACCGGGTCCTGAAGCTCTGCACAGACATTTTCGTGGTCCGTGAGACGGGAGAGATGGAGCTGGAGGAGACACTGTTTGAGAAACTCATCTTCCTCTACCGATCGCCGGAGACCATGATCAAGATGACCCGAGAGAAGAAAGACAGCTAGGGTTCTAGAATCTACCACCAATCACTTGCCATATTGATACAGTTGTAATGAAGATGAGAATCCATTTATCTGATATTAATTTTGACCTCTGACCTTCACGGACAGACTTTTTTAGTGGATTAGTAAAACATTTTCCATTGTAAGAATTCATACTTTTCCTGATTTTATTTATAAACATGTTTAAAATTTAAAAAAAGATCATTGATGTAGATTTAACTTTTATTAGATAGATAAGATTGAACTATTATGTGACTTTTAACAATTTCATCCAGGAAAATGATTATTCAATAATTTATAAGGCACTTAACTGCAACAGGGTTAATCTGGACTGCAGTTAGATCAATTTTCTGCCCACTGAGTATAATGCATGCAATTCTGATTTAGGTTTTTACTGTTGTAAAGAGCACAAAAATCATACTCCTCTTTTAGGGACATTTAAAAAAAATCCTTGATATACTTACAGATCAACACACATACCTCTGTACTGTAAATACCAATGTGTCTATGTAGACTACTGCTCTGATTTATTTATATCAAAATAAAAATTGTGGTTACAGACTAAATGGTTTGTGTCTCAATCAATCTGGTATGGTGTAGATAGAAGATTCACCAACAAGCACATATACTAGGAAACAGAGTGCATTTCAGATATTCATCTTTAATACAATTTTAAATTACAAATAAAAGGGAAAAACTGTAATTTCATTCGGGGTCCCCGTTCTAACAAGTCATCTTGGTAACATCCATCTTTTTTCCCCCCATTCTCGGTGGTGGACAGGATAGTGACAGGACCTCACAACTCCAGAAAGGTTAACTACATCATAGTGTCACATCCTGGAGGAAAAACAGAGAAGAAAAGTGCAAAGCATATTAAACATTAAATATATACATTTCTGGAATTATGTTGCAGCCAGTGACAGAACATTTCATCAGTGAAATGGAAAAATAAATTCAAAGAAATACCAACAAATTCTGGTAACAAGAGTCATTGGGAGACGATATATCCCAGGTGTCACACAGAGAGAAGATCATTTGGTGCCATCACAATAGCCTAAATTTGTAATATTACCCTTCCTTAGTATATTCACATTAACAGAAATTTTGATGAGGGGCCAAACTAAAAAGGACTAAAAAGAACTAACCTCTGACGACAAGCGACTACATTTATTTCATCAAACACAAATGTAGTACCTTTCAGTATTATGTCTGTTAGTCAGCAGCATTACACAAAAACATCTGGATGGATTCCCAAAAACTGAACAATTCACGGATCTTGATGGAATTGTTTTTTAGAAATATTTAAGGGAATGCTATCAGAGTGTATGCAATTTGGTGCAGCTTGATTAAATTTAAAATTATTGTTGGGCCTTGACAGCAGTATGTGCTATACCGAATGCCATTCTAGTTACATATCCAGTCCTTAGTCAAATATAGTGTGTAGTACTCATATTCATATGACAGCTGGAGTTACTTGTTACTATGCAGATAAAGATTTTGCATACTAAACATAATCTGTGCCTTGTGTAACTGAGGTAGAAAATGTAATGCATTTCTATAGTTTTAACTAAGCGATACAATAGAATTTAATTCGTTAGACAAGTTTTAAGTTAGCTGCACATTAACTAAAAGGGGTCGTGAGTTCGCTTTTACACTTACAGTACAATAGTGTCACCAGTGACACTATAGTACTTTTACTCGTATTAAATTGTACATGCATTTGCTTGTAGTGTGGTATTGATCAGTAGTGTTGCTGCCTAAATGATCTGAAGACTTCTTACACCAGAGTGTGACTGAAATGTGAAGCTGTCAATGTCACCGCGGCCTTTCCTTCACACCCCCCTGATGCGTTCAGGGGCCATGATGACTCCACCTGCACATGGGATTCAGTCGCTGCCGACCGTCAGTGTGACATACTAAACTTACGCTATGCTGCAGTTTTGGATTTGTGGACTTTGACGCTGGCTTCTGCGACCTTCATAGCTTCGCTCCTTATCTGCGGCTTCAGCGCAGCGCGCACCGCGTTAGCGCAGATAGCGGAGAAGCGGATGTAGCTGCAGAGAGGACACACACACACACACGTTAGCTGCATGCTAGAGGGCAAACATCACTGAGAATGACCCATCTGATAAGAGACAAGTGGGACCGATTCTTTAAAAACACACGATATCACCGGTGCATTAGCAGAGAGAGACGTATCTTACACGGCTGTCACTTCAACGAACGGGTGGAAAAGCTAACTCGGGCTAGTAGCTTAGCCATGTAGCTCTGGTTAAGATTTAATAAGGAAATACGGACAAATACTTTGTAATCGTTAGCAGTTCTGATAAAAGGGTCTTTTATAAAAACACCTGCGTTCAACTGTGAACATAACACTGACTGTGTGGTGGATATTTCCTGCAGTTTCTTACCTTATGCCTGCCTGTCTCCAGTATGCGACCATCTTGTCTGTGTTGTGGCTTCAAGGACAGGTCGGATATGTGCGTGATGACGTCTTTTGACCTACGCAGGCTCTGGTTCCCGTGGTTCTTCCCTCACCCAATGAGGACCGCGCAGGGTCATGATTGACAGCTCTGATGGGTTCTGGTCCGCCCCCTCATGCAGAGTAAAAAACAAGTACAGTATACTGCTTTTAAAAACTGTTTTTCTGGATAAATAAAAGTATTTACTGGGTCCGTGTTCATAGTTTGTCAGCTTTGTGAAGGCACCTCAGGAGTTTGAGATGGTTCGGAGTACAAAGATTTTCAGAAAATGATCTCGTTAATTCATTAAGTCATCTTTTTTTAAGTTTAGGATTTATATAGTTGTCTTTTGTCACCTTGATCGACGAGCTGACAAAAGCATATCATGTTTTTGCTGACAAATTTTGTATTTCCTACTTCCACAGTTAAAATATGTGTTGTATCATAGTGTAGCATGTAGATCAATCTTCAAAACTTGTTCAGGGTGATGATTTATTTATTTGAGTGCAGCTTCTAAGGGAAATAGCTACCTAATAATCATTATTATCAATAGGACTATGTGGTGATAATATCTAGAATAAACACCTTATTTTGTGGCTGTAGTGACGGGATTTCACCATGATCCTGGATGTAGAGCGGAGTAGCATAGGTAAAGAATTTTAATGACACGAACACATTGTCCTTTATTTTATTCACTTTTATGAATTAATTAAAATAAATAAATGAACAACACTCGGATTGTTCTGGGCGTTTTCGGGGTGCAGTACGACTTTCTGTCGCCAGGGGGAGTGTCGGCGCTGATGGGAATTAAAGCGTCGCTCCTACGGATCCTCCCTCCTCGCTCGCACCGGTCACGCTGTCACCAGTCGCCGGCTCCCGAGCCCCGACAGAAAAGCCTGTTAAAATGAAGATCTGGGCGTCAGAGCACATTTTCAAGTGAGTGGTTTTGTGTCTGTGTTCTTGTGTTATACGAGGAGGGGGCTCAAGGTCACTGGTTTCCTCTTGTATGAGCTGTTTGTTCGGTTCCCTCCACACTGTCCGGGCAGCAGCTGCTAGCCGCCGCTAAGGTTACACCTAAGTTAGGTAACTTCTCACAAAGAGCCCGAGGTTAAATTACCTAAATAACGTCTAGTACTTTAGTTAGCACAGATCTGAAATCCAGCCACACGCACCATTATGGTTCAGCTCGTCCTACGAATATGACATTTCTGCCTTTGTCCGCGATAACCGCTCTAGCTAGCGGAGACAGGTTAACTTCTAGGTTAGCTGTAGCCGCTAGCCGGGAAGCTAACTTTATCAAATCTGATGCAAGTTGCTCACAACGTTACATCGTTTTCTGTGTGGAAGCTCGTGGTGACATTAACTCCACAGCCTGACAGAAGTAACGCTTTATCATGCGTTGTGTTTTAATCGTGGAGACTTAAGCTGCGGCTCAATGTGACATAATGTTATCTAACGGCCTGTGGGTCCGTTACACCAGATGCTCTGAGGTTAAACGAGGCGACGGTCGCTCCATTCTCCGAATAGTTCGCATCCTCACTCAGAAACGAACGTATAGCAATGAGACGTGGACTGTTTTTGTTGATTTCCCCTGAGTGAACAAGTGTAAATCCACGATGTGATGATCTGTGATGTGCGGAGGGGGCGTTCACCGCTTCATCTGTATCGTCACTGCCATCAGTGATCAGTCAGTGTTTGGAAGTGGTGTCTGCTGGATCAAAATGTCACTTGGCTCAACCCAGTGATCGCAAAACGCTAACCTTACAATCAAAGAGTTATTTGAAATGAAACAAAACATTAAATTGGATCTCGAAACGTCACCTTCTGACTATCTGAGTTAAGATGGCCAACTCAAAGGGAAACAATCATACTAAAAGAAATGATAGAAATTGTCGATGGAGGGTAGAGAACTCCTACATCCTGCCTTTAAATCACCCTCTGTGTCATCACACATCACGTTCACCTGTCAGGGAGAGGAAAAGGAGCAGGAGAAAAACACACAAGTTTGTGTGTGTAGCAGGTGTTCAAATTTACTTTCACATTCCCCCAGCATACTAAGTCTGCCCATGTCTCTGTCATGAAAATGGAGTGAACAACATGATCAATCTGATTCCCACTATTTGATATCCAACATATTCTCACATCATCGCAATTCATTTTTTTATTTGCTAATCTGAAGAGTAGTAAAGATATTGTCATTACTAAATTTACCATAATAATTATAACAAAATAGTTATCCTATTGTTTAGATTTTTGTGTTTTCAATAGGATTCTGCACTCGTGCACTAAGGATGTTAAACACCCGGCAGGAATTTGCTGTTTCTAATGTCAGTGTTGGTTTTTGACAGCCACCCATGGGAGACGGTGACCCAAGCGGCGATGCAGAAGTACCCCAACCCCATGAACCCCGGTGTGTTTGGCGTGGATGTTCTGGACAGACGTGTGGACACAGAGGGACGGTTACACAGCACCAGACTGCTCAGCACAGAGTGGGGACTCCCTGCCATGGCCAAGTCTGTAAGTTACATCATCAAAGAATTGCTTGAGTTGAAGTGATGCTGCATTTTGTTTGATGATGTTAAATAGTTTTTCTTCGCACTGAGCCTGAGTTGTGTCCATTTTCCTGCAGATCATTGGGGCAACGAGATCATGCACGTATGTTCAGGAGCATTCAGTTGTGGACCCCAAAGAGAAGACCTTCGAGCTGCAATCTACAAACGTAAGTGTTATTGATAGATGGATCTATATTTATGAGAATAAGTACTAGCTCTTCTTTTGGAGCAGCAGATCTAGTTAGTAGCACATTTGGATCAAACCTAAAGATATAGAGAAGAAATAAAGACCAAACTAAAGATCTGTAGTTTCTTCTGTTCGTTTACCAGGGGAATGGTCTCAGTGAGAGAGAGGATTAATGTTAGAGCTTCGTGGCTCTCCCCTCCCTGACTGTGCTCACTGCAGTTGCTGTAAAAGAAATGGCATGTAAATGTAAACATTATAAACTTTATATGTGATGTAAAAAGACCAACAACTTTATTTTGTCTCTCCAGATCTCCTTCACTAACCTGGTATCTGTGGATGAGAAGTTGACGTACAAGCCACATCCGCAGGATCCTGAAAAGTAATTGACCCTGTTTTGAATATTGTTCAGAATGTGAAAAAATATCAGTTTGTACAAACGTGCAGAAGTCACAATAGATTTTCAGGTTTATTGTTGACCTTATTATTCATGTGGTTGTTTGTCTTTTCAGAACGGTGCTGACACAGGAGGCTCTGATAAGTGTGAAAGGCATCAGTCTGAGCAGCTACCTCGAGGGTCTCATGGCCAAGACCATCTCTGTCAACGCTGGAAAGGTGAGAAAAGCACTCAAATCTCCCAATAAGTCGTCATGACACAATGACTCCACAATGTACCTTACTGCACTTAGTTCTAATGTCCCTGTAGTAGTTGTATAGTAATACACTTGTCTGTCTCAGGGTCGGGAGGCGATGGAGTGGGTCATCAGACGACTAAACACTGAAATCGAGGAGTTGGCGGCGACCGCTCGTGGTACGATGCGTGTTCCCATGGCAGCAGCCGTTGCAAACAAATGATCCTGGGCCTGCCCCGCTGCTTCCTCCTGCATCATGAACCGATGGTCCTCTCAAACCTTTGCCCCTTAAAGGGGTCCTCATCTGCCAGCACAGCCTAGTAACCACAGCCCCGTCCTTGGTATGTTTGTCTTTGTACTTCACAAGAAGTCGCTGTTCGTCCTTCCTCGGCAGGCTGCGCAGCCGAGTACGATACTCGTCTCTGTGGGCAGTGAAGGAAAGTTTTGAGCTGATGACAGTTAGGAAAACAGAACAAACAAACACAGGGTTCAATTGAACTGCACTTGAAGCTCATAGGATTTAGTCTTGTGAAGTTAAAGCTCTTTTTTAAAAATTCACGCGTGCCTCCGCATCATTCATACCTTTTCTAATCTTTCTCCGCCCCCTCACCTGCGTATGTCTTCTTAAATCTCTTTTTAATTCTTTCCAAACCTTTTGTGAACAAGCTGAGCACTGCTAGCAGCTGAAATGAAGTCACTTTCACCATCCAGCAGAACTTGCCAAAATATGTCACTACCAAAACCTCACCAGTGCAGACAGGCTGTTATCATTATTAGACTGTTAGTAATAAAACTGCACATTTGTCTTTTCACTCCTTGGAACAGTTTTTTGAAATTCCCAGGATTGCAGTGTTTCTGTCACGACTCAAGGCTCCAAACAAGGCCCCAGAAACATCTGTCAACATGTTGTGTGACCAGTTTGTTTCTACTATAAAGAGAGACGCAGCTCAGTGCCAGATCTGAGTACAGGTGAAGTGGCCACACAGGAACACCAGTTTGCATGGTGCTGGGAAAACAATGGCACTAGAAGTCAGAGAAGCTGTGGCTACATCCACAGTACGACGTTTTTCATTTGAAAATGTGTCAACTCTGCTACGTATACACCTGGCATCCGCATTGCCCTGAGGCTGTGTTTTAGTCTGGACAGGTTGCTAACAGCTGTTGTGTAGTTAAATTCTGCTCTTCACAATGATACATCTGCTTACATTCATAGAAGAGCTATTACTCAAGCAACATGCCCAGTGCACGTGAATGGTCATATGGGTTTTCAGGTGTATTGGTTAGGACGGGGATTAAAACACTCGTCTGAACAGCCATTCTTTTATTTTGAAAACAGAATAATAGTGTTGCATTTAGCCAGTATACTTAAGGTCCAAGCACTGCAGCAGTGGGGATGGTGCTGATAAAGGTGGGGAACAGCAAACAATGATGGCTTCTAGGCTTATTTGTTGAAGGCGTCAAAGCATTTAAACAGAATGGGAGATGGAGCATTAGTGAAATCAACCTTTTGTACCGTTAATAAAAAGATGCTGGTCTGTCTGCTGTGATCCTGTTGGACTGATCCTCAAATTGTGTTGTAAAAATGACTTGATTTCTCTTGTCTCGTGTTTGTCTGTTTGTTACGGTATGTGAACAAGCTTGAATGGTTAACTTATATTCAGCATGTGTACTCGAATGTGAGCGGGAAGTTTCTTGAAAAGTACAGAGTTGTGTCCCGCGTGTGGTGAACGCTCAACAGTGTTGTCAGAGGAGCACTACAGGGTTATGTTCAGGATCCTGGAGTGTGCCAAGATGGAAATCATTTTTAGAAACCTCATAATAGTTCACTTAGGATATCGTTCATAAACAAGCTGTTAATAGATGGTGATGTTTATTGTATATTTCTATTGGTGAATATTGACAAAGGCTGTTCGATTTATTTATTTTAAAAAAAGATTGTATCTGCAATTTTTATACTTTAATTTCCCAGGTACATCCCTGTAGGACTCTCATACAAATGCTAAGCGATGATGGTTCAGTTTACTACTACATCTGTTTTACACTGTACCATCTCTCAATGGAGCTCCACACAATCTCAAGTCTTCCCACGTGCCTCCACAGTTCGTCTCTTGCTCGACCGTCATGGTGTCGAGCAAGTTTATAACTGCGTCTTTATCGTTAAACTTCTATCCCATCAAGCACTGTCCTACCCTGGATCCTTCTGCCTGACGCCTGGTCCGCTTCCTAATGCACCCATCATCCAGTCAGTATCCACACGCAGCATCTCCTTTCATGAGTGAAGTGTGATGATTTTTCTATGGGGAACATTTTAAGTACAAGTGGCTGTAAATAGGCTTATATTTATATTTTGGTAGTGTTACAATCAATGGGAACATGTAACACAATCTGAAGAGTGCACACTGAAATGTTTCAAAAATAAAGAGATTTCATTGTTTCATGAAAACGGCTGTGAAGTGTTAAATGTCTCAACTTTCACTCTAACTGAGGTTCTCAAAAACAGGTATTAAGTTCAGTTGGTCACGTTTATTACACTTTTATTAACCTCATATTTATTCACCTTTTTAGCGTTCAGCTAAATAAAATAAATAGATTTTACTGATGGTAAATGACGACTCTACAGGATTCTCATCTTCTGAGGGGATTCACTTGGGTTTATATCTGAAACCAACAAATATATTCATGCCACTGAATTTGAGCATTGACTCAAATACAGATTAATTGAAAAGAATTATATTTCTTGGATTCAGAAATTACATTAAGTTAAAGGTAGATGAGTAAAACCCGTTATCTCTGTCATTTTGTGCTATGTGGATTTTATGAAATGTGGCGCCCTCTGGTGGTAGTCCACTGCTCCAAACTGGCAAAATCTTGACATGAGAAGAAATCAAAGTGACTTGTCAAATCAGCTCCACCCCCTTTTTCATGGATTATGTAACATGGTAGTACTACTCAATGCAGAAAGTAAAATGTTCATTCAGACTTTGTACTCACTAATAAACAGGAGCAGCATTCAAGTAAATATGTATTTACACATGAATACATCCTTAGAAATAATTAAATATATATAATTCTGTATTTAAACACTGAGTATGAGTACTGAATTCTCGTGACGGTAAAATTCCCCTATAGTAAGATAGGTCTTAACATATTTATACTAATGACAGTATGATTGTAATTAAGTAATATTTGATTTTATTCATCTTAATGTAGGAAACATTGTAGGCTGTATATATATTTTTTAAAACGTTTTTATTGCAGTCAGAGTTGACTTGAATTGATTGTTGTTGAGAGCACTTCGTCATTTAGCTTTGGCTTCTGTCGTGTGGTATCAGAGACAGAAACTTGTCTATTAGCTGCTCGATGTGCCAGAGTTACACAGCTCTGTTAGTGTGTAAGCTGAAGCCTCTGTCTGTTAACACCTCAGCATCAGAGAAGAGGACGACGAACCCCTGTCAGGAACAAAGACAGTGGTCAGTTTAAAGACAGTAAAATGTTATATATTTAATAGTTGTTTTTACCAATACTGACCTCCTGCAGTTTCAGAACTGAGTTGACCAGCTGTGCACATTCCATTCTGGGTAAAAGGATTCCTTCACCCAGTGTCTCTGAAACAGGAACAAGCAACATGTTGGATCTTTACAGTATCAGGGCCGTGTAGAAGGGAAACAAATAGTGTTTCTGAGACTAAAGTCATAAATTGAAAGGTAATATTAGAAGAAAAAAAGATAAACTCTTTTCACTGGATGCAAAATATATAGAATAATTCTCATTGTGAAACTAAAAAAAATCCTTCAAATTGGCAAGTGGATGAAATCAACGTTTTACTACTGAACATTTTCTTGAGGTTCTTCAGAATAGAGACAGATTCTTACACAAAGTCCGGTTACTTATGATAATATGGCACTGATGACCAAAATATTTAGTGTTTTGTTATTTATTATAACTAAAGTATAGCTTAAGATGCTCCACATTCCTCATTTTAAAGAAGGCTGATCTTCTGATCTTCCCTTCTAACATGACACGTGGCCTCAATACCTAAAACTATGAATTTATTCTACGTCGTATTACGATTATTCTTTGGATGGTTTCCTTCAACACGGCCCTAATACTCCGTCATACTATAATGAACAAAAAAGATTATTCTTAGTAACCAGGAAGTTGTGGGGCGATTCACAAAGTGAGATATGAATAAATGAAAAACTGAAGACTCACCATTCACTTTTGCCAGGACCATCTCTACTCCTAACCTTGCAACTTTTTCCAAAGCATCAGTCTGAAAGGAGAACAGATTGTTTACAGTCACACACAAACAAAACACGGTGTATTGTTTTATTATGTGTCATGTACCTTGAAGGGTCCCACTTGACTTCCCACCAGCGTCAGTGTGAATCTTTTTGAAAGAAAATTCATTAGTTCAGCTTTGAGTTTGTGAACTCACACATTGTGTGTTTTTAAAATGTGCTCACTTGTCCATTGAAACAGAGCCTTTCACTCTTTCACCAGCGATCCACACTGTGCTGCTGAAGTTTGACACCTGGAAGAAGACAGTGGTTGGAGTTCAGGCTGCAATCAATGGTTATTTTAATCAGGAAGTCATTTCCCCTGATGTTTAGTCAACAGAACGTCTGACATTCAGCACAAAATGTTGCAGAACAATTTGATTAAAACTGATTTGAGAAGCTGGAACCATAACGATGTCCATTTTTGCCTTTAAATAACTAAAGTTATGCAAAAAAACCCGTTCACAATACGGCAAATAAATCCTTTAACGTGAGCTTCTAGGTGAGCAGATATTCCCATGAACAGACACTTGCATGTATTTATTTTTGGGTGAAGTGATAGGACAGAAAAGAAAAGTTTCTCACAACACTGAGTTTAAACAGTGGAGTCTCGGTAGCGTTTGGCTGGATGGCGAAGGCCTCGACGGCGCCCTGGAAGCCCAGGTTAACAGCATCAGGCTGGAATGAAAACACCGGAACCCCTGTGGCATAAACCTGCAGATTCATCAGCAGACCGGGAAACATCTTGGGAAGCTGCAGAGAGAGAGGTGGATGGTTTGAATATCTTTGGTGCGCAATATCATTACTCCCCCCCCCCCCCCCCCCCCCCCGTTTTATTAGACAGTAAATTGAAACTTTGTGTTGTTAAACAGATGAAATAAGACATTTGAGGAGCATATTCTGGAGCCTTCACGGTTGTGTGGTATGGAGGAGGTGAGCCTGACCCAAATAATATTCAATATTATTGATGTTTAAAGTTTAATATGGCTGCAGTGTGAACCACAGTGGCTTCATGCTGGCATGTTCCTGCCACGCATTTTTATGGAAGAGATTATTTTCAGGACTGATTTCTTGATCTTGAAGTGTGTGGATGCTGGTAAAAGCTAATATATATATAAATAAACATACCTGAGGGATGTAGGGTCCCATTAAGCTGGTATTTAGGTGCAGGGGAAAGCATGGGGGGATCTGAGAGGAGGACATTGTTAAGAAATACAAACTTCAAACCAAACTTAAATCCTCTTGCTTTACTTTTCTGCTTTTGTTGGTGCATGATGTCAGGTGAACTTACCACGCTGTCGTTGATGAGGGTCTGAAACACTCCGGCTGAGTAGTATCCATACAAGGCAGAGTTCACAGTGAAGTCCGACAGGCCCAAGGACAACATGTAGCCCTGCTCCTCAGGCACGGTGAAAGACTGAGCTTCAAACGGAGGCTCTGCATGAGTTTTGATGTTGTAGAACTCACCCTTTAAATAAAGAGTTTCCAATGATCAGTTGAACCTTCGATCACAGTTTATGTTTTTTCTTTTCACATGCACAAGCCCTCATTAAGATATAGATGCCAGAGTAGCTTGAACACAGACGTATAAGTGTGTGTGTGTGTGTGGTGTATTTACCTTGAGACCCAGATTCAGGCTCGAAACACTGACAACAGGTAAATTGGTGAGAGCGAGGTCCAAGGAGAGATCCAGGAAATTGAAGGAAACTGGATAAAATAGAAATAACTTGTCGTAATATAACTAAATAGTTTTATCACGCACAACCTAAAGTAACGTTTGGCCTATGTATCTGGTGTCAGTGTATGCATTTAATTTTGTAATTGGGGTCTCTTTATTCCTTATCGGTTAAGGAATATTTCCAAAATCAGACCCATTCTCACCCAAACAGACACAGGAAAGTTATCAATTGCTTTAATCTTCAGCAGGTCCTTCGCAGAATTATTTAAAAATGATTTTACTAGTTTTAGAATCACTGGCTGGCTTCAATCTTAGGGGCTTTACATGTTGTTGCTGTTGACAAAATCCGCAAGTCATATCTTTTTACAACTATCTTTTTAGGTTTTACCTGATGGCTGTTATATCCAAGCCAATTTTAGCTTAACCTGCTATTTATATCAAATGTTATGTAAGGCACTGCGTGTTACATTTTATGCATTGATTAAAATTAAAATTAAAATTAAAATTAAAATTAAAATTAAAATTAAAATTAAAATTAAAATTAAAATAATATAGTAGTCTATTACAATACCGTTCATGGCCTGTAGGTGTTGCTCCAAGTTTCCAACCAATTCCTTCACATAGGGGCAAATCTGAGGAGGGAATAACATTACAAAGGTGCTGCAGTGTTCACTGCTGAAAATGTTGCAGTATATTAATCATCTGATGATCACATAACGAAAAACTTTTAAATTAAAGAGGAAGAGAAACACTCACTCCGATCTCTAGTTGTCTCCTGATACATCTCTTGAAACCCCTCACAAAAAACGAAAATGTCCATCTGATGACAAATGAGAATGCAGGGCTTTATGTCTTGACATCAGTATCACCCCTCTGTTTCTCTCTCTCTCTCTCTCTCTCTCTCTCTCTCTCTCTCTCTCTCTCTCTCTCTCTCTCTCTCTCTTCTTTCCTGTACCTGCTTCCACCATGGAAGCGTACGTCTACATCTCCAACTTGCGCATCACAGCTCACACTGGTCACAGACAAATGGCCGCCAGCGTCTTTCCCCAGCTTCACCACAGAGGTCACTTTCACACCAAACACAGCCATGTCGAAAGTTCCACTGTCATGCCTGAAATCGCACAACACAAACAGATCAGTGCACAGTGAAAATCTGGTTGTGCAACAAAAGACGTAGTCACCATCAGCCACATAAAACCAGCTGACTGGCTGTGCCTCAGTGACTCTCATAGTCATAACTTATCATGTGTTTTTATTACATATGATGATGAGTATTTTTTATATTTCAATCAATATTTGGATAACCCACGTTCACAAATTATAATTTGCCTTATAGGGTTTATTAATCTGTATAAAGTGTGACAGCATCTGTCCTTTGACTATAGTGAGGAATCAATAACAAATTCAGGTGTTCTTCTTTCATCATTTAGACTTTAACGTTCTTATAATTCGAGGCAGTTGTGACCAAATAATACAGATTTAATAAATGTAAATCTGGAGTTAGAAATGCTACAAGTTGGATTTAAATGCCACTTAGAAAAAAAGGCTTTCCTCTGTTGTTTTTATTCCTTAATTCTCTACAGTTTGATGTAGAACTAACTCTGAGTGCAGACCTCTGCCTTGTCCTGACAACACCACCAGTCAGCGGTCAGTTTCAGGTAACTACACAGAGGTCTGTTAACACAAGGGGAAAGAGCAGGAGGTCACCAAATCACTGGTTATAACTAAATTTACACTATCTGTATTTGATTCAGGGCAGTTTGGCACCATGTGTTTTCAACAATGTTGTCTTTTGTTTCTTTTTTGTGACTTATAGAGTAAAGTAAAGATGAATTACATATTTAAAGGGAGGATGGTGGAACATGAATGCAGAGATGATTTTTTTTTAATCTAAGAACGATGAACTCAATCAACATTTAAAACTGAAGCGTGTAACTTATACCTTGTAAAAAGGTTAGCATTTCACACAACCACTCTATTATCACACTTTTGATGATTACCTCAGTTTCTCTCAAGATTAGTCTTTTGCCCAAATGGAAAACCTGACATTATACAAACCCTGGGTTGTGTAGTTGCTGACTTTGTGGTGAAGGAGTTTACATGTAGGGCAGAGATGAAACTCACGATGTTCTAAATTTGTTGCTCCACTGTCCGGACAGTGCAACACTGAGGCCTGACAGTGATGTCTTGAATCCTGTGGAATCTGGATAGAACTCAGTAGACGGCTCTGGAAGGTCACACTTCTTTATCTTGGTGCTAGAGCACATGAGGAGAGCACGGGCACAATAATGGGTGAAGTGACACAGACCTACTGATAATAATCATCATTTTATCGAGATAGCAAATTTCCAAACAACGTTACTTGTAAAACAGACGATGAACATGATAAAATCCCAAACATAAAATGTAAAAAGACAAAATTCTATTGTTTCAACCATAGCAAAGGTTAAGAATGTGCCAATAAAAGTGAGTTTTGAGCACAGATTTAAAAGAAGGTGTGAGTTTTCCAGCCTGAGATCTCCAGGCAGGAAGTTCCACAGCTGAGGAGCCCGAGCAGAAGGAGCCCGCTCAGCTTTAGTGATGCGTTCTCATTTTGGAACAGTTAGTAGCAGCAGCCTGACTTCTCACCAGATTTACTAAAGGAGAGCATTTTTCTCAGATTTGACCTTCTCTTCGTTGGCTTCAATACATTTTAGAATAGATTTTGAGATTTTATTGCTGACTTTTAAGGCCTGTTCTGGACTTCAACCTAAGCACTTTTCAGATCTATTGACACCTTATGTGCCCCGTCGTAACCTGAGGTCCGCAGCGAAGGCCCTACTCGCCATTCCACATCCGTCTTTTCTGTCAGAGCTCCCACTCTGTGGACCAATTCTTATCCTCTTTTAAATCTCTATTAAAGACATGCTGTCATGGGTGTTCTTTTATCCTGCTGAGCTTACCAACTATTTTAACAATTGTATTTTATTTTATCTTTTTATTTACTCTTCTCTCATCTGTAACACTTTATATTTCTGTATTTGTGCCCCAGTGCTGTGTGATTTTATAAATGCTTTTAACATGTTTCCTATTGTTTGCCTTTAATTTTTTTTTTGAAAGGTGCTATAAACAATTTTTATCATTAATGAGCTGGGCTCTGCTGGAGGATCTCAGGCAGTGATCAGGCTCATAGGGAGTCAGCAGGACCCAGACCGTTCAAGGCTTTCAAAAACAAGCAGTCAAATCTTAAAATCAATCACTCACAGATAACGAGTGAAGAGCAGCCAGGATTGGTGTCATGTCGTTATTTCTTTAGTATTAATTAAAATCCTGGCAGCATACTGTGTTAATGGTTTTAAGATCTAACAGGACAGGTGCACTACTTTACCTGCTACAGTAAGATGGCGCCTCCCTAGTGGCCGCCTGTTGCAGCAACTTAGACTTTCAATGTGCTTTTACTGTCTTTACATTGTATATATTAGTTTAATTACATTAATATTTTTCTATATTTCTATATATTTGTTATATTCCTTACACTTAAGTATTGCATGTTACTTATTACTTCCTGTTGCCTTTTTGAGTCTTGCTGCTGTGATACTGCAAATTTCCAAAGTTCAAATACACTCAGCCTTCTCCCTTTCAATAGTAGACGGTTTGAAGTGATATGATCTTAAACTTGTATGTGAAGTGATTTGGAACCAAAAGGACGCGTTCAGTGTTCAGGAATGTTGAATGTAAAACCTACCCTGTCAGTGTGAAGTCCATGTTAAACAGGTGCATGAAAGTAATGTGACCACTGAAGTCAGGGAGGGTGACAAACTCCAAAATCCTCTGAATCCAGTCTGTCCCTGCGTGTTTCCCTGTGACACAGCACATGCATGAATTGTGAATGCAAGTATGTCTTACATACAAATCATACAGTAAGATTTTGCACTACTGCTTTACTTTCCCAAACAACTCATTTGTGCTTCGACCAACTTAGCAACTGAATGAATAAAACCACAAGATAAGATAACATTATTTATTATCCTTAATTAGTCCCACTATGAAAAATAGTGTCTACTGTTACCGTGTTTAGCAGCAGAAAGGAAATAATGTAATACAGACTAAAGTTAAAGTAAACAAATGAGTAAATCTATACAATACGAATACAAGGAACAATACAAGATAGAACTATGTACAATTTAAACAAAACATAAACAGTAAAACAATACCTCTCACTCTTACACCTTACCGTACTGAAGCCCTTTGTTGGTCAGGAGGACTTGTATTGCAGGGTTTTCTGCACTGGTGCAGGAGAAGAGCGTGAGCACTACTGCCACTGACAGAAGCATGTTGCCTGGGCCCCCGCTGCTGTAATGCACCAAATGAAACATGTGAGTAATGACTACAACCACAAAACTCAAAGAGCTGCTGAGACATTTACATTTCTAGTGTGAAACATGTGGTATTCATAATAAAAGCTGATCAGTTATGTTACGGATATGAAGCACATACCTGAATCACTGCAGGATGAATTTGCTGAAGGTGGCTCCTGATGTGTCTTCTTCATGTGAGGGACGACGTCTCCCCTTCTGTGCAGTTGCTTTATGTGCTGCTGGTGCTTCCTGTGTCACTGAGAAGTGAAACTCAGCGACATGTGACAGTAGAGATTTGTCTGTGTGTTGATGGCTGGAAAAACACATTGTAGTTTTTCTTTTTCTTATTATTCTGCTCTGACTGTCTTACTTACGTATTTGGAAGGCACTATAGTTTGTAAAAAGAACTCACGACATTCAAAAACGATCTTTGTAAACAACATCCTTATTCTTAGAATGAAAACCTATCATGGCCACTTATCTTGAAAAGTGAAGTGAAACCTGCTTCCTGCTCGGTTGACCTATTTATTTTTGTATTATTTTAGTTATTGAGCAACAGAGAGATGTGTGCGATCTATTGGCTCAAAAAGTATTCTTCTCCACATCCTGTTATTTTTTAAACAATTATATCAGGCCCCAAGATTGTATGTACACACCCTGGTCTGATCAGCCTGTGGTGGGCCTGCCCTCGTAGAGAGGGTTTGTGATTAACAGGCCGAAATCACCCGATGACACTAAGACCGCTTACATCTGATCCCTGATATCTGCTGGTGGTTTGCAACTTGACAATCAAGCTACGTAAGACCTTCAAACATACATGGGATATTCCCTATCATGTCCTATGTTCTAAAATGGATGTTACCAGGAACCGTGTTTTCACACAGTCTGCAACAAGCTGTTCCGGAGGCCTCTGTTAATAAAGTGGCTGCACACAAGTTGTCCCACAGCTTAGCAGCTGCAAATCGACAAACTCTTCACATTTTCGGATTGTTGTGATAAATTGAACAGGACCCACAATTCCACAGAGCAAAATTGAGGCTTTTCAGTAACCCACTGGTTGCATTTCATTACAATTCAATGCGCAAGGAAACATTAGAATCACCAGCCATAAAATATTTGATTTATTTATCTCTTAATTCAACAAACTCTTGGTCTCACACACCATGATTAGTTCCATTTAAATCACAAGTAACACGTTCAATAGGAAGAGAATATCATCAGACAGACAGTTTTCATACATATAACACAGTTAGGACCCACTTGCTTGAACTTTGAATTCACTTCATCCAGAATGACACTTGAAACACCAAGAAAACAAAACGAGCCAACAGGACCACTATCTATAAGATGTCAAATAAAACACAACAAAAAAACCAAACTGGAAATAAAAAGTCATTCTGTTTTAAACAACTACACATAAGTTATTCATGGTTTTTTATAATTCCACAGAGCATCGTGTGATCTGAAGGGTGCCCTGCTCTTATATTTTCTCTGGAGTGGGATTAATGATATATCTAGCAGCTCAAAAACCAGTAACAACATATTCACCTCATTGTTTTTCACATATTTCATTCCCCAACTATAAACACGTACACACTGACAGTTATAGAGTCACGGCGGACATTTTCACTGGATCTCTGATAACTTTGCATGAAGACTCAGGCTCTATCATGCCCGCATATTATTTAATCAGCCCCCTGTCATGCGGAGGCTGTGTTCCTCTGTCCACTTAATAAAACATGTTTTCTGGAATGAGAAGACTAGACTTTACACTATGATTGTAGAGTTCATTATTGCACATTATATCACGAAGGCGAAATAAAAAGATGTAGGCTACATTTCACACAAATAATCCTCCTCACAAGCTTCTATGTCAAGTGGTCAACATGATGTTTTGATAAGGTCTGCTTCATGACAGCCTGCAGGAGTGCGGCATTATGGGATGTCATGTTTCAGTAAAAGGTCATCTCTGAAGCTCTCAGTCGTGGATATTGTACCTGTAGGCCTCTATGAGTCCTTCAACTGAGTGAATGAAGCCAGATATGGCGCATATGCCTCCAATAACAAAAATGGCAACGTCGAAGAAGACGTGGTGCCACAGGAGTTTCCTCCACTGGAGCTTCAGGTGGAAGAGGCTCGGCAAGAGGAAGCACAGGCCGGCGCCGGTGAGGCTTCCAGTCAGGCCCATCAGAAGGGCAAAATGGGGGACAAAGACAGCCATGAGCAAGGTGAAGACTACCAGGGTGACTCGAAGGCCCAGACCCCAGGATTTCAATTGCCCATTGGGGCCGTAGCAGTCAGGAAACACGGCCCTGCCGCCGTCCTGGAAAAAGGATTTCTCCAGAACCTCAACTGCAGCAAAGAAAGGTAGCGGGTAAGATAGCAGCGCCTTGGCGACGAGGAAGATGTTCACCACGGCCCTTATGGTTGAAGGCAGGTTATCTGTGATGACCTCTTTGGTGGCGTCTGCCCAAGTCAAGTAGGCCACCAGGGCAAAGAGGCCCTTGAGGACACAGGCGGAGATGTGAGTCCAATCCATCATGCAGTGAAACTCGCTGGGCCTCTGCATGTTCCCCTCCAGGGAGGGCAGGAAGATCTGGGAGGTGTAGCTGAACACGATGATGCCGATGGAGATGGGGAACTTCTTCACGTCAATGTAGAACTTGACCTTCTCCCAGGCCCACTCGCGCGCCCTGGAGAGACAGTAGGCGATCACGAGGACGTTGATGACGAAGTGCGCCATCGTGCACAGCAAGCTAAACTTGGACACGGCCTTGAGGTTCTTCAGGAACGCGCACGGCAGGAGCGCGGCCGTGGCCACCACGGACCAGGCCTTCTGGGAGACGGGGAACCCCGGGAAGCTGTTGTACATCAGGTTGCCGCTGACCACCACGTAGAGGATGCAGGTCATGACCAGCTCGATGATCTGCGCCACGTTCACGACGTGTCCGCCCAGGGCTGGGAAGCGGGGCGCGCAGCAGGCGTTGGCGATGTCCACGTACGAGTCCCTGACGCGCACTTTGATGCCGTCCTCGTTGTCCTCGTACAGACACGCGATGAGGATCTTGCCCGTGTAGCAGCACACCACGGCCGCGAAGATAATGAGGAAGAGGCCGAGGTAGCCGCCATGGAGGATGGCGTACGGCAGGCCGAGGACGAACATGCCCTGCGGACAGAGAGGCGCAGTTGAATGATAATGGACGAGGCCCACATTGCATTGACAGGCCGAGGCAGCCCGGGCAATGACTGGCTCACACAGCGCACAGCTTACATAATAACCGTAAAAAAAGAAACATGTATATTTGGCATTAAAATAGCATGCAAAGCAAACGTGTGATTTAACACAACGGATCAATTTCTAATGTCTGCATCACACCCATTATTTTTCTATTTGACTTCGCCCTTGAAAAAACAGGCCTATAGTTTGCTTTAAGGAATTAGAGCATTATAAAGAAAACAATTTAAAAACGAAAATTTCACATTAATTTGTTTAAAAACTACATTTGATGGAGCCGCGGATAAGCACGTGGAGCCATTGAGCCTCGGGGCTATCACAGAGGAACAGGCCCTGCCTGCAGCTCCACTGATAAAAAGATTTGAATAAATCCATTCTAAGACCCACTGACTGCAATGGATTCACACACAAACCAGCAATTGTTACATTTTAAATTGAAGCGTGCATTGAATTAGCCCATGATTAAAATATAGCAGATTTTAATATATTTAAATAGAACTTTATTCTGCTGTGTAAAATATGTTTTCTTTATTCTATTTTTTTGTTGAATGAATTTACGCGCATCTCCAGGCCCTCTTCCTCCTAAAATATCTTCAAGGTGACATCTCGTGCAGTTGCAGGCCTGCATGCATCACGTGCTATTCTTTGCATCCGCACAGGATTTTTATAATAAAGTGATCACAGTGTACCTGAATGGCGTTGGTGACGTTCCAGCCAGCCTCCCATGTCGTGATTTTTGGTTTGTCCTCGTCCAGGGAGCCTCCTGTCTTCAGGGGCGCAGGCCGGGGCCCAGTGCCGTCCCTCTGGTAGTGGCTGTCTCCGTCCAGATCCCCATCTCCCTCCACGTGTCCCCCTTCTTCCTCTCCCTGAAGGACATCCATCTGCATCCCTTGTCGGTAGTCATAATCCAGGTCATCGCACTCTGCGAAACCCAGGCCCTCCTCGTCCGTCGCGGCCTGGAAGCCCAGGCGGGCGAACACCCCGCTGACCTTGGCCTGGGATTTGTTGGACACCGTGTGGGCCGCGTTGGTCAGCTTGTTGGAGAGCTTGTGTCGGATCAGGTGAGCCATCTTCTATCCGAGTAAAATGCGGTCTTCGAATGAGAATGATATTACGGAGTGAAAAAGCGGAGATGCAGATGCATGCAGGATCGAGCTTCGTATCAGCGCTACACTGAAGTCATGCCTGTTGCCTCTTCTATGTGGAGCTGCCTGACCGTCTCATCCAAACCCTTCACAGATCCTCAGCCTCTTCTCTCAGCCTGCTCGTCCATATTAGTCCCTCACAGAAAAAATAAGAAGACACTCAGACATGAGTCTCAGCGAGGAAACGCCCGGAAACATGCAGAGACCAAAAAATGTGTCCTCGATCATTTGTGGTTAAAAAAGACAATTTGGCATATTTCTTTCATCCAAGCTGTTTTTTTATTCTCCCTGTTGGGGGTCCTGATGGTGACAGCGCGAGCGGTGGAATCTCTGACTGCTTCACCCAATGAGAGAGTGGGAGAGAGAGGGAGAGAGAGAGATAGAGAGAGAGTGTGTGTGTGTGTGTGTGGGGGGGGGGGGGCGTGCACGTGTCTGCATAGAATACCGGTGTAACACGGCTCGTGCACAGAGGAACTGTCACGGAGAGAGAGAGAGAGAGAGAGAGAGAGAGAAGCGTGCACGTGTCCGCATAGAGTAAGTGTATTACAACAGTGTCTCTGACATTAATGCGTGAATGAATGAAAAGATCAAACATTTCACCTGCCCTCGTGCTGTACTCTGTCAACAGGTCCACACACACACACACACACACACACATACAGCCATCATGCATGCAATAATAGCATGAGCAATAAAAAATCATTTCTGCATTTCTTCATCAACTTATCAAAATATAAGGAATTATAAATAGCCTGTATTTATGATCTTTTTTTTAACATTATCTGCAGTTGTATTTGCGGTTTTAATACAAATTTCATTTGATTAAAAAAAAAAAAATTCTTCCACCTGATCTGTTGAACTATGTTTTAACACGTGAATCATCATCTTATATATGTGAAATGAGGCACGCACACACACACACACACACACACACACACACACACACACACACACGCTGATGTGTATTTTCACAAATATAAAGAAAAAAGTACGTCAGTAGATACAATTTAAAAAAAACAAATATGCACTAAAATTATTTTCCCATAGAAAATCATTAAATGTGTTTCCCGATATTGTTTTTTTCCCCTTAAAAATTATTAATTTTGTTCACGTCAAAAACATAATGAAATTATTCCCGTATGAAAATCTTGCCCCACGTTTAAAACATTTAAATGGATGGCGCTGTTGTGCATTAATTCCTCACGCATGAATGCGGATTTTTACGTTTCCTGCTCATTTAACAGCTGGATTCCAGATGTGCATGTGCAGGCTGTGCGCGGAGGGAAGCAACTCGTTGGAAATATGATGAGCATCGTGCATCTGGCCTGATGCTGCAGCACCACGGACAGCTCCTCATACACACTGCAAGGAAAACACGAATTATCAGCTTTTATTAATTTCACCATCACGGAGTTAAAAAAGAAAACAAATGTAGTTATTAGCTGGTAAATACAATTGTTCTTTATTCAGCTTTATTAGATTTATTGAAGCTCCGCACAGAGGAGAGGGAAGAGGGAGAGTTATTTCTTCTCCACCTCGGCTCTACTCATCGGGAATAAGAAGCACCTCGTTTTCGCCGCCATAATCTGCTATGACACGGCTCAGCAAAGCTGTCATCTTTTTTTTTTTGCAGCAGCAGCATGCTTGCAGAAATGAAGCCCACTACAGCAAGAAGGCTAAAATACCAAGTCTTTCACCTCTATAGTCGCCATGATTTAAAAGCTTTGCATACTGAAAAAAACAACACATATCTGGTAATTATCAGAGGATGTGTGAACAAATTGAGACATTTTCAAGGCGGATTCATAAAAGGAAAATGTTGTGAGAAGTGTGAGACAATGATGCACGAGCAGCGTCGCAAGACAAAATAAAAAAAACGTAACATGGAGGAGAGGTCTAAATTTAGAAAGTAGCCAGAGGACAGAGAAAGTTCCGCATATTTCCATGCTTGACTTGGGCTGCTTTGCCAGCTGCTGTTTGTGTTCAGGCCAACGCAGTGTTTGTTAGTGAGTGTGTGTCATCAATGTCTGGGGGTATGTGTGTGTGTGTGTGTGTGTGTGTGTGTGTGTGTGTGTGTGTGTGTGTGTGTGTGCATGGGACAGTAGTGAGGAACCGGGGAGAGTCCTTGAGGCATCTCTCCCTCCCCCCATGCACATGCACAAACCCCGGGCTGACGCTGGGACTGAGGATGGTCTGCAAATGTCACACACACACGCGCATTCACAAGAAACGCAAGCACGCAAAAAATAATAGGCTACACGCATGCAGCCTATAACCGAAATTGTGCAACGAAAAAGGAAAAGACGTAGGAAACATAATGAGGCGGATATATAATATATTACAAACATAGCTATAAAATATTCCCTACTACACTGAATTCTGTCAAACACGATAGATGTATTTCTATGCTTCATGACAAAATGGATTTTCAGTCTCTTTTCTCTTTGAAAGGGTTTTGAGATTGGTTGCTGTGGCGACCAATTTAGCTTCTATACGGCTACAAAGAGAAGGATTAATTCAGTGCTATGTGTGTGTGTGTGTGTGTGTGTGTGTAGGCCTGAGATATGGAAGGGCTTACCGCCTCCTTTAACAGCCATGCAGCAGTGACTGGGAGCAATAATCTCTGATAGTTGCCATGGTCACAGTAATTGGACAGGATGTGTGCACGTGTGTTTGCGTGTGTGTACGTTGAGATTTTGGGGAAAAGAGATGTTTGATGTAAGAAGAATTTAAAGCATTCAAGCCCAACCTCAATAAACTCGAAATACAAATTACAGAATGGTGAAATAACACTTACTTCTTTCAAAGATGCACAGTGCTGATAATTAGATTTTTTGCTAATGGGTTTTTATTATTATATATATATATTGAATGAAATATATATATTTATATCTTTATTCATAAAGCACTTTTCAATACAAATTACAAAACCCTGCTTAACACGAAAATGAATGGTCAAAATACAAAAGGACGTACACAGATAATAATGGAGATATAAAAACAGTTATAGTCTGGCACCCCTGGTAAATTCTGGGATATACCTTCAAAAAATTGTGTGTTTTTGCCGAGACTTAAAAGAAGAGGTGATGTTACATAATTCAATAAAATTACGAGTGAATGAGATGTCCTGTCAGCCTCGTTGCAAAATACAGTGACGCACATCCTGTTATTCTTTAGGGGAAAGCGACAACACAAGTGCTTAACCTGATTAAACCTCTTCCCAGGACTGTGGAGGTGCACACACACTGATTTACTTAATCCGTCACATCTCGGTTGGATCTGATGCACCTGCAATGTACACTGTAAACCCCCCTTAGTTACTGCCGTGTATGTGTTAGTGCACCCCCCCCCCCACACACACACACACTCAAATAAAGTATGTCTTCACCTTGTAATCTAATAGTTAATTTCAGTAATTTAATGGGGAATTGCTTTTTGTCCCTATAAGGCAGACAAGTCCCCACAATGTGAGTGATGTAGGGAGGATTCTCTCGATCATCACTGAGAAATACATTTTAATATTTTTATATCTAGAAATACCCTTCCCACACACACAGTCACATCTCATGCACTTGTGCACACACTCCCACACATACATGAATGCATGAATAGTGACAGGTGCACAAACACATTAATCACTCTCTGGCCCAAAAATATCTGCTGGGCTTACAGGGCCATTTGAAGAGAGCAGTAGTGACAGACTGTGTGTGTGTGAGTGTGAGTGTGTGTGTGTGTGTGTGTGTGTGTGTGTGTGTGTGTGTGTGTGTGTGTGTGTGTGTGTGTGTGTGTGAGTGAGTGAGTAAGAGAAAGAGAAAGGCAAAGAGATAGAGGTTAGTGTGTGTGTCTAGAGGAATGTGTATGTGTGTGTGTGTGTGTGTGTGTGTGTGCTTGTGTGGATGCAGGCGTGACAGGGTGCGGAGCAGAGTCATAGAGGTTGCAGGGGGTTTTGTCCACAGTGAGGCTCTGATATATATAAGAAGTGCTCAGAGTCAGGATTGTTATGTAAACTGGTCTCTGCTCCTCCAACTGCCATTTCATCACCCACTCACTCACTGAGGAGTTTTTGCTCCCGTGAACAGGTGATTATTATAAGAAACATTGTAATAAAACAGCGAATAAATTTGTAATGGATAACTCTATTGTGACATCACAACGACACAAGATGGATAAAGCCCCATTTTAAATGAGAAAAAGTAGCACCGCCGTTGTTTACAAAAGAAAGTTCTCTGTCGTCATGCCAACTGAATGGAAATGATTGCAGTACTCTGTGATTCATAATCACGCACATAATCGTCACTGACAGATGTTTTTCCCCTCAGAGCATTCTGCAAACAAAACAGCATAATGTCAGTGACAAGTCACAGTCTTTTCCTGCCCACACAAACACATGACAGAACCAGAAGTGAGCTGGTGGTTCAGGGTTTCATCCCTGGAGAGAGAGGATGCTCGACTGTGAAATATGTGAAAAAGACCTCAGTAGTAAATAAACTGAAATAGATAAAGAAATCATCTAATTGGCAGATTATTATCCATTAATCCTAAATATGCAGCATTTTCCTGTATTACCATTGACATTTTTACTGACTTTTCCTCTTTAAATGACATCATGGTCAGTTGGAACAACCCAAAAATGAAATGAAAGACAATAAATAAACTAGAAATCATGAAAGATGTGATCAAACCCTATCGACCATTCAACGAAACTGGGTGTAAATCTCACATTATATCCCCCTCCTTCCCCTCCCTGTCAGTGGGAACTAACAGTCTGCTCATTCCTCCACAAAATGGACGCTGCTTGGCATCAGGCATGGCAGTCCCACAGAGCTTGTAGACTATTAGTTCCCCTGCGCCTCATCACTGCTGCCTGGATGACAAGCACAACAAGCAGAGAGCTGTGAGCAACGTGCACGGACAGCGGCACAATGTCATGTCTTGCCTCCTGGGAGTAATGGACGCCGTGTGTGTGTGTGTGTGTGTGTGTGTGTGTGTGTTTTGGAGGAGAGAACGTAGATGGGGGTGTATTTGTTGTATGAATTTGAGGCCGTATGTGCATGTGTGTGCATGTGTGTGCGTGTGTGTTTGAGAGAGTTAGCTGACCCAGATCTGCTTATTAGCATCAGGAGGAGGGGGACGGCAGGCACTTAGAGCTTTGTGCCTGAGCACTGAACTGTGCTCGTGCTTCAGTGTCACACCATTAGACCTCATACAGTAACACCCCTCCCACACACACACACACACACACACACACACACACACACACACACACACACACACACACACACACACACACTTTCCTTCTTTCATCCTTCTTATACTCTGCACCCAAATACCATTGCTGTCCAGGAAATTGACCCCCTCACTTCGTACTGTTAATTGCATGTTCTTCTAAGTGAGGGAATCTCTTGTACATGCACAATGAATTGACAAGTAATAGATAGCAAGAACATAAAGTCTCCAAATGTATAGGACTTGCTATACAAGTCAACACAATACACAGCAGATTGAATAAAATAGCAAAGCAACCATTTATCAAATGAGAATATTGTATATATAATAACATAATTAACTTATTATTAACAGACATATTTGGGATTTCAAACAGAAACTTTGATGGGCTGTAACACTGCCATTGTAAAACTGTCTCTGCATATTAATCTTGAGCCTTTGAAGGGATTTTATAGTTGCAGTTAGCCTCTGCATGTGCAGTGATAAAATCATTTCATTATGTTAGCAGTCAGAATATATTATTAAAGATTAAACTTTAAACACAAGTTAATAAATAGGAGCATATTGAAGGCTGCTGTGAAGAAAAATATTGAAGATTGAAAAAAGTGATTGTGATACAAAAAAAAAGTGATCTGATGCTTCCATTTTAATCCAACGTAGATTATGTTTCACATCGTATTAATCCCTCTCATTAATTCTCACTTCATTAACAGATTGCTGAATAAAATTATGAATGAAAGGTAAAAGTTCTGTGTTGCTAATTTAGATATCTACCCAATTTATGGATTTATATGGGATCTGTAGCACGTCCATTGACTGAGTGGGCTGAAGTGGGGCATGCAGCATCTCTCATGTGCAGGTGTCCCACATCACCAGCTGAGGCTTCACCCGGTCAGCTGAGAGTAACAGGATGGCAGACAGAAAGAAATCAGGAATCTCAGGCCTGAGGGAAAATGTCTCTCCACATGGTTTCATTCATAATCGACTATGCATGTCAAGCAAATAATCCCAGTTGGGCCCAATTTGAGGAGATGATAACAAAGTCTGTTAATTTGCATTCAGATGGGAAATAGCTCTGCAGTAAATACAGGGCTTTTTATGACTGCACCATTCCATCAGGGGGACAAGAAATTAAAATGGAGGTCTGTGGATTTGAACAAAATGTGGCTGCACAGCTTTGAAACAATGAGTCAGATTTTAGTCGTGCATTGAAATTCCTTGTGCACATTGTAATTTTCTGTTCAGCAAATTATTTTTAACATGAGGGAGAAATATTTTCATTATACTCATGTACAGTGTGTTTTAATGATAAATAGGCTCAATAGGAGAATTTACCTTAAATTACCAAGAAAAATCAATGTGTCTCATCTCACCCGGTCACATTACAATCATTATAGTCGTAGTACGACCCCTGGTGGTAGAAAGTATATATGTTTCTTTTTTTTCACGTTTATTGTAAATCAGCCTTGAATCATTATGCAAAACAGCGCTGGAACCAACTGCCTGATGGTTATAGTCCCAATCATTTTAATTCACAAGTGCTTTTAACCAAATCATTTTACAAAATCTATCAAGCCATCATTTTATTTTATTGTTCAACATTGTTTATCTATTTCATTCGTATTATTTTACTACTTCTTTGTTTCCCATATTCATTCTAATCCGGTTCATCTCTTTTGCCTCTTATATTCTGCTCTTTTTAATCTCTTTTCATTTTGCTTCAAATTTCCTTTAAACTTTCTTTTGATGGATTTCATTTTGTCTGTGTTTGTTAATGTCCCTGTACGGCACCTTGAATCTGTGTATGAAATGTGCTTTATGAATAAAAACATCTCGCCTTGCCTCAATGCACATTCACATGGTACTCATACACAACACTGTTCCTAACATGTGTTGCAGTGCAGACAGACAGATGTGTTAAGGTTTTGTTTGCAAACAGTAGAAAACCACAGACTTGTAGACTATATGAATTCTACTTATCATGTTTTAAGTGAGTAAGTGTTAAAATATTTAACAAGTAGTTTGTTGCTGTGCAAAGATTCAATTCCTTTTTAAGTTAAGGCAGAACTATAGGTCAGCGACACCAAGCTTCCACTCGGAGGTATTTTGCAGTAGCACCTTTTCAAAATGGCTTCCACGGAGCCACCGGTCTGTCAGATCTTCTCGTTCCAGGACTGCAAAGCGTCTCCGGACCCGACGCTTGAGCTCCCCGCCCAAGGCCTGAACCCCACACCGATCCCGATAGTGATAGATAACGGCTCCTTCCAGACCCGGGCCGGCTGGGCGACAGCGGCGGTGGAGCTGGACTCCCCGCGGCTGCTCTTCAGGTCCGTGGCGGCGCGCAGCAGAGGAGCCGCCCGCAGCGAGACCCAGATCGGCAACGACATCCCGAACCTGGAGCCTCTGCGGTGGCTGCTGAAGAGCCAGTTCGACCGCAACGTGGTGGTCAACTTCGAGATCCAGGAGCTCATCTTCGACCATGTGTTCTCACGTCTGGGCATCAGCTCTGAGGTAACTCCGCCGGGGGGGTCGAACATGGTGCCCCCCCCCCCTGCACACATGTGACCAGGAGTTATCTTTGAATACACACGTTAACGTCTTATAACCTTTATAAATTATGAATAAGTTTCAAATTTAACTTTACACACAGTAACATTTAGCCATTATCTCTGTTTTACATGTAATGTCAGTGATGACCAGCTGATGATCGCATGACCAGCTGAACTCAGCTTTTCTTTGCCATGATTTTGCAGGCCGGTGTGGAACATCCCGTTGTGCTCACAGAGGCCCCCTGTAACCCGCTGCACTGTCGGCAGATGATGTCAGAGCTGCTGTTCGAGTGCTACCGCGTCCCGCACGTCTCCTATGGCGTGGACGGCTTGTACAGTTTCTACCACAGTAACGCTCACAGTGGCGTCCATCCAGCCTACACCGGCATCGTTCTGTCCTCGGGATACCACTGCTCTCACATCCTGCCGATCATCAACGGCAGGTGAGGATTCACAGACAAACTGTGTTTTATGTGCTTGTTCAGTTTATTTGTATTTGTCTCGTTATGATGAGCATTTTTACAGCAGGTCTTTTGACTTGTGATAGTAGGAAGTGTTCAAGTGGAACAAAATAACATCAACAGCAGCTCTGCTTTGTAAGACATGACAGTGTGACTGGGAACCAGCACGTTGAACACCAGCCCTCATTCATTTTACTGGTGCAGTGGCTGTTCCAAACCTGCCCCTTCGGAATGGGATGTTTACTTGGCCTGTGGAGATGCTGGTTGCAGTTTTTATGGGCTGCTGCTACAGAGCGCTGTTTGCCTGTTCATTGAAAAGTTTATTAATATTGAACGTGCATGTCCAAACGGCACCAAAGTCTGCACTTCATTTCCTTGGACTTTTTAACGATACACATGCCAAGAGTGAAGCTGATGAGATGAACAGTTCTGGTGATGTGCAGTCAACAAACTGACAGACAGACGGAGATTTCTGGAATTAGTAGAGGGATTATTCACACCAGCACTTTTCTTACTCTGACACGTCTTCAGTGATTTGCTTTGGACTTCATTGAGTGCAACATTCACACCCACTGTTTGTTGTGTACAGTCTAACTTTGATATGGTTTTGATTCCAGGTTGGATGCAGTGAATTGTAAGCGTGTGAATGTGGCTGGGAGCCAGGCAGCATCATACCTGCAGCGCCTCCTCCATCTGAAATACCCAGGTCACCTCGCCGCCATCACACTCAGCCGCATGGAAGAACTGCTGCATGAACACAGTTACACGGCTGTGGATTATCATGAAGGTACAAAGTGGCAATTAGAAAGCTCCAAGTTACAGCAGAACTTTACAATTAAGTGTCTGAATAGTTGACTCCCAGTTAATCTTAAATTCCATTAATCGGTTTACCTTCCTTTCCATTCCCACAATGTTTGTTAGAGTTGGAAAAGTGGCGCAGCCCAGCGTTTTATGAGCGGGAGGTGCACCGGATGCAACTCCCCTTCTCGGGTAAGGTGCCCGGTGGATGTGTGAGTGTGGAGGAGAGGCAGGAGAGACGAGCTCAACAGCTTCGACGGCTTCAGGAGATCAATGCTCGCCGCCGGGAAGAGAAGCTGCAGCAGGACCAAGAGAGGCTGGACAGACTGAATGGCAGTACAGGCAAGGAACCTGTTGTATCATGGTGTTATTGTTTATTGCAATACTAGTTTTGTTTTTGTGATGTTTTATACATATAGCAGTCCAGATTACAAAGAAGACAGCCCAAAGAGATATCTTTCTTCTAAGCAGTTCAGATAACTGTTCACTGCAGCAGTATCTATATGGATGTGCAAAATAATGTGGTGCTCTCTCAGTTCTGTTGAATTGAAAACACATCTGGTGTGTTCTGCACAGTGATCACAGAGTTTTATGTGTCCAGGAGCTGCTGGACGACGGACTGTTGGATCATTTTCACAAGCGCCTGGTGGAGCTCAACATGGACTCAGCTGAGGAGCTGCAGTCGTACATCAACAAACTGCAGCTGGCCGTGGAGCAGAGCAGACAGAAGCTGCTGCATAGTGACGGAGCAGAGGGGAAAATCGAGGTGGGTGTTACTCCACCAAATGAGAGGAAAGGGATGTAAGATCTTTGCATACCAAGTCCAAAATGGTTGCATGTTTAAATATAAATAGGACCACATTGTTTCAACCACGTTTACTCTCCGACTTTAAGGTCCTCAAAGTTTTTGGAACAGCTTTGATCTGCTGCATTTTTTGCATCTGTCAAATGCATTTCAGAGGTTTGTTTGAACTGTTCGGGATCAATTAGATCACAGAAATTAGTTTTCTTCTTTTGAATATGCGGTCTCAGTGCTGGTAGCATATTAAACTGGACCACTGACATCCTGAAATAAACCTGGAAATGATCGGGATAATTCTGTAGCTCCTTGATCAGAGGATTCTCCTTGTTCCTTTCTTTTTCTTTTTTCAAGAAGTGAGAGAAACACAAAATCATCCTCACTGCTGGACTCCATTTTATCTCCTACTGCAAATTTTCAGAATGAGTAGAATAATAAAAGGCATCTATAATGCAAGAGCTCTGAATGATTGTGAATGTGACTTGTAGTGTTGTGGTTTGAGTGGTTATTGGGACTACAAAAGTTTATAAAAGAACATTTTTATATTCAATATTTTATAAAATGTCAGCAGTCACTTAACTTTAAAGTCGCGGAGCTGCAGGGAAAATACAACGACCCAATAATTAATTAGGTCTACACGTCATAACCGTGAATATGATTCGGGGCTCTGGAGGGCTCATCCTCATTTGCTACAGTGGATGTACCACGGCTGACAAAATGCCTGAGGCTGTTCTGTCGCTCTCTGCCAGGTGTCTGAGCTGGAGCAGCCGATGGACGAGGGAGACGGAGTGGCACTGATGGATCCTGACTTTCCAGAGGACACGCTGCCAGAAAAACCTGCTAATGTGGTTCAGGTAGTCACACAGAGGGACTGGAACTTCCCAGACTGACATTTAAATCCTCATTAATCCCGTGCAAGCAGTTCCCTGCCAGTTTAATGTGTGGCAGGATGTGTGAGAAACATTTTGTCCTTTTGTAATGTTTTTGTGCCAGAACAGTAATGAGCTCATGAGCTGAAACATTGGTGTCAGTACTTCTCAAACAATCATATTGCTGATGAATAACTTGAATCTCGTCTCCAGCCCATGTTCAGCGTGGCGGAGTACCATCAGCTGTTTGTGGGGACAGAGCGTCTGCGGTGCCCAGAGATAATGTTCCAGCCTTCGCTGACCGGAGAGGACCAGATGGGACTGATGGAGACGCTGCAGTATGTCCTGGCCAGGTAATAATACATTTCAGCAAGTTTGCTCACAAAAAAACCCACAATCACATATTCATTATACAGCATATGCACATAACAAACACACACGGGTCATATAAATTCACCTTTTTGTTTTTAACACACTGTTTTTCTCTTTTTTATCTTGAAAATGACCCTTTTAAATTTTACAATTCAAAGATATTGATGTTTTTCTTACTTCGTCTATGCTACATACAGGTATACTCCAGAGCAGCAGGAGGCGCTGGTGAGCAATGTGTTTCTGACAGGTGGGAACATGCAGTACCCAGGGATGAAGGAGCGAGTAGAGCGAGAACTGCTGGCGATGAGACCCTTCCAGTCACAATTCAAGGTACAGCCTATAAACTCTTTAAAACTGCAGGTGTTCTTTGACTTATAAAATATTTTTTTCTGAATGTACCACACATTTTCCTGTTGTTGTTGTTGTTAAAGCATCTGAACCAATACATTTCCTGCTTTGTTCTTCATATGTAAAAGAAAATCTCCGGACATTTTCCAGTCTGAAAGTGATGTGAAGTAAGAGAAATTGAAATCCAGGCAGTCACTCTCCCCGGTTATGATGGCCAGACACTTTCCAGATTGGGATAGTTTAGTTAATCCAGAGCTAATCTGTTTTCAAATCAATTTAAACTCAACTGGGCCGACTCCTCCCTAGGTGACCATGGCGGCGCAGCCGGCCCTGGGCGCCTGGTATGGGGCACGAGACTGGGCCTTGCAGCATCCACCTGGAGCAGGAGCTGCAGAGGGATGGATCAGCAGACAGGATTACGAGGAGAAAGGAGGCGAGTATCTCAGCGAGCACTGTGCCTCCAACGTCTTCGTTCCCATGAAGATCGCCAAGCCGCTTCCCGCTCGCCCCGCCGAGCCCTCCATGACCACACTGGTTTCAGCAGGAGCTTCTACCACTGTCTCCACGCTAACGCCTGCCCTGACTCAATCATGTTCTACCGTCGCTGCTGATGTTTCTATGGTTACCACATAAACTGAGATCTCTGATATCAGGAGTCTTATTACAGAATCAAGTACAATAAGACATTACTCCTTGAGTCTGAAAAAAATGAAGATCCATCCATCCATCTATTATCTATACAGCTTTTCCTGTAAGGGTTGAAGGGGGCCGCTGGAGGAAATCCCAGCTGACACTGGGGGAGAGGAGGGATACAACCTGGACCCGCATTGACCCAACATACAGAGACAAACCATCATGCTCACCTTCACATCTATGGCTCAGTTTAGAGTCTTGAGTGAACCAACCCCAAATCTGTCTTTGTACTGAGGAAGAGTACAAAGTTATGTCAGCTGGTATTTAACCCTCCTCCCCCTGCGACCCTCGAAGGGTAATTGGTATAGATAATGGATAAATAGATGGATAAAACAATATAAGGTCAGAAAAATAAGGGCGGCCACACACTTCCTATGTGCTGTGGGTCTGCAGTGCGACCTCACCTCTTCCACCAGTCTATTTTTCTCCAGATACTTTTTTAACTTTGTGAATGGACCAGTTGTTTGGTACAGCTTTCCTTTATTTTCATTATGCTTTAGAAAACCACAAGAGACTGTTCATATTGAATGGCCATCAAATGATCTTTAAAAGTCCCATTAGGAATATATGTATTTTGTAAATAGAATTTGTTGTTTGTGTTTTCTTAAAACAAAATGGATTTTCACTCATGGAAAAATGTGTTTGCTTTGAATGACTTTCTTGATTAAGCTGAACAAGTAAATGGCTCCAAATCTGGACCAATAAAAGCAACAATATTGTCACGTATACACGACACCAGACGAGAGAACCAGGTTTTATTGTCTACTATGCAGCCTATAATTATACGGTGTTGCAGTGTAGTGTTTCACCACTAGATGGCACAGATTAACACTGTCACTGTTCTCAGCCTCCAAAGTCAGCTGAGCTCCTGTGTTGTGTGAGCAGCATGATCACAGTAGTAGATCCATTATACAGACCTCTAAAGTCACATCTGATAGATGTTTTTCGAGGGGTTTCATCTCATAGAGCTGCTGTGGTTCCCACGACAGCTATGGAACAAAAGGAACTTTGCTTTTAATGCAGGACTCCACACACCCACAGTTTAGTCTGCTTAATATTCACAAGAACATACGACAGCAATAACCTTTGACCCTTGATACTGTGGATTCATCATCATCATCATTATGGTTAGAGTTGATCTTACTCTGGTCTAATCTGAAGGTTTGGACTCGGACTGAAGGAGCTGGCAGGTGCAGGTACACTCACGGCAGAGTGACCTAATTAGAGCCAAACCAATCAGAGTGATTGGCTCAAATTTAGCTAAGAGGGATTAAATAGGAAAAACAAGACGATCTTTTATGTGTAAAAGTAGCTAAAGAGGATTTATTTCTATGGCTACATTTCAGCAAAGCTTTCTTAATGATATTAAGGAGAATAATATAACTTCAACTGCCTGTGCTATTCCACAATAATGATGTCAAATGTTTTTTATTTCCGTATGAAAAATAGTCATGTTTGACCACCATTGTATCATAAAGTAGCAGTTGAATCATCTCTGGAAGTGTATTGATCAGAGGTTTTTAGAAATACAGAGACACATTTGATAGTCACAATATCTGTGGTTATTATCTGCAGTGGGACTTTTTTCTGATAAATCAAAAAGCAAACAAACCCCACACAGGTGCTGATATGGTGCTGACTTACATCCGTGTTCACACCTGCTTCCTCCTCAACTTCTCCCCTCCTTATTTCATCTGTTGTGTGCACTGTCACCTCGCTGCCATGTCTGTGATGCACAAGTCAAATTTACTGCTCGGACCAATAAACGTCATCATTAGGTGAGGTGGTTTCAAACAGCTCCGGGGATCCTGTAGAGATGCCATGTACATGCTGTGTATTTTTAAACAAGCCTGCACACTGTTGGACCCTGCTTGGGCCACAGTGTTGTACACTGTCTAATTAGGGGAGGATTTATCTGTGGGCTGCAGTGTTGTCGGTCAGCAGGAACAGCAGACAAGGTCGAGCTCGTGTCACACGATCATGTATTTTTGTGTAAAACCTGTCAAAATTTCAGAGTAATGCATGTTTCCTTTCTCTTCCTCTCTTTCGCTCTCTCTCTCTCCCTCTCCCTCTCCCTCAGTACATATGGGTCTTCATAGTTACAGAGATTAAAATAGCCTGTTTGCAGTGTTTCCTGTTGGCATAGTTACATAGATGTTACCAGGTAGAGGCAGGTTTTGAGTTAAAATCCAGCCTGATGTAAGCCACTGTATCCATGTTTCCTCTGATTCAGTCTGTGCTAAAAACCTTGTGTGAGGCTGGGAAGCCAGCGAGGGAATCATGTCATTAGTTATAGTGACTTTCAGTTCATTAACCTCCACAAAAGAGTTTTTTTGTCTGTTTGTTTTCTTATTTAGCAAAAACTACTCAACCAATTACCATTACATTTTGTGGAGGGGTGGGGCATGACCCAAGGATGAAGACATTCCCCCATCTGGGGTGGATCCAGCATTTAGTTTTCCTTTCTTTTACATTATATAAGGTGTTTTTAAACATTGTTGTTAAATTTCTTTGAAAGATAATTCATGGATCTTGATGAAAAAATGTCAAAGGGACTAACATGAGTGCGGCAAATTGGTGCAGATCCAAATACGAATCATGATTTAGTGAATTTAAGTGTGGTTTGATTAGCCGACTGTTGGGCATTGGTGGAGGGGAGCTCTAGTAAGTGCGTTTCTAGTTGACGTACGCTGTCGAAGGTGAATGGTAATGTGGTTGCAGCATGAACCTATACATTTCGTGATCCCTTCTCATGTGTAACAATCATTTGAACAAGTATTTGTTACTTTTATTTTGTCTTTTTGTCAAGCAAAAGTTGCATCTACAAAATAACACAACATAAATCCTCCACTACACTTTAAGATTGTTGAATCAAAAAACAATACATCCTGTTTTAGATATTGACGATAGGATGTGAAATAAATGGAATGGAATGAAACGTACAGGGATTCACTGAGGTGTATTGCAGTGAAAGTAGCATAAAGTGATTCTCAAGTTAAGTACAGTGTTTTGGGTTGAAGTGTTCATATTAGATTCCCGGACGTCTGATGCCAAATCAAGCAGAAGCAGATTACTCGTCATGTTCTTCAGAGACGTCCAAGTTTGACAAACTCTTCATTGTCTTGTGGGAATTTGTGGCTCATCAGCTCAGTTCTGTTTGTCTGTTTCATCTCAAATGTCAGGGCTTCCCATGAGAACGGCGGGAGCATGTGAAGACCCTGCTAATCCTTTCAACAACAATGGCCTCAAGACACATTAAAGTGACCACAAGCTGATTTTTACATTTTTTTGGACATGAACTGAAGTTTTCATAAACCCCACTTCCTCCATGTTAGTGGATGGGACAAACTAAAAAGTTAATGTTTCCAGGATATTTTGGCTTCATTTCTGGATAATGAGAGGTGTTGTCTGCCTTTTTCATCTTCAACATACATCTCGTGTCTTTACTGTCGTAAGACGTGAGACAGACGCTTGTAATTAATATTGAATCATCTCTGCAGTTGAAAGCAAAGTGCTCCTGTGTCAAATTGAATTATAATTATATTATATTATAGAATCATAGGTCCATTAGGTTGTCTTTGTTTGATGTAAGCACACAGGTAAGTGTACATGTCAGTGTCAGTCAGTGACAGAAGAACTGCAAAACACAGCAGTATGTCTTTTGTAGCGTCTTTTGGCAGAGATTGTATGAAGTTTTCATCCAGGCGATGATTTCATGCAATTTTGTTCAGCTTTGACCCTTTTAGATGAGGATGTTTTCACTGGGATTAAGATCTAATAATGATCCAATCTGACCCCCCCCCCCAAAAAAAATAACGACCTGAGAATTCACTTTTAATAGATTTTTTTTCTTCATGTGTTTCTATTTTATTTTACCATAAATATATGAGTTTGTGTTTAAATGTTGTTTTTTGTGTTTAGAGCTTTACTCTTCTGAGATGGTATTTTATTCTCTTTATCTTTGTTTTTACTGTGTGTTTGGGCATATCTGTATACATAGTCTTTTTGCACTGTTATCTTTACTGATGTGTACAAACTAAAGAAGTTCATCCACACATACATGTATATCCCCCAGTGGCTTTTAAAAGGCCACAGAGTTTGTATGCTTTTCTATTTCCTCCGTTCAGCTCCCAAAGGGACGAAAAAGTCTTCAGTCTTGATGAAGGAAATGAGGGAGAACAGGCCTCGGAGTTCTCTGCAGGACAATACACAACTTATTCTGATCGAACATCCTGATATGACTAATGAGTTAATGTACATTTACAAGGAGGAAACCTTGATTTTCAAATAGAAACTGTTGCACAGTCTAATCAGTCTAATCCCCCCAACGAGGGAGCAGAAGTGGCAGCAATCAGATGTAAATGACCTCTTTCTCCACCCCCTCCTCCACTCCTCCCTCCCCATGCAGAGAACAACAGGTCCCAACCCTGTCAGTGCATAGCTCTGCAAAGCCTGTGCTAGTTGATAACAAGGGCCTAAATTACTGACTTTTTAATAAAATCATTTCTTCCTGAACTGGAGAGATGATATTTCGGACAGCTGTAGAGCATGCTAAAAGGCACCGTGGCGTAAGTAATCTTTATTTACTTCCTATTTTTTTGTTTTTTAAATGTTTTCATGTTTTTTGCAAAGTGGTAATTACCCTGTTTTCAAAGTAAAATGCTTAAACATGTGGATCAAGTTAGATCAGGAACCAATCAAAGTGTCTGAACTGCCAAATTTCCATAATTTCATTCATGAAAGTATAATAAAATTAAACAACCAGGCAGAAATGTCTAATCAACATGAACATGAATGAAATGTGGATGTGCTACACTGAATGCAATCAGCTTCTGACCAGCTCCTGTATTTTTTTTATTTTGTTTCCTTTCTATTCTGCCAGAGCAGTGCACATTAGCTACATTAATATCAATGTAAATACAGTTAGGTTAACTCTATCCTTTCATAGTCCCTGTTCTTAATCCCTGTATTGAGTGGATCTGTTTTACCGTTACACACAGAATAAAGAAATGTGATATAAATTAAACTGTATGCAGCAGGGCAGCTTACTGAAGCTAATTTGCAGCCCCTGCACCCGGTAAGTCTTTTAAATTCAGATTCAAATTCAAGTTTTATAGCACTAACACATTGTCAAAACCTTATTAGAGTGTTGGTAAATGTATTAGTCAAACTAAGAGGCAAAAATCTAATGTATCATTTTATTCAGTTGCTTTGGTGTCTCATTTAAATTCAAGTCAAACTGAGTCTTTAAAAACTGTGACTTTTACAAACCACCCAAATCTGAACTGACAAAAAATCTCAGCATTTGGGAAACGAGTAGTTGGAATGAAAGAAATATAAGTTGTCCCTACAGGGGACGGGATTACCTCTGCTTTTCTTTTTTTTTTTACCACCTCTGCTGTCAGAGAACAGAGTGACAGAGTTTTAACTTCTTGTCATCAGCGTCCCAGGAGAAAGACACAGTGAGAGAGAGAGACACTGCAGGGAAGAAATCCCTATGAGACTCCACCAGAGCTCCTTAATATCATCAGAACAGACTAACAGGCAGAGAGACAGACAGCAAGAGAGAAAAAGGGGGAGAGAGAGAGAGAGAGAGAGAGAGAGAGAGAGAGAGAGTAGCTGCAGGGAGCAAATCCCTGTGAGCCTCAAAAAGCTGCAAGTTATAACAGACCGACAGACAGAGATGAGACAGACTGTTAAAACCAGAGTCAGATGGGACCACAGACAGCACGGAGACGGATAGACGGATGGAGAGTTTATCAGATAGGTTGCAGGTGTGTCCAAATCACCCACAACTTAAAGGATATTAAGTGGAAAAGGTTTAGATAAGCACACCCCTTTCCTCATGTACTGTCCATTGCTGCAGCCCCTCTTCTCAGCCTCTGTCTGAAAAGCTTGGTTGTAGCTTCTGTCTCTTTAAGACCCTCTTCCTGATAATGACCAGTCTGCTCTGATGTTGTGGAGGGGCTCCATAGCACCCCCAAACACAGAGTCAAGTTGGGATTATTAAAGAAACCCTCCCAGTACGTTTCACATGAAAAAACAATAACTGGTTGACATGTGTATCATATTTAGACCAAACTGTACCAAGAAGCCAGACATTTTGAAATAAGTTGACACATCTTATCTGTAGGTTAAACACTGAATGAAATTATAGAGATAGGAGACTAGATAATAATAAATTAGCATTGGATCTTTATTCATGTAGGGTAGCTGTCTGAGCATTAAGGTGTTGTACAGCAGTTGGCTTATCAGGCCACAATGTGCAGGTTCAGTCAAAATCAGTTCAATGGTAAAACACAACTTTTACAGGATAAACAAAAAAGATGTCATGTTTAAAATCTACACTTAAAGGTAGGGAATTTATTTTATGTAAACATACTCCATACTTGAATGCTGAGCACATTTAGGTTTGACTGTGTAACCACCTCTGGCTATGAATCAACCAACCAACAACTAGCCAATCAACTAACCAACCAACCAAAAACCAGCCAATCAACTAACCAACCAACCAACCAACCAACCAACCAGCCAGCCAGCCAGCCAACCAACCAATCAAGTGTCAATCAGAGAGTAGTATTGCCTCTGGCAGTTTTCGATTTCTGAAAAAGTCAAAATAAACTAGAATACCATTACATTTAAGAAGTGTAACCTTTTGATTTTGTCTCTCTCTGCCTTCAGCTCATCCCCCAGTTCTTCTTCATCTGTTTGGGACTAGGCGGTGCGGCTGTGTATCTGTTCCGCTTGGCCAGAGGACCCTATGTTGTGTAAGGAGCTTCAAAATATTCAATCTGACTTACTATAATATGCAATAAAAAAAAGAGTGTGATGAAAAAAACATGTGATGTCAGTATGATTCTTGCTTCTTTCATGGGCATTACATTGAAACATCCGTATTTTCTAATTGTTAAACATTGTTTTTTGGATCCAGTGCCTCACTGAGCACAAAGAATCAGCTAACAACTTGTCAATAAATGTGTTAAGACACCGGTTAACTTCTGTTTTCACATTAATAAGGAAATATTCATTTCAGCCTCATTAAAATCAGACCTCCTTCCTGTCAGAGTGAAATGAAGATGTGTTATTATTTTAATGAGGCTTGTGGAGGGCAGACGGACACTTTTCACGATGATTAAACACAGAGATCGGTTTTCTGAGTGTTACTGACCACAGGGTGCCCGTGCGTGCTTTCATTTCTCCCTCCACCTGCCTCTTGTTTGGACATCCTTACCTCCTGCTGCTATCCAAACTGTTGATCTGCTCATAATGATACTCCAATAACAGCACAGCACAGCTAAGTGCTTTTAACAAGAGCTCACGGGATGGTGCATCGCCGCAGGTCTTTCATCACTTCTTTACAGCAGCTGACTGTTTACAGGCTTGATGAAATTATGAGAGTGACGTCCTGGTGGCGGCACAGCGGGATTAAAGCATGCACTTGAGTTTGAATGTGACCCTCAACTTCTGTTTTATCTGATTTTATTTTTTATTTTGTGTGCTATCTAACTAAGCAGGGATGGAATAAAGCAGCTCTCAGGGGTATCAGTATCAGCGGGGGGATGAATATTGGCGTGCTAGTTCTGAAATGAGAGCTTTGTTCATGTAGATCAGATTCTTAAACAGCCTGACAGTTTAACTCAAGTTTGTTCATTTGTTTGTGTTTAGCTGGAACAAGACCAACAACCCTGAGCCTTGGAATAAACTTGACCCCACATATCAGTACAAGGTAAATAAAGACACAGGGTTACACACTAACTATAACCTAAATATTTGTTTGGATGCAGATATTCTAACATCGAGAATCTGTTTCTTTTGATCTTCTTCTTCCTCAGTTTGTCGCCGTCACCACAGACTACAAGAACTTGAAGAAGGATGGACCTAAGTTTTAAATCAGAGTTTACACGTCTTAGAAAATCCTAATCCAGAGTCAGATTCATCCTGCTCCTCTCCTCATCCTGGGTCAAACTCCTTAAACCTAAAGTGTCACTGGTGATAACATGGTAACATTGATAATACAAGTGAGATTGTCACATAATAATGGTATCACATATCACATATGACTCACATATGTACATTCTTCCTCCATGTCTAAACCTTCCTGGCCTGTTTTGCTCATAAATCATAAAGGACACTTAGTATTTTGTTAACCATGCCGCAGGGTTTTCAAAGTATGAATGCATTAATTTAAACGCTCAAGGCGTCTCTCACACTCTGATGTGCTTCTGTAAGTTTTTTGTTCTTATTTTCAGTGTCTGAAGGTTAAATGCAGCACAGTGTTACTTCTGCCGTTGAGAAACTTGTGTCTTATATTCTTCAAGTGTGGAGCTTTTAAATGTACAGACTTCTTATTAAATTACACTTTACCCTGCTGCACCTCACTGGAGTTAATGAGGCTGAATTGCACGTGTTTCTTTTGTGTTTAGCAGCCTCTAATGTCCTCAATGTCTCTGTAAGGTATGAAAATGGTAGTAATGCATAAACAAAGCTGTATTCTTTCAATAAAGAAACCATCAGATTCGAGTTTGGATGAGAGTATTATTCATCACACACACACACACACACACACACACACACACACACACACACACACACCGTTTTTTGCAGTTATCCTGATTTGGTCTTTGCTTTGACTTCCATTCATTATGGACAGCTCAACCAAATCCTTATCCCTAACATTAACCATGCTCACTTCATGACTAACCCTAAGCTTCACCATGTTTCACATCTTACATCTGATCTTAACCAGGACCTCTGAAAATTAGGTTTTGCATCATTGCGACCAAGCTTTGGTCCCCATGAGGTTTACTGGGGTCTTCATGAGAAACACACACACACACACACACACACACACAGACAGGTGACTTTCCCCTGCACGGCACACAGTTAGATACAGATCTTTTTCCACATCATATCAGTATCAACTCAGATGGAATAGATCCATCTGCAGTGCAGCTATCACTTTGCAGCCTGATGATTGGTGCTTCTATGACCACCTTTAGTGCAGTGTGTGTGTGTGTTTCCATGTGCAACAGTGTATGTGTGTGACAGCAGCCCTGTGTCTTTGATCAGTGGCAACAGTGGCAGGATGTTGAACAGTCCCTCAGCATGGCGTTGATGTATGACAGCAGAGCACACTGTGTAAAACCTGATCGCACACACACACACGTGCACACACACACACACACGTGCACACAGTCAAAATCCAGGTACTAATGTGTCTGCAGTTTGCAGAAACGAGCACACAGAGCACACGTAGGATGAAAACGATCTTGATCCATTAGAAACAATTTCGTTGAAGATTTAATCTTTAAAAATAGCCACATAAAGAAGAAAAGATGGTTACAGACTGAAATTAAATAAACAGTAAAGAAATCAAACCTCTGTTTCTTCCATTCCTACTTTATTCTGAACTGAATACTGAAAAAGTGCTAATTCAAAAATGATCCTGCAAATGGAGAAAGATTATGTTAAAACGAACATAAATCTGTGGGAACACTCATAATTTGTCAGTCCATAACTTCAAACTCCCTCTTTCACGCTTTATTCTCTTCCTCAGTAACTACCTCAGTACCTCTGAAGGATAAATGAAACAAACTTTTAGAATTTTTACAGTAACTCTGAGCTTTGTTGAGTGAAGGTGAGATTCGTGTTTCATCCTCTTAAGAAACCTCAGACTCTCCTTCGGCTCCATGCTCGTATTCATCTCAATGTCGACTGTGGGCTCTCCGCCCCGTAACGCAACAAAACGAGGGAATGAGGCGAGAATAAGAATAACGTAGATCCCTCAAAAAAAAAACATCCTTCTTGTGAACGCAACAGGGAATGTTGCAGCAACATGGAGAGGTCTGGTGACCTCGAACGATGGAAAATGTGGGATCAAATGATTTCCCTAAAGGATATTCAAAGGCCTAAAGATTAACACACACACACACACACACACACACACACACACACACACACACACACACACACACACACACACACACTGCGTCAAAGGTGTTGTCAGGTCATGAGAAACAGACAGAGAGATGTAGCGGATGAGTCGTTATTTGTGTTGTGATGCTGCGTGTGTGTCTGTGTGTCTGTGTGTCCTTGTGTGTTTTCTGACGACAGAGCTGAGAGCTGCCCTGACCTTTGACCTGTGATTCAGCTGTTCACTCTCTATGGAGGGGACATATTCCTCTGGCAGAAGCTGAAGCAATACATTTCAAACTAAACGACGGATCTTAAAAAGACATCTGACTAAAACAAAAGCTCCTTCAGTTCTTCAGTGAAACAAATATTAAGGCATAAGTTTAGTGCTGCACTATGAAGCACTTTGTGTCTAAGAGGAAACATCATTCTCTGAAAAACACATTAGAACATCACTGACTGCAGGGAGCACACATCAGAGAGCATTTAAATAAATCGAGACGCAGCTTCAGAAGGTTTTTCTGAAGACAGTGAAGGACACTGGTGTTACATAATGTATTAATCTTCTCACGTATATAACAAACTGTGTTTATTAGCATTACTAATATGGTAAAGCAGGGTGACTTAAAGAGACAGTAGCACAAAAATACAAATTGGCAGGAAACAGCTGAATGAAGATTTTTTTTTCTTTGGCTCCTACTAATCTTCATGTCAGATCTGTGTGTTTTATCTCCTCTTTCTGAACCGAAGTGGACAGAGTAAATGAGAAGAGGAAATGCCTGCAGCTTAACACAGATCAGTGTTTACAGAATCTCAAGTATTCTCCTTCCTTCGACTGTAAACATAAATCATTTTCCTGCCTCTCTATCAAGTGTGACACAGCAGCAGGGTTTCACGCACCACAGTGAGACCAGTGCAAGTGACAACAGAGAGATTTATTCCAAAAGTCAAAAAACTTGTACTCAGACTTTTTATTTCAATCCACAGCCTCTACTGTTGTCTTTGCAAATCTTTAACAATAACAAATCAAAGTGAAGGTAAAGTATGTGACAGTAACATGTTTTACCCCAAAAATGTAAGTTTGTATAACTGTTTCTGGTTTGTGGTGTTGTGGGTGCAAACCGGTGTAAACTGTGAGTGTGTTTCAATTCCCAACACAGCTGCTGTGAGTTTCCCAGGCTCTGGGACAAAGCCTGACGTCGTCAAGGGCTCTTAAAAGAGTTTGGTGACAAAAAGCCATGTACATAAGTACAATTACAGTCGTCTATTAGCTGTCCTGTCTCTCAGAAGGAGATGTCAATATATCAACTGCCAGATAATGTACAGCAGAGTACAGTATTTTATAAAATGAATTCCAACTTCATGTAAATGAGTAGCATTATCAATCTTGTCATGAAACAAACAATTTCCCACACTTCAAACATTACTTTTCAAAGTAGCCCAACCTTTTTGCCCAGCACTGTTATAAGTAGTCAAAGTCTAATTATTATATATTTCTGCTGAATGAGATGCTAATACAACTAAACCTGGCAATGTGATATCCTGCTGTAACATCCTTTCATTATTATGGTATTGCTTCATAAGGAGCATAAAACACAGAGGTAACCATTTACCATGAGTTACCTTATTTAGCATTAATCAGCAGTATATGAGTGTTTGATAATTGAATTATAACATGTTATAATTGTTTAAGTGCTTTACTAAATAATCACTAGCGTTTTAAAAAAGCCTCTGTTTACAGGTGCCCAAAGAATGAGTTATGGTTGGACATATAAATTCTTATATATGTAATACAACACTATAATACAACCTTTACTAAGTTATTTAATTATTAATAACCATCAGAATTATTATTATTATTACAACCATTCAAAATAATAAATGTGTAACATTGGAATCCTCCTTTTATGTAAGATAAAATAACATAATGACCAGTCTTAATACTTTGACACGTGACATTAGAACAGGTCTGAAGGATCCAGTATGTCCAAGAGGTCGTGAGGGGGTGTTGTTAGTGGTCAGTGAATCCTGGCATGGGGAAGGGTCTTGAGAACAGCTCCACCCGCTGGCGGAGCTCTGAGATGCGTGACACTGTCTTTGGGTCCTCCAGCAGGAAGGACCTGAAGCTGGCCAGGTTTCCTGTTGAGAGAGGGATGAAACAAAAACAACAGAAACAAGCCTTTGGTTTTAGTCGCATCAAGCAGTCTAAAAATATCCTTCATTGCTGTAAAAAATATATATAATATTGTGAAGGTGTCCCCAGCATGTGCTTGGAAACCTGTGTCTACCATTACCATCATACCTCTACCATTCTCACTGGATAAGTCATGAGTTTACACAAAGCAAAGAAATTCCTTCCTCTTCTTCACCCACCAGTCTTCTTCTTCACATCCAGTGCAATGTGAATCCCTTCATCAATAAATTCCACAACCTTCTTGAAGTCTGTCTCGTTGAACTGTCGGGACGTCAGAGCTGGAGTTCCTGTGAAGAAAACAACAACAGATAAAAGAAAATTAAGAATTAAAAAAAAAGATTTCACTGTTGATAAAGTTGTTGAGGAGGTTAAGACTGGTGCAGTTGAGAGAGACATGCTGACTCATGAGTGACAGGCTGACGGACACAGACGAACAGACAGACGAAAGCTATAAGACAGACAGGCAGAGAAGAAAGGGTCCAATATCATACGGGTAGGAAGACTGACTGGTTGACAGATTCTGCACAAACAAGCTCCTGCAGCTCGTCACCAAGAATAATCCATTTACACACACATCCGGCACCAGCTTTCATGTTTTTATCTAAGTACCGAGCCTGAGTCCTCCTGGAGTGAGGGCGCTCTTGTCTCCTGGGCAGGTGTTCTTGTTGGCGGTAATGGACACCAGCTCCAGGACCCTCTCGGCTCGAGCCCCGTCCATCCCGCAAGGTCGTAGGTCAACTAAGACCAGATGGTTGTCGGTTCCACCTAAGAGGAAGAGGAGGAGGAGGAGGAGGAGAGACTTTCTGTAAAATTAATGATCACAGTGATTTCAAGGATTTCTTTGTCAGGGACATGGAAAGAAACAATATTACTTAGAACTAATTCTGAATACAGAATCAGTGGGAAAGACACAAAACTATAAAGAAAAGTGTTGACTCTAACCCTAACCCTGTGTATGTGCATGTACAACTAAACAAAAAAATCACATGATGTGCATCTTAATCATCAGAAGTTGCATCGCTACCTGACACCAGGGTGTAGCCTCTCTTTAGCAGAGCGTCAGCCATGGCCTTGGCGTTCAGCAGCACTTGACTGATGTACTGTTTGAACATGGGAGTGGATGCCTGTAGAGACAAATCCCAGTTACAGAGTCCACATCAGGACACTCCAGATAATAAATGAGGAATAAATGATTTATATATGAGCAACTGAAATTACGCTGCAGTTTAAAATGATCTGCAGATTGGTTTCCCCAGAGGATTTAATCTCCTCTAGGCTTTTGTTGAATTTTTTATGTAAAACTAAGTTGGACCTGTTTTAGAGCGACGGCCACCCCGGCAATGGCGTGGTTGTGAGGCCCTCCCTGAAGCGAAGGGAACACGGCAAAGTTCACCCTGTCCTGGAGGTCGTAGGTCACCTCCCGACCTTTGGTATCCACAGAGCGCACGCCTTTGCGGTAGAAGATCAGACCGGCCCTGCAGAGTGGAGAGAGAGAGAGAGAGAACGTAAAGCTTGACATTTTAAAAGGGAAAGTAAGCTTGTCCTGTCCTCTTGAGCTTATCAAAGTCCCACGGTATCAAGGCCCTCACCTCGCTCCACGCAGGGACTTATGAGTAGTGGATGTGACCAGGTCAGCATGGTGGAAAGGGGATGGAACAGCCCCTGCTGCCACCAGGCCGCTGATATGAGCCATATCTGCCAGCAGGTAGGCTTTCAGCTCCACACACAGCTGCAACCCTCACAGTCAGAGACAATAAGTGAAACCAGCCATCATTTGGAAACGTTTCATTGGACACACTTATTTTGTGTTTCCTACTTTTAATGTTCTTCTGTTTTTCTATTCAGCTTGATGATCTTTTTTTCCCTTCTTGCTATTGGACGTACCTTCTTCATGCGAGCGTAGTCGATGAGGCGAGCGTAGGCGCTGGTTCCTGCAATGATAAGTCTGGGCCTGAAGAGCCGGGCCGTTGTCTCCAGTCGCTCATAATCTATGAGACCTGTTTTGGGCTGAGATAATAAAGGTGGACACATAGATGCAGGAAAGGTCGATATCTTTTCAGCTAGAGAGGTATTTTTCCCCCACAGACTTGCTCTGATGAATATGATACAAATCTTTCCTTTTCATTCCTATCACTAAAAGTCAAATCATGACTCACGTCCAGCTTGTAAGGCATCGACTCAAAGTAGATGGAGGTGGCAGAGATCCTCTTAGCATCTGTCATGTAGCCATGGGTAAGGCTGAAATGTTGCAGAATGGACATTATTTGAGTTCAGCATGTTCAGCGGAGGTTTCATGTGAGGTCTTCTTCAGCACTGCGAACTTGTTCTGACTTGTTCGAGCTCCTGGTTTCTCTTCCATCTCACCAGGATATTTACATCATCAGATTCAAGTGATTTCTATGAAATACATCATATTCATCCTTCCTTTGGTCCGACCCATCTAGTATTTGTCTGATTATCTGGAGACTCAATATTACTTATAACTTATATACAATATTATATTTGTGATGGCTGTGGCCTTGGAGGTAGAGTCGGGTCTTCCACTAACCTGAAGGTTGGTGGTTCAATCCCAGTCTCCCCTATTCCATGTGCCCCAATTGCATACTACTGACCATTCACAGACCGTATTTCCTTCTCTTCTGAGAGGAAAATTTCAGTTTCATGTTCGACAGGCTTCATTGTTCTACCTATGTCAAATATACTATGTCGTCAATGCATATTTGTACAGTTTTTCTTTACACTCCTACCAGCTCCATAAAAAGTTTACATAAAATCTTCATTACATCAGATCTGGATTCATATTATCACTTGCATATGAATATAAGGTGTTTACTTACATGTTGGTTAGAAATAAAAAAAATATTTATTCAAAAAGGGAGCCATATACTCCAACACCAGACTGTGTGGCTTTCATGCAAATTACATTTTGTCATTTACATGAAAGCCTCTTGATGTCATGTCTCACAACAGCTTCCAGTTTCGGAGAACGTCCAAACCACACAAGCAAACACCACCAACAAAACTGCAGCAACTGGTAATGTAATAAATGTCAGACATTTAATAAAATCTCCATCTAAAAGTACTAAGTAGGACTTAATAAACAAATTTTACCCAATTTTTACATGTTCCTCTTTGTATAAGTATTAACTTTTGCTTATTCTTGTTGGAGAAAAATGTTAATAAACAGAATTTAAGTAGATGATATTTTCAGTTTTTAGAGTGATGGCATGATAGAAAGATGTTGACTCACTGTCCTCCGTCAGGCAGATCCAGGCCCATGATGCGGTCATGAGGCTGAAGTACAGACGTGTAGGCTGCAAAGTTAGCGGGGGAGCCGGAGTATGGCTGGACGTTAACGCCCCACACACTGGGGTCCAGACCAAAGGCGGCGAGCGCTCGTTTCTGACACAGCAGCTCAATCTGATCCACTACCTCTGCACCTCCATAGTACCTGTTACACAAAGGCCTCCATTACCTTCATTCATTTGTTGGGACAAATGATGAGAAATGTTATATTAATATTACATTCAAATTGGAATATTCTAAAAGTATTTCCCAAGGTGTTGAAAATGTCTATATTTTGAAATATTGTGCTTTATTTTTTAGGGCACCAAGTGAAATTGTTATATGTTCATACAACAATGTGATAATAATTTGTAACTGTTTCACATTATTTCATACCATATCACATATTGTACTGTATCATATTATATTTTATCGTTTTGTGTTGAATTGTGATCTGGGAGTAAAATTAACAGCACAAGTCCACTTAACTGACATTTGATGAAACTTTTCAGAAGCCCTGGATTCATTGGGATTCTGATAATCTTTGGAAGCTCTATTATTTTTGTCAGTCTCTGCATTGAGGAAAGTTCATTGTCCTCGTAGTTACCTTTGTCCTGGGTAGCCCTCAGAGTATTTGTTGTTCAGACATGAACCCTGGGCCTCGAGCGCTGCACGGCTGCAAAAGTTCTGACAGGAAAAACAAGCTCAGAGTCAGGATCCAGAACCGCACACTGTTTCTTTTCTATCAGGCTTAAATATTCAGAAAAATGTCACCATATAAATTTAAACTGGATAAGGGTGACTGAAGATCTGTTTCAGCGAGGACTCGGCTACACAGTACAACCACAGTCTAACTCTAGTTATCCTGCAGTCTGTTTTAGTTTAGCATTTCTAGTTATAAACACCAATTATAAAAAAAAGTATGACACGTTCCAGAATCAGAGAAGGACAAAGCTGTTTAAATCAGCTACATTTGTTGCATTAATCTTTACAAAAGGTCAATCATTTCGGAAAGCTGAAATGAGCTCATTTAAAAATAACTAAATATTGGAGGTAGTCAAAATTAATGGATGAATATGGCGAAATCTGTCAAAAATTCCTCCATATTCACTCTGCCTGATCCCCATGGGGCTCGGGCAAGATGTCAAATCTCCCCAGAAGAGAGATGGAGCTGCAGAAAGAAAAGGAAATGAATGTAAATGAATTTTTCTTCCTGTCTCAATGTTTTTCCCCACTCTCAGTCCTGCACAGCCTCTCTCTCTATCTGCCTCTCGCTGTCCCCCTCTGCCTTGTTGTTATACTAAGCCTGCCTCTGTTCAGGGAACCCGCAATCATAGCTGTGGGATTTCAAGCCTGTCCCCCATGTGACATGTGTCTCTCTAGGACTTTTTCAAAACTCTACCTTAACACACAGTAGCACACTCTCTCTCACACACACACACACACACACACACACACACACACACACACACACACACACACACACACACACACACACACACACCTCCTCTTCTGTCTCACTGTAGATCAATGGCAGAAATCAGTGAGGGAACCTACTGGGATCATTTGACTGTTCCTGAAGAAAAGACGCAGACTCTCTGTTGGGAGTCAGCCTGCGACAGCGACTGACTGACTGGCAGCACATGAGCAAAAATATGAAAATCTTTTAGTTGTCATTGTGACTGATGGTGCTGGATTCATAATTGCTAGAGAATAAAGGAATGAAAGCTCCCTTCTTTTCTCCACAGCTTCCACTTAGATGGAATCAGTAACTTTCACTTTTCACAGGGGGAGAATGCGCAAGGAATCTCTGTGAAGAAAAACAGATCAATTGTAAAAACTGCAGCTCTGGTGACATGTGGTTATACGGCTGGATGGGCTCCTCCTTGAGTGTCTTTCTTGCCTTCTGTCTCACACACAACATCTTTAACATGTCTGTCCAAAGAAAACCTCATGAGATAATCAGTCTTAATGTCTTTATCATCTTCTATATTTACAGGTTGAGCAGCTGCTTTCACAGAGAACAATTTAAACTAAGCATTAAATGAAACGCTGTGCAGGTAATAAGAAAAACTGTGATTACACAAGAGTTACATTTGAAATATATTTGTACATAAATTCACTGACTATGAATTATCCCTGTTTGTCACAGGTGAAGCCTCAACAAATTTGCATCATGGCTGACAATTAAGTGAAAGTAATCCACGTATAACCTGTACGATCTGAGTGATTTTACCCACAGATGATATTTATGTTATCACCTTGTGTAAAATTAAAGCATGTATTTGATTGATGAAGGACTTTTTTATTGTGAAGAATGTGTGAGACATAGACTGTACATAAAGATGGACTCCACTTCCTTCCACTTTCCAGAAATATAAAATATTCCGGATAAAAACGCTGCCATCTTGTGCCTTTAGAGACAGAGGTCCTCGACCAATCGTGAGTCAGTCTCAGCTGTCAAACATGACTTTTGCTGCATTTTTGTAGCATCAAATAATTCAAACCAAACTTACTGGGGAAATTTGCATATGAGTAAATACCAGTGTCATAAGAACTACTAACTACGTTGACTTTTAAAATTAGTATTAGTGTTACAGTGAACATTCAGTAGCTGTGTAAAATGTTATGTATAACTATGTAAAAAATAGTTATTTCAATATTCTTTTAAATCAGCAATAAAGGGATTTACCTGACTCTCCAATATTAACTCATCACTTTCAATTACTCTGCACTGCTCAGATTCAGTTCAACTCAACTTCATGATCAGTGATTTAAAATCTAGTATTTGAATTAATACTCAATACTAAATATAACAGTAAATGAAAATCATGAAGCTCAAACTGATGATTAGACTTAATAAATCTCCACTTGCTTCTACTACTGCTTCTGCCCCTGTCTTTTTTTAATGTTGGCTCTCACCTCTGATGCGATGAGCTCCAGGCCGCGACACTGCCGGTCCTTCTCCTTCTGCAGGAGGCTCCACATCTCTGGGTCATCCTGGGCCAGGCTCTCCTGTCCCGTCCAGCCACTGGAGCTGGCGAGGCCTCGTCTGCATGACTCCACAGTGGTTTGGCAATCTCGGCCCAAACATCCCGAAACCCTGGGGAAGAGGGGCTGCAGCGTGGGGGTGGTGGATATACAAGAAACACAAGAGTCAGAAAATATTTATCCACTTTCTGATGGTTGTCAAACTGTTGTCTGCCTCAGGATTTGGGAAGAGCCTGAATAGATTGTTCTGCTCTTCATCGCTTATAAAACCTAAATGAGGAAACTGATATCAAGTCACAGGATCTGATGCAACTCTCCATTGTGCTGTAAGCTGTGAAAGGTTGAAAAGTTTCCCGAGTGGTCTTGTTTTGTTGTTATTGTCTAAGATTGCTCCTTTTGTGTCTTTTGAGAAGCTCATGAAGAGTACGCCTGTGCACAAACACTTTCATCACTCAAAATTATAGTGCTTTGCACCAGGGGCTCTGAAACAAGGGAGCTGGAATAATGTGTCTTTTGATGTTCTAAACAATCCATTAAATGAAAGGCAGTGAAAAACCAAATGTGTTATTCAGTGGAGCGGTTATGGAAAACCTTGGACATGAAAAGTGTAATGGGGAATATACCCAGACAAGCCGTGACTTGGTTATCAGGGTTGTGTTTGTTGAAAGCAGCTTGTACCTGCATGATAGTTACATAACTATGTTTTAGCTGTGCTTTGGCCTAATACACAGTTTACTATTCAAGCATAAATATATGTTGAAGCAAGTCTACTTTCATCTTTTGTGTTCATTATGTTCTCTAAGCTGTGACTATATTAAGTTTTGCATAAAGAGCCGACTGTACAGTCAATTTTCCTCTAACAAAAAATGTTCTGGGACAAACAGTGGTGCTCTTTTCTCTTCTAACAACCTGATAACCACAGTTATCAGACAAACATGGCTACACTTATGCAACTGGACCGAGCCACTGAAAGTACAAAACAAAAAAACACACGATGTGCATTTTCAAACCAGTCTCTGTCAGGGTAGAGGTGAGCTGAGGTGACAAGACTGACCTACTTTGTAGAAATGAGTAATTTGAGTACGACAAAAGAAGATTTAACACAGACACACGTGGGATCTGTGCAAGCATTTAAAAGAAATCTGTAAAATAACTATAGTATCGAACAAACCTACTTACCCAAAATGTCTTCCGGAGCATGAAAGAAAACATGTCTGTCACAGCAGAGCGCTGGGAAAACACAAACACTCTCATGGTGCAAAGGTGAAAGTAAAATCACAACTGGAAGTGATCCAAGGACACTGGTCACTGATAAAAGTGATTCCAGGCGTAAATCATCTGGTTCACGTCTTTGAAGGAAGAAACATACCAATCATTGTTACTGTGCACATTTCATTTCATTGTATAAAAACCTTTTGAAGTCAGTTCATTTTTACAAAACTACGGATAATTCTGTCCCTGGAGTCTCAACTGGAAATGTACATTTTGTTTTATTAATGAGGCAAGAAATCACATTTTTCAAATAGCAAATATTTTGGATTTAAAGTCTTCACATCTATTGATACATATTCAAAGAACAAAACTCAATAAATCACTATTTACGAAGTTAAATATAACATGGAGCTGTTCAGTGGGCGAGTGTCGTTACAACACAAAACTCACATTTTCAAACTCACTATAAACATTTTCTGCTATTAACCCATTGGGCTCTATTGTAACAATCTAAGCATATGGTCTGAAGCACAGTCTCTTAATGAATGGGGGGGGGAAGGTTGTGTGTAACATGCCACATTGCACTGGGTGTAAGCTAGAAATCAGTTTTGGCTCAAACTGCTCTAATGTGTTTAACATCTTAAAAAACAGTATATTTGAAAAGTCAGTGTTGGACGTCTCAGATTCAGCTTTACAGAGTCCATCATCCAAAGTGCTGCTGGTTCTGCTCCGTCTGATAGTTGTGGTCTGGACAGATTTTTTGCACTAGCCTGTAGTCGGTGCCGGTGAAGGCGATGAAGATGCATATAACTTTAAAGGGTTTGGCGCAGATCCAGGCTGCCTGTGACTGGGTGTTCTCTGAGTAGCACGTCTGCCCCGGGTTGTACAGGCAGGGCTTGGTCTTCTTAGAACGGTTGGTTCTCTGGTACTCAACCCTGCAGTTGAGTTCGGTCACCATCATCACATCCGGCTGCTGCTTCTGCTGGTCAGGAGGGGTGGAGCTGGTGGAGTGAGGCAGGCTGTGGTTCGAGGGCGTCACTTCCGGAACCAGGACTGAGTTTTTGGTGTGAGCGCTCTGAGTCACAGGATGCAGAACTTCCCAACCCACAGCTTTGGAGGGCGGGACGATGCTGACGGATATGTTCCCCAAACGGGAGGAGTTGTGGCGGAAGTAGACGCTGAAAGTCCCGTTGATGTGGTCCACGATTTTCCCCGTCACCAGGAGGCTGAACTTGACTGTTTTCACGTTGAAGTAAAAATCCCCCCAGCCCAGGATCTTCTTGGCCTTTGTAGATGTTTTAGCAGGAGATCTGGGAGCAGGACGGTACAGATACTGATCCAAGGCCTGGGAGAAGTTCTGCGGCCAGCCGTACGGGCCGAGCGAGCCGTAAGCAGGCGTTTTGTGTTTGGTGGAGATGATCTGTAAATCTTTGGAGATGTGTTTCACCTTCAGTGCAGCTCCCACACCGTCTTCTCTTCCTCCTCCCCCCTCCCTCCACTGTTGGTCCAAGGGATTCACCGTTTCTTGGACCTGCGGAGAAGAATCAAAACATAAATAACGAGCTGTGACATTTGGTTTGTAAAAAGTAAAGTAGAAAATGTCTTGGTTAGATTATAACAATTAGATGTCATAATATTAAACTTCATTTCCACAAATAGCTTCTCTGTTACTGTGGATACAAAATAAATAGTCTCTCTCAAATCTTCTGACAGTGTGTATGTGGATCATCCAGAGTTATGCATGGGAGCACTGACATGTTGCTGTCAACCTTTGCTGTGAGCACAACAGACACAACAATTCAGATATTTTTGAGATGGAACTCTCGAAACTAATTTCTTCACATGTCCAGGTCCAGGTGATTAAATACGTTTTTAGGATGAAAAAAACTGTAATGTATTGGTACTGCCTTTGTTTGCTTTTGAAAGAATTTGAACATAACTGGACAGATTTCTTTGATTTCTTTTAATGTATTTATAGACTTTTTTTGTTTTTGGATTTGTGTCTCTGTTGCTTGCTCCTTGAGTTGAGTTGTGTTTTTTCTGGTTGTTGCACAGTCAGTGTTGTTACATACCGTTGTATGTGTCTCATTTCAGTGCACTTCACTTCCTGCTTTTGTCTGCTGTCCCTCCTTCAGTGATAATCTGCCACCGCCTTGATTGCTTCTTCCTCTGCCTTGTTAACTCCTCCAAGGAGGTTCTGGGTTTGTTCTGGGTTTGTTAGTTTGCAAGCAGCATTAAGCGAAAAAAAAAAAATAAATGACTGGATGGATTACCATTAAACTTGGTGGAAGGACGCGGTATGGGTCATGAAAGAATACATTCGATTTCGGTGCGGATCCGGGTCAGGGCGCAGATCAAAGGGATTTTTTTAATTCACTTTCTTTAACATTGCAAGATAGGATGTTTTTCATAATTTTTCATTGATTTCTCAGAGAATAATTCATGGATCTTTATGAAAAAAGTCAGGCAGGTTTAGGGGACTGATATTTATGAGTGTGTACAATTTGGTGCAGATTCAAATACAAATCTGGATCTCGTTCATTTGAATGTGGTTTCATTAGAGGACCTTGGTGGATGTATGTACTCTACTGCGTGACAATCAAGTTAACTTCTGTATTCAAACCCTTGCCGTTCGTCTTGTCATGTTTTTCTTAGTCCGTGTTTTACCTTTGCCTTTTTACTTCATGGTTTTTTTATACATCCGACGTTCTGTGTCCTGAACCTGTTTGGTCTTATCAAAGATATATTTTTTGATCTGTCCTTGAGTGTCTCTTTTGCATTTGGGTCCTCACCGTGCTCTGGGTGTACCATTAAAAGCAAAGACTAAAAAGAAATTTTCAATATGTTTATGACTTTAAATTTCTTCATTCCAATGGCGGAGTACAGCATGAAAAATGATGTTCAGTGCAGCGTGTCAGCATCAACGAGTAGCCCTCAAGTTCTGAATCTAAATTTAATATGAGGCGTCAACAGTCTGTCGCTTCGTCCAGAAGTTCAGTCCTTTCAGAGTTAAACTCCCTCTTTGTGTTATAACACCCCCTGCAGCTTCGCATAGACACACTGTCTGTTAAGACTCAAGTGGAAGAATCCCACTGGATTCATCTGAATGATATCTCAACGATGGTTAATTAAAGTTGAAAGATAGTAACTCAAAAAAGCAACATTACACCTGTGTTTAAATCACTCAGCAGTCATCATGCTTGCAGGCAGCTCTAGCATATCAATATTGGCTCTGCAGAATAAAAAGTGACAAGACAGATTAGAGGGAGAAAGCCCTTTAGATCACCAGGACGACCGCAGATGAAGGACAGTTTTCACTGCAGCTACATTACAAGGAAGCAGTTAATCGATCAAAATAATTACGCTTCGACGTGTCAGGTCCCCTGAACAAGAGCAAATTGAGATTGACTGTGATCGATACTGTAGGTCAGCCCCTTCAGGCAAGGACTGCAGGAGGGAACATGCACATGCCCACACACAATGTCAAAGCCCTATTTCCATGGACACGTTTTAATTTGGCTGTCCTCCCTCATACTCTTGTTGCCTTGTTAAAACTCCCGATCCTCTTTTCAGTGCAACCTTGATAATGAACTGAATCCATTGGCTTATTAATCAATATGTTTGTAGAAGAGACAGGGACACAGTCAACACACAGGTCACTGCTGAAATTGATGCTCATTCACCATTTATAATGTAAAGGTGAACAAATGTGCAAACTGTCCGCGGCATTGTCCACACTGAGCTTCTCTGTCAGTCTCAAACAGACACAAATAATCCCCTCTTCTTTTTCCTGTTTTAAGGGTTGGGCTTTCACCTGGATTCACCTTGTCGCTACTGTGAGGAGCAGTTCGATTTTATTTGCAACTGTTTCATCATCCCAGTCGCTGCCATATGAAGGTATCTACTGTAACAAATAAACAATTTACTTGTGTGTAATCTAATTTAAACTCAGCAATTCTTCCATTGTCAGCGCAACTTCTATAGTTGTGTCTGTGCAATGTCAAAATCATCCATGTGCAAACCTATTTATATTGTATATATTGTTAGTAGTTGTGGGAACTATGAAACTAGTAGAATGGGTTTCTCTATAATTGTCAAGGTGTTGACATTAGTATGTAAAGTGCCTTGAGATAATGTATGTTATATTTTTATGCGATACAAATACATTTTAATTTAATTTAATATTTTCCTGATGTGATTATACTCCATGTTTTCAGAGGCTTTTTTAATATCCCTTTGCTGCTGTTGTAGCACAGAAAATGTCCCCTTCTTTTCCAATTATCGTATTGTACCGTATCATACCTTGTCATATCTTATTGTATTGTATCATATCGTATTGTACCTTATGGTATCGTGTTGTTTCGTATCGTATCATATGTTGTTGTATCTAATGGTATCAAATCGTATGTATCAAATGTATCCTGACGTATCTAATCGTATCTTATGATATCTTCTCGCAACTTCTCGTGTCAAATCTGACCTTTTCATATCATAGCTTGTCGTATCGTAGATTGTTTAGATCGATGAAGCAGCTAATTATAAGCCCAATAAATTCCAGTCATTAATGAGGATGTTTATGTGACTGATATTTGTCAGATTCACTTGCAACATTGTCCTGTGATCGGATGTAACATGATGTACAGACACAAATATACCAATGTAAACATATATTGCTGTCACGGGCGAAAAACTAATTGGATCACCTCACTAGTCGGGTCATTAAAAAGCTTCATGCAGTGTGAGAAACACATCTAGAGAGTCGAGACACAAGTTGTGCAAAAAGTTCTGCACACTTGTTGTTCAGGACTTTATTCTAGTTTCATCATAATGTGTCGGAGGCAGAGGTTTAGGAATATTCTCCCCCAGATTTCTGAATAAATAGATCCCAGGGTATCATTATCTCTCACCAGCAAGTGGGATTCACATCACCCCTCACCACCTCCAGCCCCATGTGCCAATCTCTGCCACCTCCTGGAACAAAGTGAGCTCCAGCTGTGCCTACTGTTACAAACCTAAATCTCCAACTATGAGCTGTTCTCAACACCCCTAATTGGAGCTTGTGGTGTGACAGCCTTGTCATTGGCTCTGTGTCAAGATGCCAGCACCGTGACTGCAAGTGAGCAACGGCGGTGGAGTGGATGCAAACACAACACCTGTGCAAAAGCACCTGCACTGGAATCAAAATCTGGGAAACCTGGGAGCTGTAATTGTATTTTTGAGGACAGAGAGAACATTCTTGCCATTGGCTAAAAATATCCTTAATGTGTTTGTTTTTCAGACTTAACAACGTGACAATGTTTCTTAAGCCCCAGGGTGATAAAACTTTTCAAACAAACAAAGACTGAGGATTAATTTAGTTCAAGTCATAAAGCACAAAATGAGCTCGCTTTGAAGGTTTCACCTGACAGCTTCAGTGACAAAGTTACGGAGGGTGCAGACGTCTGCTCATGCAGCAGAGTTAAATTAAAGACAAGACAGCAGATTCATTTACTATTATTAAGAATTACAGAGCATATGGCTGGAACTAATTACAAATCTGAGGGTGGTACGTGAATTTCACATGAGGCAGCTCGTTCAGTTCTGTGTCAAAATCCTATCAGGACAAAAGACCAGCACCAGTCTCAATCCCAGAAAAAAACATCTGAGATATCTCCGATCAGAAGAATCAAAGAGGTCAAGTCTTAACCAAGTGTCAATACGATTCCAACAAACCAGTGCACAGATCAACTGAGTGGACTTGTCACCTCTGTCTACTTCTTCAAATGATTTGGAGGATTCGCTCTGTGGTCAACGTCTCCATGTAAAAAGATACACATAGAATCCTTTCAAACCACCATGAAGCATAAAGGATTTAAAAAATTGCTTGTTGATTTTCATGCACAGAAACCACACAGCCTTTCAACAAGAAAAAAAAATATGCAAAACAAGACCCATATTTTTTCATCAATGCTGCAATTTGATGACCAATAATAATATATTTTAGCACTTTTCAAAAAACAGGTTTACAAAGTGACACAAGGACCGAAAATACATGCAGCGTGATTATAACTTTAAACAATGTAAATGCAAGAGAAAATGGATGAAAATCGAGCAATAAAACAAAGAAATATCAGAGCATGAGGGCTTATTTGAGATTTTTCTTCAGCAATTATTAAACTGCAGGCTACATAAACAACTATAAATTACAATTATAAACAAGTAGCGTATATATTTCCCGGCACAGCATCAGTAAATGTGCAGACAAGGGAAATCTGCCAGTGGTTACACTAACACCGCCCTGTGTGATTTACAAACCCTCCACCTCAGCAGCGGAGTGGAGGCGCGGAGCTGTTCGCCGGTGTCACTCACCGCTGGAGGGAGAAGCCACAGACAGGTGACGGTGAAGAAAAAGTTCAAACACACACACTTCATCCTGCAGCATCCACACAGGCAGCTCCACAACAAGTGCTGCTCCACTGAGCTACAAGTAAAAGTACAGGGAGAGGACGCCACGCAACAATCCCCCAAGACCTGGAGTGAAGCTGCTCCTTCTCCACCTCCCTCCCATCATATCTCTCTCTCTCTCTCTCTCTCTCTCTCTCTCTCTCTCTCTCTCTCTCTCTCTCTCTCTCTCTCTCTCCCCACCCATCACACACACACACACACACACACACACACACACACACACATTAATGCTCCTGCCTCCCCTGCACATTTCCAGCACCTGGCCGGCCCTTGTTATGACTCATCAGCCCGGGGAAACGCGCTCTCGGCTGGGCGCAGTGTGACAGCCCGCCCCGCTGTCCCCCGCATGCTGTAGCCACGGGGAGGCTGACGAAATGACAAGTGCTCTCTCCGGGAAATGTTAAAACAGCGCTGACAAGTGTGGTGAGATGCTGCCACCGCCTCAGCCTATCAGTGCAAATCCAGCCCAACAAATCACTGCATGTAGGAGCCGAGCAGACAAGTTGTCTGGTATAAAGAAGCATAATGAGAGAGCTGGACTCAAAGCTCCTGCACCATTAGCTATGGGCTACATGTAGCTTCATCACACCTCATGTCTGCAAAGTGTCTTAGTGTTTATATCAACTTTATTTGTTCTGTAACAAATGTATTCATTTCATTATTGTTTCATTATTTTAAGCAGTTTAGAAGATAATTAGCAATTAAAATAGCCTAAACACGGTTTAGACACAATTTGTCTTTGTCAACAAAAACATGGAGCAGGATATTGGTGCCAAATTAAAGACAATGAGTTAAATTATGAAAGTTAAGTTGCAATTTAATGGAAGAGAGTCATGATTTTACAAGAATACAACTGCAATCATTTTGAAAAAAAAAGCCGTATTACAAGAATAAAGTTGTTTAAGGAGAATAAAGTCATTATATCACGAAAGTTCTTGTTGAAAAGAGTTGTCATATTACGAAATAAGGTTTTATGAGGAAAAAGTCACAATGTAACAAGAATAAGGTTGTAATTTTATCCGGAAAAGTCACAATATCATGAGGATATAGTTGAAATTGAGATGAAAGTTGTCATATTATGGAAATAAAGTACTTTAATTAAGTAATTTAATTAATGAAATCTCAAATTTTTTCCTCCACTTTGGGACACACCTTGCAAATAAGGATACAATTTATATATATAGGTCAACAGGAAATATTTTTGTATTGAAGTGGAGTCAAATGGTGGAAATGTTACAGCACTTTTCATATTGGGGGCAAACTGTGCTTTTCCAAATGTTCTCAATAATCTCTGTTGTTGAAAGTTTGTCATATACCAGTGATCTGTCTTTGACACGTGAAAAGCTGTATTTAGTGGTCGGCCCCTTTGTGTATGTAGAAAATGTAAAGTGTTCCCTGGAAAGGTAACATTGATGTTTTTTCAGTGCTTTTAAAATCTACAGGAGGTAACGCTGGATGTCGTTGATTTAGAATGCTCAGAGTTCCTAAAACTGTGATAATGGTGGTAAACGAATGAAATTAGTGTAATATCATGTATTTGACATGTAAGGCCATATGTTGGGGGTCTGTGTTCAGGAGCCTTTGCTTCATATTGTAAGCCCCGACAGAGCACAATGACACCACGTGAGTAATCTTAACGGTTAATGGTCGTGCCCATAGACATATAGAAAAGAGGCCCTGCCTTGGTAACAGCTGCTCTTGGAGATAGTTATCTCAAAGTCCCCGTGTCTTCGTTTCTACACACTGAGCGGAGAGTGGAAGATAACAATGGATAGAAATAGTTGAAAACATATTAATCTATCAAAATATGTTGACCTAAATTGTGCAGTCGTGTATAAATTATCTTATTATGGAGTTTAATACTCTTTATAATATCATGTCACCAGCGTCTTGAGCTCGGCAGAACGGATTGAGCGGATCACTTTCTTGTCTGACTCTTCATCTCTGATTTCTGTGCGTATGCGTTCTAAACGCTGCGACAGCGAGAAGAACGTTAAACTATATAACCATATCGTAAAACCATTTCCCAACTGCACGTGTTCAAGAGTCGTCATGTTTTACAAATATAAAAAGAACGAGATCGTTTTTTTGAATTAATATAAGAGATTTTCTCAAGGGGGCGTGGTGGAGTTCGCCTAATCCCACAATGCTTTGCGCGTGTTTAACAGTTTAAAAACTAAACTATTTACACGCATTTCTCACAGACAGGACTTTGATTTGGCTGTTAAAGATCTATAATGCGAATAGTTTATCTATTTGGATTTAAAATAATTTATCAGATGTGGGGGGGGGGGGGGGGGAGTTGAAAATTGAAACCCTAAGTGAGGAGGGTGATGAGGAGAACGGCTCGGAGCACTCGGACGTGCAGGAGTCAGTACACTCTTGTTTCTCTTCAGATCGCATAAATCTTTCGCCTTTTACTAAAGATTTCCGTGGAGAGGAACAATAAGAGTTTCGCCCAATTTTTTGATGCCCGGCGCAAGCTGGGCTTCCTGACGCTGTTCAAACATAACACTGCTCAAAGGAGACCTGAGAGTCTATGTAGTCGTTGACTTTGTCTTTACACAGACCTCACGCCGTTTAAGTAGAACTCACATTCGAGTCTGTTGCACTATTCTAAAGCGTATAGAGCTCGTTAGGATTGCACCTAAAAACAAGGAAGAAATCAACAGTGATCACGGACAATACACGGGGATTCTGTCTCTCTCATGAATGTGAAAGTACTGTGACGAGCGTTGAGTGGCCACCAGGACTAGAAAAGCTGCTGCATAAATACACACCATTTTCAGTTAAATAACAGTGCAATATACTGAAATCATAAAGTATGAGTAGTCTGTCTGTATGACTGTAAGACTGCAAAAACTGAGACGTAACCACGCAGGTAAATACTAAATGGTTTTATTTCAGAATATAGGACAAGACTGTGAAAGTCCCGTGTACGTCTGAAGTTCTACCAGTGGATGTTGTAAGGTGTTAGCGGCCACCAGCGGCTGTCAGGGACATAACATCAGTTATTGTTTTGGCCTAGTAATCAACGATACAGGCCGAACCTGAGGGTCAGTGGCTGAGACTCAAGGTAAATGTCAAATCAAATCAAATATACTTTATCATACATGTGTTTAACAAACACCAAGTGTTTTTAGGGCAGGTGCAACATTCAACTCGTTTTTATTCTGCATTATTAATCTGGGTCCTACACGATATAACACTAAAATGATATAATGCCATTAAAACATAAAAACCAGAGTGAAAAATGTGCCCAGACAAAGTGCAGAGGGTATTGAGGGACTGGTGTGAGAGACGTTGTGATGCATGAGAACTTGAGGCGGTTGGTCTTGACTGACTGGCTACTGGCTTGTATGGCAGCACTATGGAAACCATGTGGCCCACTCAGTAGATCTGACATCATTACCTCTCTGCCCTTTTTAAAACTAAACACTGTCCCATTTTAGAACATGGAACAAGATGGAGAACATCCCTTGTATGTTCTACCCCACCAATTCAAGTTGTTAGGTTAGAGCTAAAGTGATCGAAGTGCATTGAGGTAAGAAATGCAGACATAAATTATGTACAGTTAAGGTGGATGAAGAATGTATGTACAGGACCCGGCAGCAGCAGATGAATAAACATTGTAGCGTATAAATATATATACACAGCAGATGAATATATATACAGATTATGTGGTGAATACTGATAATGAAGAAGAAGAGGTTTCTGGTGCTCTGTTGAGAATTGTGTGTCTATTTTTGTGACTGCACTGAGCTCAACTACACTGAAGTTAAAATGTAGTATGTGTACTCATGAATGGCAAATAAAGCTGAGTCAAGTTTCAAGTTTTATTTGTCATGTGCAAGTGAACACAGGGTCAACAGTGCAATGAAAGATGTTGGACAGAAAGAGACAGGTCAGCTCAGCAGTGCAATAGTTAAATTGAAATAAAAGCAAGGTAGAATGAGCTGAATAGAAAAAACTCAAATACAATACAATACAAAACTAAAACTATACATATTCAAAGGTGCAGTTTGACATTTGTAACAGCTTTAACTGTATGTAGTGTGTGTGTGAATAGTTATTGCACCGTGTGTTTATCAGTTGATTCACATTTTTCCAAATAAAGCTGATCCTGATTGGCGACAAGGGCCTGACCGCAGCAGGTATGTGTCTGTGTTACAAACACTATTGTTGTTATATAACCTCACCTGATGGTAACCTCACATGTTGTCAACTCATACTTGAAGCAGCAGTTCACTGATTACGTAATACGCGTCTATGGCCACAAGAGGGTGCACAATTCAACATAAACCCAAACTATGGCCTCGTATACTCGTCATTTATGTTAAAAAGTGGTGACTTTCACATTTTGTCCTCTGATTTGACTGTTGACTTTCTGTTTCAGTCACGCAAGTGCAGCTGCCTTCTTTCTTTTTTCGAATTCAATCTATCTATCTATCTATCTATCTATCTATCTATCTATCTATCTATCTATCTATCTATCTATCTATCTATCTATCTATCTATCTATCTATCTATCTATCTATCTATCTATCTATCTATCTATCTATCTATCTATCTATCTATCTATCTATCTATCTATCTATCTGGATTTGCATTGCGAGTTTGCAGTGTGTTGTATCCTCCGGGGCAGTAGGTGGCAGTAACGCGCCCATCAGCTGGCTGCCTATTGTACCAGAAGAAAGCTAAACAAAATGTCGAGGCGCACTATGTTGCGATGAACACTGTAAACAGTCATTATAGCATCACGTACAGAGAAGGAAGAGGGTGAGCTCTTCTCTGCCGCCACAACAAATCTGCGATATGTTTTGTTTTTTTATCGGTGGTGTTGTTGCCAAGGTAACGAGGCAGACCGGAGGAGAGTTTGTAGCTGGAGCCGATCATGCAGCTCCACGTGTGAAATCTTTTTATTCTCTTCGCTGCTCAATAGTTTTTATTTCAGTCAAGTGCCTCTCTGCCAGTGAACTCCACAGCTGAGTTCAGACAGTGCAATGAAACAAAGAAAGCAGGGACACGTTTGCAATGTAAATATTTGTTGATGATCTTCGTTGTTGACGATTTGACCTGGCTGGTGTGGAACCATAGACTGTGTGTGGAACCTATGTGTGGAACATGTCAGACAGTTGTGAGCAGATCAAATGACAGATGAAACCTTTCCTGACCCCTCACCACTCATGGCACCATCGGTTTGCCTGAATAGCTCATCTGAACCTCTTCATTTACCAGATCAGCCAAATTCTGAGTTTTAAATACTATGATGCTTTCCAGAAATATATAAAAAAAAAGTTTCACAGGAAGTATTTAAGTGCACTTCAAGTTTAATATTTGAAACATTTACACATAAGGCATTATCCAGTCGTATCCACAGTAAAATCATGTGAAATTCTGTTCAAACCCAGTCCAGTAAAATTGTTGGCATTTTTCCTTTTTACATTGTTAATAGAAAGCTATGTACATGTTGAAATGGCTTTTATTTATGTAACTGTCAAGGGCAGAGAAGCAAATGGTAACAAATCATTCATTAGATCATTTTGATTAGGTCATAGATTTAATTATAATTTATTATCAGTTTCCCATTTGCTGCCTCTTATAAAAAGGTATCTGCTACTCAGTGGTAGAGTTGTAAGATGTGAGAGGAACTTTCCATCACTATTGTCAAAAACATCTGAAAGACATGGATGCATTTGTTAAATATCAATTGCACAACAATTCATGACTTACTTCATGACCTCTGCAGGTTTCCCCAGCCTGTCCTCAAAGCTACTGTCAGCCGGCAGTAAATGAAAGCATTTAACGTTTATATTTTTAAACTATTCACAACAAAACCATTACATCACAAATTGTGTCTTTCCAACTTAAAAAATGTCAGTGTCAATGAAACAGTTTTTCAAATCCTCAATGTCTTTGTTATCATGCTTCACTTTGTGTCAAAAGCACAAACGGATCACAGCAAATACGCATCTGCAGTGACCGACACAGTAAGTGTATGTGACAGATGCAGAAAATAGCTGTAAGCCACTAGTTTGTGCTGATATTTAAAGTGTGTTGTGGCCTCTTTCACTGGACATCATGGTTTCTATGTCACAGTGATCTCCTCCAGCAGATCAGCAGGGAAGTAGCCCAGCTTGCGTCCGGTGCTGACCTTCAGGTAGCCGCCTTTCTCATCTCCTTTCTTCACCACAATCTGAAACACAGAGATGCAGCAGTGTCGTCAGGACAAACTTCCACATGCTCTCAAAGGCTTCTTCACATTTTATGCATGCACCATGGGTACACTAATGTTAGCAGGTAAAACATTCATAAGACTAGAACACATATCTCTGCCAAGACCAAACAGTCCCCTTAAATTCAATCATTCTGCACCAAATTTCTCTATTACTCATAGACATCAGTGCGCTAAATGTACCTGACTTTTTTCATCTAGAATAATGAATCATTCCCTGGGGATTGTAACATTTCAGTTGAAAATGTTTACGAAACACACCCCCAATCTCGCAATGTTAAAGAACGTCACAAACAAATCCTGGAACCACTACTTTGTGCAGATCCACTCCAAAATGTAATGGATACTTCCCTGACCCATACTGTGTACCTCCACCAAGTTTTGTGGAAATCCATTCTGTTGTTTTTGTGTAATCTTGCTTGAAATCATACAAACTAACAGGCAGACAGGGGTGAAAGCATAACCTCCATGGCGGAGGTAATTAACAATAGGCCTATACAAGGGCGGGAGGTTGATGTAATGACTTTACATATCTGTGGTTTTTTAAAGCTTTATCAGCTGTTTCGTGTGATCTCTGAAGAAAATGAATTAATATTTGACACTTACACACTTTAGTGCAGCAATTACCTGATCTTTCTTCAGTGTGATCTGTCCCATCTCTCTGTTCCCTACAAAGGAGCGAGTCACCTTGAAGACTCTCTCTGACGCACGCACTTTTATGAGGTAGTTGGTGGGGAAGTAGCCCGTCTTATCTCCCATCTTTCCCTGAAAACACGGCGGAGAGACGTTGAGTTCATTCTCAGTACAAACTTTAAAAAAACAAGAGAAAGACAGAACTGAAGCAGCAAAGATTCCGATTACAGCTTAATATAATCAGGAAGTTTCACTCACTCTCCACCACTCTTCGTTTGAGTCATCCAGGACTGTGATCCGATCACCGGGGCTAACACACAACCACAGTTTAAACTCAACATTAAAAAAATTTGTCCTCGCTGAACATGATTTCATTAAACAAATAAAAGAATAAATGCTTTTGAGTCAAAGTAGTTATGGCATTGTTTGCCTTTCAAACTTACTGGATGTCCAGGTCATCTTTCTCAATGGCCTTAAAGCGGTAGAGAGCCAGGTAATAGTGGGATTGGGAGAATGTACCTTTACTCTGTTGATGACAAAGAACAGAGGCTGCTGTAGATTACAGCTGTTTTGGATTTATAACAGAACTAGAATGATCACCCTGTTGTTGTATGCCTCCACCAACCAATGCAGTTTCAGTCTAAATACATTGTTTCTCCAGACGCATATGAGGTCATCATGACCTTTGACCCCTGACATCTAATCAGTTCATCTTTGAGTCCAAATGATATCTGGTCAAAACCTGAAGAAAATCCAGAGTGGTAGACTTGGAGTTATATTCCAGAGGCTAATAACGGGTTTTGTGAGGCCACCATGACCGTTGACCTTTGACCTTTTACCACACATCTGTGAGTCTAAGTGAACATTTGTGCCAAATTTCCAGAAATTCCATCAAGGAGATCTGGAGTCATCATGTTCACAAGAACTGGTCGGATGGACGGACAACCCAGAGGCATAAAAAGGTGCATGTACAAATGTTGCAGCTGGTTTGGTTCTCACCTTCTCATCTGCTTTGTGTTCTCCTTTGTCCTTCTTATCATCAGGCTTCCCTGTGTGCACATCAGAGTCAACAACATAGGCCTCACTGTTTTACAATACAGCCATTTAGAACCTGAGAACGACTCATTTCATATTATGGTGTTGTTTTGTATTTTGTATTATATAACATCCTTGTGGAACAGTTATTCTGCATTTTTACAGCACCGCTTCTGGATTGTTTATTTTCTTATTTTATTCCATGTTAAATATGGGTTATTCACAAATTATATTTATTTTGAAAAGTTGTTACAACAAATATATAACACAGAAAACATGTAACCATCTAACTCTATTGTTTCTTTGTACCTTCTCCCTCATCGTTCTCTTTGGGCTGTTGGTTCTCTTCTTCCTCTTCTTCCATCATCACCATCATCTAGTGGACAAAACAATGATAAAATCAGAAATGTACATGAATATTATATTCCATGTATTTATCAACACATAAAATTCAAACCTTTTCAAAATATTGTATTTCCTTGGATACCTTGTGAATGTGAATTCATGAAAAGTGTTTATGACCTGATTGAAGCTATATTGAGTACTCACGTTTTTCTTGTCGTTTTCATTCTTTTTACGCTCCTTATTTGCCATGATGACACCGACCCGCAGGGTGTCAAAGACAGGGTCGTTCCTGTTCGAGTTGTCTGATTAAAGACGGAGTAATTAGTCCGATTATTAGCAGAGTGGATAATTCAATTTGATAGTTTTCATGAATAAGCTATCGTCTTTCAGAAATAATTGAATTGCACAATATGATATATAAGGGCCATGGCCTGGATTTTATGTCATGAGTCCAAGAAATGTCTGACCAGATATTTAAATACTTTTGGTTTGTTGTTGAAATTCTATAAAAACTGTGTTAATTTTTAGAATATAGAAAAAACAGTTGTTTTTTCAGTGTGTTATTAGATATTTCTTTTTACCATACACGTGCGTGTGTGTGGGCATATAATAATAAGATTATTTAATCCTTCAATTAATCTGGAAACCTAAAAATTATAAAATCTGGAGATAAACTGTTAGTATTTTATTGATCAAATTAATTATTCAGTTGTTTTCGTTAAAAATATAAAAGAATCGACTTGAAGGTCAAATGTTTGTTATTGTAGAATTTAAACTTTCTCCATATCTCTCCACAGATTGTTAGAAAAAAATGAGGTTATGACAAAAATGTCCTTGATGTTACTACAGCGCTGAATATAAGGACAAACCCATATGAGACATGGTGTCGCTCCGGACTCAGAGGACTTACTTGGATCTGGTTGGTCGCTGCTGTACAGGGGGGAGCTGTAGGCCCTTCTGAAGCCAGGGGGCTATGGGAACAAAAAGAGCACATTGGGTTTGAATGTGTCCAATCAGTTTTAATCACTAATATCTGTCTCACCGCAGGCAAAGCAGTGGGAATATATGTGCGTTTTAGCAGCCCACTGTGCTGTACTGTAGATATTCTTGTTTTTTAAAAAACAGGAACATGACTCACAATTTTTCCAAAGCATCTCTGGAACTCGACATATGACTGACATGAATGATGGATGTTGGTCTTGCAGTTTTTACACCTCAGAGCAAACTTGTTGTTCACTGAAAGGTAAACAAAGGAACATGTGAGGGGCTGGTCAGAAATCCAGACTCAAGCATTTAACACAAAACATTTACATCGAAAAATGTTATATGATTTTGTTAATGTTTGCATATGTACTATCTCGACGTAATGTCCAGTACGTACAGACTATCATTCGAGCACAGACGTCACAGAACTTGGGTTTCTTGCAGTAGTGGTCCTTGAACTTGTGCGGTTTGTCGTTGACTCTGAGAACTGGTGGAGGAGGTTCTGGTTCCTTCTCCTCCACCTCCACCTCCTCCTCATATATGAAATAGACCTGGAGATAAAGGACATATGTTAGTCATTAAAGACGAGCGCTAAGGCCCAATAATCCCTTCATGAAACCACGTTCAAATTCCCTAGAATCTGATTTTTATTTGAATCTGCAACAAATTTGACAAAAAAGTTATATTATTAAAATTAAATTAAATCCTGGATCCACACCTTCATTCCCTCTGTATTATTGTCAAAAGCAAACATTTGTGTGGAATAATATTGGTCTGCGGTTTTGTCCCCAAATAATATGCAGGAAAATTCCTACAGAATTTGCCACTGGGCAGTACTTTTATTTGATGCAACCATAACTGCAGAATTTGATGTGTCCCAACATCCCTGTTTGAGAAGATGACCATTCTGTTGTTCATCACATTTATAATGCAGGTCTCGTCCTCTGCAGATCATTCTGCAGCTTCACATTATCCCGCAAGGAATAAAAGACTCTTAAGTCAGAGCTCATATTTTTCCAATTGACGCTGCACTGCGTTCCTGTCCCAGCTGGTGGCTATTTTAAACCGCTCGGGAATGGCACCGCTAACATTGGGGGGTGGCTGGGATTTGACATGGTCTTGTCACTCACAGTTTCTCCGTCCTCCTTCACTACATTGTCAGGAGCTGGAGGGTTGTCATGGATATCCAGTGAGTTTTTGTCATCCTCCCTGACACACAGACACACACACACACACACACACACAAAGAAAGTAAAACAGAGCGAAGAGGAAGATCAAATCAAGCAGATACTAAAGTTTGTTAACTTGGGCTTAAACAGGGGATGTGAACATGAAAACTGAATGTGTTGAGGTTTTCTGGTTTGTTATAACAATGTCATGCAGTGACCTGATGTAGCTGACATGATTTGTGTTGGCATCAAATTGCCATTCCACCTTGAAATAGTTGTTGATCATTTATTTTGGGAGACTCCCGTGGTTCATTTTCTCAAATGATCATCAAGGTGCTTTTTTATTATTGTATGTTAATATTGACAAACATGGATACTTGATTAAGATGTAGGTGCTATTGGATGATTTTGTACTTTTCTGTCTGGGCTGTTAAAATGTTAAAATTCAACAGAGTCGTGTGGGGAGGATGAGGCAAGCAATGTATTTGTATCTTCGAGGTATACTCACTGGTCCATGGTGTTAGGTGGTCAGCACTCCCTTCCCTATGAAGATATTTAAATTTCATTCATCTGTTTAGCACATTTATTCATTTTATCCTTAAAGTCGATACATTTTAATTAATGTATAATTTTATTTCTGTCTTTTCAACTGCCACTGACCTGGACAAAAGCCACAAGCCTACACACATCTAATCAAACACAACTTAATGAAACATATGCAGCCTATTAGGTGATATTTATCATTTACTGTATATTTCTCATGTATGGGTGTTGGTCATGTTGGTTGTCACCATTTATCCTCTATAAAAGGATAATCATTTAAAAAAATGACAGAATATTATATGATTTTTATGATGTAAACTAGTTTAGCACACTGCTGTTTAAGGCACACAGTGACACAAAGACATGTGAAGACAGATTTCAGTATGTATTCTTGTGTCTATATATGACTACATAACAAAAAGGTTACATGTTGCCGTGCACCTAATGCTAATACGCACACACAAACACAAACACACACACACACACACAGCGTTTGAATGCACTTGACAACTTGACCTCGACTATTCAGGGGTGTGTGGAATTGAATCTAATCACAGCTAAATTTGCTGCCTCTGCCAATAAAGGAAAACAAGAGCCAAAAACTTGGCTAAATTAATTAAGGGGGAAAAAAAATCACACTTCACATGGAGGAACACTACAAACCGGTTGAATGAGTCCTTCACCTGCTGACGATGACTGGAGCCCTGTAGATCCGAGTCGGACAAACCAGCTGCGTAGGGCTCTTGGGATTGTGTGCTAGAACTTGCACAGGCTGGACCCCTGGCCTCGTTCTCTCTGCTGTGTCTTCAGGTGATTCCCAAAGTATGATTCCCAGCTCAAGATCTGAGTATTTGTGTGATATCTACAATTTTGTATGTGTGTGTGTCTGTGTGTGTCTTTGTGATAGGCTGAGCACTCATGTGTCAAGCTGACTGCTTGCGACAGCTGGGGGCCTCGGACTGAGCACCGATGACGAGGGGAAATCAGATACTTTCTCCCCCCTGTCTTCATTACACACACATATACTCACCTCTTTCCCCTTGTCCCACTTGTTTAGGGGGAACAGAAACACACACAGACACACACAGACACACTAAGGCATTTGCTTTGATCACTGCCCTTGTCCTTTAATCCCAGCAAGTTGGATGCACAAATTTTATCTGAAAAAGTGCCATGTTAAATGTGTTTAAATATTGTGGTTACGTTGCACTGTCAGCAAAACAGAGCTACTAATGACAATGCTGCATGTTATTTACCTGATTTTACACTTTAAGAAAATATCTTAAAATTTGAAAAGGTAAATAAAATGTGAGGGGGGATTTTTCTTTTCTTTCGGAGGTTAGTGCTGTGTGGGGGGGTTATTACTCATGACCCCTGTGTTTCTGCTCTGGCAGCTGCCCTTGTTTGTGGTTTACGCAACATTATACTGTGCTCTTACATCAGACCAGGGCCTGTTGCATTCACACCTAAACCACCTCATACAGAGGTGAGTATAAGTGCTGTTGTCTGTGTTAACACATCTTCAATAACACCTTTATACAAGCTGGCCTTTTCACATTTTAGAGGCTGCAGCTTGATGTGCCGTGAATTTGTATGGCATTATGTTGACAGGGGTTTCTATTATTTCGTCCACCCCATTAATATCTATCTATCAGAGAGCAGGCTACATAACAGAAATACCTTAGTACACTTCAACAGCATCACAGACTGCAGCCTCCAAAATGATACAGTTGAATCATCACCGATCTAAAACAATTTCAGCCGAATGGCGCTGTGGTAGAGAACATACCTCCGTCAAGGGTCCAACAGTCCCCCTAAATTCAATCAAACTGCACCAGATCAGTCCTCTATATAAGCCTGATTTTCTTCATCAAGATCTGTGTGTTATTAGTTTCGGGAATTGGTGAAAATCAAATAAACAAATAACAAATAAAGCCCTTTTGAAAAAGTCAAAAAAATCCTAGATCTACTCCAAAATTTAGCAGTTTCTTCTTTGGCCAATATCCCAAGTTTTTCGGGAAATCATTTTGGTAGTTTTTCTGTAATTCAGCGAACAAACAAAGAAATGGACAGGGACAACAGCACAATCTCCTTGGTGGAGGTAATAAAAACTGAAAACTGTATACTTGATCGAGGTAATATTCATATTGTATGCAATACCTGCCTATACATCAGTCTATGTATGCATATATTTATATACATTTATTTCAATATCTCATTAAAATGATTAAAAGCCCATATACAGTTTATATCCTCATGCAATCATCCCACTACTCAAGTACCTATACAATTTCATCTGTAGAGAAAGGCGTGAACATATTCGCTGCATTTCATTTTATTGCGTTCCTATATTATTTCAGTGCCTGTTCGATTTTATACTTTCACGTGTTCTCTCGCCTCCCTCACTTTTGGCGATCTGATACAGTAACAACATCTTATCAAATCTCAGTAAGTTTCACATGGAAGAAGCAGGGAGTGAAAGGACAGTTTGTGTGGTTGGCATTATTGAATTACAATTTAAAATACATATAAATGCACATATATATATATATTTACGTGGGTGTGTGTGTTAGTTTTTTTCAGCATCCTATGTGTTTTTAAGGTGAATTTCAGTGCAGACAGTAGAGAATGAGTATGTGAGCTGTTATTATTGTGTCATTATCGTCATCATCTCACTCTCGCGCACACACACGCGCGCGCGCGCACACACACACACACACACACACACACACACACACACACACACACACACAGACACACACACACACACAGAGCTCCCTCCATTAGCCTGCTCCTGTCTGGAGCACTACAAAGGTCCCGGTGCATGTCGGGTACAATACTCCCTGGTCACCCAGTGCGCATGCCCGACAAAAAAAAAAAAAAACTCCATTATTTTTTTTTCTCGGAATCTGTAAGAAAAAAAAAACAGAGGGTAGCTGTGGATCTGGATTACATGGGTCGTTATTATGGTTGTGGGAACACCTCGGACTGGAAGACGCTTTAGGAGAGCTGGGAGCCAGGTGGCGGCCGGGTAGCGGAGCAGCAGCAGCGGGAGCGGAGCGGGACATCCTCCAGTCTTGTCGGGACTCTCCACCATCAAGTAAATTTCAGTCAGTTAGCCGTGTTAGCCTAGCCGCTGGGGCTAGCAGCGACATCCCAGGCGCAGCAAAATGAAGCGTTATTGCCCTTTGTTTTAAACCCGACCGGCAGACGTCGCGCACACGCCGAGGGCTGCTTTTGCTCGCCCGAGTGCGTGATTTGAACGGACGGATTAGTTTATTTCACGGTGATTTATTTTTTGAAGTATCTGTCGTTTTCAAAACACTCCGCGGCTAGTCCGTTAGCTAACCAGCTAACTCTTGATTCTCCCGCGACCCAGAAAAGCCAGGACTCCAAAACTTCGCCAGCAGGCAGAGAGAGAGGCTCGCAGGTCCCGCTAACACCGAGGCTAGCTAACGGCTGTCAGCCAGTCAGTAAGTCAGGGAGTGAGGCCACGCATGCATTTCCCTGTGCAGCTGTATTGGGCTTTGCTCGGTTCTGGTCACCGTAGCTAACACGCAAGAGTTTCGCATCGGAGTGTTTTGTGCGCCTGACAGCTGTCACGACAAACGCACTATAAAGTGGGGTAGCCTGCTAGCCGCTATGCTAGCGGCTAGCTTTGCCTCGTAGTTGGGCAGGTACTGTTGTTGCAGAGAGCAGATATGTTCACCTGAGTTCTGCATCTTCAAGATTTAATTTCAAGCTGCGTCCATGTTGCTAGCACGTTAGCTTCTTGGGAGGGTAGATGCTTTATGTTGTAGCTAAAGGTCCAGTAAACTACGGGCCTATCCAAACACACCCTCCCACATGAGAGCAGCCGCAGCTCGTCCTGAACTTGTTTTCTTTTATAACAGTGATCTCTCTCTGATGTGAGCACGCTGCTGCCGCTGCCGCTGCCATGACATCATTTGCAGGACAACAGTTTCGAGCGCGAGTTATTTACCCTGCTTCACCCTGACAGATTACATAACCCACCTCCACACTTCTTCTGCAGGCGCTTCATCTTCACCCGAGCCCCTACTCTGATGTGAGCTGAACAAATACATCTGCAGGAGTCATCCTCTACAGCGGGGAGCAGCCTCACAGCCGGGGGAAAGTCCAGGCATCGAGTCAGGTTTTACTGGCAGTCTGTGCGCTTCTAACCCACCAGCATGTACATCGGACAGTGGATCCCCTAGCCAAAACAGATCCTGGCTTCCCAAAGATGACACGGTATGTAAAAAGTGCTTTGGTTGTTTGTTTTTGTTTTTTACCTTAATTGACCTTAAACTAAAATCGTGTTTTCTTTTGCCATGACCACACCCAGTGATAACTTTATTATCAGAATACGTTTAGTTTGTGCATGTTTCATGATTCTGTTAAATCGTCACAGATTTCATCATAGTGATTTAATTTCTTAATATTTGATGTTTGACATTTACATGTGGTGTTGTTTAAAAAGATGGATGTGGCATGCAGGTTGTTTGTTGATATTCCTTAGATTTCACTGCAAAGACATTCACTCATCCATTTTAAGCATGCATATGGGCTCTGAAAAAAATGTGACTATTTTAAAGCTCTGTAAAAACCTTGCATGCTATATGCCATAGTAATGGGTCATTACACAATGTCATTGACTGACTCTATAAGACATCTTTAGACCATAACTTTAAAAAAAATGAACACATGAAAACATTTTAGACAATGACATTGACTTCTAAAATAAAAAAACAAGGATTTGTTCTCAACAGGGTATTTGTAAAGCCCCCACTAACGTCTGGCTATTGTCTGCAATGGGAATGGATATGTGACAGTGATTGAAACATGACACCTGGGTCAACGCGCAAATTTCTTCTTAAACTTGGCAGTCTAGAAACTGACTCAACATTTTTCTGCTCAGTGTAATAGTGTGCATTAATACTCTGGGTGTTGTCAACTTTTATGTACATATTGTTTTTTACATCTTGGGAACAATGCACAACTGCAATTTTTCTGTCTTTATCGTGCAAGATGTATCACTGGCTTGACACCAAGATGAGGCAGCTTCTCAGTATTTTGGTGCATTTTTGACGTCAAACATGACTCATTAAGGGGAAAAAACAGAAAGACAAACTCCTTTACTGGCCAGGGGAAAAGAGTAAAAAGTTCTTCTTTTTTCGTTTTCTGTATGTGCATTTGAAGAACCCGTGTACGCAATAATTTTGACGTAAAAGAGGTATAACATATCCAAACTCCATCTATCCATCCACCATCATACTGCTTATCTTATGGGGCTCACAGCGGGGGGAGCTGGAGCCAATATATCCAAACTCTTGTCTCTTAAAGTAATTGAACTTCATTTTACGGTATTGAGTTGGAATGATCTGTTAACATTAGCTTCTTCTCCAAGGTGCTGGCACGCTGCAGCTACGAAATGATGGGAGGCAGTGAGACTGTCAGTGGGGACAAGGATGGTGTCCACGCCACTGCAATACACGTCCCCATCGGCTGGCAGAGGAGAGTGGAGGGCTGGCAGGTGATCTATGTCAGGTGTGTTGGCTCAGTTGAAAGTGTCTGCAAGCTCACTGCACCTGTTTGTATATTTTCAAACTGGTCAAATACCAGAAATACACCTGATTACTGGATGAGCTTGATCTAATGTAACAGCAATTTATTTATACATAAACTATAACCTGGATTTGTGATCAGTTAAGTTATAAACGTTAACTACCAAGTCAAGTACCCACAATATTAGAAAATGGTGTGTGTGTGTGTGTGTGTGTGTGTGTGTGTGTGTGTGTGTGTGTGTGTGTGTGTGTGTGTGTGTGTGTGTGTGTGTGTGTGTGTGTGTGTGTGTGTGTGTGTGTGTGTGTGTCACCCTTTCTCTCAGCTGACTCTGACTCGCTACAATTTAAAAGTTTCTTTGTTTGTCACCACAGTATCAACACTACACAATCAGATAATGATTATTATTAATGAGTTAGGGCTAGGGCTGGGCTGTGCTCCTTCTCCCGGCCATAGAGCTGTCCGTGATCTCTGCATCCGTAGCCAGGGACAGTTTATGTTCATTTATCGCAACTTATTAAACAGCATTATTGCATGTTTTCCTAATATTGTGCAGCCCTAATATAAATGGCAATTTAACAAATCATCACATTTAATGCAATCTAAAAGTTTTGGGTCTTTATTACAGAAACCTTACCTCTTTTCAATGAAGATTTGCCACGTGGGGATTTTTTCCTGCAATTTTCTGTAGTTTTTTCTTTTTTCAGTTCCAAAAACATACAGTAGGGGAACTTTTAGAGAGGCACTTAAAACACAACATTTGAAATTTTGTGGATGGCTTCAAATACTCATGTCAACAAGATATTTAAATGTGCAGATTCTGGTGTGTGCTCAGGTCTGCTACTTAAAACTTTGCCTTGAACTTGTCTTTGTTCGTTTACTTTTCTGTTTACTTTGAGTTTGCTGTAACTAATCATTGCTGCCTTCTTTGTGTAGTCCCAGTGGCACTGCCTTGTCCTCTCTGGATGAGGTCAAGACCTATCTGTTGACTGATGGCACCTGCAAATGTGGTCTGGAGTGTCCACTCATCATCCATAAGGTAAGCTGGTAGTATAAAAGTTATGAAGTTGTATTTGTGTGAAAACGTAGGAGCCACTCTTGCTCTTTGAATTCAGTTTAAAGCACTTCTACTGTCATATCCACAAATTATCAGTGTGCACTTATACAAATATTTAAATAACCTAGTGATTACCTTTTTAATCTCTTCAAAATCAACTGACCAGTATGTAATAAACATCAGGCAGAGTTCTCTCTGAATTCGTCCTAATGCTCTTTTAATCTGGTATCCTGCAGGTTTTCAACTTCACTGTGGGAGTGAAGGTAAAACAGCACAGCCAGCCTTTAGGCAAACCAGAGCAGGACATGACCAAACTGTGTAACCACCGCAGGAAAGTGGTAGCCATGGCTGCTCTGTGTCGCAGTATGCAGGCCTCCCAGCTGCCCTTCACCAACCTTCATCATGCAGGTAAATCTTGAAGCATTGAGACACACTTCAGATGAGACACACTACTCCTGAACCTTTATATCAAACATTGTTGAATAAAATAGTAAACAAATTGCTGCAAATAACGTTTCTATATGAATTACTACACATTTACTAAACAGATGCTGATCAGCATCACGTAGTAAATTATAGTTTTTATTTTGCTGTGGATGAAGACTCAGTCTACCAGATTTTAATAAAACCTGCACTTTTTTCTATCAAAACTGTCTATGGTGGAGTTGAGTGCGTTGTATGCACATTAGCAACCTTACATCAATGGTTCCATGTACAGTTATACGATTTTGTACGTATTACTCTCGCAACATTTACACCTGCCGTCCACAGAAATAGTCACCTGCATTCACTTCCTGATTAAGTCTTTTCAGTCAAGACTGTCCTCAGGGGTGAAGTTAAAGCAAAGTGAATAACTTTATAAAAATGTTCCCTAATCCAAATCAGTTCTGTAAGCAATAACTCCATCACTTCTCTGAAGTCAGTGTTGGCGCTGTTAGCCACTCAGAACTGAAACCACTCTTATAGCAGTATTATTAATGTACGTCCACTTTTCACTTTGGAACAAGGATTCATTCAGTATTTGTTTGCTCAGATGAGTTGTTAGGAAATTAAGAAATACATTTCCATCACAGGCTGCTACACGTGGGTTTAATAGGGTTTGAATTCTTTGATTGAGTGAAAATATTGGAGTCAAAAAATGTAACCAATTACTGAAAACTGGTAAAGCAAGTGTTTTTGATTTCAGTGTCTTTAGAGCTGTATGCATGACAGATTTCAACATCACACAGACATCCACCAGTATAACAATAATTACATTCTAACAGCAAACATCGTTACCATGTATAATTGAGGTACGCAGTTATGTATCCAAAAGGTCCTCCTCCCTAGTAGCTGCTGATCCAAACTTTTTCTGTGTTATTCATGACTTTAAGTGCCTGTATTTGTGCACATATTGGGCATAATAAATTTCCCCCATTCCCTTTTTCCCTCCTTGGTAAGGTGTCATATTGTTTTTAGAGTTGGCATGTTCTTACCATGTCTACATGATTTATCTCAGTGTACTCTGGCATCCTCCCACTTTCCGAGTTACAGGTTGGGGTTGGATTAATTGGAGACTCTAATTTGTCTGTAGGTGTGAATGTGAATTGTTGTTTGCCTTCCAATAAGCTTGTGACCTGTCCATGGTTAATCCTGTCTCTTGCCGAATGTCACCGGGGATTGGCTCCAGTCCCCCTCCACGCAACACTTGATGGATAAATGGTTTAGATAATGGAAGGATGGATGATTTTTGACACCTCCTCTGTCCACAGACCTTAATTTTTCAAAATCTACTGGTTGACAAAAGTTAGTGGTTGTGCTTGGTTGTATTTCTGTAGCACCTTGCACACCAATTACCGCATTAAAGATGAAACATCAGGATGCTCTTCCCAAACACTCACTCACAGAATATTCATACACAGTAATTAGCCCAGAAGAGTATTTATAATGGATGAGAAAAGGAAATAACAAGCCTTTCTTTTGTGTGTCTTCACTTTCAGATGTGAGCAGTCGAGTGGACAGTCGCGATCTTAATGGAATACTCGTGGAGCGGGAAGAAGAGGACCGAAGCCTTTACCATCCCAAACTCCATCCAGTCCCTGCTCGACCCCACAACAATTTCCACTCAAATCCCTGTGCCAGCCCTAAATCCTCCCACCAATTTATTTACCCATATAATGGTTCCTCCACTATCCTCCACACAGGCACAAACCCTCATCATCCCTTAGATACCCTGAGAAGGCTTCACCATCCTCCTTCTCTCCCTGCACCCTCCACCTCTTCCTCCACCTCCACATTCCCCTCTTACAGTGCTGCTCAGAGGTCAACCCGCACACCCACACCTCAGAATGTCAGCCAAGGTCAAAGAACACCCAAAACTCCAGACACCCCTAGTTCTCCTCTACTCGGGTCACTCTCTTCACCTCCTCCCACTTCCCCTAAGACCCTTGGTGGAGGAGGAAGAGGAGGACAGACCAACGCTCATCATCCTCATGGTGTCATCGTTGGGGGCTCCACCCCCTCTCCGTCTCCCTCCCTCTCTCCCTCTATTCATAACATAAACTGTGTTTCTCCTCACCAGCGGACACGCCACCCTTCTGCGTCTCCCTCCCCTATCTCTGAGCAGGGCGGAGGCACTACAGCAGCAGCAGCAGAAGGAGGAGGGCAGATGGGAAGTAACTTGTCTCAGAGGAGGAAATCCACCTCTTCCTCTCCACTCTCCCCTCTCCCTGGTGGCTCCCCAAACCCCAGCCCCCATTTCCCCAAGTACAAGCTGGAAGATATCTTGGAGCAGTTTAAGAACTCAGGCAACAGCAGCACTAATAACCACCACCCCCTAAACCCTAATAACCCCTCCTTACTGACCAACCAAAGCGGTAGCAACCTTCATGCTTGCTCCTCGAAGCCTTCTAAGAGTATCATGAGTCAGACTTCCAGCTCGGGACCACCAGGTTTTGGGTTAAGCTCTGCAGGCCCCTCTAGTTTACCTCTGGGGGCATTTTTGAACCACCACCACAGCCATCAGGGCAAAATGCCACACCCAGCTTCTTTCCCTGCAAGTAACCTGCTCTCTGCAGCTGCCAAGGCTCAGCTGGCAAACCAGATAACCCAGGGCCAGAGCTCAAATGTGGCCAGCAATGCAGGGAGCTTGAACTCTTCTCTGGACATCTTGAAAGAGGCCCAGCAGCAGCAGTCGTCAAAGGTAACTAACAGCACTTTACATAACAGCCACCCTCCCTCCTCCACTGCTTCTAGGTCTCCCCATCCCTCCCTTGCAGCAGCCTCTGCCATCCTCTTTCCTCCATGCCACTCTCTGGCTCAGTCCCTGGCTTCCTCTCTGCCCCACCTGCCTCCCACCGCAGAGCGCAATGCATCGCACAGGAAGAGGCAACGGCGATCTCAGACAGTGCTCAGCATGCTAAGAGACACTCAGCAGCTGGCTAATGGGCCACAGAAGATGCCACCAGGAGAAGCTGCTTCTGCCACAGTTATCAACCTTTCCTCGTCTTCCTCCCCTTCCTCCTTGCACTCCTCCTCCTCTACCTCAACTGTGCAGAACCAGAATGCTGTCATGGATACCCATCATCATCATCATCTCGTCCCTGGGCAGATAACCAGGCTCCCTGTTCCTCGACAGACCGCACACCTTCCCAGGCCTCCACGACAAAACGAGCCTCTGGATTTCACTACAGGCCTGACGCCCACACCCCTTGGCTTGGATCCTCCAACCCAGCCTCTGTCTGCTCTGTTGCACCTACTCAGTGTGCAGAATTCACAGACCACAACTACAGTCTCTAACTCTGCTTCTGCTCAGCCAGGATCTATGTCTATTGAAGGAGTTGGACACACTAATAGACAGAGCCCAAGACTGTCACCCTCTTCTCCTGCTCCTCATTCTAACATCAGGCATTCACAGTCCCCCTCCCAAAGTAATGACACTACTTCTCTGCCGCTCTCTCCTCCTCCCATTTCCTCTCAGTTCAGATCAGCACAGTCTCATTCATACCTACATTCAACAAAATCAAGTCCCCTACAGAGACATTTTGTTTCTTCAACACTGCTGCCCAACTCAAACTCAAATGTAGCTTTACGCAACAGCAACAGCCCATCTCTGCGTACATGCCCAACTCCCTCTGACAAGACTCAACCAACTGTGAGTCACATTCCTACAACAGACTCCGTTTCCCAGGCACCTTTGCAGGAAGCCTCACCAGGGGGCACCGTGGGAATGGAGATGAGTAGTAGCAGCACATCAACATCAGTGGACCTGAGTCACTCTCATGGTTGTGTTTCTATGGCAATATCCACCTCCCCGAAGCCTCTCGATCTTAGCAACCATGTCCTGGCCCTTCTCGCAGCCTCCTCCACCTCTCCACAAGGGGAGGGCAGCTCCTCTGACCGTACCACTGATGTTGAGATGTCTTCCCAAGGAAATCGTGCTACAGGTTAGGATATTCTTTATTCTGCAGTATATTGCTCCTGTAAATGAAATAGAAGTTTTTAAAGCATATATAAGTTAAATGGTTGTTCACGATTTGCAGCATACTGAAAATATACCTAAATGTAGACCAAAAATCTTTCATAAATATTTATCTTACAACTTGATCTATGTCATTTCTTTTGCAGGGCCAGAGGAGCCTGGATGTGCAGACCCAAAGGTCTCCACAGTAACCAAACCTCCAGCAGCCGTCAGCCCTGGGCCTGATAGTAACAATCCCCCTACCCCTTCAGCCATGGCAGACTCGACCAGCACCTTACCTCTGGCAGAGGCCTTTCCCTTCATGAACCAAGAGCAGCTGCTTCAACTGCTTTCATCCACAGGAGGATTACCATCCCTCCTGGACCCTACAGTCCTTGCTTCATTGCCCCTAGGGGGGATGTGGTTGGGAGGACAACATGCCCAGATGCCCCCTGCCAATGCTACACTACAAACATCAGAGCAACAGCAGTTACTGATACAACAAGATACACAGCAGCAACACCAGGATCAACAACAGAAGCAACAGCAATTAAACAATCCCCTGTTTCCCTTGTTGCCCTTGTTGAGTGGTACCCAAGGGGAGTTGCCTCTGAACCTTTTGGGCTTATTGAACCCCCTCCCACCTCCAGCCTCTACCCATACCACAGGACAGGAAGCTGATTTTGGGCTAACAGAAAAGACCAACCTTCAGGCTCTGCTTATGGCTTCATTGTTGCTCGGGCAACAACAGGCGCCATTGATACCTCTGTCTGGGCTGGGTCATTTGAGCCAGGTCAGTTTGGAAGTTCCTCTTCAGCATCCACAGCAGATCCCAACCACATTGGAGGGCCTCACCCTGGATAAAGTCTCTGGCCTCCTTGATCCATCTACCCTACCGGGCCCGGGGCTCTTGGAGGTCGCCCAGGGCCTTCTGCCCATCCCTCCAGGAGCTGAGGGCCTTATCCAAGCCCTGCAGTCTTTGCTCCTCCCTGCCACTCTTCCTCCTTCCCCTGCAGCCTTCCTGCCCCTCAGCCCTGCCTTGCTCTCCGCTGCCCTGAGCTCTGCTGAGCTCCACCCGCCTCCCCACACCCAGTTAGCTCCTGCACAGCTATCCCAACATACCCAACCTCAGGTAGGCTCCCCTGTCTCCTATAACTCTTTCCTTGGAGCTCCTAGTTTCCCTTAAAACACCTGTGAGCTACTTCCTGTCCCTGTTCCACTTTTTTCTGCTGTAGTTGCTCTAAATGCAGAAAATGTCTCCACGTCTGAAAAATTATTGTTCTAAACTACATTTAAATTAAGTCCTCCTCAAACAACATTGTTTTTTTGTGGTTGCTGAATTGAGTTGTGAATGCACTTATTCCTGGAAACCTGTTCCGGTCGCTACCTTTTTTTTAATCTGTTTTTTGGGAGGCCTGAAACTGAAATCTTCTCCTGTCTTCTACTCAACTCTCCAGGTATCTACTGATGCTGGTGTTGACACCCTCATACCCCTGTCTCTCCAAGGCAAGGACAACTCCATCCTCCAACAGTTACTTCCCACTTTGCTTAACCCAGCTGTATTAGGTGAGTTGTGCCCACTCTTAAGTAACACTTACTTCTCAAGATTAAATTCAGTGTGTTAGGAATGACTTATATATTAAACATTCTCTATATAAAAACATGGAACACTGCAGGCTCTTTGTAGTAGTATGATATTATATCACTGTACCTGTCTTCGGTAGGAGATCTCTCTGGCATCGCGGGCCTTCACAACATGGTCGGGATTGGAGCAGGTTCCATCCTCCTGCCCTCAGTCCAAACCTCTGCTTTGGGTATGCCTCTGCTGCAGGGTCCTGATGGGGCCATCAACTTGCTCAACAACATACAGGTAGGTAGCTGGTGGATTAAGTGTATATGGAGGCTACTGCCTGAACAGGGATTTTATTGTGGATGTATGCTTTTAGAATATTCAATGATGCTGTGAATTTTTAAACAGATACTTAAGATCAAGATCTGGACAGATGACTCCAACTCTCATTAAAACTGAGCAGTTTACAAAATAGAAAAGTGGCAGCGGTATGGACTGTAACTTGCACTTTAAAACGCTAAATGTTGCCAGTGGCAAGACTTATCGGCCTTTCCTGTTAACAGTAATCTGTACATATATATATATATATATATATATATATATATATATATATACACACACTATATATATGGTGAAAACAAGACACTGAATCAGCAGCTGGAGGGTCGGAGTTCTATATTTACACTGCACTCTAGTTTCAACAGGGAATGAGGAGATAAGCTAATAATTCAACAAATATATATAATTTTTGTTTTAGATTCTATGGTTTCTTTGTTGAGATTTTTCCATAAACTGATTCCTTTTACTGTTGTGCAACATTCAATCAATTAGGTTCTGAATCTCAGTTTTTTTAAAGATCTCTGTTCATTTTAAGTTATAATAGCTTCCTCTTTTTTCAAATCTTTTCTGGATGTTGGTAGGCAAAGTTGTCTTATGAGCTTTATACGTAATTTGCAGAATACTGTAAACTATGTTAACTCTATATCGACTTCTACTGATGAATCTTATGGCTCTTTTTTGTAAAATGAAAACTGAATGGGTATATGTTTTGCTAGCACTTCCCCAAACTTCAACACAGTAGGTCAGATATGGAATGATCACTGATTGATCTTCCGTGAGTAAAGAACTGCTGTGTTTTTTTGGTCCAGCAGCTTGAGGAGAGTGAGATGTCGTCACTCTAGTGGATTGCATCACATCTACTTTAATTGTATCAATTATTTATTGTTCGAGACCAAATAGCTTTAAACCAGGTCCTGGTTAGTTTGTAGTTTGTTAGAAAATGTGTAAATATAGTACTTTACATCTGGTGTTTACTTTGTGTCAGGCAACTATTTAACATTTAGGCAAATTAGACCAGTATCGGATCCAGTAGACATTGTCTGTGGCTTATGACAGTATTTGTACAGTATACTGCATGTGTCAAAAAAATGTTGATAATTGGCTTTTAATTGTTTTCCATTTGTGTCCATAAAATGTTTTTGGAAAGTTTGACTGTCTGAATGAACTTTTTCTTTTTTTCCCACCAGCTAAACCTTGCATCTCACTCAGAAGGAGAGAAGCCAGTCTCAATGCAGGAAACACAAAGCCCTGCTCCGCAGGAAGACATTCCAGCCAATCAGGTTGCTCCTGATGTGGTCCCCAGTCCTGATCCAGCTCCGCCATCAGCTCCTGCCCTTGCCCATGACCCCACGCCACCCCCCCAGCGAGAATCTGAGGGAAGGTCTGTTATTGATCCTTACACCTCTTTCATGGACACAATTTATACCTCCTTCCTTCAAGTCAGTGCTAAAGAGCAGGAAGATGGGGCCCTCTTGGGGCCATCTGACCCCACTTCACCCTTCTGTGCCTTACCGCCGGTTTCTTTCCCAGTGGAGCACCATACCCCATCCACCCCTGTCCCAACTCTGCCGCAGGCAAGTGCCCCAATCTCTCTAAGTCCTCGTAGGGCTTGCTCCCTCCGTAACCCAGACCTTTCCCGACTCAGCCTGGAAGCAGCAGCCCATTCCCCTGCTCAGGGGACACCCAAACCCAGTGAGGACGGGTCTACGTCACCCTTGCACAGGAAGCCAGTCATAGTAGAGGGACATACCCACCCAGAGCCTCCTATGCCACCCATATACTTGGAGGAGGCTAAGACGGACTGTCATGGGCCTGCTGCAGCTGCGTGCCCTTTCGTGGAGGCAGGTGGGGATAGGCAGGGTCGTATTCCCCATTCAGGGTACCTCAGTCCCATGGATGGATGCAGTGTGAGGCCCAGCGAGGAGACAGCTGGGACATTGTTGCACACTGAACAGGGGAGGGTGAGTGTCACGTTCCTCTGTTTTCTTTCAGCTCAGGCACAATTTCATATCACAAATTGAGACAGCAGGATTTGGATTTTTCTATCAACCTCAGACTGTAAAAATAGATGAATTAGTATTGTAATGAACTTGAGAGGCTGCATTTTATATCAGTGATGGATGCTTTCACTGTTGGGTTTTTGTAATGCGATTTCTGTTTTCACCTTCTAAGGATCAAGCAGGAACAGTGGGCGGAGCCAGAAGAGGAAGGAAAAGGAAACAAACGTAAGTTCTCTTTTTAATGGTTCATTTCTCAGACATGTAGACAGTGGAATAATCTGAATACATTTATTTTCAGTAGAAATTGGAGATGGGCTCACTGAGCAAACACTGTAATCTTTAGTACTTTAGACAATATTTTAGTTTTGCTAATGATTCATTACAACTGTCTTATCAAGCATATTTGGCTTTATCGTCCTGTATTGAGTACTAATGTGTTTCTTACTTTGTTTGTTAGGCTACAGAACGTGTTGGAGGACTTCAGAGACATGGATGCAACAGCACTAGAGGAAACCAAGGCTACAGTAAGAGCCATTTCCCCTGCCGCGCCTCACAGATCGATCAGTTTAATTATCAGCAGTGCTGGTTGCCGATTAGCTTTCAAACCTCCAGTCTTAAAATAATGCTTAATTTGAGACAATGTAGGTTAAGATGATCTGCTTTTGAAGTTATTTTTATTCTTTCCTGCGTAACAGTTCAACTAAACCAGCTCGTGGTGCTCTGAAATAAGATGGTACTAGAACCTTCTACTGTAATGCCATTAAATCGAGCAACAAAGGTTAATATCAGAACATTGGTATCCATGTAAACATAGTCACTGTTTTCAAGGTCAAGAATGGAACTTTAAGGTTCCTAAGAAATATCCTACAAATGGTGAAAACAAGACACTGAATCAGCAGCTGGAGGGTCGGAGTTCTATATTTACACTGCACTCTAGTTTCAACAGGGAATGAGGAGATAATCCTGACTGACTGTACTCTCTCTCTCTCTCCCTCCCTCCCTCCCTCCCTCCCTCCCTCCCTCTCTTGTTCCAGACAGCACTGCTGAAGCCTGAGAGGTCGGTCCGCGGCAGGAGGCGGCGAGGCGCCAGGTCTCAGAGACAGTGATTGGTGGAGGGAGCTGTCAGTCAGAGCTGTGTGCAGCAATCATAGGCAGCCCTCTACCCCCCCCCTCCATTTCTCCACCATCATCACCACTGTTTAGCCCTTTTTCTTATTAATTAAACTGCACTAATATGTCGTTGTCATGTCAACCATTGTTATGGCAACCACTATGAAAAACGCATAGGAGAGAGATCTAGTCTGAAAATTAATTTATAAAAAAAGTCCCAAAAAATTGAAGAGAGAGTTTGTGGATACTTTTTCACTTAGGTCTTCTCTTAGGTCTAGTTCACAAAATAATGGTTGCTTGACATTGTGATCAGAGATCTGTTAATTATGGTTGGTGTTAGATTTATGTCAGTGAGAAAATACAAAAAATAACAAACAAGTACTGTTTTCTTCTCATCAGTGTGTAACTGTGAGTCAGGATAAAGCCCATCTACTTGAACGATGCTCTCTGTTGAAAGTGTGTGTGCACATGTGTGGAAGTGTATGTGTGTCTTTTTATGTGTCTTGAGTGTGTGTTGGACAACAGTGCTATTGCTGAGCCCCTCGCTGTCCAATCATGAGTTGAATTCTCGTACACAAGACCCAGTTCATTAGTGAGGTAAAGAAATGCACAGCAGTTGTATTTCAAAGAATTCATGAAGAAAGAAAGAAAGAAAGAAAGAAAGAAAGAAAGAAAGAAAGGTGCTGGAAGAATATGAGAAGAACCAGAGTTTTTTGTTTTCCTTCCTCAGGATGAAATAACCTTTGTATGGGCTAAGCCAAGGAAATAATGTGGTTCACTCTATCAGGTTTCAAGTTTACATCGGCCACTTGTCACATGTTTTTCTAATCCTGATTCCACATCTTGTCAAGATTTCCCATAATGGTTTATATATCACTAATAATCTTATGAACTGAGAAAATGTTAATTCTAAATTTGAGTTTTTTTGTACAACTGTTTGAATCATGTCATAACACATTAATTTCCCCCCCTAAAGAGCAGGGAACAAGTGACTCTGACCACACCTACAGGTTTTGAAGTTTGCAAGGTCCACAACTGAATCTGAAACAATTCAGAAAAAAACTTTGAGCACCATTTACTTCACTTTTGTAACCCACTTAAATTTCACATGCTGCGTTACTTGTTGCTGTGAAGAAATACTTGTGGCTGTGGTGTGATGGAGACTATGTAATTATCTGTTGACTTAACACTCACCCAAAACTTTCACCCCCCAGCCACGAGGTACATGTGTGGAGAGAAAAAAAGAAGGATTTGATTTTGAAACTGAACATGAGCTCAGTTTATAGAAAGAACAGTATGTCTTTGGAGTGTATGAATGAATGGCTGGAAAACGTAAGACGCAGAGAGTGATAATGTCCTACGTGGATCTGTTGAGTCCGTGTGTTACTGTGGATTTGGAGTAATATCCTCCCTCTGTCTCATGTCACTGTTTGAGCTCTCCTCCACACACTGCCCTGCCCCAAGAGTACTGGCATCACTAGCTGTATTTAAAAAAATAAATAAAAAAAAAAAGAATAAAGAAAAGTGAAAAAGAAAGCAGATTATGCAATTTCTACACTTGGAGATTTGTACATATGTACAGTTAATGTGTTTTATTTTGATTTTATATTGTTAGAGAAAGAGACGAGAGAAAACAATGAATTGTGAATTTTTCTGGGAATTGTAATTAAGTATTTTTCTCATTCTACCCCTTTGCTTTCAATACTTATGTTTAAAAAGACGATTAAATTGTGGACTGTAGCTTTCTTTTTTATATGGGAGTCTTTTTTTATTTAATATTAAACTATTTACAGAAAATGTATCTTGTGTTGACGTCTCTTCAGAAAAGGGTGTGAGCAGCTTTATGATGCAGTTTATTTTGTATTTATCTGAATTTGCATTTACCTTGAACTTTGTTGAATATGCATCATATTGGTAAGATTGTTTACTGTTGGGACAAAATATATGAAGAAATCAGTTTGTAGTAATTGATAGCTTGGAAAGAATAAGGCATAGTCGTACACTCAAACTTAAAATAATCATAAAATTACAGGTATTACAGATCAAGAAAAGTTCCTCAAAGTCAACTGCATTTCCAAACCGAACAGACTTAAAACAAAAGTAAAATCACATAATAAATATATATACAAAATACAGAGAATAATAAGAAAAATGTTGAACATCATAATTAATTGAGACTTAAAATATTTTACATTAAAACAAAATCAAGGCTTGAATAATTCCTGCATCTTGATGATAAAAAAATCAGACATGTTTAGGGGATTGATGTTAATGACTAATTTGTTGCAGATCCAAATAAAAGTTTGGATCTAGTGACTATAAATGTGGCTCCATGAGGGGACTGTTGGAGGAGCTATAGATGCTCTATTGAGTAACATTCAAGTTTTTTCTGTTTATTTGTCATCAGTTTCTCAGCCTTGGGCTAAAGCACTTTTCAAGGAAACCAAAGACACTTTACATATATGAAGAATTACACTAAAGATGAAACATAACATCATTAGAGTTCATGAAGATCCTTCAGATGTGGCTCTCTGAGGTTTTTTTCCCCTGTTAAAAGTTTTCCCCTTCTTTAGTTGAGGGATAAGGACAGAGGATGTCGCACCTTGTCAAGCCCTTTGAAACGAATTGTGATTTGTGGATATGGGCTACATAAACAAAATTGAATTGATTGATAGGACTCAGTGATGCTGCTGCACTGTGAGGCCTAAACTCGTTTTTTCAATCAAAAGTCCTCACTGCCCTCCCATGACGGTGTCTTGTGTCTTCGAGGACGCGCAGTCAGCCGCTGGAGAGGGGCCAGAGTATGACTGTATGAATGAGTGGTTGCATCATGGGGCCTGGTGGCTGCCTCACGCAAACTAATCATGTCATCCTTCACCTCTCTGCTCGGATGTGACGCTGTGGTTTCCGCCAGCCCGTGGAAAGGAGGAGGGAGGGATGCTGAGCTGTGATGCTGATGCTGTGGGTACCACTTTAACGAGACGGATGCAGACCACGCCCTTTCTCGACCCGCCGACAGAGGGCGCTGTGGCGAGCCGAGCACCGTCCTCATCATCTTCATCAGCAGCTTTACCTCTGTGTCCTTCCAGCAGCAGCTCACCTTCAGCCGGACACACGCACGTCCACCGCCGCGCCCGCAAAAACACACGGAGGATAAATAGCGATCGTCCAACAGAGGAGCCCGAGCAGCACCAGTGTCGGTGGTTGTAATGATGTAGCGGGTCGTTTTACGGTTTGACTTCAACATCCAGCGCCTTCGCCTCACTGCGACACGGAGACACCGTCCAGCTGCGCACAAATACATCTGCAGTCGATCTCAACCCAAACCGCCCGGCCCGTCCCGCGGCCTCCTCTGCACCAAGAAGGTCCAAGTGTCTGCGCATCGCTTTCCCCGAGGCTCCACATCCGCCTCCAGCAGCATCTTTCCTGCAGAAAGCAGCGTCCTCCACCAGTTCAGTCTGCGCCATGGCCGATGTCCCAGCGGAGTGCAACATAAAAGTGCTGTGTCGCTTTCGTCCCCTCAACCAGTCGGAGATTGTCCGGGGGGACCTGTTTCTGCCCAAATTCCAGGGCGATGACACCGTCGCCGTCGGGGTGAGTATATGAGCGGAGGCGCTTTGTTGTGCACACGCAGGCCCCTCATCCATAAATCATCAGCTGGAGCCTGAGACATCTGTTTGGGTGGTGGGCTGTGCAGCAAAACCGGATCATCGGTGCAGCACATGGGAATATTACCCCCCCCCCCCCCCCCCCCCCCCCCCTCATCTGTAATCTGTCTTTACATGACAAAGCAAAAAATACTTGCAATGTTGTTGTCGTGCGTATTCGGGCCTTTGGAGATCTGCACTCAATGATGCAGGCTCTGATGAACTGTAATGAAATGTGTCACCAACATCAAATCATTCACTAGTTGTATTTTACTGCATGGACATAAATCATACCTGAGTGCTTCTGACTCATAACACACATCTATTGCAACCTTATAATTAAAATGATTGCTAATGAATGACAAATCTTTTTCCAGGGCCTCATCACTCTAATGATTACGTTTATTATCCTCTTACTGATTAATTTCTCCGATATGAAAGGAGAGTCTTTGTTGTTAGTCAGCAGATGCTGGCAGAAGGTCTCAGGTCAGTGATGATGTTACATAGACTCTGGGTGGTGAGCTGGGTGGACCGAAACCTGACCATACTGTTTTTCCTTCATGCTGAATGTGTGGATTGTCTTTCAATTTAAAAAATAATTCAGTACTGCTAACTTGTTATGAATGATAAATCCTTTCAGGAAACCACAATCCGATTTTGGTCAAAACTGTAAGAAAGACAATTAGTAGAATTTTTCAATTGGAAGTACGTGCTGTTTATTCATATTAGCCTTATTCAATATACGTCAATGAAACAAACTCTCATTTCCAGAAGAATTCTCAGGACAGGTTGACTTCCATTGGAAACAAACTGAAATAGTCCCACTTCTTGTTTTTGCTACGTAGTTTTAGTTTTTCAACTATAGGCAGAAAGGGTTTGACAAATGGAGATTTTCTACGTAGATGTATTTGAGAATAGTGACGACGCCTTTGCTTTGCGATTTGCGGTTACATTTGAAATTCAAAATATTGACATTGAATTGATCCCATGCTGAGATACTTTCAGTTTAAATGAGGTCAATATACAGTTTTGGAGGCTCGTCGATCAATTCCAATAAATTATGTGTGAGTTCAGTTCATTAAAAAATGTGGCCAGATAGCATACTACTCTGTTTTATATAATTTTTGCACACATATGTTACTGGTGGTCTCTCTTGGTGGAGTTTTATTCTTGACCGTGCAACTCGTGTGTGACGAGGTTTAAAGGAAACGTAAAAATCTATACAGAGCTCAAAAGAGAGGAATAGTCAGCTTTCGGTCAAATGTAGTGAAATGGAGGAATAACATTGGAGGAATACCGTTGGGGGAATATCGTTGAAACATCCTCCTGTGCCAATGGAGACATTTGGACCTGACCTTCCTCTCTCCTCTCAGCATGATGCTGGACAGTAGAGCCAGAAACTGATCTCTCTAATTGCCAGAGGATCAATAATCATTAAACGAGCTCATACATCACTTACTGACCTGCTTTCTCCTTTCTCTGCCTCCACCCCCCTGCCTGTTTCTCTGCCCCTGTCTTTCACCAATCTCTTATTTCTTTCCTCCCCTGTTGTCTCTCCTTCGCTCATCTGTCTCCATTTTTATGTCTCTTTCTGTTCCTCCTCCATCCGTCCCTCCCTCCACTGCCTCTCTCAGTGAAATCACCCTGTCATGGCGGCAGATACAGAAGAGATGAATCAATCTGTTAATGACATTTCATAGGGCTGGCTCGTGTTCTGGCAGCTCGTGTTATTGTGTTGCATTGTGGGCCTGTGTATCAGATGGGAGGGTGACATTCAGAGGCTTTAATGGCCTGGTTTATGCAGAGATGGAGCGTCAGGGCTGAGTCACGCGTCGGTGTGTCTCACAGAGGTTGTTTGTGTTGTAGGTGGAGCTGATGTATTGGGGACACATTTTGAAGTAAACAAAACATATTCCTGTGGATGTAGCCTCCACCATACGCTGTAATGGTTAAGATATTTAGTTTTAAGTAAATATGTTATTCTTCATGCAGTTTTTACTGAGCTTTAAAGTAAATTCATGTCAGTGCACAGTGTGCAGTAGCTTCATTAGTCTGTGTTTAATGACTGGCTTCCTTGTAATGTGCACAAGTTGTCATTTTCACACAACATATTCAGTGCTGAAGCGAGTAGCAGTGGTAGGAAGAGAAGTCCTGTCTCTTCACATAGCTACTGCAACATCTGTAAGACAGTGTTGCTTTTTTGTAGAGTTAATTCATCCGTCAAAAGATGAATGAATTCTTTGCTCATATTCTAAATGATTGGGTTTCGACTGCTCTCCTGTGTTCTGCCAAAAGTTAAATGAGAAGATTAATCTCATACGTATCTGTAATATTAATGCAAAACTACAACCAGGAGACTGTTAGATTAGCTTAGTTTAGCACTAAGGCTGGAAATGGGGAAACATCCAGTCTGGTTCTCTCTGAAGATGAATTCATGTTGTCGCCACTACAAAACGAACTGAAGCAACAAATAGGATGCAACGTGTTAGTGTGAGCTTTAAAGGTCCAATGAGTGGGGTTTAGGATGATCTATATCTGCAGAAATGTAACGTAATATTCATAATTAAATGTATTCATTAGCGTATAATCCCCTGGCTGAAACTAAGAATCATTGTCTTCTTGTTACCTTTGAAGGAAACTAACTCTAAAACTCTAAATCAGGAGCAGGCTGTTTTCCATCGAGTCCACCATGTTGCTTCGTCATGTTTCTACAGTAGCCCGGAGCAGACAAACCAATCACTGGCTCTAGAGAGGGTCTTTTGCATTAATGTGCAGTTACCTGAAGGCCACCATAGGTTCTCCCACACGCTTTGCAAGTAGAGGTTGATGAAGGGGTATTCCATTGGTTGCAATCTGCAATTTGGCCACTAGACATGATTAAATCATACACACTGAACGTCTTACTTATTTTCTCCCTGTGTTTCCAGTCTTTGTGCTAAGCTAACCGTCTCGTGGCTGTAGCTTCATGTTTATCTTTCAGCAGCTTTTAATAACTCCTGGCAGTAAAGTGAATGAGCATACCAATTTGTCTTAATAAATGAACCCACTGAGTTACAGATGCTAATGTAACAGCTCATTAGGAGCATAGACTGTATATAACTGTGGTTGACACATCTCCACTTCCAGAAATGAAGAAATACATTTGTTTTGTGTTTTCACACGACAATAGCAATATATTGTTTTGGATAATAGCATAAATATCTTCTTTTTTTTCAAGAGAGTTGACAAAGGTTTGAAGAAGCACTATTTTAGATGAGTGTACATCCTATTCCTGGTGTCTTTATATTCAGGCCAATGAGGATGAGTCACTGACCACCTCACAGAGCTGACATCATTTCCCAAAGCTAACACAGAAGACTTGCTTTCGGGGGAAGTGTTTTAAAACAAATAGATTTTGTTTCAGACAATACATTACAGTTACTATACAAAATCTAAGTTGTTGTCATTCCAGTTACATCATGGCTAACACACTCTCTGTTAAAGAATTCAGACATATAAGATTAAATACAGAATGATTATTTAAAACCTGGAAATTGTAACACAGTTTGGTGAAGAACCATATTCTCTCATATGTCCCTTTATTAACTGTGTTGTTGTTCATGTTCCTCACAGGGGAGATCCTATGTATTTGACCGTGTGTTTCCAACCAACACCACCCAGGAGCAGGTGTACAACACCTGCGCCAAGCAGATTGTCAAGGGTATTTATGAATAGCTTAATTCCCAATATTAAAAAGTACCTCAAATATGCACTGTGGTCTCATTTCTTGTTTATTGTCTCGTAGATGTGCTGGGTGGCTACAATGGCACTATCTTCGCATATGGACAAACCGCCTCCGGGAAGACTCACACCATGGAGGTGCACTTTTCATTTAACTAAAAAGATGCAGTGTCTGGTCATTTTATAGAATAACAAATGAACACTTTGAACATGTCTTCACCAGATTAATTTTAATGTTACTTCAACCATTGGAAAATGACCCTGTCTTCTCTCATACTGGATTTTAGTTTTGAATGACACCATGTATTTCATCTGTACTAATTGATTCTCTGTCATTATATATATGTGGTTATGACAGAATGTTCTTACTCTCCTTTACTTTGAATTAACAGACATGATCATTTAATATCATTATTGTTTTAAGTCCCCATTAACACCCAGTGATACTTTTATCTGCAGGGCAAACTCCACGACCCTCACCAGATGGGTATTATTCCTCGCATTGCTGAGGACATTTTCAACCACATCTTTGCAATGGATGAAAACCTTGAATTCCACATCAAGGTATTTGATGAATTAATGTCTTATGTTGTGTTATTGTGTCAGTTTGTGAATCCTCTTTATCCCGTTTTTTTAAAAATGTGCTCCACTGTCTCCTTGTATTCACAGTTCAGTTTTGTTTTTGATCAGTAAAATAATTATTTAATGTTTGTCTCTTGAATTTTTATGCTATAAAACACATAAACATGAATTTTTGGGGGGGTTTAATAAATGTCCTTCTTCCTCAACAGGTTTCCTACTTTGAAATCTACATGGACAAAATCCGTGACCTGCTGGATGGTTAGTGCTTATAAGTACATTGAGTTTCCAGACTATAATAATGTATAATGCACCACCACAACTATTTATTTTAAATAAAATAAATAGTTTTATTTAACGCACTATTATAATTCTTCTATAATATAATCCTATATTTAACGCACTATTATAATCCTTCTTTATTTTTCAGTGACAAAGACCAACCTGTCTGTCCATGAGGATAAGAATAGGGTGCCCTATGTGAAGGTTTGTGACAGTACTGTTTTACATTGGTTGAAAATCGGTCTTCGTGCTGCGTTAGATCTTCTGTATTAAATCTGTCCCATGTTCTGTGTCAGGGATGCACTGAGCGTTTCGTCTCCAGCCCTGATGAGGTCATGGATGTGATCGACGAGGGCAAAAATAACCGTCACGTGGCTGTGACCAGTGAGTCCATTTTGATATTTGATCACATTACTTGAATATTAGAAATCATCGTTACATATATTTAAAAAGAGTGCTCACAGTAAAACATGTTTAGCTCTTGACAATAGCAGTAAGTCTTCTTACCGCTCCACTTGCACATGAGAGCACGTGGTCGTGGTTTCTCGGCGGTGGCGCTCGCAGCTCGCCACTGATGCGTGAACCCATCGCTGAGTGGCCTGTTATTGTGTCCTGTTATGTAATCTTTGTGTTACAGTGTGTAACCCTATTCCAGATGCTTTTAACAATGTTCAAAGACACTTTACATTGGTTTAATAAAACACAAGCAAGTAAATTGCAGATTTTGTGTTTTCAGGTATCTCAAAAGACAAAATAATAAAAATACAATAAAGAAACCTCCTCTGAGAACTCTATAAGCAATAAAGCAGTATATTTACTGCCTTGTTTATTTGATAAATTAATATATTCATTTATTATTTCTGAGTTGGAGTGCTGAATTTGACCGCAGAGATGAGAAAAAAAAGGTGGGACCAGATGAAGGGACTCCTTCACTATAAATAAATCTCAACACAGTCCTTTCTTCAGAGTCAATGCATTTTGTGCCTCTGCTCACTGTGTTGGCTCGTCCTCGCCACAGACAGATTTTGGCCTTTTCGTTCAAAGTGATTGACTTGGCCTTTGTAAATCGTCTGTGCTGCAGGATACGAGCTGTGTGCAAACCTATCCAGGAAGGTGCATATGATGGACACTGCCAAGGTGCTGTCTGAGTTAAAGATACACAGAATCTGATGGTTTTTACATGCAGGTGATGAGCCAGTCAGAGTGATACTTTCATTCAAAGTATAGTTAATTGAATACAGGATCAAATTAAAGGCTAGTGCTGTTCAAAATGTGTTTACATCAGTAATGTAACACTGGAGTCAACTGACAGTTTCTGTGCAGACATCAGCACTGACTCATCTACAGAGTGTCTCTGGTCGTAGACTAGTGGGTCTTAATGGATTCACATCCAAGTCTTAGATCAATAGTCTGTTGCAGAGCGCTATAAAAGAACACTGGCGTTATAAATCATCCATCCATTGAACTGATCTGTTAGCAGTCTCTTACCAGACGGACCAATGAAACACAACTCATCCTCCTCATACTTCCTCCTCAGCTCGTTCTGGTAGAAGATGAGTCCCTGCTGCATGTTCAAATTATATAAATATTAATATTGGTAATTATGTGATGAGAATCAAATTCGACAACAATCCAGCCTGACGAGTTGGATGAATGTACGCAGCAGCGGGCCAGATTTAGTGAGAGCATCTCAGTCTGTTTCCTGTCTGTGCTTGCTGACTCACCGTGCTGCAGAGGGGTGGGCTGATAGCAGACACTGAGCTCAGGCCCTCAGATATCATCTGTGGAGAAACCTGAACTCTCTGACTCTGAGGACGCCCAATAAAGCTACAGGCATTCAGATCAGTTTTATCTGCAGTGGGAGTGGGGACTTATTTCTGCCTCAGTGGATGCTTGTTAAAAAGGATGTGCATATCAAATACCCATGCACTGCTCTAAATTCTCGAACATAAATGGGAGGAAAAACTTGGCATGATCGTAAACACTGCTGATACTTAACAGGAGAAAGTCACATAGAAAATAGTTTGTCTGTTATAAAACATCTATGTCCTCATTGATTTAAAAAAAAAGTTAAAATCAGAGTAATTACTGCCGTCTGGTGGCTGAATGTTTATAGTGAACACACAGTCCATGGTTCGATTCCAGAACTCGACCTTCGCTGCATCTCATACCCTTCGTTTCCTGTCTGCACCTCTGCAGTTGACAAATAAAGGCTTGAATAACATAATCTTTAAAATATACGTCTTTAATTACAGATGGTCAATGGAGGTCCCTCTTTCAATTTCTACTGTGAGAATGTTTTTTCCTTGGTTAATAATAGAATTCCTAAATAAAACAAGGCTAAAAGTCTAAGGTGATTATATCTCATTCCTGAATTCTTGACATTCCCTATAAAATACTAATTTCAACACCAATTGAAGAAGGAATTTGTACAGTAAATTCTACGACTGCACTCAAACCTCTGGTGTTTGTTTCCCCGACTGTTTCTGTCTTTGTTCAGACATGAACGAGCACAGCTCCCGCAGCCACAGCATCTTCCTGATCAACATCAAGCAGGAGCATGTGGAGACTGAGCAGAAGCTTTGTGGGAAAACTCTACCTGGTCGATCTGGCTGGCAGTGAGAAGGTGGGAAACACTCTGCACCACCTGCAACTCAACCTGACTTACAGAGTTTTTGTTTTTTAACATTTGTTTGGTTCTGATTATGTTTCCTCCAGGTGAGTAAGACAGGAGCTGCAGGAGCCGTCCTGGATGAGGCTAAAAACATCAACAAGTCTCTCTCTGCTCTGGGAAACGTCATCTCTGCGTTGGCTGAGGGCACGGTGAGTCACTCCCACCCAAGCCCCCTCTTTCTTTACAGAGAGTCAACGGTGATGCCATGTGCTTCTGATTAAATTTTTACATTCAACAAATTATTTTGGTGACTTTATCTGTCTTGAGCCAATATATGAGACATTTATGTACTTGATGTAAATTAGACGATATATTTCCTTATTTTTATTTTAGTTTAATATTTGTGGAATCTGACAAAATAAACTGAAACGTGGAATTCTACATTCCTACAAATGGGACTCCAGATAATGTGGCAAATCTCCATCTCATTTCTGAGACTCATGTACTGCAGCTCTGTCACTTTTCTTATTTCTGCCAACTCAACATGTTTGACTGTCAAACACCAAAACTGTCCCTGGTATAAGATTAGTTCAATCCAGCACAATCAATGTATCCTCTTCTTCTCTCCTCCTCTCCTCCTCCCTCTGCGTCTCTCTTCCTCCCCCCTCCTCTCTCTTCCTTTCTCCTCCTCTTCATCTCTCCTCCTCTTCCTCTCTCCTTCAGAAATCTCACGTGCCGTATCGTGACAGCAAAATGACCCGCATCCTGCAGGACTCTCTCGGTGGCAACTGTCGCACCACCATGTTCATCTGCTGCTCTCCCTCCAGCTACAACGACACAGAGACCAAATCGACTCTGATGTTTGGCCAACGGTAGATACCCCTGTAGAGTCCATGTATCTTTGGAAAGACACCATGCTTTTCAGAATAAAACATAGTATATTTGAAATAACCTCTACATTGAGCAGGAAAACAAACTGAAGCAGGATGGTGACCATGTTTGACTAATATCAAGACATGGCAGGTTCTAACTTACACTGCACCCTTCATTATCATTATCATCACAGTCACTGATGACTTAGTAGTTTCACTCATGAGGAGGAAAACAAGGAAGAGTTCTAATCTAATTTGGATTGAGATCAAATAATCTGATTATTTTTTTTTAACTCAATGGAACCTTTTCTGGTTAAGTAAAGGTTTAGAAAATGTTTAGAATTTAACTCAAGGAAAAAAGGAATCCACAAAATGTGATGCATTTTTTTTCCGCATCTTGCTGTGTTGATTATTGTTCCCTTCTCACAGTAAGTAGGCCAATGAGCTATTTTGGGCATGCCCTAAAATCCAAACACAGTAGATGCAGATGCTAAATAACACTGTTGAATAAAACCTATTGCACTTATCATCAGTGGTGGAAAGTAACATGTTAATGTACATATCAAAGTACATTTACTTAAGTATTGTGCCCAAGTACAATTTAGAGGTACTTCATATTTCATAGGGAAATATTGTATTTTCTATTCCGCTACGTTTATTTGATATATTTATTGACAAGGTTGAACTTTGAACTTCTCCACACATTGGATAATATAAAACACACTTTTTATGATTAAACCAGTAAATGCAGCCACATCTCAGATATCCATCAGTTGTGAACAGCTCCACCAAAACTTCTTATTGAAGTGGGTTTTGGTGAGATACTTGAAAGATGGGTGTATCAGTGACTCTATGTCTTTGTCACAGTGCCAAGACCATCAGGAACACCGCCTCCATCAACCTGGAGCTGACGGCGGAGCAGTGGAAGAGGAAGTTTGAGAAGGAGAAGGAGAAGAACAAGACCCTGAAGGATACCATCACGAAGCTGGAGGTCGAGCTCAACCGCTGGAGGAACGGTGAGTCATCGATATTTTCCGACTGACAGACTTTCACGAGAAGCCTTGTTTCTGCACCATAACAGCAACTCTACTGCACATGTTTAAATGTCCCGTCGTACCTTCATCCCTGCCTTCAGGAGAAGACGTGCCTGAGACAGAGCAGACTACGGCAGACGTGGTGATCCATACTGTGGAGGAGCGCCCCATTTTGGACAACGACACCTCCTCCATTGTGGTCCGTATTTCCGAGGAGGAGCGTCAGAAGTATGAGGAGGAGATCAGGAAGCTGTACAAGCACCTGGATGACAAGGTTTGACTCCTGAGACTTTTGGACCCAGCCCTTTGCTGCGTGTCTTACACCACTTGTTCTCCTATTTCAGACTTTCTGGCTGTATAAACAACAAATAGAAACAACTCATGTCTCACTTTTCAATTGAATGGTGTATGTGCAGATATTACTTACTTATATTATATTTCAGAAGATAATAGTTTTATAATCAAAGATTATACAAACCCCTGAAACGTATTATTCACTGAAATAAATTACTGAAAAATATTAGGCAAGATGAATTTGTCTGTGTCACGGCTGTTTATACACTCATGGTAGTTCTCCAGTGTGGGTGGTACTGAGGTTGGATTTTCTATCAATAATACAGGATGATGAGATCAATCTGCAGTGCCAGTTTGTGGAGAAACTGAAGCAGCAGATGCTGGACCAGGATGAGGTGGGTACACGCAAACACACACACACACACACACACACACACACACACACACACACACACACACACACACACACACACACACACACACACACAATCCCAGAGGAAATGCTAGAATACTAACCTAATACAATACAAACCTTAAAGCTCATCTAAATCATAATCACACATTTCAAACTTAAAGCCTCTCTATATGTCTCCCTCTCACCGACACTCACTTTGTTTCCCTCCCTCCAGCTCCTGGCCTCATCCCGTGGGGACGGGGACAAGGTCCAGGCTGAGCTTGGCAGGCTGCAGGTGGAGAGTGACTGTGCCAAGGCTGAGGTGAAGGAGGTGCTTCAGGCTCTGGAAGAGCTGGCCATCAACTATGACCAGAAGAGCCAGGAGGTGGAGGAGAAAGGCCTGCAGAACCAGCTGCTGGCCGACCAACTGGCCCAGAAAATGGTATGTTTTAAGAGGTATGGTGTGTATGTGTGATGAAATCAGAGGCTGGAGGTGCAACAGAAAGATCCAGTCGCTAGCTGACTGCACCACGGAGACAAGCAGCTGCTGTAGCAGTGCAGTTTATCATGAATAAAACAAAATGCAGGAATTACATTGCAATCAGGTAATGGAGAAAACTCTTTAGGGCCTTTTTACTGAGTTTATTTTCTCCACCAAGGAGGTTTAGTCCCAGTATGTTTTTAGTTACCTCCATCAAGGAGATTTTTTTTGTTTGTTAGTTAGTTATCAGGATTATGCAAAAATACTAGAGGGATACAAGAGACATGGTTGAGTCAAAGAATGTGGTTTGAGTCAGCAAAGAACCCATTTAATTTTGGTGCAGATCCAGATCAGGAGGCTGATCCAGGAAAGGTTTTTGCAAGATAGAGATTCTGAGATTTCTACGAGAATAATTCATAAATTCTGATGACTTATATCCAGCATGTTGAAGGGATTGATATTTATGAGTGTGTGCAATTTGGTGTAAATGTGGTTTCATAAGGGGCCTTGGTGGAGGTATGCATTCTACTGAGTGACATTCTATTTTGTAAGTCTGTTCTGAACCTTTACCAGATATGGTACATGAATATATTAATTCTTTTTTTTACTACATAAACTGTATTTAGTTGCTGTGGACTAATATTTACTGCCACAGTGCTTGTATTTGATAGTTAGATACTATTATTAGTTGTATTCAAATTTAGATGACACATGCTTACATTTACTCGCTCCTGCTATATTTGATACTATTTTACCTGAAGGTGGCGCTGTAGGTAGCAACGTCATCATTTTAAATGGCCGTTTCTCAGTGGTCATGAATCTGACTCTGATGAAATCATACATAAATCATCCATATACAAGTCATAATGTTCCTCGACTGGTTTTAGAAATTATATATAAATTATAGCATCCATCACCAAGTCAGTGAGTTGTATGTCACTCTGTAGATCTGGATCTAGTTTGTTAGAAAAGTTACTGACTCTTCTTCTCTGTAACAGGCCAGTCTGATGGAGCTGGAGGCAGAGCTGTCTCGTATGCAGGAAGTGAGCGGTCAGCAGAGGAAACGTATCGCTGACGTCCTCAACGGCCTGATGAGGGACCTCAGTGAGTTCAGCACCATCGTGGGCAACGGCGAGATCAAGCTGGTGAGTGGAATCACAAGCGGTGACTGACGTTTCAAACAGAGTGCAAACTGATACTGATCGGAATCTCTCCTCCGACCCGCAGCCGGTGGAGATCAGCGGCGCCATCGAGGAGGAGTTCACCGTGGCTCGCCTCTACATCAGCAAGATCAAGTCGGAGGTGAAGAGCATGGTGAAGCGCTGCCGACAGCTGGAGATCATGCAGCTGGAGTGCCACCGCAAGATGGAGGAGACAGGGAGGGAGCTCTCCTCCTGCCAGCTCCTCATCTCTCAGGTGAGGGACAGAGGGAGGGGGACATGAAGGGATGGGACACCAATAAAGGGGTATAGCTTGGAAAAACTGAACCAGGCAAAATTGAGAAAGTGAAATGTATTTGTAGAGAATCTTCATGCTCATCATGGCTGGGTTTTAAGCCACCCTTTGTGATTTGATGTGGGTGATTGTGTTTGTGCAGCACGAGGCTAAGATCCGCTCTCTGACGGAGTACATGCAGAGTGTGGAGCAGAAGAAGAGGCTGCTGGAGGAGAGCCATGACTCGCTGAGCGAAGAACTGGCCAAGCTGCAAGACCAGGGTAACATGCAAACAGGGAAAGACTTAATATGCAAGCAAAATAAAACTGTACTGCTGTACTCTACATACTGTATGTTGGGAATTTTCTGTTATTATGTGTTAACTAAATGCTTCTTTCTGTCCTTTTTCCAGATAACTCCCTGCTTGAGGGGAAGGATGGAGAGAAGGGCGAGATTGAGGAGGGAAATGTGAAGGTAAGAAGATTTCTGAGTGGAGTATATTACTTTAAATTCCGACATGGGAACCGAGGAAATCAGCTTCAAAGAATGGAGAAGCGAGCTGGATTTGAAAGCTTCTTTTGAGCAGATCATTTACACAGTTACAACTCAAATATTTTCAGTAAGATCTTGGGCCCCTATTTAGAAATGAGAGTCACCATGACAACTGAAATGTCTCATCCCTGATCTATGTATCATGGGATTTTTATGCTCAGCAAGTCAACAAAAGCTGTAATATAATAAATGTACATGTCATTTTTCCTAGTTAGTTATTTCTTTTCAACATATATACATTTACATTGTCTGTAAATGTGTAATATCACACGTACTTTAGATCACATTTTTTTGTTTGATGTCCTTCCTCCTATTCAGCGTGCTTTCTCCACCTATGTCACTCCAATGTTCAAACTGATTTTGTGGATTTAAATTTTATTGTATTTTCTGAGAGACTTTGTGCATGTGCTCTTTAATAAATGCAGAAGACTGTCCGTCAGCAGGGAGATTCTCACCGCGGCCTCCATCACAAGCAGCTGACCCGCCTGCGGGACGAGATCAATGAGAAGCAAAGGGTCATCGATGAGCTCAATGAGTCCGTGACCATCTTTATTTATTATTTCTATCTTTACACAAAGATAATACTTATAAGATACTTTCTTCTTAATAGTCCTTATATACTATTATCATTAGGATTCATAATTTGCTCATATTCATTTGCTTTCTCCTCCTGAACATGTGTGTGTTCTCTACTCCAGTCGTAACTCTAAGATGGAGCTGGAGCTGGCTCAGGTTCGTGCGGACTTTGAGCGTCTGAAGAGTCAGGACAGCTCCAAGAGCGAGCGCCTGGAGGAGCTCTCGTAAGTATCAGGGCAATCCGTGTTCTCTGTACGGGTTAAAAACCACACTTGCTAGAGCAGATGATGAGACTCAGTACATGTTGGTGATTGGTGACATATTGAACAACACCTCTAAGGAAGACATTAAATATTAGGGGACTGAGTGGTAACAGTCCAGTCTACCTCAAGGATGCTGAACGTTAGGGGGCTTTAGCACCTCCTACTGGTGAGGGACAGCAACAACAAGGCAATACAGTTTTCTAAAATCAAGTTAAATAATCTTTAATTATATTTTCTAAAGTAACCTTTTGACAATAGCATAGTAGCAGTCCTAACATTCAGCCATTTAGTTTTTACTTTTATATTTAAGATGTTAGACATAAACTGATGTTGGTAATAGACCCTTAAGCTAAGTTGATTGTTTGCTTTTCTAAAACTGGTGTAAAATGTTGCTGGTCTTTCAAATCAATAGGAATAATCATTGCATAGACTTCATCTTAACTTCCCTCAACGCTGACCGACTTCCAGCGTCCCTGGTTTACCTCCTCACTAGATTCCAGCACAGGAAACTCAAAGCTCAAAACAAAATATTACAATGTTCTGACATATATACAAATACCGTCACGTTTAAAATGAGAGCTTTGTTTTTTCTGTCAGATTCCTGCATGAACGTCATGAGCAGACCAAACAGGACTTGAAGGGTCTGGAGGAGACTGTCGTGAGTAAAATATAATTACTTTATCTTTACTGCCTGCATCTGCTCTGAAACATTGTCCCCTGCTGCTGATGTTGTTTCTCTCGCTTTCAGTCGTGCCTTACCTCAGTCTGTCTCTCCTTCCCTTCATATTAACCTGTGTTTTATTTGACAGTGTCCACAGTTGTCTTCTTAACCTCATCTCAATCTGTCTGTCCTCCAGGCCCGCGAACTCCAGACCCTCCACAACCTGCGCAAGCTGTTCGTTCAAGACCTCACGTCGCGGGTTAAAAAAGTAAGCAGCTGGATAACAGGAGGCAGCGACTCTGGATGTTTTTTTTCATTATAAGAGGGTTTTAAGGAATCTTTGACCTTAATTCTGCCCACGGATCAACATCAGTAAAAATAACAACATCCTCAATCCCTCTCATCCTTATGACCTTTAGATATGATGTATGTGACACAATAAATTTACTTTAAATATAGAATAGCGGAATAAACAGTAAGTATCCAGAAGCCTAAAGAGGTTATATATCACCATGTAAAATACTATATGATTAACTAGTAACTAGCTAGGGGCATTTGACCTTTACTTTTTTTCTTTCTTGCAATGTTGTGGTCTATCACCGAGCTGTTGCAAAGCTCACCACCTTACTTTCTATTTTATTTCAATGTTTCTATTGTATTTTTCTCATCTTTTTGCTCCGTTGTTTGTTCTGCAGAGTTCCGAAATGGAACCTGATGATAGCGGGGGGTCTTGCACCCAGAAGCAGAAGATTTCCTTTCTTGAAAATAACCTGGACCAACTTACAAAGGTTCACAAACAGGTGAGCATCACATCAAGAGCATGAAACTTCAACTGTGACTTTCATTGATGGAAACATGGCTCGCAGTTTGCACTGCTTTTATATCCTTAGACTGGGAGACTGCTGTTTTCATTCCAAGAGACACAGCAGTAATTTGCTCATTATTTGTACAAAATAATTTACTTAACATACATTAAACATATTTTAAGTAAATTAAAAAAATATATAAGTGGCTGGAGAAGTCACAAATAGAATTGAATCAATTATCTTCTTCACATTATTGGAACTGGGGGGCTTTTGTGTATTTTTATATTTAATAAACAACTTGGTTTTTGCACTACATAGTTTTCTCTCCTCTCTCGAGTGTCGTTCTTTCTCTCTCACTCTGTCTCTCTCCCGTCCAGCTGGTTCGTGACAATGCAGATCTGCGCTGTGAGCTTCCAAAGCTGGAGAAACGGCTTCGGTCTACTGCTGAGAGAGTTAAGGCCCTGGAGACTGCACTGAGGGACGCCAAGGAGGGCGCCATGATGGACCGCCGCCGCTATCAGCAGGAGGTCGACCGCATCAAGGACGCCATGAGAGCCAAGAACGCCCTGCGCCGCCCCCACGCAGCACAGATCGGTACTGCACTCATTCAATCATTTTACTGATTATTTTGTTGTATTAGTAATGGGAAATATATTTACATTTTACAATTACACAGCTGAACCCTATCTAACATCACTTCATCCCGACAGCCAAGCCGGTGAGACCGAAGCAGCTGCCAATTTGCTCTCCCACAAACCCGTTCTACAGCTACATCCGTGCCACTGAACACGCCAACACCTACAGCAACGCCCTCTTCCAAGGCAGCGCGACACAGCAGAGCGCCGCCACCGCCACCTGCAACCCCAACTCTGTCCAGAGCAACACGTGAGTGTGAACTGTTCTACCTCTGCCTGATGTTACCCAGTGTTAATGTCAGGTCCATGGTCAGGCCTGTTCATCGCTAGTACTCAGGTGCAGTCCTGTCGAGATCTATTTGAGATTCATTAAACAGGCACATTTTTATATAAAGAAAGCAAACATACTGTATCATATGGACACACTGTATACAGTATTATCTGCTTTTGTTATTTCAAATGATTAAGGATCTTCATTTGTGAATTCACATACTGTGCCAGGGTTTTATTTTTTGCTCTCCTGTGTTCTACGCAGAGTTTCCACAGCACTGGGCTACAGAGCAGGCAGATATAATGGAGACACACTGGAGTCCTTCCCACTAAACATTGACAATGGTACCTGTATGCAGTCTAATGTTCATTTATGTATTTGACCGTAATATGTACATGTGTATTTGTATATGCTAATGTAGATGTATTTGATTATCAAATGGGTTTTAATATATCATTGTATCAATTAATTCAAATTAAATTAAATTTAAAAGTTATTTGTATTACTAAAGTAGTATTGGTATGGATAGTTTTTATCAATCAATAAATCAAACCACTCTTTTGTTACAGGTAACAACATCAGTGAAACAAGAGACATCAATGACAACAGGTGAGGACTTGAGCTGCTTCTTGTTTCTAGTCACTTGAACTGTTAGAATATAAACTCTATTCTAGATATTTTACTCCTAAATAATAATTTATTATTTTCTGTTGGAGACTTTGAATTGATGTGAAATGAAACTTGAAAATACTGGTCAGTTTGGCTGCTGTTCTTCATGGGGCTGATATTAAATGCGTCGTCCAGTAGGATTTATTTGCAGTAAATTATAATGAAAGAGTTGGTTGTGCACTGAGTGTGAAGTTTGTGCGTCCTTTGCATTAAGGAGTGATGTTCACTGTGGCAGCGAGGTGGATGATACAAACAGGCACTACATCGTTCAGCAGGAGACGGCTGCAAGTTAATCCCAGGGTAACTAACCACAAAAAGACACACACACACACACACACACACACACACACACACACACATACATACATACACACGTACACACACACACAAAGCAGGCTTTGGTTGCAGGTAAACAGTCAGTGTGAAGACAAAAGAGGCGGAACACATTGATCGAAATGCATCAGCTTTTAGATCTACATTTACATGTACTGTATCTACACAATATGCAGATAGCTATTACTCTATCGCTGTTTGTATTTTGTGTGGCGAAATGTTCGAAATGTGTGATGGACTGTAAACAGTGTAAACAACACACGGTGCTGTTTACACCAGAGGCCCCAAAATATTGGCCATTGCCTCGAGAGGTTAATTGTTCATTATCACAACTTCATGAATTGATGAGAAGAAAAAAATTTGAATGGAAACGAAAGAATAAAATAACCCCACTGCCCCACCACCCTGAACATCTTGTTTTCACTGACCTCCAGTGATTGAACTTCTCGTTCTGCTTCAGTGATGCACAGGTGTACTCCAGGACCCTGTGACATCACTGCTGGCTGCATAACAATTTCAACAAAGCACATTTCTGTCTGCAGCTAACTGCACTCAAACACCCAAACTCTGGGGGGTTCGATTTCATCAGTTTTATCAATTACAAATGATTAATATGATGTGTCCAAATAAATTTTTCCAAATGATGACCACCTCTTATTCTCTCTCTCTCTCCAGATGATGACCAAACACTGTTTCCACCCATGGACCCTCCCCTCCCATCTGCATGCAGCCCGTCTCCCTGTCCCTCCACTGCATCACTGATGAAGACGAAGATGAGGATCTGTAGCCCTGTATTCTAATTACTAGATGAAACCCCCCCCCCCCCCTTTCCCCCGGCTCTTATGGTGACCACCCTCATCGTCAGGTTTGGGATCGAGTCCACTCCAGTTCAGTCAGTGCAAGAAATACATCAAATCAGATGTTTTTATAGTTACAGAATAACCACCACGAATTTGACCACAATTTGTCAGAAGATGCCTGATGCTGATTAACCTCCCGAGGTGTTTGAACTGAGGTGGGTCTGACTCCATCCCTGAACACCTAGTACACACATGTTGTAAATAATAGTGCTGTATACTCCAGTAGAGGTTTTCGACCAGCAACTGTTTGTGTGAGCGCACAGCCTCCACCGTCCCCCGCACACGTCTCCTTTATGGCATCATGTGGACGACATACAGTAGGCACACATGACCTTTTTTCTCAGTCGTAAATAAGAGTATAGTGTAGTGCCAGCTTGTAACAGAAGACCCACACTCTTGATGCATGTTAGCGGGTTAGCTTTCAAATTGTTGCATGTCATGATTCCACTCAGGAGCTGGAATGCCGCGCGTGAAGCGTCTGATCGACTTCGACAGATGCCCCAGAAGGAGAGAGAGCTGGTTTCCCTTAATTCCGATCCTGGTCTCAGTGCTTTAAATTTTCTATTTTAAAATAAACGCCACTCCTTGGAGGGTGGTTGTGGCTGTATCACAGGAAATATTGAAAAACTACTACTTTTTATCTTAGAGAGAGACATCAGATGCAAAAATACGAGGGAAACCCGGCCCAGATTTAATGTGTATAGAGGAAACCTTTTGTAATTGCTTTCATACTGTGATGTCACAGCTGTACCATGCTATTGTACACTCCAGGTAATGCTGCCCATATGCATTTAGTGTTGCTCCCTGCGCTGCATCCCCACCTCGTGAGTCTTCTTCCCGAGCCTTAACAAGAGCTGGTTTCTCATGATCAATTTAACAGGCGGTCATGTGAATACATTTGTAATTGCTACCTCTGAAGCTACTCATTACACAGTATACTAAGATATCGTCTTTTCAATTAAGCAGATGTTTTTCGGACAATTTGCAACTTAGGTACAAAAACTCTGCATAGATGTTCTTCGTTATAAAGCAGGATCAGAGCTGGGTAGAAACATCTACATAAACCTTCTACTGCAGGAGAGTAACTGAACGTCTGGGTTCATTCATCACGTCAGCTCATATAATATCAAGTTCATTGTTAAAGGAGAAATGTACTACATTGATCCTCAAATATTTCCCTTAACGTTTTTAACTTTTGAGGCTGAAAGGACCTAATCTGAAGCTACACTATGGACTAACTTCTGAATTTTGGTTTAGGAACATCTCAGAACCTGTCAAGACTTTGTGGAGGCTGTTTAGTGATTCTAGTGTTTTTAGAATCAGATCGATCAGACGTCCGATGATGAAAAAAGTGTCTGTAAACTCGTCCCCGGCTGAGCAGCCACCAGTCTGGCGTGGACGGAGAGTTTGACAGATTGTTTGTTGTCAGGTCGTGCTGTAATTCTTCTGTTAAAAAATCCTGACCAGCCAATCAGGATAGAAGAAAGCAGCGCGTCGTAAGGTGGTGGGCGTGTTGGGACTGAGCAGAGTCACTGAATAAAAGGTCGGATTAGAGCCGACGTGGTGTTCCTAAATTAAAACAGCTTCTTTGTGTAGGAAAAGTCGGACCAAATTTAAATGATATATTGTGAAGCTGAATGTGCCTTCTACGATTATAAATAACAAAAATATGTGTAAATGAGAGAGATGTAATTTGGCGAGTTTAATTCAGCCTCTTTTACTATTTAAACAACACAATCTTTTATTTTCCAAACTATTTCTGGATGGAAACTTCCGTGTGTTACATTGAATGACTGGGTTTGTTCTCTTATTTCGCTCCAGGTACAGCATGAACTCAAAATGGTCATTGACAGCCTCAGTTATGATGCCACCACTCGGTCTCATGTTCTCACTGACATCTACAACATCTCAGGGCTTCACATCCACAATCACAGTGACCACGAGACACCACCACTGTTTTCCTCGGCAGATTCAAAGCTATGTGGCGGCAGATGAACAATCAGCTCAGTGTGTGTTCTTAAACAACAGAACAGGATGACGACTCTTATAGAAATAATGTAATTTCATACAAACAGTACGTAACATCTCCATTCTAGCTCATGACCCCCTAAATGAAATAGACCCTCAGCAGCACCCTGGTCAGACCCTACTGTACGTGTCCAAGCAGACCCTCTATTTGACATCATGTTTTAAGTGTAATAAATTATTTTAAACGAGGGGGAATGTGTGCTATATTGTCACCCGCTGTCCCACTGTCTGATTTCAACATATCTAAAAATGTATGTGCTATATATTGTTAATCTTGTAAGTAAAGTAGCGTGCCATGACATAGTGAAACGCAAAGGAAAGGTACGCGCTAACCTTGTTCAGAGAAACGTTTGTTTTATTTATTTCTGTATGCCGATACTGTAGCGTCGACATGACTGTGTGAAGAATCACCGTGCAAAATCTCTGTGTATATAGACTCATCACTATGCTGTACTGTACGTGAACCATTGTGTTGTAGTAAAAACTTCAATAAACTTGTAGAAAGGAGATTGTGGATGGGAATCATTTGGGTCCAAAGAGAACAGTCTGAATATCAAAATGCAGATCAAAATGTTTATGTTTCCTCTTAATATTAGAAACCCTAGAAGTCGGCGGATGTAACTCATTCTTTCCTGTTCTGTTTTAATGATAATTACTCTCTGTATGAACAGCCATCAGCCATGGTTCTTCTGCGGAAGTGATGAAAACCCCAAAGGAACTTGCTCTGCTCCCTATAATAAGCCGTTCTACATCTTTCCCATGAGAAAGGAAGCAGTGATGTAAACAGCAGTCATTCTGGAATCTGCTGCATGCTCTCACAATAAAACACATTCAGCTGGTGAGAGAAGATGATCAGAAATGTTAATATCTAAAGTATTAGATTATTATCTGGAAACGATTAGTTGCTTCTGAACAGGAGTAAAAGAAGAAAAGAAAAACACTACAGTTATTTCCTCAGAGTTATTATGCAGCTTTATCTGGAGTAGACTCTGATAGTGCTGATTCCCATAATTAACTTAGGTTTAAATAAATGCATGTGAAAGCTGTTACACAAACGGAGTCAATCTAAACTGATGTGTTCTAACTGACTAGTGATGTGAACACTATGTTTCTGCTTCACACACTATAGAGTATAAACATTCATCATAAATAGTTATTTACTTACTTTTGTTTCATAATGTGATGTTCAGAGGGAGGATAATGTTTTTATTTACACTTACACCTGTAGAAAAAGAGAGGACAGCCTCAGGTCATCAATGTAGAATAATAACAATAAAAACAACAACAATAATGGTAATAATATTATTCATAATTACAGACTCAGTAAAGATAATAACAAATAAATCATATGTAGTTCATGACAACAGTTAAATTGATTAATGAACACAAATATTCTCTGTGGTTGTGTTGTGTGTGTAAAGCTGCAATGTTAAATTGGAGTGAGTGATCCTATTGGGTGTCTTATGTGAACACGTGATGCTCAGAGACTCTTTTTTCTTGTTCTCTGTGGTTTCGGTCTCTTCCTCTCTTCTCTGTCTGTCCATTGATTTCCCACTGAACTCTGCGTGCGTCCCCGCTGCGCGCCCCCGCTGCCTCGTGGACAGACTGTGTGGCACCGGCAGGACGTGGTGACACCGCTGAGCAGCAGCAGCAGCAGGAGACGGAGGGGCCTCCACCTCCACACCTCCAGGTGCACGCACAGCCGGGCGGCGTCTCCGGTGTCCGCAGCAGCGTGTTCCCGCACCGTGTCCCGCACCGTGTCCCGCACCGGCCGCAGTCTGGACACGAAGGAAGCGACACGCAAGGTAGAGAGCAGCCGCATGCATGAAGTTAGTCAGTGTCGAGCTGATGATCGATTACTTCTATGGTCGATCATGTAGTTCATAGTTGATCTTAACATGGTGAAGCACAGAGTGATGTTACACTTCTGCTACTATGAGATGAGTGAGTTTGAAGTTGGTACAGTGGAGTGACTGATGATGATGATGATGATGAGGAGGAGGATGATGATGATGGTGGTGGCTTTTTGCCCTCTGGCGATTTCTTTATAAGATAATATTTGACGAACAGGTCAATGTCTCCTCCTGGTGCCTCAGTTTAAAAAGCCCAGTCCTGTCTGTGAATGTTCACGTCACCACAACTGTAGAAAATTGTGCTTTTATGTTGACACATACATGAAAAAGATAAAATAGTGTTGAGGCTCAGATGTCTTCATGTATCTTCATGTAACTTTATGTATCTGCAGTGTGCTACTGCTGCAGATCCTCCTCTGTGACTATCAGGCAGAAAGGTCAGTTGACTTCAGCATTATGTAATTACTTCAATCAATATTCATTTCCAATTTGATCACATAATATGCTGCTGCTGCACATGTTGTACAGTCACACTGAGATGGATGCTTTTAATTCTTTATTTCCAGTCAGCGATATATATTACAAGACATATCAGAGCATTATTGGACTGTTTCTTCTGCCGTCCACAGATTTATAACCAAATATAGGAACTTTGCAGATTTCCTGAGAGGAGAGCAATGATGATTATGTGCAGGTTAGGCTCTCGGTGGGAGAGAAAAATAAAATCATCTGTCTTCAAATGCTTCACATGTTTGACCCGCCTGGCCCAGAATTTACACAGTTTCACTCTGCACACTAAAAACTTCGGCTAATTTATGTCATGTTTTCAAATGATCATCAGCACCCAGAGGATTGTGTTTCTGTCTAATAGAGTTCACATCAATAGAGGATTGTTAAATCCATGTAGATCTCCTTTAATCAGGAGCTAAGGAGAAGGTGATAGATGAGACCTCCCAAATATGTGCTCTGCTGGCAGTCAGTTGGAAAAATGTTAAACTGATGATGTGATGACACACACACACACACACACACACACACACACACACACACACACACACACACACACACACACACACATGCTGGACAGTGTCTCTGGTGTGGATCAGAATTAGCTTGATTGAGGATTTGACTCCTCGTGAAAGAGCCAATTTTTTTTCATCTGTGCAGCTCTCATGTTCCTCATGGAGTCTTGTTCGTGAGATATTTGTCTTTATACTACAAATCCGCAAGCTTTAATGGTTCCAGTTTTAAAGGAAGTCAATGTTTCATGTCCCATCATTATGTCCTGTGTATGTGTGTGTGTCTGGTCCAGGTATTACCAATTTTGTTGGGACCTAAATCACATTCTGGGTGCTTGTCTTCCTTATCCCCATATAACGTAAATCATAAGAACATGTTGTTAGATTTTGTTTAGGCTGTGGTTGTGGTTCGGGTTAGTGTTAGGCAAGAAATAATTGTGGTAAAGGTTATAGTAAGTCTGTGGAAAATCTATGGAAAGTTCTCAGAAGTCATGGAGACGTGTGTGTGTGTTGGAATAAGTTCAAATATTTTTATATTTTAAACTTGAAATATTATGGCAGTTTATCTTCATCTTTGATTTGTTGAATTGGACTGACGAATCGTTTGTTTCAGCTTCACAATTGTAAAGAATTTATTTGAACCTTTTAAAGAAATAGTATTTATTGAGGTTTTTGGTTGTTAGTAAGTGCTTATTTATGCAACTTTAGATCCGTGAACTTGTGGTGGACATTTGTTTATTATAGGCGAAGCAATAAATGAAAAAAGTAATCTATAGATTAAAGTACAAGAAATAAGCGCTGTGGCCTTTAGCTGTTATTCCTAAAGTAGAGTGTAGCTGCTGTGTGACCTGAACTGTGAGACTTCGCTCCAGTAACCAGCTGTTACTGTCTGTCTGTGTGTGTGGCTGCGTCTTCTCTGCTCTGAGGCTTCTTCTCTGCTGTGTGGCTGAGGTTATAAATAAAGGGCTGAAGGTTTTTCTTTTTTTCCCCGTGTGTGTGTGTTGTTTAACCAGCTGCTGGGGACGTTTTTTTGTCTCCTCTAGAGTGCAGGTGTACTCGCTGGCCTCTAGATGCTGTTCTCGGGCCTCAGCAGCTCTTATACCACCCGGCTTCTTCCAGGCTGTTGTTTGTGTTGGGTCAGCATCACCTGTCCACCTCCGATTTCTGAAACGTTTTGCTGTTTATCAAATATTTGTCATTCTATGCTCATAAAGAAGAGTTTGAAACCAAAACCTTCACTCGGAGCAATAAAGAAATAGCAATATTACATTTATCGTCATAATTATCAATACCACTGATATGAAATGTTTTATTTTGAAATAATTTTAGGCCATATCACACAGCCCTTTATTCATAAAGATAAGTAGTAGTAGTAGTAGTAGTGTAAGTAGGTTTATATATAGGTAGTGGAAACATGACTCGTGAGTTTGAATTTGGTAGGGTTCTAATTTGTCCTATTTCCTGAGATGCCAAGAGTCATTAACACCTTGAATTAAGGAGGATCTCCTCTTTATCAAGCTCATGAGCCAGGGTGAAAATACTAGAAGAGGAGAGAAAAACCCCAGAAAGAACCAGAGTTTTAAGGTTTTTAGGCTATTTCTGATCTTTGAGCAGATGAGATAGTGTGTGTGTGTGTGTGTGTGTGTGTGTGTGTGTGTGTGTGTGTGTGTGTGTGTGTGTGTGTGTGTGTGTGTGTGTGTGTGTGTGTGTGTGTGTGTGTGTGTGTGTGTGTGTGTGTGTGTGTGTGTGTGTGTGTGTGTGTGTTCTTGTCTAGACAGAGAGAAGCATGGGAAAGTGGCCCCAGCTTTGCAGGGCAGACCACCAGCATAGACGGTCACAAACAGAGATACCAGGTCAGCATATACACTGTGTTTTAGCTGAATGCTCATTCAAACTCTTATGTCAAATCATAGCATCAGACTTGATGACATTTTGCTATATGCTTAATTGCAAGAGAGAACAAAACAGGATGAACTGGATTCACAAGTAACTAGAATGTCAATCAGTAAAGCACATATGCCTCCGCCAAGGTCCAACACCAAATTTCACACACTCATAGATATCAGAGTCCTTGGTCACACCAAATCTGCCAACATGTTTATTGAATTATAGTTTGATATTTTGGGAAATACACATATTTGTGTTGCTTAGACCTGAATGAGAGGACTGAAACCAGACTCACATCTTTTCAGTAAATGTGAAGCTGAGTGAGCAGAACAAAGACTGCAAGCAGGGGAACAGTAATAAAATCCACCACGACAGACGTCTGGTCTAATCTATCTGTTCTCTCTGAATGTTAAACTATTCATTGACATCAGGGATTAAATTAAGAAACAACGTAGAAAGTGCCTCACAGGAAAATGTGCCTCTGTTGCAATTTGTTACTGATGTGATCTCCAGCTTCTTTTTTCTCCAGGCCTGCTGTGACCTGACATCGTAGGTCAGAGTTGCACGTGCATCATATGGGCGTCACAGCATTAGTACCAGCCCAAGGAACAAGTACTGTATGAGTCAACATAAAGGTCTGTATAAGACCTCGCCAGCATGCCGGAGCTGGGTCAAGGCCATGGATGGATTTGACTTTACTATAGACTGGTTCAGTGCCCTGCCTGATTCGAATGGGCTGTTCAACTTGGCCTGTGGTGATGCTGGTTGCAGTTCAGCGAAGCTCGACTCAGAATGCAGAACCATGAACTGGAGAAGTCAGTTGTCGTTGCCATTGTCGTGAACACATTTGTTGTCGTGATCAAAAACGTTGCTTGCATTGATGAGTCTATTAATATTGAATGTATCACGTAATCCAAATCACACCAAGTTCGACAGTGCACGTCCGTGGGCCCTTAACAATACACATACCATGTGTGAAGCAGATAATATAGACAGTTTTTAAGATATGTAAGCCACAAACGCACACACACAGATATCTGGAATTATTAGACAGATAACAGCAGCTGGTCAGTAATGTACTGCTGCAAGATGTAGGCATATTATCTGGAATAGGATTTAAAAACTAAACTTTAAACCCAGTGTTTTGCCAAATTTATAAACTGTAGCGGTTTTCTCATGTTTTTTTCTTTCTCACTGTAGGTTGTCTTTAGCATCCTGCCATGCCTTCATTGTTATTTTGTTAGTCCGCACAGCTACTGTAGGTATCACATTACACACACACACACACACACACACACACACACACACACACACACACACACACACACACACACACACACACACACACACACACACAGAGTGGCTTCTGTGAGAACAATATGTTTAAAAAAGTCCAGTCACAGTTCACGCCGAGTGAACCCAAACAGCTCATGGTGATTTAAGGCCGCCAGGGTCTGTTCCAGAAGACGGAGCTGTGAGGCGGTCTCACAGTCTGTTGGACGGCCAAAATAGACACGTCTCGTTCGCTCCCCCACTGGGTTGATTTGTCCCCCGCAACCCGGAGCTGTCGCTGTTGAATCACACAGCCTGGATCTCCTGGTTCAGCCTGTTCAGTAGGGTTTGTTTGTCACATTGGTGTCACTATAGTGATGGTCAACATGCATGTCAAGCCTGTCTGCACCTTTGGTAAAGTGGGTCAGTGCATGTATATACGTTCTGCACTGTGTGTTGAATTAATTTACCTTCATGGAGCTGGAAAACACACTTCAGTGGAGGTGAGGTGTGTCGAACAGGCTGTGATTGAATGCTGTGGTGCTCACACACGCGTTACGCCCTCAAAGCTTTAATGTCAGACATATTTTTAAACTGTCTTGAAGACATAATAGAAGAGTGACATGCACTTTTGAGATCTCAGCTTGTATTGACTTGTAGAAAGACTTTTAACCTCCACTCAGGAATCACTTTTGGGGTCAGCATCTAGTGGTTACTACAAGTACTGCATCTTAAGACACTCGCATTGGATTTAAGGTTCAGCCATGCCGAGTGAAAACCAGTGTGGACGCAGCTAAATGCTGTTTTGCAGAAAAACCATTGGGGTTTTTTGCCAGTTGTTTTCCTTTTCCACTGACCACAGATCACAGGCAACATACACAGTCAGGAATGAAAAGTTTGTGGTCTGTGTATTTCAGACAGACGCACAGCCAAAGTCTTTTTTTTGTCATTCCTTCTTTTCTTTTCTTTCCTTATCTTTTCTGTCTTGAACGTTTAACCACCACCGTCCAGGTTAATGATTCAATCTTTCACTGAACTGATCAGTTGCCAAGCATACCAGGCAGTCATTTAGTATTGAATGAGTCAAACAGTAAGAAGAGTCTACTCTCAATTTGGACAGAAAATGACCCGCTCTTCAAAAACAAACAATAAAGAAACCATGAAGTAAAAGTTGCAGCTGACAGAGTTTGGGCTGATCTCCGGCAGGAACTTGATGATTAAGCAACTGCTGTGGGTGGCTCGTGAAGTAGAGCGTAACGGCCACTACCCATAAGGTCAAAAGTTTGATTCCCGGCTCTTCTCAGTCTCCTTGCCTGTCCTTAGGCAAGACACTGAACCCCCTTCTTACTAATTCCGGCAGTGTATGAATATGTGCAAGAAAACGTGTGGTGTATGAATGTGTATGTATACAGGTGAATGTAACTTGCACAGTAAAGTGATAAGATCAGGTTGATAAAACTATAAAAGTTTTGTTAATCCAAGACTCCATTAGAAGAGTTGAAGAAACAGCCATTAAACACTCAGTTGCATGAACTTCCTGTGCAGCACAGGTTTGTGCAGCACAGGTTTGAGCCGCACTCACTCGATGGAGGAAATGCATCTTCAGCTATGTTAACTGCTTAGCAGAATGGTAATGAGGTGTTAGCTGACCATAAGCTCGAGCTTGGGAAGATGCATGCCTGAAGTGCTGAGGATGCTGGAGGCAAAAATAGAAGGCCAAGGCTCGAGGTGCGCATGTTTCCATCACTGGCTCAGGATTAGCAGCTTCTAAACACGCTGTTCCATTAAGGCTATTGTAACAAAGCACAAAGACTTGTGAGAACACGCACACTTTTTTAAAATCTACACACTAACAGCTCTGCCTCCAAATACAATAAGAACACTATGATACACGTGTTTTATTGGCTGTTTTCTATATGTCTGGAGCTGTTATTTCCGCATACCGACATTCACAGTGAGGACTCAGGCTACATACTTAAGTCAAACACTACCTGCAAATACTTTTTTTTTTTAATTATGTGTTTTATCCTCTGTGATGTGTCAGACAATAAACCTTGAGAATCTGTTTCTGAACTGATTTCCATGATGTGGTGTGTTTCAGGCAAGAAGTCTGATGCTGATCCAAAACAGAGTGCAGAGGCAGGAGTTACTTTCCTTTAACTATTACTATTACTTTATTAACATTGCGAGATGGGACGTTTTCAACATTGTCATTGATTTCTCAGAGTTCATGCAGTAGTTTATGGATACTGCTGGAAAAAAAAATCAGACCTATATATTGAAAGTTTGTGCAATTTTGTTCAGATCCAAATAAAAATCTGGATCTAGTGAATGTGGTTTCATGAGGGGACTGTTGGACCATGGCGGAGGTATGCACTTTATTAAATATCTATAAGATTAAATCAGGATCAATGTCATCTGATCAGAAATGGTCAACATTTACCTCATTATGATAAATTCAAGTTAGGGTTGGTAATCCTTAAAACAATACAATTTATACATCCCAGGTCGGATCAGCCCTCTTATCAGAGCTACATCCCCAAACACATGAACATGCACTGACATCTGCTTGAAGCCGACTTTTCCGCGACTCGCTCACTGACTTCTGGCCATCGACTCTGCTTCAGTGGTGTATGCAGGTTGCTTAGTGACGGACAGTAATTCGGCCTTCTTTATTACAGTCCTGTGAGGCCCACAGGCACCGGCTCTGTTTATCGTTTTCAGAAAACTATTTATTGATGTTTGGGATGTGCAGGATTTCAACAACAAATTATTTCAGAAACACATTACAAAGCCTGCCTTTGAATCAAAGCACTAGACTATTGCCTGCTTGAGCGTCACAGATTTCCCTAAAATTCCCTTTGGTTTCCCAGTCAGACTGAAACAAATTATGTTTAATTTAAGTTCCTTGTAATTGAAGAAGAAATTGAAAATCCAGAGAGATTGTTCCAGTTTTAGAGTTTGTTCCATCTATATTGTATATACACAGACGAGAGTGAAAATGCAACAGTGACACTAGGTTGCATCAATACAGATTCATTTCACTTTCATTTCAGCAGTGTTCCTCATCTGGATCTCACATATGTTTACATGTGTGTCACACTGAAGCAGCTTTCATTCTCTGAAAGGATGAACACACACACAAACACACACACACACACACACACACACACACACACACACACACACACACACACACACACACAAATTAGAATGTGGATTTATTTTGAACCGGTTAGGCTGCTTCTGTGCAGATTGAGATTTACAATGATGACCTGACAAAGAAGCAGAAGAGGAGGGGCTTTTGGGATTAAAGCAAAATGTCCTGTTTATAATATGTGAGAGTGACATGCAGACAGGGAAGGGGAGAGCGAGACTGAGTAAGAATGGGAATTTGAGAGAGTGAGAGAGGGACACAGAGAGATGAGGACAAGGGCGACAAGGCCTTGGCTACGACCAGTTGAATCAACAGCTTCTCTCCTCTGGCGAGGACACGCTCGCTCTGCTCAGGCCTAATGCCACAGACATGCTGACAATCGCACGCACACACACACACATACATTTGATCCTCTGTCATCCTCTTCCCTGCCTCTTTTTCCTCCCATTCTCCCTCTCTCTGTCTTTCTGTGTCCCTTTGTGACTTGTGCATGATTTGCCTTGTCGCCCAGTGGAGTCAGTGCATTAACAGAGCCATGAGCAGGACGAGAGGGAGGAACAGAAGGACAAACCATGATTGCGCCAGTATGTCACAACAACGACAACAACAACATGAACACACATTTGTCCTCGGGCTCGTTCTCAGCTGCTGAAGTCGTGCGGAGGACACGTGACCCTCACATACATTACAAAGAATAAACGGAAGCAGCTGAGATTTTCTTCTGTTCTTACCGGAGCACAACATTATTGCTAATATAGAAAAATACCATTTAAATATAATATATGATGATATATATATATACCCCAGTTTTAGTATTATCCCTATTACTATAACTATTCAGACAAGTAGTCCAGAAAAGGAATCAACAACTTAATGGTTTAAGTCGTATAAAGCTAAAAAACAAAAATTGTGGATTGTGGTTTGGACAAAGTAACTAAATTGTATTGTTCATCTTTGGCTATTGAAAGTGGCGACATCCATTAATTAATTAACGATCTTTAGCTATTTATCAACTAACTATTTTTGACATTATATAATCTGACCAATTAATGTATTAATCATTAACACAATAGACAGTTATTGTTACCATTTCTGAAACTATACCTGTTTTATACCTTTTTATTATTGTATTTTCTTTATTTACCCTAATGATGTAGGCTACTCCATGATTCACAAATATTTATTGCTGAAATATTACAACTAGTTGTTAAATTACCAAGATATTATTCATCATATCCTAAAATGAACGATTTAGCTTGGTGTGTCTCTATTCCTTGCTTCATGTTATTTGTAACCCAGCTCAATGTATGGACTGTGTTCACAGTGAAAAGGTGTCGATTTAAGAAAAGTTGTTTTGTTTGAATCTTGAGTGTGAGTTTGATGAACACTGCTGGACCACAATGCAGAAATACCAAGGAAACAGAGGAGGTCCAGATCTAACAGCCGCACACTAAAACAAATGGTATATTTGGTGCTGAGAAAACAGTAAACATATCCATATTAAAAACGAGTGTTTTTTTGGACACATTTTTTGCTGTCACTTTGTGGTTCCCTTTGCAGTGGTTTTGTATTGTTGAGGTTAGGGGTTATTATTTTTGGATATCCTAACTGCGTGTGTTGTCATGTTCTATTTCTGAAGTATTGGTGAGAAGTTGTATAAATCTGTGGAAGTTCTCGAACGGGTCCCATTTGGAAGTCGAGTGATACAAGCGCGCGCACACACACACACAGACACACAGATACACTTACATAATTGACCTATAATGCTGACAGGGAACTGGATCCTTGATACCAACAAGTCAGTGCCAGATAAAACAAAATGATACATCTGTATCAGGCTCTGTTAACAACTCTATGCCACTAACCCTGCATAGAAGTAATGATTGCTGTCATTGTTTTGTTTTCTTGCTCAGGTTAAACAAATACATACACAGAATGATGCCAGAGAACTTTATTATCTAGTTTGACAGTCATAAATGAAATAGAACACAACAATGGACTCCATAAGTTACAGAATGCATTACTTGGGTTAAATTCAGTTTGTTCTTGTTTCCCTTCACCTTGGTGAACTCCTCGAGCTCTTCTGTGTAATGGTTCTTCCATATATGAGATCGCTGACATTGTCACGCTGCTGGAAATCACTTCTTTGCTGCTCTAAAAACAGCACTTACCAGTGGCAGCACAGCAAAACTACTGGTTTATCTGGATGGAACCAATACACTTTAAAGACGTGGAATCAGATTGGTACATAGATTTGTGCACCCTCCGATGCCTGACTCTGCATTTTCCGCAGTTTTGGAGGCATATCTGATGCTGGTATCAGAACATCTCTACATTTACTTTGCTCAGTTTATTTTTAAATTTTTAAATATAACGTTTGACACATAAAAAGCATACCATGTATTTCCTACACATTGCTTTGTGGTTTCTCTTTTTGTTTATGTGGTTTGGGGAATTTTTTTTTTTTTATTGAATTTGTGCAGACATGTCAGTACAGTGCATCAAATAGAAGTGTCTGTAGTAGAAAACACAATAAAATCCCACTTACCCTCCCAACGCCCGCCTTCCCCACATCCTGGTCATGCCCACAGTTAAGATTAAGTAAATGAATCGAAACACAACACATAAAGCCGACCTAAGAAGTATCATCTGCATCAGGAGTTATAGTGAGATCATAAGTTAGCAGGGGGCTTCAGGTGGAAGGATCTCACAGATCCTGTCTGTGACAATCTTAACTTCTCCAGTTGTATATATTGTAAAACTTCAAACTAATAACATTTGAAAAATATGAATTCTTACATTTGCATATATATACACAGTGTTTTTATATCAACAGTTCCTACATAGTTGATCCTTACCAAGGTAACAATCATACTACATGCATGTTAAGGTTTCACACCACACGTTTTCTAAGGAAAGAAGTGCAGCGAAAGCTCTGGAGGAATGTGCTGTATGGATTCTGTCTCACAGTCTGGGTTAGAGAGAGAGAGGGACGTCCACCCACAGTCTGTCCCTCTCTGTCACTCTTTGTCTCATCTTTGACATGTCCAGGTCAAACATACAGAGACGAGATATTCTCGCTGTCTCAACAACAGCTGCCGTCCGTATGGTGTTTCACCCGATCTCGTCGCCTCTTCCCTTTCTTTCCGTCTCACGTCTTCACTTCTCCTCTCTCGACTCTGTCTCTTCTCTTGTTTCAGTCCCAGTCACCAAAATATCTTAAAAACTCTCCAGGCACTTCTTTCTCTAATGTTTTTGTATTGTGTGTTAGCGTTAACTGTGATAACTTGATATTATTTTAGGATTCACAAATCTTGAAGTGTCATTGATGCTTTTCTTCAAAGCGAACATTTCTCATCGCTTCCTATGTTTTGATTAGTTCACAATCTAAGACATCCTGTTTCAGTGTCTCCTCACTACGATCTTGTGACGGTAACAGAGAGGCAGTGGTGGACGGTGGTTTGGCTGTGCCACAGTAACAGTATTGAGTTTAACTGTGCTGCTGTGGCTTTGATAGTGTTTGCCAGCGTGTTAGCCCTATGAGGAGATGACTAATTCCCTCCTGATTTTAGAGTTTGCACATACTAATGAAATAGGGGAAGACAAGACAATTGTGTGGGTTTTATTTATTTTTAGTTGGGCCCTAAAAACTGACACTGATATTTCACTGATATTATGTACTGTAGTAGTAGGTAGTAGTAGTGGTGTTTAAGAAATACAATTTAGTGTAAAGAATAGAAAGTAAAATGATGATTAAACAATATATTATTTAAAAATAAAAATTAGATTTCTATTTGTTGATACCCAGTCTGCTGATTTCCCAAATGTCCTCAATGTCCCATTCTTTATTTTATTAAGTTACACAACATGTATGTTCACATGCCAAAAATTCAATCATTTTATGAATAGAAATTGTCATGATCATCCATATCATTGTAACCATCAAAGAGATTGTGAAACAATGTTGTATACAAGCCACAAGTCTACTACACTTCCCACAATCCTCAGGTGTAACAGCTACATCTCTGATTGGTGCAGCTCTTCGTTACTATGGAAGTGTTTACCACAACTACTGAAAATCATATCGGTTACGATCGGATGTAAAGCTCATTAAGTTACATTACACCACAGAGCAACCATGATGTCTCTCTCTCTGACTTGAGGAAAAGAGGTGAAAGGGCTGAAAATGATTCCAATGTTCAATACAAGAAGAAGCAGCTGAAGGTCGTTTGAAAGGGATTGTTTGCAATGGTTTATGGGATGTTTAGTCCCCTCACTTTGAAATAACTATATACAAAGTACCTTTTTTATTTTTTTTGCTCCAAATTAAATGTTTTATGGCCACAATTCATCTCGTAGCTGGTCGACCTGGTTCCAGAATTAAAGGGAAAGCTTACAGAAAAATGTAAATTCACTCATTATCTACTATGCCAATGGAAGGGTGGGTGAAGTGTTGAGTCCACAATACACCTCTGTAGTCTCAGGGGTACACAGTGTTTCAGCCAAATTCAATACAATTACTGGTGACTCCTTCTTCAGACGTAATAAAACAACATGAAATGCCTCCATACTGCTCCTGTGGTGTCATCAAGTGTATGCAAGCCCCGACATTCAAATTTGACTCGAGAATGCATCATTTACACCAAGTTTAAAGCCTAAATGTCGACTACCAGAAGAAGCGATGTGCGCAGACGTAGCAAAGATAACGCGCACTGTGCACGTCCCCTTCGGCAAGAGCTTGTGTGTGGCGTTTGCTTGCGAACATGAATGCTGCTCCAGAGGAGGATATCAGAGGACATTGAACTTTGTGTGTCCCTGTGTGTGTCCATGCAGTCAAAATGAAAGAAAGGTTGAATTTGCTTTCTGCAGTATACTCTCAATATCATCTCCTTCATCTCTACATGTGTTTCACTCAGGCACAACTACACACACACACAGACTGTATCAATGTATCATTTTGTTTTATCTGGCACTGACTTGTTGGTATCAAGGATCCTGTTCCCTGTCGGCATTATACAGTAGGTTAATTATGATCATGTTTGTTTGTGTGTGTGTGTCCGTCCGTGCATGTGTGCTTGTATCACTCATGTTGTGAGGAGATCGCTTTACACTTTAACATTGTGAGGACGCAACTTCCATTTGGAGAGAAAAAGCCTGTCACGTAAATCTTTACATCTTAAAGTGACGACTCGGCTCTAAGGTTAGAGTAAGGTGTGGGATGTGTGTGTATGCGTGTGTGTGCATGGTGTAAGAAGCAGAATTAGTGCTTGTATGAACTATGCTCACTATGAAGCTTGTTTCTCTCTTTCTCTCTTTCTCTCTCTCCCTCCTTCCCTCCCTCTCTCACCTCTCCTCATGTTCAGTCACACTGCCCCTCTCAGACAAACATAGCGCCCGGCACTCGAGGTGCTGGGAGAGGGAGAGAGCAAACATAGAGGCAGAAGGCAGAGAGAGAGAGCCCATTAAATCAGAGAAACGCTCAGAGAGAGGAAGGAGAGAGTGAGGGAGGAAAGAAGACAAATCACAGACTAAGTGTGGCTCGGCTGAGGACTTGACGAATGCTCATCCTGGCTGGCTTAAGGTTGTCCACACTCACTCAGCTGTGAACGAGTGTCCGGGCAGAATGGATTTCATTTTGGTCCAACAGTCGCCGAGCAGGAGCAGGAGCAGCAGTTCTGTAGACGACTGTGACTCTGTTTGGATTATGTTGGATGCCTCCGCTGTTGTGATGAATGGGAATAACAGCACGCAGAAAGGAAGATGGTAATGTGACAATCTGCTCTGTCTGCTGAGACACTTTCAGCTCCTCTGCTCTTGTTCACAGGATTTGGTCTGTTCTGTAGTTTTAAGTGGTTCTAATAGCTGTTAGTTTAATCTCAGATTACATCTTTTCTCCACAGTTGTGACAAGACATTGTACGCACCAGGTTTGGACTCCATTTACTGATATGCAGTTGTGGATCGAACTTGTGTTTATATGAAGAAAACCTCTCAAATGATGCTGGAGTTCAGATCATAACACAGTATATCATGATGTTTCCTGTCACGAGCCTGTTTGTCAGAGCAGGGATAAGTAATTTATTCTAATCCTATATTTAAATAACAGAGTCGATTAATGGATCTGTCAATTAATTTAAAATTTGATACATTTGATTCATGATTATTATTTGTCAAGCGAAAAATCGAACATCAGCTGATTCAAGATTCTCAAATGTTAAGATCAAAATCATTTCATTTACTCACTCTTAGAACATGTTATGGGTATTTTCCACAATTTTCAGACATTTTATAAACTAAATGAATTCAGGAAAAAATCATCAAAGTCATTATTTTCAGCCAGCAAACAAGACTGCTCTTTTTTTAAATAGTCACGCAGACTCATTTATACATAAGTCCTCACAAGTAGCCTTTTATGTTGAAACATGCATGTACTCCGTCTGTGTACAACGCATAGCATCGCTGCCATAGCTCACGCTGGCTGCTGCTCTTTTGCCGGAGTGTTGTGATTCAAGGTGAAGGTCTCAGGTTACCGGGCGTTGAGGCATATTTCACAAACCAGCCACTGTATCTGCCTCCTTCCTGGATCGCGGCTCACTGGCATGTGAGTCATTCAGGAGCCAGAACGGATCTGGTGTTAGGAAACCGTCTCACATGCAGCATCAGGGAGGTGATGTTTGAAATCAGTGCCGTCTGGTGTGTTTGATTTGCGGAGGTCGACGTTTTCTTTTATTTGGGGCTTTTTGAGAATCTGGGCCCCCATGACTCCTGAATGAATCTATTTTCACACCTACCTCTGCTGCAGAGACAGAGCGTGGCCCGTTTGTACATGAAGTTCATTTTGTTTGGCACTCACCGTCTGGGAGGATGTTGTGTAGGGAGCTGGATTTTTAAAATGCGCGCTCAGCTCTCCTGTTGGTTTGATTTGCCAAGACACACACTGCGTTTTGCGTGCGACCAGCGTCGTACGTGTGTGTGTGTGTGTGTATTTATTTATGAGTCTGTTTTCCCCACCCTGTTTCCTGCTAATTTACCATGTCGTTGAAACCAGAGGCCGTTAACCCGACTATTCCTGCTTTGGGAGTGACCTCAATGTTTGGGTATTTGTTCCTGTGTTGACCAGGTTACACAGAGCATCTTTTCTCTTGCAGGAGAAAGACGTCTTGTCCCTTCCCCGGTGACTCAATGGGGAAAATACTCACAGCTCAGTTTGCAAAAATACAAATCATTACCTCGCCTGTAGCCTGCTCTATCTACTGTATGCTGCTTTGCCAGGGCAGCATCTGCAGTCAGAGCACACAGCAACATTTCTCATGGAACTCTTTCAGTTACAGTAACTTGGAGTCAAAGTGCTGAATGAGCTGATGTGGATCTGAGGCAACTTTTCAAAGTGTTGAACTCTCACAGGTGTGGACGACTACAGAGTTCATTTTCACTCTCTGAGGAAAACATGCACTGATCGTTCATGTTCAGGTGCAGCGCAGACTATCAAAGGTTTTCTATTGCGCTTTAGTTTGCAGAGCTGCACAATGTATGAATGTACTCGACATCTCATGAAGATTTACATGACTTCAGTCATTAGTATGTGGCTGCACAGTTTCAGGATTCAGTGTGAGAGATGTAAAAGATTTGACGTTATGTATTTCAGCGTTGGGTCTGATTAGCTCGACTTTGTGTGGTTCATCTTGGGGCTGGGTAATAAAATAATATGAATAATTTTTAGTGGTTTGGAATATGACCAAAGTTCAATTTATCGATATATTGCTTATACATGAGGAGGTATAACACAAATGAGCTAAATCAGATTTGTTAAATAATTTGTTGCTCATAAAGAAGAGTTTAAAATAAATAATAATGTGACATTTCTGATCATTCTGCTGGTGTGAGTTACTGCTAAGTGCAGCTGTGGGCTAAATACAGATGAGATGTTTGTGTCAGTGAAAGCCCAGCCACGCTTCGATATAATAACACACTTCGTACACACACACACTCACAGCACAGATGCATTAACTCTCTCACGAGGAGTTAAAGATGTGCTTAGAGTCCTGGCTCATTCATAATTCCCTGACGTGGTTTTAATAACTTAAACACCGGCCTCGCTGCCTCCTGACTGCCACTTTCCAGCCACCCTCAAACCGTGCCGAGTGATCGAGGCCGTCATGATTAGTGTTTGCCTCCCGCAAGCTCCAATTTGCTGATCCCTGTGAAGCTACTAAATATACTGTCTGGCCTTCTCTGTGCCTCGGTGGTCATGTACTGTCGCTCCGCTCAGCCTGTTTATGTCCAGCCTCGGAGTTATTTGGTTTGTGCCTGTGCTTGGCTGTCACCGGCTGAGCTGAGGTCGAGAGACACAAGATGTTGCACTCAGGAAAAAAAACCAACCTTGGGTGACTCTAAAGTCTAAAGGTGCAGCTTTTAGGATAAAAGGTACAACACCACCGTAGCTATTAGGTACGTAAGTAAAGCTCATCAGACGAAACATGGAATTTGGGGCCTCCTCTCTGGTCTTGTATCATGCTGCAGATTTCCCCGTTTTAAAAAGCAAATTATTGGTAAATTATATTTCGTTGCATTTGATACACTGACAATAAAGGTCTATCTATCTAGTATTATCAAACAAACAAACCGACAGGGGAGGGAATAGCGGTATATTGAGGATAGTTAGTCATTTGAAATGGGTAATGATGGTGCCTCATGATGTTAATCAAATTATTTAAATACATTTGTAGTTGTTATAACTAATTCTGGGAGCTGGGGTATTAACAGTAATAGTCCCCAGCTAAAGGATTCTTTATTTTTTTTAAATGACGTGTCCTCGTCATGAAAGTATCTCAGATCTTTCAGGCCTCTGTTTTTAACAAAAAGGCTCTTCATCACTGCAGATGTTGTGTAATGTTCCTGCTGTGATGCTCTGCTGTGCTTCATTGATTGTTCTGTGGTTTGTCACTTGCACAACTTCGGCGTCAGCGCTCTAATCAGCTTACAGCCCAATTGAATTTTCCCACAAATTCCAAATATAGTTAAAGTGGTCTGTCACTGTCAGCGTTTCCCTGTCTTGTGTTTGTGAAGCTGTTGTCAGTCAGAGAGTTCTTCAGTGAACGGCTCCACAGAGCAGCAGGCTGAAGACACACCAGTGGTTCTGTGACATAGATGTTAGTGGGGGGGTCCTCCCTGCACATACAAAGTCTCCCTATGATTAAATAGTTTTAGTTTGTTTTTTTGTGTTGTTTAAAGTGTTTAAATATCACCCACTGCAAAACAAGCATTTGATGAAAACACAGCTTATAATTGACAACTTAGTTCACAGTTTTAGATTCAATCGTTTTCGGACTTATGCAGGTTTAAATGACAGCAGTCTGTTCTGACGTTATATCATGTATCACTTACCTTCTCTCCTTTTAGCCACAACCTGTTTAGAATAATATCTGGTGTTTGTGTTTTAAATATTAATCAAGTTGAAAATACAGGCCAGTAGCAAACTACTGAGTGTAATGTAACTCTCATTTATTATTATATATTTATCACTTCTGAGGTCCTGTTTTTTGTCAATGGGTGAAATCAGACCAATGAATAGTAAGCAACTTTACACTCAACACTGCACTTCCTTTACTCCTGTGTTATACACCTGCACTGGCATAGTTGTGTCCCCTGGTAATGACACAGTCAATGTTGTGCAAGAGCTCACACAAATCTTGAAAACATGTATAAAGACTGAAACATAGTGAAGTCTTTATATGTGTCATAAGAAGATAAGAAAGAGGTTTCTGAAAAGTCTTCACTGATTCCACTTTTATGAAATGAACTGGGTTGAAAGGGTTCCTTCTTTCTTTTCTGTCCTGCAGCTTTTCTCTGTGTGGGCAGCGGGAAAACTATTTTTAAAATCCATCGTGTCCGCTCTGATGAAAAAGCAAAGATGTAAACACAGGAAATTGATTCTTTTCATGCTTATTTAGAAGCTGTGTCAGGAGAAACTTTGATGTTTGGCCAAACCACGTCTGTGGTGCTTGTTGAGCTTCACATATTTCTCAAGCTTGTTGTTTAGGTAATATTACACAGAGGGAATATTTGTGAGGATATTTCATTAGACTCATAAACTGAGGGGATGTACAGAAGTTATATAAATGATAAGAAGTAAAAACATGAATGAAAACTGCTGATTCTTTGAACAAAATACATTTTAATACTTTTCTACTTTCTTCTTTTATTTCTTTAGCCCTTATCACTACCTGTAAATGTCCTCATATATTACCAGGATTGAAATGAACGGTTCTAAAAGCTAATGTAATGGCAAAGTTGATTTAATCCAACATCCCTGCCTCAAACCAGGCTGGGGATATTTGTTGCATGTCACCTCGATGTCGCACTCCCCACATTTCCTCTCATTCTTTACCAGATCTAATGAAATCAAAATAGAAAAAGGTAAAATCCCCCAAAATGTACTTTAAAAAGTTGCAGTTTAAGACAAACTGTATAAGGGGATAGATGTCCCCACAGGAATGTACTGAGTCACCATGAATTCTTTTTTTTTTCATTGTAAAATATTTGGTTCTTGTCCGGGCAGGAAGCTGCTCGACATCAGGAATGTACAAAGACTATTTCTGTTTCATAATGACACTGGACAGAGATATTCAAACTGTCTTCTGCTCCCACACTGGGACATCTTATCCACAGCAATGTGAGCGTCGTCATTTATTTCAGTGGCTGAGTGAGAGAGATCCTGGTGTTTATATAGAGCCGTGTGAATCTGCAGCAACAGTATGTCGCCCAGGGCAGAGGGACGGTCCATATATGACCCCCTCGTACACAGCATACCGGAAATAGAGCCTCAAATAAACACATTATTAAAATACACTTATACACACATAACAAAGCATTAATGGTTTTACAGTGTTACATTTTCAAGTCTGCACTTACATCTATTTGTGTGAGCAGTAACCAGTGCTGCTTGCCACTGACTCATATCAGCAGAGATAATCAAATTAAGATTTCACTCTCATTTTGTAAGCTTCGAGCCTCTGTGTGTTTAGTCATTGGCTGTGCATCACTGCTGCCAGCAGACCCAACCCAATATCACAGTTTCGCTCTTAGGCCACATCCACAGTACTGACCCCGTTGTAGTTTGAAAACTCCGGGGCAGCGTTTTAGTCTACAAGCAGAAACGAGATGTTTGGAAGCAATGGCGTAGACGGTCACGAGGTAGCCTTCGTCAGGCTCCTATCACATGACCCCCTTCCAGGAGACAACACCCAGCACTAGCCTCGGCTACCAGTGTAGAACCCAACATGGGTGATCAATTACAAGGTTGCTGACCCCTTTGTCTTTGCAGCTGTTGTATGGACCATACCTGACTGTCACTAACTGACCCGCCTGCCTGTGCAGACCCTGCCTGTGCTCTCACTGTATGACCTGAGAGACGTACACTTAGCGTAGCTTTGACACAAGGGCTGATGGGAGGGGGTGGGATGTATCTGTGGCCTTTTCCAGCTTTACCAACCCGAGCTTTAAGGTCACGTAAATTTACATTTCTGCTGCTTTCAAGCTGCACTTTACCAAAATCATTTAAAGTTATATGAGCTGTGAGTGGAATCTGCCTATTATTCATTCAGTGCTTCTAGGCCTGCAATCAACCTTGTGCAGCCGCCTCTGTCCTCCTCCTCCTCCTCCTCCTGCTCCATGTTATCACAATGACCATCGCTGTGTTTGGTCCCAGCAGCAGGGTGTGGCAGGACTGACCACAGACCTCTGAGTCACTGTGGGGGCTGCACGCTGGCTCAGAGTCCAGCGTTTTTAGATGATAATGTAACAAGATAAGACAGAGGTGATGAGCATTGTTGCTTGAGAGAAAAAAAGAGAGAGAACAGGCTGTGGGACACACTTAAGAAAACTGTAACCATATACAGAATATAAAGCCATATCATGCAGTGCCAATCCTTCAAGTCTTAAGTCCTGTTTAAGAGAGAGAGAGAGTGCTGTGCTCCTCCTTTCAAATGTGCAGAGGAGGAGATGAACGACAGATAACACGGCTGGAGAGGCCGTCTGCCAGTTTTCGGTCTGATGGGACACAATTCCTGGAGTACACCCCTCTCTGTTTCCATCTGCCATGTCCATGTTTGTCTTTCTTTGTCCATGCAGCTGGGAACATGCAGAATGATTTATCCAAACAAAACCTGAGTGGAAGATGAAAAGGCAATTTGAACTTTATTAAATATGAACTGGATACATAGAAAATGTGAATGACAGTTTCTACAAATTTCGAGAATTTGCAAAGGAATAAATGTACGACTCTTGAACCTCGAAGCATTCCCATGTGGCTTCACTGCCTCTTTCCTCTGACACTGACATTGGTATAATGTCATACAACACATACTGTACCTGGGAAAGAAGGGAACAGACATTCATACTATGCGTTGACATTCACACATCACCCTTCCTGCCGCCATATATCTCCCCAGCAGTGTCTCTGCGCATGAATATACATTAACCCCTGAGGTCTGCTGCTGTGGCCTTTGGCGGGCTAAATAAAGCAGGGCCTAAAAGTGGGTAGCGGGCCATGAGTTCAGGTCAAAGGGAATGTGAAACCATAAACCAGGAGGCTAGCTAGCCTTGAGACCAGCCATCACACACTGTTTACTTGGATGTTTGCTGTCAGGCGGGCGGACTATATGTTTAATGATGAGCACAGATTGTTTGTGTCTGCGTAGCTATTCTCTCAGCAGGTCACGAGGTTGAGGACAAGGCCTCTGTAATTTACTGTAGGACGTGAGTCAAATGAAAGTGACTCACCTAGTGTCTTGTTGTTTAGCATTGCCTTACATAACAGCGGATTTAACAAAATGGATTTTGTTGAGATCTGTGGTAAATAATTATAAAGAGACAATTTATTTGTAGAGGAGAAAACACTAGAAAGGCACATACCGTAAACACCAAGGCCCAACAGTCAAATTTCACACATTGATAAATATCAATTTTCTAACCATACCTGATTTATTTTCACCTTTATTCTGTGGGAAATCAGTGAAAATGTCTAAAAAAAAATCCTGGGTCTGTTACTTTATCCGGATCTGCGCCAAAGTTTGATTGGTTTCTTCCTGCCCAATGTCCCATCCTTCCATTTCGTGGAAATCAGTTCATTAGTTTTTGCATAATCCTGTTCTGAAAGAAGAAGAATATTTCTGCTAAGCCTCAAGAATGACTTTTGCTCCTTACTGAAGATTGTGGTTTTAAACTCTTTTTTTTCGGAGCAGACAATGACAAACACTTGTGCTCCGCACTGTGCTCACACATTGAATAATCGATATATTGATTTGTAATGTAAACTATACTATAATATGAACTGTTATTATATTGCTGTTAATGAAAATTATATTGCGATAGTTATTGATATTGTTTTGTCGCTCAGCCATAGACTTTATTAGTGACTATTGGACTAAATTGTCATCAGCCACAAAACTCATCCACCATAAAACTGATGAGCAATGAATTCCTGATGCCTCTGTTTTTTCTCTCCTGTGTTTCCAGAACTTTGATTCTCTGGAAGACTCGATCCAGAACCTGCTGTCGGTGCTGTACCCCCCCTTCGAGGCCACCGCCCCCACACTCCTCAGTCAGCTCTTCCACATCGTTGATCGTCGTTATCAGGGAGACGCCCTGCGGTGCCTGCTGGACTTTCTGGTCCCGGCCAAGCACATCTTAGACACTGTGCAGCAGGCTGCATGTGTAAGTCCCTAAATACACCACAAAGCTGAACAAAGATATTTTTGTTGGAGTTAAAATGATAATAAAAACAGACAAAACATTGATATGCTACAAATTTCTGAAACCACATCCTTTCCTTGTCCTTTTAGGCTCAGTACTCTGATGCACTCTTCTGCTGTGAGGGCTGGCCTCTGTGTTTGCGTGACCAAGTTGTCGTCCACCTTGCTCCCATCAACCCCCTCATACTCCTGCCTGGTGACTTTTACCTACAAGTGGTGCCATTTTGTGACCAATCAGCTCGCATTGTGGTGTGCAGCCTCCTGGAAGAGGAGGGGCTTAGAGTGGAAGTAGTTGAGGAGACCCCGATCCCTCAAACTTCCTACCCTTGTATATTCAGCTGTGAGTGGTTAAAGGAGATCAACCAGGGCCGCCATGGAACGCCCCTCAGCCGATGCCTGCTTGCCACCGAGCAGGGAGTGGTGAGGTTACCATGGGAACGGGTGGCCGTGCCTGATTTTGTGGACGTGCCACAGTGGGCTGGGAGTAGTATGGCCTCTGTTCCTCCTTCATATCCTCCTTTACCACCTCCTCTTCCTCCTCCACTTCCTCATTTTTCTGAGAAATCTTCGTTGAATCGTTCATTTTGTCTTTCACCTGCAAAGAAATCTGCACCAAAAGAGTGTAAAGTAAACGTTCAAAATTCAATCTCAGCATCTTCTTCACATCCCACTGCCTTCTCTCTGGAGACGAGAATATGTCCAGCGAAGCACGGCATCGCTGTGTCTCTCTGCCTGGTGGATTCCACTGCTGCCTCTTCATCTGGAATTGTCAAAGTGAAAGAAACTGAAACAGAGCACAAGCCTATTGGCTGGGTTTCCCCAAATACATGGGACAGCCGCTTTACGGGGTCAGGTTCAGACACAGCGACAAAAAAAACAAGTCCTGCTTCAGGTACATGCACTCCTGCAAGTACAAATACACCCAAAGCTGCAGATAAGAGTCTGATTGTCTGTGAAAATAAAGGACAAGATAAACATAAAGATACAAGCAGAGGTGGGCCAGCCGGCCAAGCTGCTGCAGAGGGGGAATATATTGATATTCTGCAGGCAACAATGCTTTTTTCTAAAGCTCAGTCAGTGACAGAGGAGCAACAGAAGTTAGATGTACAAATGCAACCGCGCACACAAGTCGAAGCACAATTGCAAAGATATCCACAAGGACGTGGACAAATGCAACCACATGCACAAATGGAGTCTTTCAGGCAAACACAGAGGCAGCTAAACACACAGACCTCACAACCTCAGGCGCGTTCACAACCTTGGGTGCAGATACCTACAAAGCCACAAACGCACAGTCATTCTAGATCAGACGCTCCTGTATCAATGTCCGCAGAAACAGGACCTCCATCTGCTCCCCGCCATTCCCACACCCACCCTGACTCCCTGGAACCCTCTCAGTGTGTCCGCACCCTCCGGTTCTCAGAGAAACCCTGTACTCCGTGCATGAAGAGGAGACAAGGTGGACAGGTCTCCCAAACTCAGGAGCTGAGGTGCCGATACAGGGACTCCTACCAGGCTGCTATAGAAAACCCTGTCACCTTTGGACAGGAGAGAGAGAGGGGGAATATGCTAGCTGTGGTGGAGGAGGATGGTGATTTCTCACAGTGTGACGACAGACAGAGGCCACCAGGGATAGAAACAGAGGATCCATGGTGTAATGTACGAGGAATGTGGTGTGATCCTGGGATCCACAACCAGCCTCCTTTATCTGTCGGTGGAGCCATCTGTAAAGAGTCGGGAGAAAAATACACTGTTCCATATTGGAAACCAGGAGATTCTAGCACTGCCCCCCTTATGGAGTACAGGTGCACCAATCCTTTAAAATATGGCGGGGTACCAGAGCAGCCAGCCGAAAAAACCACTGTGCCATTCAGGGAAACAGGGTACACACACACTGCCAAACCTGTGAACGGGAAACATTTAGCAGCAGGAGCGAGGATCAACAATCAAAACTTGTCAGACTCAAAGGATCCTCAACAGCCACATGTGACCTCTGCCAAACACCACGGATCGCAGTGTAGTCCAGGTGAAATGTCAGGGACGAGCATGACCCTCAAGCCTCGTGAAAGATTAAGAAACAGAGCCAGTTCCTCTGGGATGAGTCCAAACGTCTCAAAGCCTCTCACGGGGTCACAGAACAGACGAGAATCCGCGTCAGATGGAAGGTGTTCGTCCCTCTCCACAGCCGTGGTGGACACCTCGGAGAAGTGTGAACTGGTCATCGTTGAAGGACAAAATGTCAGGAGAAGAGAAAATAAAAGCTCCTGTGCAGAGGTTCCCCAGCTGCATGTTGTCAAGTGTAAAAACAGCACAGCCTTTGGGCTGGTGTCACCCAAGATCAGCAGGAGGAAGATGGTCATTCCAGGTAGAGTGACGTTGTTCTCGTTACATGTTATATGAGCCTGCTCTTTTCATTTGGGCTTAGTTACAGATTAAGTTTAGTTTTCACCAGCTTCCCTTCGTATCCACTCTCTTCAGATGGTGCTCAGCCCAGCAGTACATCATTAACCAGCAGACACTGTCATCAGAGGGAGAACCCGTCTCATACAGATCCACCTCCAGCAGCAGAGACACAGAAGATCTCCCAGCATGCCTCTGCTCGTCCCAGACCCAACCACCTTCCCCTGGGATCCCCAGACCCCAGAGCCCACCCCCTCTATCTGGGAGTAGCATCACTCACAGGTTGGTTAGAGATGCTGTAAAATACATCAACTACCACAACAGTCATTATAATACACATAGGTGGTTGGGCAGCTGTTGAAGAGCCACATACAGTAGTTCTTTACAATGATTAAAATGAAAACACAGGAAAATAAGATTAAATGATGAATAAGTAAATAGTGAAATACTGTGAGTGCAGAAAGATGCTGATCCTACAAGAAAGTCTACTGAATTTAGAACAAGGTTCATTATATATTCTACTGATGTACAGAGCTCCCAAAAGGTCTAAGCCTCATGACAATATGTCTTATCTATTCCTTCCCTTAACCCGAAAGAAAACTAAACAAGCCTGACGTGAATTCGGTTGGGCAGTGTATCAAATCAGTCCAGACCTGTTTTGAGCCCAAATATCATTTAAACCTTTAGCTAGAACCCAGCACGGCCTGTCAGGTCCTGGCGGGCTTTGGTTGGGTATCCACACTGTAATATGGAGCCCATTTAGTTTTTGTATATGATGGCGGATTGCATCTATTTACCTGTCGATATGAATGGAGGGAAGTCTATCTACAGTAAATACTCGTATGACTATGGAAGATGTGGTTGGGAGGGAGAAGTTGAATAAACCAGGCGCTTTCAAGGCGAGAAATTGATAAACTACGGTACATATATTTGTCTTCTTCTTTTTGAGATATATCAGGTGTTTTGGTGAAAACCCTCACAAAGAGACGACAGCGTTTGAGCTGTTCCTGATCTCTCCCCTCTCTCTCTTTAACCCCTGCAGGCGGCAGAGACAGGACAGGCAGGGCGATAGTTGAGCTCTATGGAGAGCACCCAGGCTGGAGATCAGCTGTAACAAGCCAGGAGATCTTCCACATGCTGCTCTACTTCCACTTGATCATCAGGTAATCTGTACTGATCCAGTTAAAGATTACAAAACAATTGTACATTTATATGCATACTGAAGGGCCGTATCAGTTTAGCTCAAATTTATCCATTAATGCCTCCTAAGATGAACTGATTAGATGTGGGTGGTTAAAGGTCAAAAGTCAGAGTGACCTCCCAAAACAGGTATTTGGCCTCTTGATCATGATATCTCATGTCTGCCTTTAGAGAATTCTTTTATTTTTTGTTATTGTCAAGATAAACTGATTTAAATTCCAGTGGTCAAAGGTCACAGTGACCTCATATGAGTCTGGAAAAAAGTGTATGTAGATTAAAACTAACCATAGGGCAGTCATTTTATTTGTTCTTTCTGTTTGTAGGAGAGAAATCAGAGAAGCTGGGATGACTCTTATATTTGATTCGAGGAAGACAAATCCTCAGCCACAGCTCTACAAGGCCTTGATGACGCTTCAGGTAAGAAGTTGTTTTTGCTTTCTAGCAGATCAGAGCTGTTAGCTGATGCTTTGGAAGCATGAGAACATATGAACAGCATGTACATGTTCACCAGTTTGTGAAACATGTAAAGATAGAAACACTTTGTGTATTTGTAATAACACCTACAATATATTTTATAATGATATGCAATGTGATGTTTAACTGAATGACAGAATATAGCTTTTTTCTGCAAGTGTGATAACATTTTCTAGCATGAATATCAGTTTTAATTTAACAAATTGACTTTCTTTTTCTATTTTAATGTATTTGTCATGATGAATAAATGTGTGCAACCCAAATTTAAACATGTACGATTGTGGTTGTTTGGGATTTACTAAGTATTAAACTGATGCAGGAGCAGAGTCCACTGGTACTGAACAGTTTGGTGATGCTGGTGGACAAGGACAGCAGCCTCCGGCCTGAGAGATGTCCAGGGGTCCAGGTGAGCTCTTTCACCCATCACAACATTTATTTTAAAACACTGCATATGAAGAAACACCTCTGTTTAGTTCACTTTAAATCTGAATAAGTCTTATATGTCTTTGTACAAAGTGCATTTGTAGTTTTGTGTTTTTTTTCTGGCCATAACTTGAGAAAATATAACCATAAACGTTTGAGTGAGTTTTCAAATTAACACGTTTTAAGTTAACTTTTATTACAATTATTGGATTAATTGCATTGAATCATTTGGTTTTTAGAGAATTTTCTTTGCAAAATGTATTAATACCCTTTAAAGTCATATTTTGTACGTGCTCTTAAATATAACCTTGGTTTCTCGATAGACTTATGGTTTCAATTATAAAGATTGAATAATCAGTAAAATAATGATTTTGACTTTGGCACTGGGGAGGAAGGAGGTAATGTTTTCACTCCTGTCCGTTTGTTGGTTGGATTGTTTGTTTGGAACTGATTTCCATGAAACTTGGTTGAAGGATGTGATATGGGTCAGTGGAGAATCCTTACATTTTAGTGCAGATGGATCTTGATGAAGTACATTTATGGAACTGATATCTCTTTTTTAATGTGTTGCAGCTTGTTTGCTTCCACTGAGTGTCATTCTTGTAAAGCTCTGTGCTGGTGTTTCTCCGACGTTTGTCACCTTGAGCAGACGGAGATGGTGACGTCTATGAAAGCCTTGCTGAAGCTGGTGGAGGGGAGTCAGCTGAGCTCCCGTCTGGACGGCACACTGTCTCACAGCCACTGTGACTGGATAGAGCTGCACCAGGTGAGAGGGTCACCTCAGAACAGTACATTACCTGTTCCCTGCTCCTCCTCTTTAATCAGGTGGGGTACGAGTTGACTCTTTTCACCACTCACATATTAATCCCTGTTCACATCTTTCATCCCCTAGAAACTTTTCCCATTTGTATCTGATCTTCATGAAGCCTCCGACCTGCTTCTGAATGCCATCAGTAAGGTAGAGGAGTCCCAGAGGACAGACACTGTGCAGGTACTTTAAAGATATAATATGTAACCATTCTTCATTAAAATGTCTAAAATCAACTAGACCTGTTATATATTTTGTTGACTTCGGTCATACATTATCCAAAATGTTCCCATCAATATTCAAAACCAGAGAAATTCACAATTTTACTGAAGGTAATGGAACATTACATTTTGTTTGCCTATTAACTGCATCATATCCGCTTTACCTGTGGCTTTGCCTGTCTCTGCTGTAACTTTGACGTATGACTAAGGAAAAACAAGCTTGTAGCCAGTTCGCCAGTCTGCAGTTTTTTCCTTCCTCTGTTTGTTTTGGTCACTGTAGTGGAAAAACAGTTATTTGCTGCCATTTTCTGCGAAACTTGAGTAAACATTAATACATCACCACATCTGTGAACATTTTTTCCACCTGAGTCGTGTCAGGTAGATTTTCATTGGCAATGGTGGTGAAGACAATAACTCCCATGATCCCACACTGCTTCACAACATCCTCAAACTAGGTCTTTCATTGTTGTTTTAATTGAGAGACCCCTAAGCTGCAGGAATTTCATATTCTACATTTTGTGCCTCAGTTTCCACTGATTCCACTAAAGGAAAAGCGTTCAGGATCATTTAAAAAGGAGTAACTGCATCATGTGCTGATGTTCAGATGAATGTTTGTCTAACAGACTGTGCAGCAGTGCATGATGGACCAGAGGACTCTGATGAGGGACGTGCTGGAGGACAGCAGATTGGTCGGCCTGCAGAGGGAGGGTGGGGCCATCTTGGCGAGGCTGAGAAGGGAGAGTGACCTCAAATACCCCCACTGTGAAGGCCTCAGGTAAACAGAGGAACTTACCTGCTGTAATTACATGTGCAGAAAAACCTGGTCTGCAGTCTGATGTGGGTTTAAATGTTCCTGTGGCCTGTTACTCTTTGTGATTCATCATTCTTTCTGCTGTAAAATAAACCTCTGAGCAAGACACTATTTCTGCTAATACCAGACACTACACATGCAAAATGTAAACTAAAAGTTTTCCACCAAAAGCCATGAGGTGGTCCAGCAAGACTTTTTTTTTTTCAATAGAACCCAGGAACAACATCACATATGACTCTGAACAGAAGTCAAATCTAAAACTCAAAGAAATGAGGTGTTTTAATAATATATGGTGCATAGTAGATTTCTTTAAGCCTGTGATTGTGTTCCAGTTAAATAAAAAAATAACAAAATAACAATTACGCAACTATTTATTCTATGAAACTGTTATTTTATCTGGTGAGTCACTGAGACTGAGATCTAAGGGAGATTTAAGTAGAAATTGAAATATTTATTGCTACAATATTTAATGACTGAAAAACAATAATACATTTCGACAAAGTAGGAAACAGCATGAGGTATAAAATAATTACAACTGCTGAATGACTAAATAGTAGGACTGTGCTGTTTTTTTAATTGCATAAAATGTCCTTAAGGCCCTGATCTGTCTTTTCCCTTCACACAGTGATGCAGTAGACTCTGTGACAAGTCTGTACAACCACATGGAGGAGCAGGCTCACGTCCTGGTGCTGAGGTCCAATGTGTCACTGGAACATCTGGAGTACCTGCTGCAGCTCCGGGAGATGGAGGGACACTTCACCCAGGTACTGCACGTTAAACTAACTGAGCATCAAATGCATCTACAGATCTTTGACATCCCTCTATAGCTAATGTTATGTGACAATAGAGGTGGTGGTTGTCTAATGGGAGGGAGAGGTGGGGATGGAGGGTCAGATCAAACCACAGAGAAGTTAAATAAACCAGATGCTCACTAGGCGAGACATTGAATGACTGGCAGATTCGCTGCCTCAGAAATTTACAATGTGTGTGAAAGTCCACTGATCCAGTGACATTAACTCACCATGTGTGGCTATGATGAGTGGGGAACTTTAAAAATCATCTGTTCTTTTTCTGATAGCGTGGCCTTGTTTTGCTTACCAGTATTTTATATAATTGCATATGTTACATATTACATATTACATATTACATATTATAAATTATATTAAATATTTTATATTTTTGGACTCCTGATTAGTTTGATTTTGCTCAACGTTTTGTTCCTGTGCCACCATGTTAAGCTTGTGATAAAGAACTAGTTACATTGACTGTACTCTAATAATAGAATAAAGCAACTTTAAACAGTTTACATACATACAAGTTAAGATATTAACTAAAAGGAGATATACTCATAAAAACACAGGGACGTGTATCCACCTATTAATTTTTATTCATAATTTATCAAAATTAAAGATTTACATTCAAAGTGTGAGATCGTATATAGAAAGAGAACAAAATAAGACACATTAGATGTATGACATATCCTTGAGTAAGAACATGTTTACTTACCAAATATTATTTTGAATCTTTCTGTCCCTGCAGATGCATCAGTGGTTTCATGTGGAAGGAGAGCGCCACCTGCTGGAGGCGGAGTCTGTGGAGGACTCTGGGGACAGAATGGAGCAGATCCTCAACAGCTTCACTGGTTTCCTTATTGAGGCAAATGTGCGTCTCTGCGTGTGTCTGTGTTTGTATTATTGCTGTTTGTCTGCTCTGAATGTCTCTCCTCTCCCTCCCCAGGACCGAAGGCACCATGCCATGTCGTTAGTGTCCGAGGCAGAGTGGCTGCAGCAGAGCGGCCTCTACTACCCAGAGACGGAGACATTCAGGACTTTTGTCTGCACCTTCAAGTCAGGCCTGGAGAAGTTCCTGTGCAGGGCCGAGGCTTGCGGCAGAGAGCTGCAGATCATGGTCAACGTGTGTGATTTTTGTGAGCAGGTTTGTATAAAATCAGTGTTCAGAAACTCTGGAGCCTTGTCAAGTTGAAATCTTTGTTGGCGTCTTGTACATGTATGTCCCCTCTTTTCAGTCTGAGATATTTGTATTCTTTTGGGGTGTTTTTACTCGTCATTGGGAAACCATCTCACTGAATTTTCATGCATTTCCCTGCTGTACACTCTCATGGGCTCACTCAGACATTTACTACACATTTTACTAGGGGGGCTGACAGGAAAAGCTCCAGAAAATGTAATTTGCATTTTCATATAGAAAATTAACATAACATTTAAAGCTCTTAAGAGAAACACAAATATCTTGAAATATTTCTCAAATAAATATACTTAGTTACCAGAGAGTCCATGTGAGTAACACATGAATGAGACTTTCTTTGTAAACTTCCCTTGTTCTCATGCAAATATCAATCAGCAGGAAAACAATTACATCTGTTTTACTCGTGCACTTCTTGTAGTTTTCAGCAAATGAACAATGTTACTGCTACATCAACATTTGAGTCAGTAGCTTTATAAAAACAAAGAAAAGTTTATTTTTTTGTGTATTAAAAGAGAATCTCTCTTGCACACAGGCAGCAGCTCTGGCCGGTGAATGCATTGATTATCTGGACCACAGTCAAACAAACTCTCAACAAAACCAACAAGACGGTACAACCACCAGTGCTTCACTGTCGGGCAACGACAACTCAATTCTTCAGACTTTTCAAGAGCGGTTTCTCCAGTTCAGCACGGAGAGGTTTCAGGAGGTGAAGGCTCAGGCCAGCGCCCTGCAGGGCACCAGGGGGATGCGGGTGTGGAATGTAGCCTGGCTCAGGTGTCAGGAGGCCAGACAGCAGCTTCAGGAGAGGATGCAGAGTGTGGATGAACTGCACCACCAAAACCCAGAGTCGAGCAGCAGTTGTGAGTGTCGCTATGTAGATGTGGTGAGCACTGATATTCAGATGACGTCACCCGGTGGACAGAATCTGGTGGTACAATCGACCCCCGGGCCTCGGCACCCGCAGTGGGAGGGCATTGTGTCCGGGGCGGTGGATTTAGGGAAGAGAAAGCCGATCATGGGCAGCAACAGCACTAATTCAACCAATGTAGCCGGCTGTGACATCGTCGTCAAACCTGAGGATCCCAGTGATGCTGGAACCAGCCAGGGGTCAAAGGTTCCTCCACAGTCACCTCACAGGTAATACAACTCATTGGTGAGTGGACTCATCTCACTTGATTTGGATTCAACCAGAGTATTTCATTCAAACGGGTGAGGAGCCTTGATCTCCTTCATCGCGAATCAATTTCTTGCTGCAGCACTTGTTTCCTGACACAGCACTTCATTTTTGAATAGATCAGGAAGGAGAACAGAGAGAGAGGCGAGGAGGAGACAGACGAGCAGAGCGAGGAGAGAGCGGGATGCTGCCGCTCTGTCCCAGTCCCACACCGTCGGCTGCCAGTGGTTTCCATGGGCGCGAGGCCTCAAAACGAGATCAGTGAGCCAAGACTCGGGCACCACAGGGGCAGCGACGGCAGGTTCCTCCACTCCTCCAGAGCAGCGAGTCCGACCGCCATCGTCCTGCTCCCACCACGGTCAGCCGTCCTGTCGGATTCTCAAGGAGGCTCAGAAGTTCCAGATCTCCCGCCACGGCAGCTTCTGCTCAGAGGACTCCTGTCTGAGCGAGCGGGGAGCTGCAGGTGGTGATGGGACTTTATGCTCCAAACACTCCAGCCTGCCAATAGGGGGCAGATATGAGGGGGCATTTTATTTGGCGAATCCTCAGGAGAGTGCCAGCAATGCTCTGTAAGTTCATCACATCATCTCTGGGAGAACATAAATTAAAATATATGAAATATGAGAATTGCAAATTATCTTTTGTTGAGAAATTCAATGATATATTTTCATTTCTCTAATGTTGTGAGTCTTAATGAGATTCCATGCACTCTTTTCTGTCTCTAAGCTGACAGTGACGTGCTCCAGGTATCTCTTTGCTTCTCTTTTTTTAATTCCGCAACATGGATGGATTATCTAACAGGGCCACGATGCACAATCCTGTAGCTTAAAGTGGTTTCTAACAATAGTATGTGTCTCTCTGCAAAGTGAACATGCTCAGTCAACAGTGAGAAGAGGCTTCACTAATCCCAGTGTTGTCCTGTAGAACTTTAGCACAGAATATACTCTGCTTCTGCTTGGAGCTTCAGCTCACACTGCTTCTGTGGAGGTGTCAAACATCTGCTCTTAGATTTGTTTTCTTCTGCTCTTGGATTTTTTTGTGCAACAAGTCAGTCAAAATTCCCCAAACAAGAGAACACAAGATGAATCAATGACAAGTGAAGTTGTCCCAGGTTTTGAGTTAAAACGTTACAAAATCTGAACATGAAATCAACAAGTCCCACCCTCAAAGAGAAAGACCCGCTCTTAAATAGAGTATAAAATAAGAATCTTTTTAAAAACCCTTATATGAGAGCAGAGGAGCCACATACTGTGCAATAAGACTATTTTTGTGCCCAGGGACCTGTTGTCTCATAATCCATCCATGTTCAGCATGTTTCTTGACTACAGTGGATGAAGAGAGAAAAAGGACAGTGTGTTGATAATGATGCATAACTTAAGTATATATCACTTCACATGGTGTGGAATAAGAAACTTGGACAGAGGTGACGGTCACTGTAACAAAACATCAAGAATAAATGTGCTAATTACAGTGTCTCATGGGATAAAATGATAAAAGGGTGAGGGTTCATATCCAAAAGGTCAAAGGTCATCTTCATTTTGACATCATAAGGTTTTGTGAAAACACTTTTCTAGGCATTATTCAACTCAGAAACATAGTGACCTTATCTCCTGCAACTAATTCTAATACTCGTCCCAGGACCAGATAGCAGGAGAACATGGAGAAACTAACAGTAAGTTAAAAATGTTCACGTTATTAATTTATCAATCTTCTTCCATCAATGTTTCAGAAGACAAAATGCTTATGCTGATCTCACTAATCAATAAGTTTCAACAAGGACAGGGAAAAAGATTTTAGATTCAAAAAACCTAAATCATTTCCTAGTATTAACTGGATTGAAGTGATGCAGAAAAAAACATTATGAAATGAGTTACCTACAAATTCTACTCGCTAATAAATATTTCATTATGATGAAATGCTTTAATGTAGATAAGGTTATTGTCTGTGTTTGAAGTTGAATAGATATGTGGTGTGTTTGTGTCATCAGGAGGCTGAAGCGTGTCCTGGAAGAGCTGGTGGTCACGGAGAGGGAGTACGTACGATCGCTCAGCTACATCCTGACCCACTACCTCCCCCTGCTGGACAGACCTGACATCCCCCAGGACCTCAGGGGCAAGCGATGCGTCATCTTCGGGAACCTGGAGAAGCTTTACAACTTCCACAGCCACTACTTCCTGCCAGAGCTGGAGGCCTGCCAGAGGGAGCCTGCCATGGTGGCCCGCTGCTTTCTCAGACATGTGAGTAGTCACTGTGCAACTATCAGCAAATTAACTGTGTATGTTGTATATATTTTTTTTATTAATGTGAAAATGTAGTTTAATAATACTTCTCGTGATGTGATGAAACCAGAACTAGACTCGTACAGTAACTAGATTAGTCTCATAATGTTAATGAAGGTCAATGAATCCATTTTATAGGACATGAATAAGTGGCTGGTAAATCAGTTTACTCTGGTGTCTTAAATAAAATGTGTTCTCTCATATTTCTGACGTTGGTTGTGTCCACAGAGTGAGAGCTTTGGCCTGTACGCTCTGTACAGCAAGAACAAACCTCAGTCAGACGCCCTCATCCTGCACCGACGCCACGACATCTTCAAGGTCTGATTTTACTTCCTGTCTCTCTCTTAACGCAGCAGCTCAAGAGGTTTAGATTTCCTTCTCCTCTCCATCTTTCCCACATTTTAGAAAAACTTTCATTTTCGAAATTTTGTAATTTAATTATAAAATGACTATATTATTATATTTTTTGTTAAGCAGTTTCCAGTAATCTATTACTTTATCACATTCTCCTTTAGTGGATTCAAAGAGACACATGCAGCTTACATCTTG